>CM048745.1:333246757-333909257 GCA_026315105.1 Locusta migratoria
CCCTGTGCACAACTCAAGAATGTGTTTTTGCGCATGGGCCATATCTTCTTGTGTGAGCTCAACAATCTAAAAGATGAATGGAGAATGCGTGGACGTCTGTCCAAAGCTATAAGAATTTAGGAAATACAGACCCAACCATCCAACGTCCAGGTGCAAGCCAAATAGGAAAAATGTATAGTGCCCTCAACCAGATCAGAAATGGCCATGCTGTGACCAAAGCAACACTACACAAGTCGACAATTACCAATGACAACCAATGCAACTGCGGAACAGCGTCACAAACGCTGGAGCACAATCTACATCTCTGCCCAAAAAAGAAAATTCATGGGTACCTGGAAAGACTTTACAGGCACAACACCTGCCTCAACTAACTGGTTGGAATCTTGATATCCAACTATGATGAGAAATGTATTTCCAAACTTCAACTAATGCTGCTCTACAACTCTTTTTACTTATTTTACACACATGTGTACTTGTACATATCTCTTTGTAATTACATATATTATGTTTTATATCAATTATTGTATGTACTCAATATACAATTCCGTAAGCTATATGCTAAATAATAATTAAAAAAAAAAGTATAAATACGTATATGAATGCAAGTAGGTCTTTTGATTACATTTTTACCTGACAGCCATTTCCAAGCTTGTGTAGAATCGAGGACTGTGTTGTGTCACTGTTTCCAAACCTTCATCTTTCAGATGATTTTTCAGCCAGCCAGAGGCCACAGATGTCGGATCCAAAAGGAGAGGTCGCAGTGAGGCCTGATTCAGAAATTTTGTAGCATAAGGGATGAATTGTGATGCTAGCAAATTTTATTTATGAACAATGGAAAGTCCATGTTGCATATATTAATTGAGGATAGGTAACAACTAACTGTAAATATGATAACTGAGCTGAAGACAAGCATGTAGAAAAAACATGACTTAAATCTTTGGCCATAACTGATTATGCAGATTTTGGTGTCTTTTAACTACAACTACAGTTTAAACAACTACATATATTAGCACACACACACACACACAAAATTATTATTTGTATAACATAATCGAAAACAGTCTTTTTCTTTTGACATGCACAAATATTGGTCACACTTTATGCACCGTGTCTTCGTCCTGCTGTTACATTGTTCATTCCTGCAGCATCTTGGTGATGATATGTCATCCACAGTGGGTCAGTGGTCATAGCTGTCATAACACTTTTCAACAACTGTTTTTGCAGATGTTTTCATCATCAACATCTTGACTTTCTGTTTGACTTCTCTTCCTTTCTGGTGTTGTTATCAATGCTTGCCCAATGGCCATTCTAAACTTCAGTAAGTTCAAAATACCTTTTTTGGAATTCTGTTTTCCCTGCAGTCTTCTTTGTACAGTACTTAAATCAAGAAAGTGAAGAATTAATTTCAGTGTCCATTTTCTTGTTTTAAAACATGTTCTGTAACATTCGGTTTGTTGGTCACAAATGTCAACCCTTTCCATGTGCTTGTTGTAATTCCTTACAACAAATGGACAATCTATTTTGCCCAAAATGGGTTTTTACAACACTACATACTAAAAGATTATAAGAAATTTAATATTTCGGGCAGTTTTGATACTGATTTATTATCAACACTAACCTGAATGTGGTTTAGATGTAAACTGTTTTTTCCGGAACTCAAGCCTCCTGCCTGCACAAGAAACACACAATTTCTGCTGCAATTCTTAATCTTCTTTATTTTTGTTGCCATTATCACTGGTGTCAATATCATCATAACTATCACTGTTCTCTAAAATATTGCGCAACGAAGTACCTGGATGAAAATCCTCATCATCATCCTCAATTTCACTCGGAATATCACTCAAATTGGAATAATCCAATAAACGCTTTACCACTACTTCTGTTAAACCAAAAGGAATAAATATAATATACAATTCTGTTCATAGAATGAAGGCTTTCACGGCAGGTGTCATCATTACTTAAAGCTTCCGGGCTGAGATGCCGTGGTCGATACATAAAACTTTCCCCTGACATTTCGCCCTCGTCTGCGGAAGGCATCCTCGGAGGTACGCCGCTTTACCTCCGAGGATGCCTTCCGCAGACGAGGGCGAAACATCAGGAGAAAGATTTATGTATGGACCACGGCATCTCAGCCCGGAAGCTTTAAGTAACACAATTCTGTGTACTAAAATAACAAGCAGTATTATTTGATAATAGATATTAGTGCAAAAATTTACAGTATCACACGCTTGTAAAAAAACTGGGTAGAAACAAAGTTGGCACTAATTATGATGATCCGCATGATCGTGCTACTCAAAATAAAAACGTGTCTAACATAAAACTGATGCTTCGTAAATTTGCTTAGGCACTTTACTGCATGGTTCTATCTTCTTCTGCAAGTTTATAACGATATGCTTCTCTTCGATGTGAACGCTATCAACCGCAATAGCTAACAATCACAAGCCAGGAAATTCTACTATTGTTGCCGCCCAGTGTTGAACCCGAAAGTAGCATTGTTGAGCAGCAGCACTGTTAAAACCAAACTCGCACGATCGTGCGGATCAGGTGGGAAAGGGGTTTTAGTATTATCCTTCAGACTTTATACAATTCAATGCACTGTGTTCATAATCTTAAATAACTGAAATTAAATATTGTATGACATGAAATTTTCTTCCATATGTATCCTGCTCCTTTTTTCACCTGTACAGGTAGAGATGATTGGTTACAAAAGTGACAGTAATAATACTGGCCAGCCAATCTATCTCTTTTGAATAATAATTTATCATTTATGTGGAGAATTTCCATATTAATCAAGTAATAATATTTCCACTTAAATATAGTGATTGTTTTAATATTTAAATGAATTAGTAGATAAAATTACCATTCAAAACACAGCCAGTATATTGATTTTACCTCTAAATATTATGCTTCTCTTTCATAACCATCCACATATCAGAGTGAGTTAACAGAGCAACATGCAAAGTACACAAGTTGTATAAATAATCATAATAACACAAAAAGGAAATGAATTAGACAATCTGGCACAAACCAGTCTGTACAGTACAACAGATCAAGATTTCAACTGTTTAACAGCTATCACCAGTGTGTTTAAATGAAGTGATATAGACTTCTCAAACTTGTAATACTACATGGTATTACATTTATATTACATTTTCATTTTATAACTGCCATTCTCATAACATTTATCTAAACCTTGTTTACATCAAATGGGATTGAGGCATCTAAGAATACTTCACAGTAGATGATTGATGCCTGTTGTTTGGCACTGTATAGTCATTATTAGTGATATCTATTCTTGGTGTATGCTGAAATAGATAGTTACCAAGCAAATATATCGTATCAAAGAGGACATTAAGATATAAAAAAAATGTTGATAAATAAGAAAAGTGTAAAGAGAGTAGCAACTGCAGTATAAAAGGGTGTGAGAATAGTGCATTTCTTGTGCACAAGGTTAAGAAAGCCAGAAAGAATGAAAAGAAAGTTGTGACACCAATGAAGAAGAGACTGAGGAAGAAAAACAAATTATCACAGTGCCTTAGATAAGCATTTAGTGAAAAGAAGGTTATTAGAATACAAAGCTGCTGAAAGAGACATATTCATTTCTCTCAATACTTATACATATTGGATGGATGAGGCATTGAAAACATCACTCTCATCGAAATTCACCATGTCCAAAATATGCAGAGCATGAGCTCTTGGCAGACAGTAACACAGGCAACTGACAAAAACTGTGTTGGGCTCAACACAGAATGGGAAATACATAGTCCTTTTGTTGCGTACAGATAGTAATACAAGCACTACATGGGAGCATAATGCAGACAACCTTCCTTCTTCACAACCTTCCTTCTTCATTTTACGTAGTGACCAAAAGAGTGGAGGTTATGCAATGACAGCTACAAATATTTTGTCATTGCACGAGTCAGACTCGGGTGCCGTCCAGTTGACTAACTGTCGCTGAACGAGTCTGGCTTGGGAGCTATCCACAATGTGTTAATTTCACAGGAAAATTAACCACTTCCTGGAAAATTTTGAAAAGTACAAGAATTTTTATTTTTTATTTTATTATTTATTTTATTCATTTTTTTTAATTGTAAAAATAAAAGAATACTTATGCTTGAGAAGGAGGGCACTTAAGCATGTCATGCACTGTTTCATAGAACAATCACATAAGATGAGAAAGGTATGAAGAAATCATCATCTGGATGAGTTAATACTATTCTTTTAGTAAATGTTGATAGCATACTGATGCACGAAATCTATGGAAAAATTAATGTACTGGACAAAGAGCAACAGTGATCCATGAGGGAGGAGAAATAGGGTTCATTGAGGGAACAGAGCTCATTTATAATTCAAGAACAGTATTCGACAAATCAGATTGATGTAAACTGTGAAAATTAAATAACATGGTTGCAAAAGCACCTAATACCAAATATTGTAGCTGGAAGCATTTTGGAACCAGTCAATACATCTACATACATGCTCTGCAATTCACCGTAAGGTGCGTGGCGGAGGGTACACTGTACCACTACTAGGCATTTCCTTTCCTATTCCACTCCCAAATTGAATGAGGGAAAAAAAAGAATGCCTATATGCCTCCGTACGAGCCCTAATTTCTCTTATCTTGTCTTTGTGATCTTTACGCGAAATGTACGTAGCCGGCAGCAAGATTGTACTACACTCAGATTCAAATTCCAGTCCTCTAAATTTACTTAACAGAAATTCACGAAAAGAACATCATCTTTCTTCCAGCGATCCCCAATTGAGTTGCCGGAGCATTTCCGTGACACTTGCGCATTGGTCGAACCTACCGGTAACAAATCTAGCTGCTTCAAGATCAGTATTCGACAATTATCAGATTGCTGTAAACTGTGAAAATTAAATAACATAGTTGCAAAAACACCTAATACCAAATATTGTTGGTGGAAGCATTTTGGAACCAGTCAGTAATCCAATATTATTATCCTACTCTCACTTATACTGAAACATAAACTTTTGCTAGACTGACATAGTGCATCTATGCACTTTAAATTACAACTGCTGGTATCTCAAGATGACGGCTTGTAATGTAAAGATGGAATGGTCATTACATAAGTTATAGATTCCCGACAGGAGATAGTTGCTATCAACCATTTACTAATGAAACAGGAAACTGTGCGCCCGTAATACTGTTTGCAGGGTGCAAGAAAATGTTAAAAGAAGAATCCAAGTGATGAGTTTGGAAACGGAAGCGACGCACAGTGAATAACATTGCACTGACTAAGAATAATTAAGACGCAGCACAGACATTGCAAGAGAAATCATGTAATCTCTTTTACGTTGTTTTTTTGTTTTATCAGAATTAAGGAACATACTGTGTAAGTTGGACGGAAACCAATTCCGAACTTTAATTACTCATTATGTATTTACACATTCAACACTGTACGAAAGAATTAATGTTATAATACAAATCTTAAGATGAAAAAAGTCTTGAATTAATTGTAGTGTCAGTTCAAAGTGTTTTTTTTTCCAAGGTTATTTCGTCCCTGCAAGAAGAAATGAAGTCAAATGCATTTGAATGGATAGAGGAAACCGACTACCGGGTTTCTCAAACCATCCATTCAGTTATCCGAAGGCTACAGTGTCGTATGGAAGACTATACAAGTGGTATTTTGAGTGACAAATAGAGGAGTAAGAGCCAGGTCAGCTATCGATAGTTGTTATATTGACTATCTATAAATGCTTCATACTCCACTCATAAAAGTATTTTGTCACGCCACAAGTAGTAGGTCACAGTGCAAAGTGGCTTACCACTGACAGGACCAGAAGGTGAAAAGAAAAAAATTGCCTTGAAATCGAAACAAGAATTATAACTGAGACAATAGACATATTCCCGTTGTCATGGACAACAACAGATTCAACAACAATGTACTAAACTACATAAATTAGTGATCAAAGTTTCGGCAAGATTATACAAAAAAGACATTTATAAGAAGAAAATAAATGAATACTGGGTAAAGTACCAGAAATTTAAATAAGTGATGGCAAATTCCAGTTAGCTGAACGAAATCAAGAAGGAAACTGATTACAGCCAGAATTCACTGCGCAGAACGGCAATACAATATTATGAGAACTTCGAAACGGTGAGTGTGTCTGGAATAGTCTGGTGTTTTATTAGTGAATATGTTTTAAAGCCATTAAATACTCGCACAATGTCATCAGAACCCCCAGAATGGCTTAGTGTTTTCTGAACAGAGTAGGATGGAAGCTGAACAGAGTAGGAAGGAAGCTGAACTACATAGAGAAGAATCTAAAAAAAAACTTAATAGAGCTGAAAACAATTATAAGTACTAAATTAGAAGAGATTAATGGTAAAACTAGCCAACTTAAAATGAAGTTAGAACAACACATTTGAGAATATCAGGAGGATAAACTTTCGAATAAACTAAATTTCGAGAGCATTGATAATAGTTTAAAACGACTAAAAAAGCATTCAGAGGTTTATTCTAATGAAGAATGTAAATTAATCAAACTTGAAATCGCAGAAAGTTTTCGCGGTGTAGAAAGAGAACATAAGTCATTAAAAGAGTTTACATAAGGGGAGATTCTTAGAGTAGAAGAACGGGTTTCGGAAACTCAAACCAGAATAGATTCGCTATAAAGTTATAGAGATTTTAACAAATTATTCGGAGGAATAAAGGAAAATCCAAATTTGGAACTAAAAATGCTGCAATTGATCGAACAAAGAGTTAAGGAACAGGTGACGCCCACACAGTTACTGTCTGCTACAGCAGGTGCAGATAATGAAACTAAAAAAGAGATAAACTAAGGGAAGGAATCAAACATATTGCTATAACTAAATATCACCCGCAATCTAATCCATGCGAAAGAGTGATCGTTAGATGTGTTACACAAAAAATTTATTGGAGAACCTTTATTAAAATTTTTTACATGGCCTCCTATTGACAAACAGTCAAGTGACAGTACACAAAGGCTTGTGGATGTTAATTAACATAAAAATGCCATTCAAAGGACACAAAAACACAATGATACTGCAGTGACACCTAATTACAGAGTGGGTGACCTGGTATTAGTTCGTAAATTTCATCCTAGTTCAAATATCAAAAAACAATCTAAATTTTTTTGGAAATATAGTGGACCTTTGGAAGTAGCTAATGTAACACATCCTAAAACAGTACTATTGATTGATCCTGCAACAGGAACAGAAAAAGGTTTATACAATGAAGAAATGATAAAATCATCTTACAAGCTCACAGGAGACATATGTAACTTTGATGTGTAAGTGCATTTGCGTGCACTGGACTCCAGCTTAGGCCTTATTATTTTCTGTTTCATTTCACATAACTTTTACTTTCCTTTATTACTTTCTCTTATACTATTGATCTATAAACACCGGATTGGATAAATTTACTATATTTTATTTGAGAGATTAAACATGATCATCAGTGTTCACTAACAAAGAGGTATTGATAAACAATGCTTACTAAAGGTTTCAAAGATATAATGTGTTGTTATGTTGTTATGGTCTTCAGTCCGGAGACTGGTTTGATGCAGCTCTCCACCCTACTCTATCCTGAGCAAGCCTTTTCATCTCCTCATAAGAACGGCAACCCACATCAACTTGAATCTGCTTACTATACATGTCTCTTGGCCTCCCTCTGCGATTTTTACCCCACACACTTCCCTCCAATGCTAAATTTACCATTCCTCGATGTCTAAGAATGTGTCCTACCAAGCGATCCCTTCTTTTAATCAGGGTATGCCAAAAATTCCTTTTCTCGCCAATTCTGTTCAGTACCTCCTCATTAGTTATGTGATCTACCCACCTAATCTTCAACATTCTTCTGTAGCACCACATTTCAAAAGCCTCTATTCTCTTCCTGTCCGCACTGCTTATCGTCCATGTTTCACTCCCGTACAAGGTAACACTCCACACAAATGCCTTCAGAAAAGACTTCCTTACACTTAAATTAAAATTCGATGTTACCAAATTTCTCTTTCTCAAAAATGCTTTTCTTCCCATTGCCATTCTGCATTTTATATCTTCTGTACTGCGACCATCGCATGTTATTTTACTACCCAAGTAACAAAACTCATCTACCAACTTCATTGTTTCGTTACCTAATCTAATTCCTTCAGCATCGCCTGATTTTCTAAGACCGTATTCCATTATTTTTGTTTTGCTCTTGTTAATGTTCATTTTATACGCTCTCTTCAACACACCGTCCATTCCATTCAACGGCTCTTCCAGGTCCTTTGCTGTATCTGACAGGATTACTATGTCGTCGGCAAAACGCAATGTTTTTATTTCTTCCCCCTGAACTTTAATCCCTATTCCAAAATTTTCCTTGCTTTCCTTAACCGCCTGCTCAATGTACAAATTGAATAACATCGGAGAAAGGCTACAACCCTGTCTTACTCCCTTCTCAACTGATGCTTCCCTTTCATGCCCTTCAAGTCTAATAACTGCGGTCTGGCTTTTGTACAAGTTATAAATAACTCTCCTTTCCCTGTATTTTACCCCTGCTGACTTCAGAATTTGAAAGAGTGTATTCCAGTCAACATTGTCAAAAGCTTTCTCCAAATCTACAAAAGCTAAAAATGTAGGTTTGCCTTTCCTTAATCTATCTTATAAGATAAGACGTAAAGTGAGTATTGCCTCCCGGGTTCCTACGTTCCTCCTGAATCCAAACTGATCTTCCCCGAGGTCAGCTTCTACCAGCTTTTCCATTCTCCTGTAGATAATTCGTGTTAAAATTTTGCAACCATGACTTATCAAACTGATGGTTCTGTAATTTTCACACCTGTCTGCGCCCAATTTTTTTGGAATGGGGATTATTACATTTTTCTTAAAGTCTGAGGGTATTTCACCTGTCTCATACATCCTACACACCAGTTCAAATAGTTTTGTCATGGCTGGCTCTCCCAGAGACTTCAGTAGCTCTGCGGGTATGTCATCTACACCTGGGGCCTTGTTCCGACCTAGGTCTTTAGGGCTCTGTCAAATTCATCTCTCAGTATAGTATCTCCTATTTCATATTGATCTACTTCCTCTTCCCTTCCTACTGCATCGTCTCTAAGTTCATTTCCTTTGTAGAGCTGCTCTATGTACTCTTTCCACCTTTCCCTTCTTTGCTGAGAACTGGTTTCCCATCTGAGTTCTTGATATTGGCAGAATTGCTTTTCTTATCCCCAAATGTCTCTTTGATTTTCCTGTAGGCGGTATCTACTTTTCCCCTTCTTATACATTCTTCTACAGATTTGCATTTGGCTTCTAGCCACTCCTGCTTAGCCATTTTGCACTTCCTATCAATCTTATTTCTTAGTCGTCTGTACTCCATTTTGCCTGTTTCATTTAATGTGTAATACATAAAAATCACAGATATCAGTGATGCCAATACGTAGCAAACCAGTGAGCGGTAAATATCGTATGTTACTGTTTAGAGAAAAAAAATTTAAGCCCCATGTTACGTTAATGTATTTGATTTGAAATCCAACTCTTGAACAAGGAATACTAGTTTACGTGTATTAATAAATTTATGACATAATTTAAATCTTGACACAAAATGTGGCAGATAGCCTGTACAATACAACATAATATAATCTGACTTGACTTTAGCATGTCTCAGTAGTACTTCTTTGACTACCTTTGAACTGTTTTCTATATTTTTTATTATGTAATTAAGTGGAATTTTATACAGTTTTGTACAGAGATTTATTTCTCTCTCTCTCTCTCTCTCTCTCTCTCTCTCTCTCTCTCTTCTTTTTTTTTTTTTTTTTTTTTTTTTTTTTTTTTTTTTTTTTTTTTGCTGAGTGAAAACCTAAGAAGGGTTTTTACTGGATTTTATGTGGGAGGTTTTCGGTCTGCAGCCAAACAAGGTGCAAACTGATAATAAGAGGACACACACACACAGTTACACTTTACATTTCACACACACATGCACACCACACAAACAAGCGCTGTCAGTCACTCATCATTGGCATTCCATAGTGGAAGTTGGAGCTTCTTTTTGGGGGGTCCTGGATGTGAATCTATGGTGTCCATTCTGAAGCGGGGCGGCTCACACCTAGCCTGCCTTATTTTGCCCTCCGGTGCCATAGTGAAGTACAGAAAGGACCAGGGGTTTCCTGGGGTGGGGGTGGGGGGTATTTCCAGTCTTTGGGGTCTATCTTTCTTTTCTTTCTTCGCTCCAACTCTCTGTTCTCCTATCTTTTCATTTCTGTCTTCTCTTCATGAGGTTTTCCTCCCTCTTTCCACAAAGCATGTTGATCTCGATGGAGATACTTCCTGGTCTCTGTGTCAGACATTTTTCTTTCCTTTTAGTCTGACTTCTAACCTCAGTGTTTACCCTGAGAGGTTTGCCGGAGGATTAACATGCTAACTTGTACACAATTACATACACACAAAACACATCTCACAAACACTTTAATCTACACACGTACATAAATTTACACATCATATACAACAGTACAATAAGTTTACAGATGGATCAAAGGATACAGTGGGTAGATTTATTCTACACACTAAAAATATATGATTCTATTTCATTTTAATTTTAGGACATACACAGAAGACTCACATGTCTATCTCGTCTCGAGATGGGGATGAACAGGGAAAGAATTTTCCCATAAGGTTTTTTTTAATTATTTTTATTATTGTTATTATAATACAAGTAAACATGTTCATCATGACAGATTAGAAAAGCTATTCATAAAGCACAGACCAAGGAAAGAATGATGGTACTGAAATTTGATGAGGAAGAGAACCTTCTACAATTTTTTTTAGGATTATGAAATTGGGAGTAGTGAGGTTCAGAGAGGCATCACATATAGTGCAATACTCTAATTTGAAAATTGATTTAGTTGGAGTGTCTAGACCTAGGTAAAGGCCAGATTACTTAGTGTTAGAGATCCCAATGAGGCCCTAACCCACCAAAAATATTGTGAAAAAAGAGTATTGGTCTGTATTTACCTCCTCTGGTTATGAGTAAACTGGCATCTTCAGATCGGTTCCTGTAGAAGAGTTCCAAGAGGTGGTGTAAAAAAAATCACCACATTTCTCTCTCTCTCTTTTTTTTCCCACATTGAAACAGAATTTTAGTACTGAGTCTTCAAAGTCTTGTTAAGGTTATGCTAAGAAAAGAGTACCCAGTAATATAAGGGAGTTATGCATTTATTTAAGAAAAGTATTCAAACTATTAACTGATGAATTAATGATTGTTATAATTGTGGTGGAATAAAATTGTCTTTAATTTTCTAAGAGCTATCAAATTGTTTAACCCCTTGGCAGTATGGAATGTGTTGTCCTAAAAGTTCTTAAAAACAATCTGTTAAAAAATGGGCTATAGTATAAAACAATATATCCATTTTTGTTAATTAAATAATTATATTGTAGCAATATCTTCTGTCTAAGGAAGGGGATCTGTAATGTAACGATGGAATGGTCATTACATAAGTTATAGATTCCTGACAGAAGATAGTTGCTATCAACCATTTATTAACGAAACAGAAAACTGTGCACCCGTAATATTGTTGCAGGGTGCAAGAAAATGTTAAAAGAAAAATCCAATTAATGATTTTGGAAACGGAAGCGACTCATAGTGAATAACATTGCGCCGCCTAAGAATAATTAAGATGCTGCACAGACATTGCAAGAGATATCATGTAATCTCTTATCTCTTTTATGTTGCTTTCTTTCTTTTTTCTTTCTTCTTCTCTCTCTCTCTCTCTCTCTCTCTCTCTCTTTTTTTTTTTTTTTTTTTTTTTTTTTTTTTTTTTTTTTTTTTTTTTTTTTTAAAAATCAGTATTAAGGGATGTACTGCGAAAGTTGGACAGAAACCAGTTACTAACTTTAATTACTCATTATGTATTTACGCATTCAACATTGTAAGAAAGAATTAATGTAATAATACACGTATTAAGTTAAAAAAAGTCTTGAATTAATTGTAGTCTCTTTTCGAAGTGTTTTTTCCAAGATTATTTCGTTCCTGCAAAAAGAAATGAAGTCCTGTGCATTTGAGTCATGCCTACTGGAGGGAGCAACAGAGAAGCGTGCCCTCTACAAGCAGCTATATCTAGGCCGACATGCAAACTCAGCTCCGAACTAGGCAGTGACTATACTACAGCACAGCTAGCATCGTACAAGAAGAAGATGCTGCTGGGAGACAGAGATATGTTTACAAGTTGAGTATTTGGCGTAAACATTAGTAAATAAAACTTGCATTACTAATCTGCATAGCTGTTTTAGCTGTCCAAACATACCACGCCTCCAGAGAACACCCTTTCCTGAAAGATTGGCCATGAAGGAGAAAACACATGGTGACGAGGATAAAGCACATGGCGATGAGGACTAAGTACATTGCGACGAGATGATTATGAATGATATTCCTACTGTTTTATGACTATGGTTGCTGCAGCTGTATGCCGAACATACACTGGGCATGTGTTACCACTAATAATAGCGCTTACACGTTAGTTTAGATTACAAACAGAAGCGTCTGCTCACTCTGCTGCTTGTTCTCGAATATGGCACCCAATGTTGCTTAGTGCTGCCACCCAGAGCGCTGTAGCTTGCCTACACTCTCTATGTTGTTTGGTTTGATGCCTACACAAGGGTTCACAAGGTACAAAGTACTGTGAAACTCCATTTCTTATTATCGACTGTAGGCCCCCCAGCGTTCCGTCTTGTCAAAAAACTGTTTCTGACTACGGAGACTTCTGAACTTTCTTACGATTCAGTTATAGGAGCCCTCACATCATATTATGAACAGCAAATCAATGTACTGGCTGCTAAGCATCAGTTTTTTTCGGTGTAGGAGAAATCAGAACCAAACATACCAGCAGTGGATAACAAAGGTGTTAATAAAAAATGCAAGTTTAAGTGTTCATGTGGAGCTTTTTTTCAGTTGTGATGCTACGTGATGCTATTGTCTATAACTTTACTGATGTCCACCTTAGGGAGCAGATTCTAAAAATGTCAGATCCATCTTTCCATCAAGTAACACACATTTTGGAACAGTATGATTCAGGTACTACAGCAGTGGAAAACTTTGATACAATTCCACTATGTACTGTAGCGATATCACGCGCCGGTGAGCGTGAGGGCGAACAATGTACTCTTCTGCCTGTACAAAGCATAAACAAGTTGTTAGACACAAAGCCGTGCCTGCTAAGGCATAAATCTTGAACACCATGTTGTTGATCTAGTAAAGTCAGTAGTCCCCTTGTTAGTAGCTATTGCTTTTGCCCGATGAATGATCATTTTCATAAAAACTGAAATTTCTGCTTGTCTGTTCTCTAAAATCCAAGTAAAGTAGAACCCCTATTTAATGTTTTTCTAGGGAATGGAATTTTTTAACCTTAAATTGAGGTTTTAATAGAAAGCAAACCTTTTTCAGAACTGTTTGCATGTACTGACATGAATATGTATTGTGCGAATATAGGGTGCATCTAAACTTTCTACACTTTTTATAGTAAAAAAATAAATCTTGAATATAGGCTGCAATAATAAATTTTCGTGCAGGTTTAATTATAGAATGGCTTCTATTAATGAGTGGTGAATAAACTGTCTGCTAAAATTGTAGTTTGTCATTCTGCTGCCAGGTAGCAGGCTGTCTACATTTAAACACAAAAGTTAAACACATGTATCATGGAACTACTGGGATTTGTTCAGTGTATCAGGAGATCTGGTGATGGGAGAAAAAATCTTTATCAGCAACAAGGAGAGCATCGTGGTGCTTCTGTAAAATGCTTAGGTTGGCCATGCACTATGTTTCATGTAGCCAAGGGTGTGCCACTTTGATGGGGCCAATGAGAAGCGAGAAATGCTTAAGCGCCAGATATAAAGCTACAGTCTGGTTTGTTGTGGTCGTAAGGTGTTGTTGTGAGTGATTATGGCAGCATATGCCATTAAATAGATGAAGTTGAATGAATATATACTCCACCGTGATGTCATTGAATAGTGTTTGTGCATGGGCATTTGTTTTGTTACGAATGTGTCATTATTTTTTACAGTACCATGTAATCCATTTACGATCACCAATCCACCTACTGAACCACATGATTTAAAGATACTAATCACTTCAAACATTGATAATTTGCAACAGAAATTATAGTGTGGTAGAAATTTAATGTCATAATATTTTTCGTTGGAACAAGATGACATACAAGTGACTGCGGACATGGATAACAACAACTGCCAACATATCACGCAAGTACAGTATGGCCATGCCGCTGATCTAGACTTGACACATGCTAGGCACATAGCATTTCAGCAATTTTGTTCTCTGTTTGATATGTAAATCAGCTTTTTGTGTATGAGCACACAGATCCGTTATCAACCCACAGGATACGTGTACAGTATATGTCATTATAAAATTTGCTGTTTATAATGTGAGGAGGAAAATCTCAATTATAGACCTTAAATTGTCCATCACAAGCTTATGATGTCTTTTTTGTAGGTTTTTATTGACGCATAATCATAACAAATAGAAATAAATACTTGAGAATTTCAACATTTCCTAACATTAAATGCGGGTTTTGCCATAATACAAAATACGTTAAATCGAACATAAAACAACATTGATCTTATGGAATAATTTTCCGGACTTGAAAATTGTTCCGTTAAATGGGGGTTTACACAAAATTGAGGTCACGCAAAATCGGGGTTATACTGTATTGAGTTCTGCTTCAAGTTGTGGCCATTTAACTGTACCACTTCTCAGCTTATGTTTACTATGAGATGCTTTCTTTAAAATACCTTCCTGTTCTTATATCTTCTCAGTTGGAGTTGTTCCAAAATGCGTTCCTGGAGCCCTGTTTCCATTCTCTTTAGCATGTGGCTCATAGTAATAATCTGTTGTTAAATGTCTTGGTGCAATTATTTCAATTGGACGCCACTTTGGCATGCTGCATGTCCCTAACCTATCCCAGTCATTCAACTGGGAAGATGAGACCTACAGTTACAGTTTTACATGGAATCCGACTCACGAATTGTTTCTGACGACTTCTCACAGCTTAGATTAAAACAATTTCTGAAAAATCTGTGGCCTGGCTGGGATTTGATCCTGTGACTTTTCAGTTGCCAGTCAATCACTTTACCACTACACTATTGAGTCCAACTTGAACAATATAACAACCGTTAATGGTGGTACAAGTGATTCCACCAAATTCAAAAAAATGTTCAAATGTTTGTTAAGCTTATGGGACTTAACTAAGGGGTCATCAGTCCCTAAACTTACAAACTACTTATGAACTACCTTATACTAAAGACGGCACAAATATCCATTCCCAAGGGGGGATTCGAACCCCCGACCATAGTGGTCATGCAGACCGTGACTGAGGCGCCTCAGTCTCCTCGGCCACCGTGGCCGGCTCCATCAAATTCCATGCAACTGAAATGCTTATACTTCACAAGGGATCTAATTATGTATTACTTCAAGCCGAAACATAAAAATTTTGAAGAAATGTAGCTTGACCTTAATTGGCTATCAGCATATAAGATGCATCCAATTTTTCACCTATTTTTATAAGGAAAAAAGTATGTCTTATATACTGGCCAATACAGTTACTCTTTTGTAACAATGTGATTTACTGTCTAGTTCCCTGACCTTGGAGGCTTGCTCCTCAATTTGGTCCTGTGAGACATCAATAAATACAAATAAAAAATAAATCTTTTACAAATAAAAAAAAAAAAAAATGCCTCAGCTGCAATGCAAAGTATTATGAATGGTAACTGAATGAAGATGTATGATACAGTGAAAATTATTATGGAAAAATATTGGCATAGATACACTGATGGATGAAGCTACTGAGACCATAATTATTCAAATTGAGTCAGACAGTGAAGTTTCATCACATGGTTCTGAGATGTATTTGATGAGACAGTTTTACAGTCCTATTGTCAGCAGATGTGGTATTATAGTGTGCTGAAGAGCCAAGTGACCAGCCCTTCGTTTTTACATGTTTATCCGATGACATCTTGCCATATATTCTTTACAATTCCTTACAATGCAAACTCTAAATCCAGTCTCTTAAGGTAGCCAACAAGACATTATCTAATAAGACACAGTAGAAATCACAGAGATGAACAAGGGGTGCCTCACACAGAGTGCATCCCAGAGTGCCCTAGAATCACTTATCGGCTTTTGCAAGTTGAATGTATAGATTTTTATTGTTTATTTTTTAATAGTAGATACGGAAATAAGGTAAGAAAAAATCTTTATTAAGAATGATAATACAGAGTTATATCACCATGAATATTGAACTTATTCTCAAATGGTCCAACAGCTTCCACCCAAACATGAACACCTTTATTCGAATAAACTTTCCAACAATTCCTGGTCCACAAATGCAATGGTTTATCAGCAACCAAATATGAAGGGCCATGCATAGCTTGCTTCACAACAGAATTCAAAGAAAGGCCTTCACATACTGTAGATTTTTAGGGTTCAATACCTCAGTCAGTAAAAATAGGACACATATAAGATCACTTACTCAATAAAATTGTTTTTCAAGCCAATAACTCAAATTTCAAATAAAACCTGCTGAAAGAAGCAATCAAATATTACAAAGTTTTTAATACACAAAGCTAAAGCAGATTCAAGTTTCAATGCATAATGGCCGAATGCTACTGAATCCAAAGTGTTATATGGAAACCTTCAGTTACGAATGTTGTAGTTTACTTTGCATAACAGTGCACTTTCTTTTGTGTTATTTATGTTATTTTCCATAGAAATGCTGAAAGACATGATGTCATAAAACAAAATGATCTTATTTTGAATTTATTCGAGTGAAACCACTACGAAACTTATGCAGTTGCATGGCTATTGTGAAAACAATCTACCGTATTTACCAGAATCTAAGCTGCACTTTTTTTCCAATTTTGGGGCCCAAAAAACCACCTGTGATTTAAATCGAGTACAAAGCGAACAAAGTTCTGAAAAATGGTGCTAGGAGCCACCACAAGTAACTTTTCCCTTCTAATATAAGAATGCTACACCGGCTTGCTTTGCACGTCCAAATATAAATACTGGTGTTAAAATTTTTGCGCTTGTAAAAATAAGAAAAATAAAAAGAAGAGCTGTCTAATTTCCTTTTTCTTTTGGACTATCAAATTTTAATACACCATCCAACAATGGAAATAAAACTTTAGTATTGCTCAACTTCAAACTTGGCTTATAAACTACAAGGAAATGTATGACACGGCCATGGGGGCCCTGGCTTGCCATCCTCCTACCTTCCAAAGAAACATTCCCGGCTTCCCAAAACCACAAGCCCTCAGTCTAGTTCAAGTTCGTTGATGGTATTTTCATTATATTGACTCAAGGCCAGGACACCCTACACTCATTACTTGACAGCTTACATTTTATCCACTTCACCTGGTCTTCCTCAACCCAGTGTACTTGCTTCCAGAACCTTAATCTCCACCTCACTGATGATTGTATCTGCACCTCTGACCACATTAAACTCACCAACCACCATTGATACCTGCATTTTGGTAGCTGCCAACCATACCACAAAAGAAAGTCTCTCTCATAACAGTATGGCAAACCATGGATGGCATATTTGCAGTTACAAGATCTCCCATGCCAAATATGTTTACAACAATTCTCTATGGGGAACACACTTTAAAAATAACTAGTGTGTCAGTCATTCAGGGAAAATGTGGCTATGTCGACAGAACAAGAGTTTTTACTGGTATGGAATACATGATCTCCCACAACATTAGCATATGGCAATAGAATGTGATGGAGACAACATAGAAAAATTGTACACAAACATGACAAGTTGATGTATATTCTCACCAAATTCTGACTTTTATATTCAGAGAGAGGGGAAAAAAAGTGTGGCATTACTTATTGAACATTCCTTGCATTTTCCCCCTCTATGATCTTCCACTTTTAACCCCCATCCCCACAACTCCCCCCCCCCCCCCCCCCAATTGATTTCAAAGCTACATCTCACATTAATTTTCATCCATTTAGTACTTGCATACCTTGTCAGGTAGTGCTGTTACCTCTAATTCATCACAACTCAATTCAGAATTACACTCACTACTGAAGTGGCAACCAAGGTGGTGATGGCAGTTGTGTGTTTGTTCCTTCTCTGATGAAGAATGTGGGTGAAAACTTTAGTAATGTGAAGAAAAATACCTTCATTATGTGTCTGTCTGTGGCTCAGCAATTGTATCAAATTGTATGTTACATAGTTTGATAATGAAAAAAAATATGAAATCACATAAAATGGTTTTAAACAGGATTTACCTGTAATATAAGCAAAGCATTTTGAAGAGACAGTGTGTCTGGTGGTAATCCTTGAGAATGCCATAGTAAGCACTGCTGTTCTGTGCTCAGGAAGTCAGTTAGAGAGAAATGTTCTGCTTCCTCCCATCCCAATATCTTTTGCCAATGGCACATCTGTTTTTGTCTTGAATCTTCTGGCTCACTACCAAGATAACAAACAAATGCAGCTGCCAGAAGACAAGAGACTGGCATATTTATGAGGTCTTCTGAGAGCACAGTAAGCTGAAACAGAAGAATAATAAGAAATATTTCATATATAAACTTAACAGGAAATGTTCAAAAACAAGATCAAAAATCTGTTACAATTAAATTCTTAATTTTGTACAGCTTAAAATATGTAATTCCTTAAGCTGACCTACTTAAATACGTATGATATATCTTAGTTATAACACACAATGTTAGACTTTGTATGGCCATATGACCTATTGTGAATGCTTTTTATGATACATTTAATGTTGTAATGTGCCAAGTGAGGCTGAGAGTACATAATTACATTATACCATTTCAGCACGAGCTGCCTTGCCTGTTGCATTGGTGGCCAACCCTTCTGATAGATCCAGACAGACGCAGAGGGTGGGGTTATTAGACATTGGGAGCTCCAACATTAGGTGGATGATGAAGCCCCTTAGGGAAATAGTGGGTAAAGAATGCTAATGTGCACTCTGCTTGCCAGGGGGTCTCATCTGAGATGTGGAGAGGCTCTGCTGGTGGCAAGACAACTGGGTCAACTTAGCAGCAGATCATTGCTCATGCTGGCACCAATGACTCCTGCTGACTGGTTTCAAAGATCATCCTCCACTTCTTCAGGTGGCTGGCAGATTTGGTGAACAGCTAGCCTCACTCATGAGACAGAAGTGGAACTTTCCATGTGCAGCATCGTTTCCAGAATTGATTATGGTCCTCTGGTTTGGAGCTGAGTTGAAGGCTTAAACTAGAGGCGTAGTTGATCTACGGTGATCTTGGGTGTATTTACTGCCACTGTCGAGTGGAGAAATGTAGAATTGCCCTGAATAGATCAGGCATGCACTCCATCTAGGAAGTGCCTACTAGAGTGCACGTATGCAGAGAAGGAAAAGATTAATATAGTAACAGTTAACTGTAGGAAAATGTATGTAAATATCCCAGAACCGCTCTCACTTATAGATACAGTTGATACAGGGTCCCAGCTAAACTCCATGTTTCTTGACTTTCACAAGGTGTTTAATACAGTTCCACACCATTGCATGATGAACAAAGTGCGAGCATATGGAATATCAGATCAACTGTGTGACTGGATTGGGGCATTTCTAGCTAACACAACACACCATGTCATTTTAACATAGATAGTCTTCACACGTTAAAGTGATAATAGTTGTGCCCCATGTGAGTGCTGTAGGAGTGATGTTTTTCACATAATATAAAATGACCTCATGGGCAACACAGGAAGTTCAATTATGATTTTCGTGGATGATGCGGTAGTTTATCAAGAAGCTGCAACACTGGAAAAGGGTAGCGAAATACATAATGATTTGCAGTGTATTGATGCATGGTGAATGGAACGGAAATTGACCCTGAATATAAACAAGTGTAAGGTGCTATGTCTACATAGAAAGATCCTTTATAAAAATAGAAAAGAGATGACTTACCAAAAGGACCGGCTCGTCAATAGAAACAAATAAAATCACACACAAACACACATACAAGCTTTCGCCACCACTGACAGCTTCTTCAGGAAAAAGAGGAAAAAAGGGGAGGAAAATGGGAAGGATATGGGTTTTAAGGAAATGGAAAAGGAGTCATTCCAATCCCAGGAGTGGAAGGACTTACCTTAGGGGAAAAAAAGGAAGGTAAACAAATACACACACACTCAGACATATCGAAACGCAAACACACCTAGACAGATATTTGTAAAAAGCAAAGAAGTTGGACAGAGATACCAATTGAGGCAGAGGCTCTGTCCACAGAACCAAGGCAAAAATGCTAAAGATGGTAGGCGGGAATTTGAATTATCGGAGATTGAGACCAGGTGGGCAACAGGAGGAGAGAATAAGCTGAAGGGCAAGTTCCCATCTCCGGAGTTCTGAAAGGTTAGTGTCGGTGGGAAGATCCTTAGGCCCCCTACAAAACCTTTCACCCAAGTCCATCAAACTCATGACCCCACCGACACCCCGCACCCTTACCTTCTACCTACTTCCTAAGATTCACAAACCTAATCATCCAGGCTGGCCAATTGTGGCCAGTTACCAAGCCTCCACAGAACAAATCTCTGCCTACATAGACCAACACCTTCAACCCATCATGTGCAGTCTCCCATCCTTCATCAAAGACACCAACCACTTCCTCGATCACCTGAAATTCTTACCCAGCCTGTTACCTCCTGAAACCATCCTTGTAACCATTGATGCCACTTCCTTATACACAAATATCCCACATGCCCAGGGCCTCGCTGCGATGGAGTATTTCCTTTCACGCCGACCACCCAATTCCCTACCTAAAACCTCTTTCCTTAATACCCTAGCCAGCTTCATCCTAACCCACAACTTCTTCACCTTTGAGGGCCAGACATACCAACAACTAAAGGGAACAGCCATGGGAAACAGGATGGCCCCCTCGTATGCAAACTTATTTATGGGACGCTTAGAGGAAGCCTTCCTGGATACCCACGCCTGTCAACCCAAAGTTTGGTACAGATTCATTGATGACATCTTCATGATCTGGACTAACAGTGAAGAAGAACTCCAGAATTTCCTCTCCAACCTTAACTCCTTTGGTCCCATCAAATTCACCTGGTCCTATTCCAAATCCCATGCCACGTTCCTCGATGTTGACCTCCATCTGTCCAACGGCCAACTTCACACATCCGTCCACATCAAACCTACCAACAAACAACAGTACCTCCATTATGACAGCTGCCATCCATTCCATATAAAACGTTCCCTTCCCTACAGCTTAGGTCTTCGTGGCAAAAGAGTCTGCTCCAGTCCCGAATCCCTGAACCAGTACACCAATAACCTAATAACAGCTTTCACATCCCGCAGCTATCCTCCTGATCTGGTTCAGAAGCAAATTACCAGAGCCACCTCCTCATTCCTCCAAATCCAGAACCTTCCACCGAAGAATCCCAGAAGTGCCCCTTTTGTCACCGGATACTTTCCGGGACTGGAGCGGACTCTGAATGTGGCTCTCCAGCAGGGATACGACTCCTTAATCCTGCCCCGAAATGAGATCCATCCTTAATGACATCCTTCCCACTCCATCAAGAGTGTCTTTACGCCGCCCACCTAACCTTCGTAACCTCCTAGTCCATCCCTATGAAACCCCCAAACCACCTTCCCTACCCTCTGGCTCCTACCCATGCAACCGCCCCCGTTGTAAAACCTGCCCTATGCACCCTTCCACCACCACTTACTCCAGTCCAGTAACCCGGAAGGTGTACACGATCAAGGCCAGAGCCACTTGCGATAGCACCACGTGATTTACCAACTAACATGCCTGCACTGTGAAGCGTTCTACGTGGGAATGACCAGCAACAAACTGTCCATACGCATGAACAGTCACAGGCAGACAGTGTTTGTTGGTAATGAGGATCACCCTGTGGCTAAACATGCCTTGGTGCACGGCCAGCACATCTTGGCGCAGTGTTACACTGTCCGGATTATCTGGATACTTCCCACCGACACCAACCTTTCAGAACTCCGGAGATGGGAACTTGCCCTTCAGCTTATTCTCTCCTCCTGTTGCCCACCTGGTCTCAATCTCCGCTAACTCAAATTCCCGCCCACCATCTGTAGCATCTTTGCCTTGGTTCTGTTGACAGAGCCTCTGCCTCAATTGGTATCTCTGTCCAACTTCTTTGCTTTTTACAAATGTCTGTCTAGGTGTGTTTGCATTTCGATATGTCTGGGTGTGTGTGTATTTGTTTACCTTCCTTTTTTTTCCCTAAGGTAAGTCCTTCCACTCCTGGAATTGGAATGACTCCTTTTCCACTTCCTTAAAACTCATATCCTTCCCTTTTTCCTCCCCTTTTTTCCTCTTTTTCCTGAAGAAGCTGCCGGTGGTGGCGAAAGCTTGTATGTGTGTTTGTGTGTGATTTCATTTGTTTCTATCAACGAGCTGGTCCTTTTGGTAAGTCATCTCTTTTCTATTTTTATTTTTGTTTATCCCACCGGGAAAGTTTCCCTCTATAATTTTAGAAAGATCCTTTATTATGTAATATTAGCAGGACAGACACCAGTGACCAAATTAATCTTCAGTATGTGGAGGGTGTAATTTGGGCACAGGTGGTTCTGTGATGACATTTGGGTGCTTTTGGTACCACAGCTTAAGCCTATTCATTTGAATAATACAAACATGAACAAGGGTGTTTATTGTGACTTGGAGATCAAGTTTCTTCTGCATCTTGAAGATGAGTATGTTGTGAACATTCCAATTTTCTATGATGACATCAGCCAACATCACAGGGGTTCACAAGTAACTTTCTCGATTGTCAAACATTTGGGCACTGTATATCACCTCAAGTGGCCTAAAAACTGACTGATATTAATCCCATAAACATCTTGGAATTATTTCTTATTAGTGAGTGAAACATAGCAGTCATCTTCTCCTCAAATCATGATTACATTGACTTTGAGAACAGCTGCATAGGGATGGCCTGCAAGGCACGGCGACTTGAGCACACTGGGGTGCTTGTGCTCAAGCAGTTCTCAAGAAGCTCATGAGAAACGGTGCAATGACGTGTGTCGCTGTTCGCTAGTTGACTGGGGCATCATCCACTCAGTTATCTGAACTGATTGCTGATGATGACAGCACAAAAACGAAGGTTGTGGAGCTGGCAGTACTTAATAACTGTTGCAATGTAACAAAAATAACAGACAAGATAATAAATTTAAAATTACACAATCAGTGGGTGGCTTTGTTGGATGTGGTAAACAGTAACTGAAAACTTGTGGACTCAATTGCTCAATAAACTGAGATCATTATCAAAGATAAATATAATATAATGGCACCAGGGCAGGTAAGTTACTTCTAAATCTGTAAATACAATTTAACTTGCTGCATCCATTCTACCAAAAATTTCCTCAATTATGTCAAAATCTTGGCTTGCCCCCTATGATCATATGTTTTCATATTTGGTGTGGATGTGGTACTGGGTCAAAAGTTTTTCAGAAACAGGAAATACTGCAGTTACATGTCTTAACCCACATATTTTAATATATGCAAATTAGTTATCACATGACTGATTATTACAGAATCCATACTGGTTGACATGGAAGTAGTCATTTCATCACAAATTGTTTTACTAGTTACATACTGATATAGTGCTTGGTAAACTATTATTTTAAACTTGAGTCATAGTATATATTTTTTTCTTGTTGTTTTAGTTTCCCTGTGTTGTCACAATCAACTCATGTTCACTAATACTGATACCAGTCTTTATGTGAATGTTCTCAATGAGATCTGTTTGTTGCAATGAAATCTATTGTATTATCATCAGTGGGATTCCAAA
This sequence comes from Locusta migratoria, assembly GCA_026315105.1. Classification (NCBI taxonomy): domain Eukaryota; kingdom Metazoa; phylum Arthropoda; class Insecta; order Orthoptera; family Acrididae; genus Locusta; species Locusta migratoria. The sequence goes on from CM048745.1 coordinate 333,270,542, forward strand.
CTGTAAGTTCTAAGTAGTTATCAAAGCATTAAATACTGTTTCACAGAATGTTTGTCATACCCATCAATTGTTATTTGTCTTAGCTGATTGCCAGAAGATTAAAATTATTGTAACTTCTAAGTAGGACATTCACGAGCACTAATAATAGTGTCGAGTGGAATAACAATAAGGAACTGATCATCAGTATAACACCCAATGCTATGCGCTCTCGAACAAGTCTCACACACAACTGAGCTGAGTTGTTGTTCACTTGGCTTCGCTGTGCCGGTGGCCACTAGGTGGCAGGCCGGTAACACTGGTCCGCACTAGTGTCGCCGTCTCGTAGCTGGTGGTGTAACCACGTGTGGCAGCACTTAATTACTATGCTGTGCGCTGCGATGTATAGCAAAAGTCTCCATGGATGATTATAGTATGAAATAAAATAAATGTATTTGAAACTGCAAATATGAATCAGCATCAGGTGTAAGCATGTATGTCTGAAGGATGGCTCAATAAAGAATCATACTGCACATTGTATTCAAGCAAGGCTTGTGACAATTGTAATAGACATCAGTCCCTGTATGGGGCATACACAGTGGAATGGCATGAAGTAGTTAGGGTTTCTCTAGGAGGTATGCATGGATAATCCAATGGTTGATGCGATTGCCCGCAAAGTGCTGGTTCAGATCCAAGACTGGCAGAAATTTTCATATTTTACCAATAATTTGTATGGCTAAGGCTGATTTATATGCATTAGCAACATCAGGTTTTAACTAGCTTTCTGTAACTAATATCTAAGTTTCACTACTTTAAAGAACTGCTTGTTTCTCTTTCCTTGGGAATTAAAGAGTTCCCCCATGAATTCTTAATTCTATTTCATTTACTCATCCATATAAAATATGTTTTTATTACATAAATTCTTGACAAACTACTTTTCATTCAATATTTTGTATAAATCATGATTTTAATTTTTAGTACTATAAAATATATGAACTAACCTGTTCCGTCCACCTCTGAAACTCATCTCCAAGTTTTTGTAGAAGTCCCTCTGCAGAAGCAATTGTTTTATGAGCATGTGAAAGTTTTATCTCAAGTTCAGCTGCTTCTCTTGTGTACAAGTTCAACTGCTGTCGCAATTCTGCCACTTTGTGATCCACTCCTGTTAGTTCACCACTCAACTCTTTAACTTGTTTCTCAGCAGCCTGTTTATAGAAATAACACACTTTATTAATTGAAGTTTTATTCTTGTTTTAGGGTCAGCAGTATAAAGCATTGAGCCTTAGTTCAAGACAGAAAATGATTACAGATCAATATTAGCCCGCACATCTGCATAGTAGAAATGTTAATGCCAAATTATGTTGCCAACTAGGATCATATTTGACTGGCAAAAATTCGGCATTCAAAGTTAGGTTCAACTGTAATTGTCAGTGATTGTAGTGATATTATATAACATCACTTTTCTACTTAGCAAGTACAAACCGAAATACTTAAAAATGTTATTATAAAGTCAAAATACTGTAAGTAAATATGTGACTACTTCATTCCCATATCACTAATTCTTGGCGTACTTTTCCAGAACAGAACTATGATTGACCTCACAACAAAGAGAAAAACAATTCATAATTTATGTGCATCTTACAGACACTAAACAGCAGACTAAGAAAAAAAATGTTGAAATATTTACATCAATATTTCAGTTTGTGAATTATGGCAGCAGCCAATAACTATCTAATATTTCATATATGTGCTCTCTCAGCTTTAGTAGCAGTAACTCTACAGTTCGTTTAAATTTTTTAACTATTGAACGCATCATACTATGACAAATGTATGCTTATGAATAAAACAGTGAATTAACAAAATCTACACCTTCAACCTATTACCCACAACCTACTCTCCTATCTAAGAAAACACCAACCATTTCCTCCACTGAGTCTCCAAAGTTTACCACCTGGTATCATCTTCAACATCCCCAATGTTCATAGCCTTAATGCTGTTGAACACTACCTTTAACAATGGCCAATTGACTCCAAGCCCACAGCCTTCTTCCTCATCACCATCACCAACTACATCCTCACTCACAATTACTTGTCCTTCGAAGGCATTACCTACAAACAAATCTGTGGCATAGCCATGGGCAGCTATATGGCACCCTCATATGCCAACCTGTTCATGGGTCATCTAGAGGAATTCTTCGTGATTACCCAGAATCCCAAACCCTTCACCAGGTTCAGATTCACTGATGACATCTTCACAATATGGACTGAAGGTGAGGACACAGTATCCAGGTAGTTCCAAAACCACACACCTTCTTTCTTATTCATTTTACCTGGTCGTACTCAACCCAACGAGCTATCTCTCTTGACGTTGACCTCCTCTTCAAGGATATCCTCATCAGTACTCCATCCATGTCAAACCTACTAAGCCTGCACAGTAGTGGTTGTAGCTGAATTTATAGATCACATGACTGCTTTCACAGGTTACCCTTCTCTCATAGGATAGGATATGTATGTGACAGAGCTGGAGTAGGTGGTGGTGGGATGTTGGATAGAACAGGTTTTGTATCTAGGTCTATTGCAGGGATATAAGCCATGGGCCAAGTTGTTGGGAATATGTTGGTTTAGGAATGGACAAGGATGGGTGATGGAATACCACTGCAGGAAATGTTTTAGTTTCCCCTTCTATCACACATGTTGATCTTTTAACATGTATGATAATTCCTCCTTTCTCCTTCTTTTCTCTACTTACATGTGCTGACAGTTTGTAACCACTAACATTTTGTATTTCCATATTTGTGACAACATGATGCTCAGTTAGGAATAGTACATCTATTATATTTTTAGTTTCAATATCTTCCAAGCAAAGCAGAAGGTGATTTACTTTTTAATTCCCCTATATTATTTTGCTTCACAGCTGTAAGAATCTAGTGATAGTTTAACATTTTTAGGAGCTGCCTGTGTGAGCTTCTAACTGGACACTGATCTTAATCTAAAAAATATATTCAGTGTCCCCCCTTTAGGATTTTGCTATCACTCCAGTTAGTTTATCCATCTGTTTGCTATTGAGAGGCAGGCCCTGCCTAGTGAAGTCATGCCTACCAAAAGCATCCACAGAAATCAAACTCATGTCACACACAGCAACCATCCTGTGCAGCTGATCTAACTCCATATTGACTCTCCTTACCAAGTTGTTCAACTGGGGCTGTTCATACTGCATGAATGCAGGCACAAGCCCAACACTAGTTTGATTCATTGCACAAGCTACTTTTACAACAGCACTTGCAATGTCGTAACCCTGACTATTTGCCACACCACCCACGATCCTCCTTTGTAAAACCCTTGCACAAGTATCCCACATTCATCTGGCTGACACATATAATAGGCTTGGTAAAATTCATGTCCTGGTATCTGTCTCATAATTTTCCTGCAATAGCTGGTCCACACCTCTTCCATGGCTACTACCTGACAACAAAACTTTCCTCCCATTCCCACTTCCTGCTTTTTTCAAACTCTTGATTTACTACTGAAAATTTGTTGTCTGTTAACTGCACCTACTTCTGCTGCGGCTCCTTCCTTACTAACAATTGGAAACCATCAGTCTCTATGACATCATTGTAACACGGCTACCACAGAGAAAGCAAATGGGAGCATGTGCCCCAAATGAAAATTTGTTTACGAATATGAAAAAAGGACCTCGATTTTCCTGACCTGAAATATCTGGAAAATTATCAAAGAAGGATCATCAAAATATCAATAAAATGACATAAAATTGATATAAAAACATAATATTGCCCTCAAAAATTCTAAATATCATGTATGGGGAATGTGTTCTGTCCCTGTTGACATCAAATTGGTTATAACAGTTTTGGCTGTAACAGATAAGAAAATGGGCTTCATTTCTTCCTTCACTGAAACCAATATGGCTTCCACCATATGTCTACCTTTAGTGCATACCTTGAATACTTCAGTCGAAATCTTTCTGAAACACATAATGTCCCAAACCTATCATAGTAAAAAACAACAACAATGGAAGGTCCAGTAAGGAATGTTAATAATAATTTTATAGAGGAGAAATTCCTACCAGGAAAAATTATATGGATGAAGGAAAAGTGGGAAATATGGACTATGTAAACGGCTGCAATGAACATATAAAAAAATAAAAATTTATGAAAAAAAAATATATAAATTTTTTTAAAAAGATTACATATCGGGAGGGAGATGAGTGTGGACAGTAATTCAGGTATGAAAAAATAAAGGTTATAGAAAATGTTTTTAAAGTTTGTTGTTGATACTGTGGTCACCTTTAGTTGTCAACAATGTAGTATCAAAGGGTTAGGTAGTGGTATGGCGTGCAAAAAGGGTTTAAGGATGGTGCAAATAAGAAAAATTACGAGAAAACCGCATGAGAATGCAAGGAAAACGTCTAAATAGTGTTGGTTATGTGGTAGCAGATCACGATTTTGAGGCTGAAAATAGTCTGACGAAGGAATAGTGGAATCAAAACCAACATAAAGTAGCTGAAATACGATTGGGAAAGTAGGAAACACAAACAGAAATGTGTAAAAATGGGAATGGAAACAATCGTGAGGTAACTAAGAAATGCTGAAAATGGTTATAAACAATATAAGAAACTATAGTTGTGAAATAGTGTTTACATATTTAAAAGAGAAAATTGGATGAGCGGCGCATTTCAGTTGGAAGAAGGAGTAATGAAAGTGGTAAATATCATAATAAACGTACCAAAAGGTTAATATTAGAAAGTGAAAGTATTGTTGTAAGTATTAGCGAAATATGAACAGTAAACTAAGAAGGGAATGTAGAATGAAACTGCTATGTAAAATTTATATAAATGAATAAATAACAAGAAAAACAAAAACAAAAGGGAAAGTAAGAAGACAGAAAAGATTTCAAAAAACAACAGAACAATGACAAAAGTAATTGTTGAATTCAAATATATTATACGAATATTATAGAGGAAAAATTCCTAAAAGGAAAAATATAAGTAAACAAATAGATGAAGTCTACTTACCAGGCGAAGGAGCACAGATAGTGATAGTAACAAATAAAACACACATACACACACAAACACACACACACACACACACACACATACACACACACACACACACACACACACACACACACACACAAACAAAGGCACAGAACATTTGGGACAACCAGACTCGAAGAAATTGTGTCTAATAAAGAACTGGTAAAGGGACTCCTTGCACTGTTCAAGGGCATTGGTTGGCTGTACTGGATATACACGGAGCGATACCACACAATAAACTTAGTAAACTTAGTTTCGGTGCGGGCAGTGGCGGGTTGGACCAAGACTGTTTTGGCTTCCCTGAGAAAATCAATCACTTAATCAAACGACTACCTGTGCTCCTTCGCCTGGTAAGCAATCTTCATCTACTAATATATATGTTTGTGTGTTTGCGTTTGGATATGTGTGAGTGTGTGTGTGTTTGTTTACCTTCCTTTTTTTCCCATAAAGTAAGTCCTTCCACTCCTGGAATTGGAACGACTCCTTTTCCACTTCCTTAAAACCATATCCTTCCCTTTCTCCTCTCCTTTCTTCCTCTTTTGCTGACGAAGTGACCAACAGTTGCGAAAGCTTGTATGTGTGTTTGTGTGTGATTTTATTTGTGTCTATCGACAAGCCAGTCCTTGGGGTAAGTCATCCGTTTTCTATTTTACCGAAAAGTATAGAAGGAAACTATCCTGGTGAGATAAACAAATATAAAAAATAGATATGTGTGAGTGTGTGTGTATTTGTGTACCTTCCTTTTTGTCCCCTAAGGTAAGTCCTTCCACTCCTGGGATTGGAATGACTCCTTTTCCACTTCCTTAAAACCCATATCCTTCCCTTTCTCCTCCCCTTTTTTCCTCTTTTTCCTGAAGAATCTGCCAGTGGCGGCGAAAGCTTGTATGTGTGTTTGAGTGTGATTTTTATTTTTATTTGTTTCTATCGACGAGCCATATATATATATATATATATATATATATATATATATATATATATATACACACGTAAAAAATAAATGAAGTCCACTTACCAGGCGAAGGAGCATAGGCAGTGATAGCAACAAATAAACACACAGACACTCACACACACAAACGCAAGCTTTCGCAGCCTAGCTGCTTCATCAGGCAGAAGGGAAGGAGAGGGAAAAGGAAATGATGAGGGTTTTAAGGGAGTGGGTAAGGAGTCATTCCAATCCCGGGACAGGAAAGACTTACCTTGTGGGGAAAAAAGGAGGGTAAACAAATACACACACACCCACACATTTACACAGACGCAAGTACACTTAGGCAGACATACTGTGACAGTTTGAATGATGTCTTGGGGATCTGGATCATCAGGAGTAGGATTATTTTTCTTCATGAAGAAAAATAATCCTACTCCTGATGATCCAGATCCCCAAGACATCATTCAAATTGAACCCTGCCTGGAACAGTTCCGTCCTCCATCACAGCGAGACCCACCCGCTCTCCCTCAAAATCACCCCCTTCAAACCTTCCAGGATTTCCTTACTTCCAACCTTGCCTCTCAGTCCTTCCTGAAAAACCTTAATCCTACTCCCAACATTACCGCAGCTGAATCCCGAGCTATCCGTGATCTGAAGGCTGACCATTCCATCATCATTCTCCCTGCCGACAAGGGATCCACAACCGTGGTACTTGATCGGTGGGAGTATGTGGCTGAGGGACTGCACCAGTTTTCAGACAATACTACCTACAAAGTCTGTCAACACGACCCCATTCCTGATGTCCAGGCAGAGATTCAGGGAATTCTCAGATCCTTAGGCCCCCTACAAAACCTTTCACCCGAGTCCATCAAACTCATGACCCCACCGACACCCCGCACCCCTACCTTCTTCCTACTTCCCAATATTCACAAACCTAATCATCCAGGCCGGCCAATTGTGGCCGGTTACCAAGCCCCCACAGAACGAATTTCTGCCTACATAGACCAACACCTTCAACCCATCATGTGCAGTCTCCCATCCTTCATCAAAGACACCAACCACTTCCTCGATCGCCTGAAATCCTTACCCAGAATGTTACCTCCTGAAACTATCCTTGTAACCATTGATGCCACTTCCTTATACACAAATTTCCCACATGCCCAGGGCCTCGCTGCGATGGAGTATTTCCTTTCACGCCGACCACCCAATTCCCTACCTAAAACCTCTTTCCTTAATACCCTAGCCAGCTTCATCCTAACCCACAACTTCTTCACCTTTGAGGGCCAGACATACCAACAACTAAAGGGAACAGCCATGGGAACCAGGATGGCCCCCTCGTACGCAAACTTATTTATGGGACGCTTAGAGGAAGCCTTCCTGGATACCCAAGCCTGTCAACCCAAAGTTTGGTACAGATTCCTTGATGACATCTTCATGATCTGGACCAACAGTGAAGAAGAACTCCAGAATTTCCTCTCCAACCTCAACTCCTTTGGTCCCATCAAATTCACCTGGTCCTATTCCAAATCCCATGCCACGTTCCTCGATGTTGACCTCCATCTGTCCAACGGCCAACTTCACACATCCGTCCACATCAAACCTACCAACAAACAACAGTACCTCCATTATGACAGCTGCCATCCATTCCATATAAAACGTTCCCTTCCCTACAGCTTAGGTCTTCGTGGCAAAAGAGTCTGCTCCAGTCCCGAATCCCTGAACCAGTACACCAATAACCTAATAACAGCTTTCACATCCCGCAGCTATCCTCCTGATCTGGTTCAGAAGCAAATTACCAGAGCCTCCTCCTCATTCCTCCAAATCCAGAACCTTCCACCGAAGAATCCCAGAAGTGCCCCTTTTGTCACCGGATACTTTCCGGGACTGGAGCGGACTCTGAATGTGGCTCTCCAGCAGGGATACGACTTCCTTAAATCCTGCCCCGAAATGAGATCCATCCTTAATGACATCCTCCCCACTCCTCCGAGAGTGTCTTTCCACCGCCCACCTAACCTTCGTAACCTCCTAGTCCATCCCTATGAAACCCCCAAACCACCTTCCCTACCTTCTGGCTCCTACCCATGCAACCGCCCCCGTTGTAAAACCTGCCCTATGCACCCTTCTACCACCACTTACTCCAGTCCAGTAACCCGGAAGGTGTACACGATCAAGGGCAGAGCCACTTGCGATAGCACCCACGTGATTTACCAACTGACATGCCTGCACTGTGAAGCGTTCTATGTGGGAATGACCAGCACCAAACTGTCCATTCGCATGAACGGTCACAGGCAGACAGTGTTTGTTGGTAATGAGGATCACCCTGTGGCTAAACATGCCTTGGTGCACGGCCAGCACATCTTGGCGCAGTGTTACACTGTCCGGATTATCTGGATACTTCCCGCCGACACCAACCTTTCAGAACTCCGGAGATGGGAACTTGCCCTTCAGCTTATTCTCTCCTCCCGTTGCCCACCTGGTCTCAATCTCCGCATCTTTGCCTTGGTTCTGTGGACAGAGCCTCTGCCTCAATTGGTATCTGTAGAAAGCCTATACACAAATGTCTGTCTAGTTGTGTTTGCGTTTCGATATGTCTGGGTGTGTGTGTATTTGTTTACCATCCTTTTTTTTCCCTAAGGTAAGTCCTTCCACTCCTGGGATTGGAATGACTCCTTTTCCACTTCCTTAAAACCCATATCCTTCCCTTTTTCCTCCCGTTTTTTCCTCTTTTTCCTGAAGAAGCTGCCAGTGGTGGCGAAAGCTTGTATGTGTGTTTGTGTGTGAGTTTATTTGTTTCTATCGACGAGCCGGTCCTTTTGGTAAGTCATCTCTTTTCTATTTTTTATTTTTGTTTATCCCACGGGGAAAGTTTCCCTCTATAATTTTCGTTTATATATATATATATATATATATATATATATATATATATATATATATATATATATATATATAAAATAGATGAAGTACACTTACCAGGCGAAAGGGCACAGGCAGTAATAGCAACAAATAAACACACAGACACACAAAAATGCTAGCTTTCGCAGCCTAGCTGCTTCATCAGGCAGAAGGGAAGGAGAGGGAAAAGGAAATGATGAGGGTTTTAATGAAGGGGGTAAGGAGCCATTCCAATCCCGGGACAGGAAAGACTTACCTTGGGGGAAAAAATGGAAGGTAAATAAATGCACATACACCCACACATTTACACAGACACAGAGGGGTCTGTGTAAATGTGTGGGTGTATGTGCATTTATTTACCTTCCATTTTTTCCCCCAAGGTAAGTCTTTCCTGTCCCGGGATTGGAATGGCTCCTTACCCCCTTCATTAAAACCCTCATCATTTCCTTTTCCCTCTCCTTCCCTTCTGCCTGATGAAGCAGCTAGGCTGCGAAAGCTAGCATTTTTGTGTGTCTGTGTGTCTGTGTGTTTATTTGTTGCTATTACTGCCTGTGCCTTTTCGCCTGGTAAGTGTACTTCATCTATTTTTTACGTATATTTTTCCTGTTAGGAATTTTTCCTCTATAATATATATATATATATATATATATATATATACACAGAAAAGAGATGACTTACCAAAAGGACCGGCTCGTCGATAGAAACAAATAAAATCATACACAAACACACATACAAGCTTTTGCAGCCTAGCTGCTTCGTCAGGCAGAAGGGAAGGAGAGGGAGAAGGAAATGGTGAGGGTTTTAAGGGAGTGGATAAGGAGTCATTCCAATCCCGGGACAGGAAAGACTTACCTTGGGGAGAAAAAAGGAGGGTAAACAAATACACCCACACCCACACATTTACACAGACGCAAGTACACTTAGGCAGACATACTGTAGAACTCCTGCTTAATATAAATAGATGAAGTAAACTTACCAGGCGAAGGGGCACAGGCAGTGATAGCATCAAATAAACACACAGACACACACACACACACACACACACACACACACACACACACACACACACAAACGCTACCTTTCGTAGCCTAGCTGCTTTGTCATGCAGAAAGGAAGGAGACTGCGAAAGCTACCATTTGTGTGTGTGTGTGTGTGTGTGTGTGTGTGTGTGTGTGTGTGTGTGTGTTCTATTTATTTGTACTGCTGTCACACCTGTGCTCCTTTGCCTGGTGAGTAATCTTCTTCTATTTTTTATATTTAATTAATATATATATGCCCAAAGGACAGGCTCGTCGACAGACACAAATAAAGTTCTGAAAGTTTGGTGTTGGTGGGAAGTATCCATATAACCCGGACAGTGTAACACTGTGCCAAGATGTGCTGACACTGTACCAAGGCATGTTTAGCCACAGGGTGATCTTCATTACCAACAAACAATGTCTGCCTGTGACCGTTCATGCGAATGGACAGTCTGTTGCCGGTCATTCCCATATAGAACAGTGCAGGCATGTCAGTTGGTAAATCACACGGGTGCTATCGCAAGTGGCTTTTCCCTTGATTGTGTACACCTTCTGGGTTACTGGACTGGAGTAAGTGGTGGTGGAAGAGTGCATAGGGCAGCTTTTACAATGGGGGCAGTTACAAGGGTAGGAGCCAGAAGGTAGGGAAGGTGCTTTGGGGATTTCATAGGAATGGACTAGGAGGTTACGGAGGTTAGGTGGGCGGCGGAAAGACACTCTTGGTGGAGTGGGAAGGATGTCATGAAGGATGGATCTCATTTTGGGGCAGGATTTAAGGAAGCCTCCTTGCTGGAGAGCCACATTCAGAGTCCGCTCCAGTCCCAGAAAGTTTCCGGTGCCAATAGGGGCACTTTTGGGGTTCTTCTGTTGAAAGTTCTGAATTTGGGGGATGAGGAAGTGGCTCTGGCAATTTGCTTCTCTACCAGATCAGGAGGATAGCTGTGGTATGTGAAAGCTGTTATTAGGTTATTGGTGTACTGGTTCAGAGATTCGGGACTGGAGGAGACTCGTTTGCCATGAAGACCTAAGATGTAGGGAAGGGAACGTTTGATGTGGAATGGATGGCAGCTGTCATAGTGGAGGTACTGTTGTTTATTGATAGGTTTGATGTGGACGGATGTGTGAAGTTCGCCGTTGGGCAGATGGAGGTCGACATTGAGGAAAGTGGTATGGGATTTGGAATAGGACCAGGTGAATTTGATGGGAACAAGGGAGTTGAGGTTGAAGAGGAAATTCTGGAGTTCTTCTTCACTGTGAGTCCAAATCATAAAGATGTCATCAATGAATCTATACCAAACTTTGGGTTGACAGGCTTGGGTATCCAGGAAGGCTTCCTCTAAGCGTCCCATAAATAAGTTTGCGCACGAGGGGGCCATCCTGGTTCCCATGGCTGTTCCCTTTAGTTGTTGTTATGCCTGGTCCTCAAAAGTTTTGGGTTAGGATGAAGCTGGCTAAGGTATTAAAGAAAGAGGTTTTAGATAGGGAAGTGGGTGGTCGGCGTGAAAGAAAATACTCCATCGCAGCCATATATATATATATATATACCCCTTTTTCATACCACATCTCATTTTTCGCTTGACATTGCCTCTGCTTGTTATATCCCCGCCCTTATCTTCCCTCTCCACTTCCCCCACCCCTCCTCTGCTTCTTCCCCCTCCCCGCTTTTCCCCCCTTTCTTCCCCCTCCCTCCTCCCATCCCTTCCACTTGCCGCAAATGAGACTGTGTTGGGTGGCCAGAGATGGCTGACATGTGTAGATGATTGTGCCTGAGTGATTGTGTGGATGAGTGTTCTGTGACTAAGGAGGACCGCAAGCGAAAATTTAGAATTGTGTGTGTGTTTGTATGTCTTTTATTTGTGTCTGTCTGCAGCTCAACGTTCATCTTTACAGTGAGTTGTTCCCTATACATATATTATTATTATTAATATCCTTACTAGACCTTCCATAGTTGTTGTTCTTTTATGATGAAAGGTATGGGAGATTATTTGAGACAGAGATTTTCAACTGAAGTACTCAAGGTATGCACTAAAGGTAGACATATGGTGGAAACCATATTGGTTTCAATGAAGGAAGATATTATTACTTCATCATAGAAAAGAATGTGTAACAGTGAGAAGTTAGAAATTTATGAAACATTACCTCCAAATCACTTTGAAGTGCAACTTGTTCTCGCTCAAGTGGTCGCACCTTTTCTAAAGTCTTGGAATATCTCACAACAGCTATGACCCAAGCAGCTAAGGGTGCTGCTGCTGATGATGCTCTCTTTGCATTTGCTGGTTCCAAAGATTCCTTACGTTCTTGCATAAGACGCTCAACATGAGCTCTAGATTCAGCAGTCACAGATCTAACATCAAATGATCTGTAGAGACAGGTAACAGTAATAAATTAGTACACTATTTAAAAATATCAACTGCAATTACTTTCTATGGCTAAACTGTAATACTATGTAAGATCAAGTCCACTTACTATTCAGTACATCACTCACTGTCAAGAAATACTTCGTTCATTATGTACAATGAGCAGTCATCAATGGAAAAAAATTATTATATTTTCATAACATATAGAAATTATTGCCAGAATATTATAATTGGCATTATTAATAACTCGCTTATATGCCCGTGTTTTGCAACAGTTGTTAAAGAAGGGCATGTGCATATCATGGCTTTTCAGGGTTGCAGACCTCAGTCAGTAAAAATCCTTGTTGGATCATTCTGTCAATAAATTCAGTTGTCCTAGCCAAGATGTCAAATGTAAGTAAAGTCATTGTCCAAAACAATGTATCTTCATAAAAATGTCAAATATAAGTAAAAGTAATCCTCTGAAATGATGTATCTTGATAAAGTTTTTGATACAAAATGAAACATGCCAAAAGAACCAAAGAAATGTCATTAAGTATTTAATACACAAAGCTAAATCAGTAGCACTATGTTCAATGTATGTTGGTACTCGCAGAGATAAGACTGCTTAATTCTATCACAGACGTTCGCTTCCTTGCTGTACTAACCCATACTTATTTCACAGCAGCAGCGTCTATTAGTTCTTTCGTGCACTACAGCACCTCTATCACTTATTTCCTGTACTATGCCATCCATACTTCAAGCATAACCTACTTCTAAATATTTTTCCATAATCTCACTTTTAGGGAACGAAGTTACTCCATGCAAATCCGTGAAGCTGTTTAGGAGATTAGGTGTTTCTAATAAATGGGCAGATAGTTACTGAAAACACTTAAGATTGCAATCTATCTTTTTTCCATGATCTGATTTTGATGAAATCATGCTTGTATGTTGCCCCCATCTTACTTCAAGTTTCTGTAGTTGCTCCCCCGCCCCCTCCCTTGTGGTAATGTGTTTGCAAAAGGTGTTACAAATAAGCATATCTTCATGAATATGATGTAGCTTACATCATACATCAGTGGTATTCGCCATTTTAAACATTTATTTCATGATCTTTCATATCTCTTGACAATGTACTAAGGCATGGAAGGCAGAAATATAATAATCGCATGATGTGGCAGTTTTTCACGACTGTCATTGTTTATGATGCCATATCTCCTTACGTTTGTGTTGTAGGTGGTTCTTACCCCGACAGCGATTGTTGCCTGATAGTAAGGATCATGTGTACCAAGATTGGTTGAAATCGGTCCAGTAGTTTAGAAGGAGATGTGGAACATACATACTTACATACACATATACAGCCTATTTTATAAGATGTAAGATTCATGTCTCCAATTTATTACATAAAATTAAAAAATTAAAAAAAGTATTGTTGGTTCATTTTTTATCTAACTAAAAAAAAATTTCAAATTTATGATACGAATATTATAGAGGAAAAATTCCTAAAAGGAAAAATATACGTAAAAAATAGATGAAGTACACTTACCAGGCGAAAGGGCACAGGCAGTAATAGCAACAAATAAACACACAGACACACACACACACAAAAATGCTAGCTTTCGCAGCCTAGCTGCTTCATCAGGCAGAAGGGAAGGAGAGGGAAAAGGAAATGATGAGGGTTTTAATGAAGGGGGTAAGGAGCCATTCCAATCCCGGGATTGGAATGGCTCCTTACCCCCTTCATTAAAACCCTCATCATTTCCTTTTCCCTCTCCTTCCCTTCTGCCTGATGAAGCAGCTAGGCTGCGAAAGCTAGCATTTTTGTGTGTGTGTGTGTCTGTGTGTTTATTTGTTGCTATTACTGCCTGTGCCCTTTCGCCTGGTAAGTGTACTTCATCTATTTTTTACGTATAAAAAAAAATTTCAATAGATAGTTGCTGGTCAGTACTAACCATAGCTCATTACTGCCGATAGTAACACAAAAACATTAAAATACACATGAGATTAAGCTTTAGGAATGAAATTGCTTCATCAGGCAGGAGAGAGGAAGTAGGAGAAAAGGAGTAGAAGAGAAAATGAAATTGATTTTACTTACAACCTAGCAATTGGGTTTAAGATCGAGAGAAGAGTGTTGAAGAGATATGAAGTGTATTGCCAGCTGCAAACAAAAGAGGACAGATCGAGAAGAGGAGGTATTTGAAGTGAACTAAGTAATGCTGAGTAGGATGGGAAGAAAGCTGAGTGAGAGGGGAAGAAATTACAAATGTTAGAAGTGACAATAGAAATATCATACACACACGCACACACACACACACACACACACACACACACACACACACACACACAAACGTATTATAAGAGGAGCAAATTAGAGGGGGTGAAGGGGTGAGAAATGAATTAATGATAATAGTGGGGGAGAGGGTAGTGTAGGTTGAGGCTAGCGGGATGGAGGGAAGACAGAATTTACGTTCCCATCAACATGCCTCTGAAGGACTGGGATTAACTAGATTGGTGTCATGTGCCAAGGTCTCAGAGTCATGTTGCAAAGTATGCTCCACAATGGGATAGTGGCTGTCATCCAGACAAACAGTTCATCTGCGATGATTCATGGGTTCAACAAATTTGTTGGTGGTCATAAAAATATAAAACGCTGTACAATGAATACATGTCAGTAGTAAATTCCATGCATTTTCCCTGTGGTGGGACATGAGTAGGTGATTGTAGGAGGATGCATGGGACAGGGTTTGCAGCAGGTCTGGTTACGTGTGTAAGGATCTTCAAGTAGGAAGTGTGGTTTGGGAATGTTGTAAAGTTTTATGAGGATGTTACAGAGGTTGGGAGGATGGTGAAAAGTTATTCTGTGTGTTGCAGAGAGGATACATTGGAAGGATGATCTCATTTCAGGACTTGACTTGAGAAAGTCAAAGTCCAGATGGACTGTTCTGTTAAGGCTTTCCAGGCCAGGATGGTTCTCGGTGATGCTTCTGAATGGTCTAAGGTTAGGAACATTATTGCAGGGAGGGAGGGAGGGGGGAGCTGCTTGTGAGATGTATTGGGTAGTTGTGGACAGGTTGTTGGTGCAGGTAGTAAGGGATTCATCATTGCAGCACATACATTTACCGTGGATTCCTAAGCTATAAAGAATGGGGAGTTTGATGTGGAAGGGACAGCAGCTACCAGAGTGGAGGTACTGTTGGTAGTTTGCAAGTTTGATATGGACTGAGTTGTGGCTGTATCTCGAGCAACTAGGTACTCTGTTTACCTCTTGGCCACTGGTTGACAGTGGCCATTCAACCAGAAGGACACCCTGCCTGTTATCATTTTCACATTGAAAGAGGTACACTGTTTTCATCTTAGTTTGTAGATCCCTTCACTGCTCTCGTAGATAGCCCTGTCTTTACATGGGGTAGGTGATGACTGTGACAGAGCTGGAGGAAGTGATAGTTGGGGATGTTTGGAACGGATCATGCAACTAATTCTGTTGCAGGCATATGAACCATCAGAAGTGATTTGCAGTAGGGGTAGATAAATGATAGACAAGGATACTGAGTGATTATTGTGGGCAATAGAATGTCTCTGGAGGTTTAGGAAGATTAGTAGATAGGGCATGAGAAGAAGTAGTCAGAACCCTATCAGACCATGTGTTTCATTTGTTCCAATTATGCATGGTACCAAATCATGAAAGGAGTGCTCATTTGTAGATAGACAATGTCTGTGAGAGATGATGGGAGAGACCAGGCATAGAAGTTGTACTATTACTGGTGTGCTGCCTATGACCCTGTGTTGAACGTGACAGAATAATAGTTCAATATCTGTAGATGCTTGGCAATTCACCCTTTAATGAGAACCATGCTAACAGCTCTTCTTTAAGAGAGTGGAATTTTAACTTGCATTTTTCCTTCATGTTTCAAAGTATCAAAATCTTTAAAAATGAGGTCCAGCAATAGCTGTGCCTCAAAACAATATTATTCTTTAGTTAAACTTCAGAAAAATCTGTCAAGCCTCTTCTGCTATGTAATTAATGAATTAAAGAAAGTCTTTTAAACTTTCAACTCCATATTTATTATTATTCAAGAAGTCATCTTCTTCATAAGTACATAGGTAAGTACATCTCATAACAGATTTCAGACTTGGAATGGAATACAAAATCAACAAAAACCATAGCAACTATCGTGCCACACAAATTCTTCCATGGAATACTAAATTTCTTTGGCTGGGTAGACATAATATCTGAGGCCATTTGCTGCTGCCAATACCTCCAAAATCTGAAACAAACAGATTCTGGTGGCAGCTACTGTTCCTATCATGCCTAATTAATTTACTAAATAAATTTATAAATATTTGGGTATCTCAAGGTATTGAAGAAGTGGGGAAAAGTGGCTTGTACCACTACAAAGTTCTGTTGCTGGACAAGGTTGGAAGGATAAGCCTGGTTTCTGAAGATTTTAGTGAAACTCTTGTCTTATTTGGTTAGGGGCTGCTTGTCACTACTGATGCAGTGACCATGGAAAGCTACAATGTGTATAATATGTGGCAGCTGTCAAATTTGAAGTATTGTTGGTAATTGGTAGTTTTCAATTATAGGCCTACTACTTATGTAGCCATTCTTGGGGTGGAAACTAAAATTAAGGAAAGTAATTTGTTAGGTTGAGAAGGTCCAAGTGAAGTGAATGGGGAAGAAGTTGTTTTTAGAGGAATGTGGATTGGGTGTCCTCCGCCTTGGTCCATATCACAAAGATGTCACCAGTGAATCTGAACCATATGAGTGGTTTGGGATTTTGGTCACTTGGAATGAATTACTCCAGATAGTCCTGTTGCTGTACCATTGATCTGTTTGTAGGTGATGACTTCAAAGCAGAAGTAATTGTAGGTATGGATATAGTTAACCATGGAGACAATGAAGAAGGTTTTAGGCCTGGAGACATTTGGGCTTTGAGAAAGGTAGTATTTGACTGTTGCAAAGTTGTTGACATTGAGGACTCTCTGCATTTCTCAATCTGTGATACAACCCTACTGCCCAAAACTACTTTCTATTAACTTTCCTCCAGAATTTCATCAGCACAACCCTTGCAACTCCATCATACTTCAGATCCCTCAACATGAAAACCAAATTACACGTACAGAAGTAACCACCATTCACAACCTGAAAACTGATTCCAACCATTTTAATTTTACAAGTTTGCATAGATTTACTACCGAGTGAGGTGGTGCACACAGTTGTAACACACTGGACTTTCATTCAGGAGGATGGCATTCAAACCTGTCTTTGGCCATCCAGCTTTAGGTTTTCCAAGATTTCGCTAAATTGCTCTAGGTAAATGCTGGAATAGCTCCTTTCAAAGGAACACAGACAATTTCCTTTCCTTTCCAATCCTTTAGTCTGAGCTTGTGTTCTGTCTCTAATAACAATGTTCTTTACTCATTCACATTACTTCACCTTTGATGAAACAAATGAGAGAGAGGGTTATGGAAACCATTATGACTCCATCCTTAACCAACTTTTCAAAGGGTGCATGTAAGAGGTACTCCTTAAGATCCAGCTGCTGCACCCCTGGTATGTTTTTTGTTTCAACGATGACGTCGTTCTCATTTATCCTAATGGTGAATATAAACTTCTGAGCTTCCTTCAAGACCTTAACTTCTTCTCTAATCTCAAGTTCACCTAATCCTTTTCCAGATTCCAACTCACCTTCTTACATGATGACCAACTTGTTGAGACCCAACACAACGTGCTAGATTATTCCTACCGCCAATTTTTACTTAATTCTAAGTGGGAATTCTCCATACATGATCATCTTCATCCCAGTAACCTCCTGATCACCAACTTAACTAACCACTGTCATCCTCCTTCTATGCCATTCCCTGCTCTCACTGCAGCACTACACAGACTTTTTATCCAGAGGCACCCACAGGGCATGTGTGGCCTGCCTGGGCCCGCAGTCATGTCTGTCAGGAGGGCCCAAACTCACACTGGCCAGTCAGCTGACTGAGCCACAGCGAGCCCTGCTGGACCATGCGGGTACCTGACTATCCACTACAGCCTGAGTCCACCCAGGTGTCCATCAGCCTTGCTTGTTCATAAAGCCTGCTCGATGCAGTGCAAAACAAAATCTTTGTAACACATTTGTAGGTAGTTTTAAACTAGGCTCAATTTTTACCAGTGCAATGTTTCACTTTCATACTAAATTAAATGATGGCTGTAACATCAGGAAACTCCTTCAGTAAAGCAACCACATGTACCGTTTTGAATGGGACAGTGGTACTTTTCATCCTGCAGTCCTGGAGTCCAGACCGATTTAATCAGAACACCTCATTGCTGCATTTACTATTTTATTCTCTATGGTATCTGATACACCGTATATACTCGAATAATCCGTGCACCCCAATTTTGTTGGAAAAAAAAAAAGAAAAAAAAAATTTTTTTTGCTTTAATTTTTTATTTATTTACAAATATTAAAAAATTGTTGCAACATTATAATGTGTTCCAAAGTATGCATAATAACTACTGGTTTGAAGCAGTGCTGCTCTACAGGTTGATACATCGTTAAAATGCAACCGATTGAGCGGCGTGCAGCTAGCCAGCCGGCGGGCGGGCGGCCAGCGGCGTGCAGCTGGCCGGCTGGCCCATTAGACGGGCAGGTGGTTGGGGAACATTATCCCCGCCAGCTGGGACTCTATGCGTCCCTACAATCGAAAAAAATGAAATGTGAAATATCTTGTTTAAGAATTTGTTAATGTGTGCAATAAAATATTTAAGTCAATACGTTTTCTCCCTTACCACTCTATTCATCACTTTCATCATCATCACTAGCGGGAGAATCATTGTCGTCTTCACCATCTTCCCATAGAGCGTCGTCCTCTGTGCCATCCAGTTAATTTGTGATTCCACATTTCTTTAAGGATTTTTCCACCAGTGTTTGCAGAATGGAGTCCCATTCACTTTTCACCCATTCAAAAATCTGGGACAAATCCGGCCGTTTGATTTTTCCACTAGGTGTGAACTTATGGTTTTCATCAGCCATCCATTGCGTACATCGCTGTTTAAGTGCAGCATTGAATGGCCGATTTATACACACATCTAGTGGTTGTAGGATGGATGTTAGGCCTCCAGGGATAATGACCAAGTTAGTTTTTCCTTTTTGTAATTTGTCCCGCACTTCCTTAGTTGTATGTCCGCGGAAGCGGTCTAGGACCGACATGTTGCGTAAATTCAGTAACGCACCAGGACGACGTTGCCAAACATGTGTCAGCCAGTCAATTATAAGTTCATTGTCCATCCACCCTTTCGGATTCGCTCTCACTAATACGCCTTTTACTGATATTTTCAGAAGAGTTTTCCTTTTAAATATCACGTAAGGTGGTAGCTTTCGTCCATCGCCAGTTACACACAAAACCTCACTGTACATCTTTGTTTCTCACTGCCGCCAGTTCCTATCATTATGCTGGATTCTCCTTTCCTGTTCACTGTGTTGTCGAGCGGCATGTCAAAATAGACTGGCGTTTGATCCGCATTACCAATTTGCGATAATATAGGACTGTTTACGGCACAGATTTATCACATAACGATTTAAAATTCACTATTTTTTCCTCATAATCGCCTGGAAGCCGCTGAGTGATAGTAGTTTTCCTCCGGAATCCTAAACCATTTCGGTTGAAAAATCTCGATAGCCAGCCCCGGCTAGCTTTGAAACTGGTAATGCCTAGTTCTTTGGCTAAAGACAATGCTTTAAGTTGGCACATTTCACTCGTCACTGCGAATCCATATTGTCGCTTCTCATTCATAATCGCAGAGCCTTTTTTCGAGGTCCGGATGCTTCGCTTTATGGCCACGGAATGCTCAGCGATTACTATTACTTTCCTGAAGTTGCGTTTTTTTTTTCGCCAGTCGCGAATACAACTCTCACTCACGTCATACTTTCTACCTGCTGCACGATTTCCAATATTCTCAGCTTCTTCAATAATTTTCAGTTTTTCTTTAGCAGAGTACGAGCGATAACGAGAACTTGTAGCCATAATTAACAAGTTTGAAGACGTTTATACTTCACTCCTAACGTGCTAATGATGCGTCACAGACTGAGGCCGCAACAATGCAATAGTATAATGGGATGTACTGTTGGAGGCGGAGCAGTACCAACAATGTTTCAAATAATCCGCGCACCCCAGTTTTTCGTCCTAAAATTCGGGAAAAAACATGTGTGGATTATTAGAGTATATACGGTAATATCTATTATTGTTAAGAACAAAATGTATATTTCCTTTCGGCAAATCACATTAAGAAAAACAAATCAAAAAATGACCACACTGCCAGTATTTTGCTGTTTCCTGTTCTTCAACCTGATACCATTACCTCAGCGATTCAGTAGCAGTGACGTGTTTGATTCAGCAATTCTGTGAGAAATTCATATGATAAAATGACAGTGTGCATTCCCTGCTATGTTGCAAGAAAAGTAAGTACATTAGTCTGTTACTTAAGACTTGTAATGTATAGAGAATTCTAAATTTACACAATAATTATACAAATACTAAGTATTTTTATGTATACTTTACCTTCGGTAAAGTTTTAACGTATATAAATGTCACTTCCGGGCATAGTAGGACACAAAATTGCCCTGAAAACGGTTTGTTTATTGAAGTTCTTTAATATGATGTAGCATCAGGAGTGGTATTTTTCGCAATAGTGAAGTACAATTACGAAACTGGTGAAATACAATGCGAGAGCCTAGTGAAGTGTGAAAGTGAAGTCACGCTTTGCAACGTTCTTTTGGCAACCAATGAAGCCAAATCAAGAAAGTCTGTTTAGCCAATTGGAAAACAGAGTTCGGGTGCAAAATGTCAGCTTTCACGGTTGTGTTTAAAAGCAACATTAATATTCATGTTTAATTTTATTTAAAAAAATCTCCCGGGATGCAGATAGATCTATCTTTCACTGGAGTCACAGTATTGCGGACATTAATGTAAGTTCAACAACTTTAAAAAATGTTATGCACATGCTTTCACGCGTGCTTTTAAATTCAACATAAATCTTATGTTTCCATTTATCAAATAATAATAATAATAATAATCTCACGGGATGCAGACAGATTTATCTTTCACTGCAGTCACAGTATTGCACATTCTAATGTAAGTTCAACCACTTCCAAAAATGTTACGCACGCCGAGAATTTTTCAATTTATAAAAGAAAAAGAAAAAAAAAAATCTCACGGGATGTAGACAGATCTATCTTTTACTGCAGTCACAATATTGCGCAGATTAATGAAAGTTCAACCACTTCCAAAAATGTTACACACGCACTTTTGCGCGTGTGTTTAAGTGCGACATTAATCTACAAGTTTCATTTTAATTTAAAAAATCTCATGGGTTACAAACTGATCTATCTTTTGTTTTACTGTAGTCTCAGGAATTCCCAGATTAATATGCTCTCTAAAATAAAAGTAAAAAACTCACGTGATGCGGACAGATCGATAACCATTCGTATTTGCATATTACCGTGGCGAGGAATTGTTCTATTGGATGACTAGTATTGGCTGACTGATACTATTACACTGTGCTGTGGTTGGCTAACTACATTACGTGCCTTGTGCTAAGTTAGTGTAACAAAAAAACATCACGCTGTGTACTCTTGAGTTCAAGGTAATGTGTTGTATTTGGCGGATTTCATATTTAATCTTCCTTACTACGAATGTCTGGAGGGAAAATGAAACATCGTATTAAAGATTTTCCAATACAAGCATTTTAAGACAAGGTATGTTGAGCTAAAGTACCTAGAAGCGACATTTATATACAGTAAATTTAACCTTACCTTCTGTTGTAGATACACATTTATATGGCAAATTTGATTTGATTCTGACTCTGACTGCACCATTTATTACTCTGATTGTTGCATATGTCATGGTGATAAGAGTGACACTCAAGTAAATAAAAAGGCAGCAGAAGTTGTTGCTGAGTCATCTACAAGTACAACTTAATTTTTTGGGACAAAGTCAGCAACAGACTACAAATAGCATTTGGCTGCAATTGTGGTTGAAGAAAATCATAGTTTTCATCAAAATGACTGGGCTTTGAAGGTACAGAGTACTTGGTTTGAATAGAGATCCTCTTGTAGTCACATAAAGACCGCAGCCATTGTAAAGTATATGCACCTCATTATGTGAAATGTGTTGTCAGATACTTCCAATCATTGGAAGAAAAAGGTTTTCTCCTGTTGGAATAAGTAAATTTTATCGCTACAGAAAATCCGTGTCCAAATTTTAGAACTAGATGACCATTTAGACGGGCAACAGATATTGTAACCAATTACCTGACTGATGTGCTTGCATAAAATAAACCGAGATAGCAAACTAATCACATTCTGAGGTGATAAGAGCAACACATACACAAACAAGGTGTTAGATTTTCTAACTGCACTGACGTCATGGCCTAAGGTAACGTTAATTTTGAAAAATGTTACTTGAGAACTGTCCCGTTTTCAGTTTCATTTGCCTCCTGATCACTAACAAACACATTCCTCATCATATCGCTTGTAAATATCCCTAACTTGCTCAAGCTTATTTCAATTTCCTTCCATATATTTGTAGCACTTTTTTCCACATTAGACAGGAATCTGCAATAAATAAAACCAGATTTTTCCATTGAAACTCTCAGGAGATTGAATGTGTGATAACAATCAAATAATGTGTTTTAGATTACAAATCTGTTGACACATAATTTGTACAAGTGCATCCACGATCCTATGTATCCTGCAATACTTGAGGCATCATATCCATACGGTATTCATCTATTTTTATTTTAGTTATCTTTTTTACTTTTAGAAACTACTGAATGTTGATGAAGAATGTGTTTAGGAACTGCAGTGGGGTACTGAGCGCCTATCTCTATCAGCATTTGTGCAAGAAATTGAAATCCTTCTCCTGCAATTATGCTAAAGGGCTGCAAATCTCTTGCACACACTTATCCAGGACAAAAGATTTGCTCAACTTTGAATGTTGTTACTATTGTTGCAACGACTATTCACATACTGAAGTGTCGTAACATGGTAGTTTGCACTGCCATCACAGAAAGATAATAATTTACATCAGCCACTACGCCCTTCAAAACCTACAAATTTATTTTCATTGTCTACAATCAGCGTAAAAATTTCCTATGCCATGCTATCTCTAGATTCCTTTAAACAGATTTAGGTTCCCTACAAAAGTTTCCTGGAGACTTCTTTTTTGTCTTTTTGTTTTTCTATTCTTTGGACAATAAAAGGAGCTTTCTTGTTTGATATTTCAAACATAATTACAATAACGTATGAACACTGAAAATCAGTATCAAGGTAATAAAAAAACTGTGTGAGATGCCTACATTCTCGATTACTACCTATAGCTCGCACTGAACTGAACTGTTAGCACAGGGCTGCACTCCAACATTGGCAGTGCTGTCTGTTTCACTCAGCCTTGTACAGGGCCCGTGCCCAGCAGGTATCAGGACATGGCTCAGGTGTAGACAGCACACTGTGGGTGGTGTTCTGTATGCGATGCAATTTGGGAATAACTAACCGTGGTGCAGGCAGCGGATTGCAGCTGGGCCTCAGAGAAGTATGTAGAAAAGACACACTCAAACAACTTAAATTTTCAGTCACAGCTTTTGTCAGGAAAAGAAGCACCTACTCACATTCTCTTGATCACATTACATTACTCACAAACAAATGATCAACATCTCTGGCACCTGAAATTCAAGGAACATCAGTTGAAGATGACAGTTGAATGTGCAAGATACTTGTGCTTCGGTGGCTATATGAACACATGTATATTCTTTTTCTGTTGAAGGCAGTGGGTAACAATTTTAAGTCTTGTGAGAGTGATTATTTTTTCTACTTGTCTGACTGTGGCTCAATCATCATCTTTAAGGTAAGTTACAATCTATCCTCTATATATCATTGAGTTTTAATGCTGTTGCTATTTTATTCTGCAATTACCATTGTTTGTTAAAGAATAGGTACTTTTTTCTATGTATTGTCTTCATTAACTGAGACAATCATCTTGCTATTTTACTCCTGTATTTCTCTCTCCATTCCCTAATACATTTAATAATTGTGATAAACTGAGTGTTTTATCTATAGCTTTGAGTTTATTTTTATTCATTATCTTACACATCCATTACCATATGATATTAAAAGTGAGATTTTAGCTTTAACATTCCAGACAGTTTTGATTCTAAGACAGAAAGAGAAATATCCAGACTTACTTGTTATGGGACACTGAAACATATCAAAGGTAACAGTTGAAATTTACAGAACCATTACCACATTATATTAAAAGTGGGTTAAAGCTTATTATAAGACTGAAAGAGAAGTACCCAAACTTAGATGTTACATGACTCTGAAATATATCAAAGGCAGCAGTTGAAAATTTGTGATAGAAAAGGACTCAAACCCGTATTTCACAATTTTTGGAAGTGGGTTTTGCCAATTCAGCAATCCAGTAAAGACCAAGTTCCCAGCTACCACACACTACTGATGCAGTGTCCCCAATCCATTACTCTACTTACAGCTTATACCTATTTTCCTTCAAGGCTAAAAGAACAGACACAATATATATATTAGAAAAACAATTACAATTTTTGTGATCAGATGGGTTTTAGCAAACTTATTGGACTTCATGTTTTTCTGCATTTTCATAAAGTGTGTTGTGGAAGAACTTTTGTTACAAAATTACTACATCTGAAAACTATACTTATATGTTAAGGAGTCAATATTTCATAAAAACTATATCAGTTAGGATTTATTATGTTCAATTATTGCTTCAATTCTTTGTAATTATTATTTTTATTATATGTATCATTGTTGTTGTTGTGGTCTTCAGTCTGGAGACTGGTTTGATGCTGCTCTCTACAATACCCTATACTGAGTAAGCCTCTTCAGCTCCACAAAAAAAAAACGACAACCTACATCTGTCTGAATCTGCTTACTGTATCCATCTCTTGGTCTTCCTTTGTGGTTTTTACCCCACACACTTCCCTCCAATGCTAAATTCACAATTCCTTGACATCTCATATGTTATTTAATTGAATTACATTTCAAATGAAATCTTATTTTATTCCAAATCCAACTGTAATAGGTTGCCTTATCAAAAAGTTTGCTAAATCCATGGTTGCCTAGATTTAAGATGTTAACTTTTAGTCCAGTCAAATTAGGCTCAATTTTGACATTTAGAGGAAAAAAATTATGAATAAGCTGGATTTTTGCACAGATGATTTTTATGCCTTTGTAAACAACATAGTAAAAGTCCCCATCGGTTGGGATAGAGCTTCATCCGCCATATTGGAAAATGGCGGCAGAGAATCACATTTTCAGGAAAACGGTTGGATTTATGAGAAAATTGCTACAGTACGAAATTAAAGTGAAAAACATTATCTACAAAAAAGGTCCTATGTACTTTTCTCGTAGGATTAACGGTTCACCTTCAAAACAATGTTTATTTGTATATACTGACTGTATAATAATGTGAATTCCATTTCTGGCTGCAGGTGTCAGTGAAATAACTTCAGAAAAAGTATGATATGACACATCGAATTATATTTAACATTTTTTGATGAAGTAAACATATATTACACAATATTACATACATAAATATATACATATATTCATAGCACTCTTAGCAGTCATCGTCCTCTGACGCACTATTGCAACCTCCTTAACATCTGGATCCTGATCTGATGTTACACCACTTCCTTCAGCAGTAGGTGTTTCACTATCTTCTTCTTGAAGTGACGGTGTAAAGCATTTGTTGAGGCAAGAGACACCTCAACAGAAGTTGCATATTTTGGAGCACTGCAAGGCAGCCTTCCTACAATTACAGGTAGATACACATCCTTTTACACATTTGCAGCTTATCAGATTCAGCAGGCAGTGTGGGGCGGGTGGAAGTAGAGTAGTGACTAGAGGTAACATGTTGACAGATTTTCTCCACCCTCACCCCTCAGGGGACTTTGCAACACCCATCCACAACTGCACCTACTGGTACACTCTGTAGGAGTGTTCCTAGCGGCCTCCTCCGTCTGATGTTACACCGCTTGCTTCAGCAGTAGGTGTTTCACTATCTTCTTCTTGAAGTGAAGGTGTAAAGCATTTGTTGAGGCAAGAGACACCTCAACAGAAGTTGCATATTTTGGAGCACTGCGGGGCAGCCTTCCTACAACTACAGGTAGATCCACATCCTTTTACACATTTGCAGCTTATCAGTTTCAGCAGGCAGTGTGGGGCGGGTGGAAGTAGAGTAGTGACTGGAGGTAACGTGTTGACAGATTTTCTCCACCCCCACTCCTCAGGGGACTTTGCAACACCCATCCACAACTGCACCTAATGGTACACTCTGTAGGAGTGTTCCTAGCGGTCTCCTCCAATGGCGGAAGTGATGAGGGGTTCACTTTATTTCTGGTGACACAACGTGTTAACACGTTCGCTGCCGTTCACGCTCTGGCACGTGTAAACGTTACTTGAGTCAGGTGCCGCTCACACTGTGGCGCGTGCTGCGACCTAGCATCCTATTATGGGTTGTTTTAAATTAGCATCGTCTAATCAAGCTGTATACTCTGGTAGGCACTCAGGGAAGAGTATATGTGATATGCACATGTACGTGGTTCCAGATTTCCGTGTTTGCGTTACCGGCTACGAGCCACACACGCTTCTCATGATGTCATGATAGATTTATGTACTGTTTATATTGTTCATTTGTTGTTTTCACAAAAATAGAAATGCAAATAAAAAACCATATAAAAAACTGAAAACTAAAACCAAAACATTCAGTGGCTCAAAACTATGAAAAGATACTGTCAAAATCCGATCACGCGCCAGAGCGTGAAGTGGCACCTAGCATCATGGCGCCAGAGTGTGAACGGCAGTGAACATGTTAAGAGACATTTTGTTGACAAAAACCCTATACAGAGCCATAAACCATTTTCAGTTGGCCTCAAATATGGTGTTATGTGATGCACTGGGAACCTTGAACACTGATGCAGCAGATATGAAATATTTGCATTTCTTCAGTATTTCTATAATTTTCTCTTTTCCTTTCATGAATACTGACGACATGGTGTCAGATCCGCTGAAGGCATGAAGGAACAATATAATTTATGGTCTTGGAGGTCCTCATTTCCTTACAGTTCCTGTGATGAGTATAATGTTTGTGCCTTGTTCTCTTTTCCTGGTTTAAGGAAGATAATATCTTTCTGAGGCAAAGTTAATGCCACAATCAAAACCAATAATTCAACATACTTTCCCACAATTACAACTTGATCAGTTGGGTTGGAACTTATTATCTCAATTGCTGTCTGAACTATTAAAGTATCGGCATCATCCTTAGCTTGTCTCACTTTGATCCCATCCTGTTCAAGTTTTCTTAGATAGGAGGGATATGAGTTGCATTTTGTTTGCATTATTTCCTAAGAACTTGTGCTGACTAATTGGGATGATCATAGTTTCACTGACTACCAGTTCCAGCCACCAGCATATTCAATTAAGTCTGTAACTGCAAACTGACACTCATTATTGTTTTCGATTATGTTGAAGATTCTCTGTATCAACTCGCATACTTCCAACT
This sequence comes from Locusta migratoria, assembly GCA_026315105.1. Taxonomy (NCBI): domain Eukaryota; kingdom Metazoa; phylum Arthropoda; class Insecta; order Orthoptera; family Acrididae; genus Locusta; species Locusta migratoria. The sequence goes on from CM048745.1 coordinate 333,298,318, forward strand.
CAGGAGGGCGACCTGGCCTTTTCTTTCCACCAGTTGGTTCCCTAAAAAATTCAACAAAACAGCTGTCATGGCACTCCATCTGCAGCTATTAGGTCAGTGATGTTATCAAGATGTTTCTTAACACATGTACCCCACTCATTGTTCCTCTTTTTAGCTGCTGCAATTATTGAATCTTACAGTTTCTACTTTTTTTAATTCCTGTCGTCTTTGTACTGGTTTCTTGTTCTCCTTTTGAAATGTTTCTTCGTTTATTTCATCCAGGCAAAACGAACATTTGTCTTTAGTAGCTAATTCTTCAGCAGATCTCAATATACCCTTGGTTGGTGAAAAGAGTAGATATGTGTTGCTCGTACTAACGAAACTAACTAACACAGTTTCCATCACCACATCTCACACTGGCTTTAATCAATGTACGAAGGCCTTTATCTGAACTGTACAAGAAGTCCCTTCAGAAAGTAGTCAATCAGAAATCAAACACTATTCGTGATTCTCCATTTCAAATATTGTTATTTTTCACCCACAACCAGTTTCACAGTAAAAGATCAGTACTGAAGCACCTAGAAAGGGCTTTAAAATCGTCATGATGTCTTATCTCATCATCACTCTGCATTTAATTCCTGCAAAATAGACATAGAGGACAAATTAATGGTGCATTTCTCAACAAGACACTATATACACGTAAATATTGGAATTTGATATACAAAAACATTTTAGTTTTCGTGGGATACCGTGCGAATAGATTTGCAAAATGCAGCGAGGCGCTGTTTCTTAACGTGTGAATACAGGTCAATTGTAAGAAAATCGTTATTCCTATGAAGTGTATGGGACCTTTTTTGTAGACAATTTTGCTGTCTTTAATTTTGTATAGAAGTAATTTTCTCATAAATCCAACTGTTTTCTTGAAAAATGCGAAAATGTGATTCTGTACCGCCATTTTTCTATATGGCGGACGAAGCTCCAACCTGATCAGTGGAGACTTTTAGTATGTTGTTTACAAAGGTACAAGGAACATCTGTGCAAAAATCCAGCTTATTCGTAATTGTTTCCTCTAAATGTCAAAATTGAGCCTAATTTGACTGGACAAAAAGTTAACCTCTTAAATCTAGGCAACCATGGATTTAGCAAACTTTTTGATAAGGCAACCTATTACAGTTTGATTTGGAATAAAATAACATTTCATTTGAAATGTAATTCGATCAAATAACATATGAGGGTATATTAACTACGCTTACTTACCTCTTCATACTAGGCAACCCTATAGTTGGCAACATGTGACAGTAGGCAACCTTTATTTTTTCAGTTCATTAGGGTATATTCTCTCAGATGAAGCTTGACTTTCATAAATAACAGATGGGGGAAGTTGACTGAAAAATTTTAATGAAACATTTTATTGTTTAATGTCATTGGCACCAGATTTAGCTAGGCAACCTATTAGCGATATATCAATCTACACATTGTCTACCACATATATTTGATCAAAATATCGTCCATGTTTCACTCCCATATAAGGTAACACTCCACACAAATGCCTTCAGAAAGGACTTCCTTAATCATTAATTCTAATAATTAACCCTCCAAATGTGTACATAACTTATACGGTGTCTAAGATGGTTCAGAAGCATTTTTCTCAATGGAAAGGACATGTATAGGACACCTAAGTGTTCATTCATTTCGTTATACACAATTACTGCCACCTGTGGAAGATCACTATAGAAATATTAAGAAGCGGGTGTTGCACTGCGCAGCAGTTTGCAGACTTCAAAGAAGACGGAAATTGTGGGTTACTTGTATTCCACTGTATAACTGAAAGTAGTAGTTGTTATTTTGTAATGTAGTTATTTAACGATCAGTTTATTTAGTACAACAGTTGGTACTACAAAATTAATTAATTTAGTCCTTTAAAAAAGCTTTGTTTTTCAGTATACGCAGTGTTGTAGAATGAAAATGGGTCCATATAATTGCATAAATCTTGCTTCTAAAATCATTGAAAATGTAACTTAAGAGTATTACAGCAATAAAAATAATTTCCTTGACTCAGAAAAAAATCAGGTCTGAAAGGGTTAAGGGAGCACTGACTCATCACACTAGAGAAACACACGTCCATAAAGGGAGTTGCTACTCAAGGTGCCAAACTCTGTGCAAAATGGAGGTGACAAGCAAATAAATTGATGTTGTTCTAATGCTGGACAGATGTCGAGAAGGAAAGGGGATTAATGAAATATTATATTTGAATTTAACTGGTTAGAAAACATGAATAGTATATAATAACTTTAATTTATTTAAAAATTGCTTAGGATTTACTTTCAATATTCTCTGCTTTTATTTATTGTGGATACCTATTGTTTCACCTGTGGCCCAACCAACCTACATCCACTGTTGAAATCCATCAAGTTTTTCTATTTCCAGAGTAGAATCTGACAATTTTTATGTTCATGCTCACCATATTCATTTAACAATTGTTGTCATTAACTTTTTATTAGTAAAATCTTTAATATCTCCTGATTTATTCAAATACTTACAACAGATATTCAATTAATAATGTGCCGTAAACAACAAAAGTTTTTTTTTTTTTTTTTTTCCTTCAAAGTTTTTTGGTATCTATTATAATTGACTTTATGGAAACCTACAAAAAATCACATTGTGATGGAGACAGTGTGGCTCGCTGGGGTCACCACTGTGGTTATTTACCTGAGTTGAATCCATAGTCCATCTACACAAGTTGTTAAGAATTTTTAACAAGGTTTCATGTTTAAAATATGTCCTTCACAATAAGTTCTATAATTGAAAATATTGTTTCCATTATATCTGCCCCTTAATTCAAGTGCTTATCAATTTCAAGGATCACAGTACAGATATGTTTATAGTGCCTGCCTGAATTTGTTTTGTTGAAGATTTACTACTTAAGCTATTCGAGTATGTACAGTTGTGTACAGAAGTTATATTGATTTATAATTTAGTTCTTTAGTTCTTTCTTTTATAGGTTGATAATGACTTGATAATAAGTCATGACAGGTAATGCAACCAATTGTGCGGCCTGAAGCTGCAGCACATACTAAAAAAATAAAAGTAGTAATAACACTTCAAATTCCATTAATTACTGGAAGTACTCTCATCAAACTAGAGTTAGATACATAATTACAGGACAAATCAACATTACTTTTTTGTGAGTCTTCCAACCTAAAAATTCTGCAATAAAAATGTCTAAGTCTTCCAATGCATTAAATGTTAAAAACTACCTTTATCTATAAGAACAAGTACTATAGCCACAGTTTCATAAGAATATCATATTATATCTTTAAACCAAACATAGTAATCAAGTAAAAAATATTGTATGGTAGCACCTCTTCATAAAAAAAATAATAATAATAATAAAATAAAATAAAATAAAAGAGAGAGAGGACACAAAATCTTGGGTACAGGTACTGCAAAATTGTTCATTTTGAGTGTCATAAAGAGCACCGAAAATGCATGTTGACAGAAGATCACATAGCCAAAGAAACAGATATGTATTTTGGTCTTACCTAATCTCTTCTTTGACACCTCTTTTAGCTAAAAAGTTTTTCATATTGTTCCAAGAAGTGTCACGAATTCCCATCAGGCTGAGAACACATTCAAGTATATCGCGGATGATTTCTGGTGGTGCCCGAAGTGAACGGATTTCTGAAAGTGATTCTGATTTTATATTACCGACAGCAGCTCTTGCTTGTTGTATGACAGGTTCAATTTCAGCTAGTTCAGCATCTATTTCTTTTTTCCTACAAGAAAAATGAATTGCCTTTCAATTGAAAATTGTTTGTAGGTAGGATCTTGTATAAACATTACGCCAGTTTTAGATTATAAGTAAGTTACTAATAAAAAACATTATATGTATTGTCTTCAGCATTCATTTATAACACATTACTCACAGATAAGAAATGGAATACAAAATTATATCTCTTGGTAACCTTTTCCTTTTTCTTCTCTTGATGTCATAACATCCTTACAAACACTTTTATGCCTCTTCAAGACTACTATACAGACAGTAATACATGTAGCTTATGCATCTGACACCAGCATTTTAAGTTTTTATCAACAGAATTGTGTACACTAATTAATACTGCTACTGGTATGTCTATACACTCATTTGTGGAATGGGGTGAGAGTTTAATTCTCTCCATAATTAACTGATTGGTACACAGCTGATTAGATTTTGTAGGTGGGTGGAAGTACCAGCAAAGTACCAGCAGCTGTATAGGAATTATTTATTTAATTTTGCGTGACCAGTTTCAGTGCTCCAATTACACCATCTTCAGGTGAGAGTGGTAGATAGTGAATGGAAGGGGAACACAAGGGGGTCTTCAGTCTCTATTTTACTGTTCCATTTAATCCACAAGTGAATCCTGAAAATGATAGTTTTCAGCTCTTCATACTTCATTAAATTAATTTTACCTTCCAAAGAATCACATTCAGTACTTATATAGTCTTGCATCCCTAATGAAATCAGGTACTGTTTCCTGAGATGAATTAATTTATGACAATCTGAGTATGTATTCATCACATAAATTTAATAAGCACTGTTCCAGGTTGGAATATCAACAAGATTATGAGGATAAATTGCAACTTGCCACACAGATGATCACTAAGCCATGCACAGAAGAAACTAAAGCTTTCAGCCACATTCTTCATCAATCTCACACAACACATGACAATTGTGTCTGGCTAATGCACCTTGAGTGTTGCATCAACTGTGAGTGCAATTTGGAGTGGAGAAGGGAGGGTAGGGGAGTGTAAGGAGACAGAAACATGACAAATTTTGGAACGAGATATCAGTGTTGCCTGATAGATGAGCATATGGGAGAAAAAATTGTGAGACTCAGCTTTGGAGTAGAGTGAAGGTGGTGGCAGTGGTTGGAGGAGTGAGGGGGAGCACAGAAGGAATCAAAAGGTGGAAGAGCAGAAAGGGGGAAATAATGGAAAACAAATTTCAATTGTATGAAGCATAAGTGCAATCTTTTTATATGTGAACTACAAGTAGCTGAAATGGTACAAAAATTACCCTTCACCGCACACCCATGAGGTGGCTTGTGGAGAATGGATATATCTGTAGACATAGATTTGAGAGACATAACATGCAAATGTCAGCTATTAGTACAATATGTTATTAGTTAAATGCACTCAGATATAATTCATTGATAGATATTGGGTTCTGTATGCAGATATTTTTGTTTTATATAATATCGCAAAGACGTGGCGACGAGATGCGACAGGCACATACAAAAGACACACACATACAACACATTCAGCTATCGGCCATGGCCTTCTTCAGAAATAGAGCACTCACGCAATCACACAGGCACACAACACAGTCATACAACCATCACCTCCGACTGCCACACTTCGAATCACGCTCTGCAGCGAATCGGGGACGGGAGGGGACGGAAGGGGGAGGGGATAGAAAGGTTACGTCACGGTGGTGGGGATGGGTTAGATGGGAATAACGAGATGCAGCTTAGGAATGGAGTGGGGAGGCGGGTGAGGGGAGAAAATAAAATAAAATAAAGTAAAATAAAATAAAATAATATAATATATATATACGGGGACGGGAGGGGAGGGGAGGGGGAGGGGATAGAAAGGTTACGTCACGGTGGTGGGGATGGGTTAGATGGGAATAACGAGATGCAGCTTAGGAATGGAGTGGGGAGGCGGGTGAGGGGAGAAAATAAAATAAAATAAAGTAAAATATATATATATATATATATATATATATATATATATATATATATATATATATATGAAAATTCATGCACACTGCAAGTGCACAAGACCACATACGCACACATACGCACGCACGCACACGCACACGCACACACACACACACACACACACATACATACATATACACACACATGATCACACATTCACACACCACTCAAATCAGGCGAGGTTTGGGGTACAGAGGTAGGAACTGTAAGGTATGGAAAAATATATATATAGGGAAATTATCGTAGGTTGAGGCCTGGTTGATTTCGGGATCGGAGAATGTATTGTAGGGATAACTCCCATCTGTGCAGTTCAGAAAAGCTGGTGGTGGATGGGAGGATCCAGATGGCCCGGGTTGTGAAGCAGCCATTGAAATCAAGCATGTGCTCCGCTGCATGCTGTGCCACAGGGTGGTCCACCTTGTTTTTGGCCACAGTTTGGCGGTTATTTATTTATTCCAACCTGGACTTTCCATTATGATATTTTTGTTTTAATACATATAGTTCTTCTGAAACACAACAGTGTACTAAATCTCTTAGTTCCTCCTTGTATGACTAAGATAAAACAATATTAGATTAATGATGGAAATTCTCCTTGGAGAATATAAATTATTTTTCAAAAGCAATAGATTGGCTGGCCAATACTTAGCTTTGTGCTGTACTGCCGACAGTGAAACAAATGAAGAAAAAACAGAAAACGGACAAAATCTTTTGGAACGCAGTCCCTTCTTTGGGTGGGAGAAAAGGTAATTACCTTCCCCTTCCCTTCCCATCTTTTTTTCTTCCCTTCTCTCTCACCCGAAGAAGGAACTGTGTTCCAAAAGCTTGTCCTTTTTTGTCCCTTTTCTTCTTTTTCTTTATTTGTGTCACTATCAGTGGTACATCACAAAGGTAAGTACTGACCAGCCAATCTATTGCTTTTGAAAAATAATTCACAAAACAATATTAGTATTTCATATAATTAGGCATTCTTGTTTCCAAGCACAACCTGAGTGGCACAGCATATACATTTCAATGGAACTGGCAGTTCCAATTGTTTGTCTTAGTTGTGTGACAGAAGACAGTTACATTATTAAATAAAAGAAAGGGAGACTTTTGCAGTTTTCATTTCCAGTCATTTGCCAATACACAAATAATATTAAAATCTTTTCAAAATCAGAAAGGATATCTTAGATGTATCTTATGCTCATGCAAATGATACAGTCATATACAGTAAAGTAAAACAAAATATTACATTTGAAGAGCAACAAAGAAATTAAAAAATTTTAAAAACACAATTTTTCCCCTATCTCCCCCCCCTCTTTCTTTCTTTCCAAAAAACATAATTCCATTGGTAAATACCATTGATGACTATTGGAAAGTTACCCAACACTTTGCAGATAACCATGGAAGGAACAGTGATAACGTATTATCATATTACACTCTCTAACTTTCCAGTATCTCCATACCAATTTATCCCCCATCATCAACTATTACTTCCTATTAAATCCTGAACTCAGTGGACTGACCAACATTATAAAGAAAAGCTTTCAAAATACAGAATGGTCAATGACCAGAGCAGGTTCTACACACTCCATTGAACTCATAAATCCTCTTAAAGTTCATCCAAGCAGAGAAGCATAAAGTTGTGGATTATGTAACAATATCAATCAACTGGACTTCCTGCCAAATTTTGTATTTTCCTTCATCAGGTAGGAGAGGAGGGAAGAGTAAGGGGACAGAGGAACTCAGGATGGGTGATCACCCAGCCCATACTCATAGCTTAGGTTTTGAGTAACCTTGCCCTTCTGTCCCGACCTTCCTCTTCCCTCCTTCCCTACCTGAAGAAGAAAAATACTGTATTTCTGAAAACTAATGTCAATATTTATTTTCATCTCCATATGTTTACAGCCGTTGATGTTCCACCTGACAGAGTTAATGTGGATTTTTGGCTGCCCAGTAGTGTATATTATGCAAATTGACATTACTGTGGTTGGTAACAGTTGCTTCATAGTAAAGGCAACATATTGGAGAAACATAGTGTCATCTCTCAGCTTCTGAAGGACAAACTGACAAAATCATGTTCCTTTATGGTCACTGAGAGCCTAATGTAGTGACAGATGATTTATGCCGATATATTATGCAAACGGTGCATGTCTAGTTGATTCCACAATCCTTGGTAATATGTATCATACCAATGTGCAGATTCATTAGTGCCATAGCTAGGGCAGCTTCTTTGTGTTCTATGACAATTGTAGTCATCTTTCTTGTTCTCATTTTGATGTTCAAGCAGCCTGTCCACACTAGCATCTTCATGATTTGCACAACTGCCTGGTGCATCAGACACTGGAGATCTGGACAGATAATCCTGTACTGTTGTATTGTTAACATTACAGCATTTCTTTTATATTAATCATATGAAAGTAGTATATGCAACATCTCCTCATCCGTGTACAAGTCACCACACAATGGATGTTAAAGCAGAAATGAGTTGCCTACAGGCAGACAAGTCAACAGTCAAATGTGCTCGAACTCTGACGCAGTTAAAAATGATCTAGCTGTTTGGTCCCTTCCTTCCATCAACCAACCAACATTCTGTTGCTGCTTAGCATGAGATCTTCACTTTGCAGTGTTCGACCATCTAATGCCTATTTCAGTAACTGTGCCCTCAAATTCTACAAGATTGTTCAAATTTTTTTATGACAGGTTTAAACATCAACAGTAATAAATAATATATCACTGTAATTGTCTTCTCCAAAACTACAAGCAGTTATAAAAAGCAAACTGTTCCATTAAAAAAAGTACTTGCTTCAACATCTCAGTTGATACTGGTGCTAAAACCATTTGCCAAACAAAAATTATGTACCCCTTGATGCTCTAGCAGGTGCCGAAAACCTCACTTTGATATGTGTAACAGTTCATGAAATAAATGGTGTTTTATGTCTTATGTACCATCTCAGAAACCATTTGGAATAGAAAACATGCCCATATGAAGTATTTTTCTTTGAACAAGTGATTCTCTCATCTACCTGATTATTGACTACTCCTCTTGGGACACCCTGTATAACAATAACCAAACTTTTTTACTTTTACTGTCTTCAACTGTCAAATTAGCACACGTGTAATTAATTAATATGCTAATATCATAAGTAACTGAAATAGATTATTCCTAATCAGTGACTTTTCAGAAATGTTTGTGCAGTTCTGTGGATATTATACATTTGTTTCAGTGATTATTCATAATTTTCAACATCCCCCCCCCCCCCCGCTTTCACCCACTTACACTCTCTTAGGATAATTTGGTGTGATCTGCTTCTCTAGAAGTTGACAATCAAATCAAAACTTCGTATGGTATAGCACGTGCAAATGTTTTCTTTCATACTCACAATTGTACATGAGTAGCAGACAGAATAGTCATTGTAGAGAATAATAGTTATTTTTCAAAAATGTCATGATTTTAAAACTGTACCGTTATGAAGAAAAGGAATAACTGTGATACTGCAATAAAAATATAAAGGGAGGTATTTTTATCACACCTTAAGCTTAGTAATAATACAACAGTTACAGAGGCTCACATTTTCTCCAAATTAAAACCATTATTCAATACTGCTTTCACTTCGTGTTTCAAGTCCACAATCAATACTGATTGAATAACTTTTCACTTAAATATGAAAAGCAACATTTTTTGTAGTTTCTGTGAATGACAGTTTGCAATCACAGCCCAAAGAGTAGACTCTTTCCTGTAGCAGATGATGCTGTTTTTAACAATGAATTTCAAGCAGTTCCACTAACTTCTATCCATTACTTTACCAAATCTACCACACTCATCTGCTCAGTAAAGTGAAATAGTGATCTCATTAATCTCTACTCACAACTGGCTTCTGGAATTTTCAAAACTATGCACATTTTTAACGAAAAGGACACTGTCTTGTTAGTTAATGTCCTAGTACAACTGGCCACACACCGAGTCAAGTATGCAGAGATACACTGTGAGAGGTTAATTACAGAAAAGTTGTGCTCAGCTTCATTATGTATAAATTATTTGAAGAATTTGTTAGAAAGGATGCTACAATTTGAAAGTAATATATTATTCGGGTAAAAGTATTTCAGTGATGGGGTTTATTCACATAAAGGTGTAAAGAATTATTTATAATGAAGCAAATATGTGAGAACTATAATGAATCTATTTTCCAGCATGCTAGAATGGGTGTATACTAATTCAACATGTATTACCTTATTATAAGTTCCTGATTCTTCTTCTCACTCTGTTCTTTCAGCATTTCCAACTGTCCTTTATGAGAATTTGCACTGTGCATAGTTTCTGTTATTACCTGAAGGGCAGTGTTTGCTTTGGCTTGCTTTTCTGCAAGTTCCTTCTGCTGAATATCAGCTTCTGATTTGAGAGAATCCACAACATTTTTGGCTTCTGTAAGTTTCGTTACGCCAATCTAATTAACAAAATATACAATATTATTCTTTCTGGAAAAACTGAAAAAAGCCATATGAAGATATGGCATCTATTGTTTTTTCACAACATCCTTAATGACAACTATACAGTTTTGTAGCAGCTAAAGTAGTTGTTTTCAGTCCAGCCACTGCCAATATTGGTGATCTTAAATTACAGTACCTTTGATCTACTACTGAGTTGCTAAGCTGTGACAATCCAGTAAGCACATATGCAGTGACAGCACATCTTGTTCTCCCTAAATGACCACACTCCCAATAGATGTTCATGTCATGGGATTTGGTAGGCAGAGCTTGCTTCCTATGTTCCACAAACACACCATCCACCCCAGAAAAAAATTTGTCAGAAAGTTGTGCACAAACTGTGTGCTGTTAAAAAGTACCATAATTGACTTTTTAATTACTATTAGTAAAAACCTTAGACATCACCTTTTGGTTTTATAATTAGACTTTTGATATTATTTACTTAGAAACTACCAGAGACAACAATAAATTTTTGTAAACAAATAAGTTTTTCAAATCCATACAAAAAAGTACTTTTACATCTTTCAACTACAGATAGAATGGTTCTGACTAACATTGTTCCATATAAATAGAGAAAAAACCTAAGTTTTCTCATATTGACTGGAAAGTAGGTGTCAATAAAGCAAGTTGGAAAAAAATGTAAGAGAGATGAGGGAGAAATGAAAGAAACATGTTAAGTTTGCATTTTGTTTGCGTTTGAATATGTGTGGGTGTGTGTGTATTTGTTTACCTTCCTTTTTTTTCCCCTAAGCTAAGTACTTCCACTCCCGGGATTGGAATGACCCCTCATCCACTCCCTTAAAACCCAGACCCTTCCTTTTTTCCCCTCCTTCCTTCCTCTTCTCCTGACGAAGCGGCCAATGGTTGCGAAAGATTGATTGTTTGTTTGTGTTTTTATTTGTGTTTTTTATGTCTATTGCTGAGCCTGTGCTTTGGGTAAGTCAAAATCTTTATTATTATACATAACCGTATTTAAATACTGCCATGGGATTGTGATTCACAAACTTACAGTACCAGGATAGCACTTTAGTTTAAATATTGTGCCAACTAATTCCTTTTGGAAAGAGTTCCAGAAATTTTTGGAATAAGAGAATTTCACAACAGACCAAATTTATAATGCAAATGAAACTGGCTAATATTGGACATTTCAATCAATCAGAACCTGTGATTTTACAAATGAAGTTCATGCTCAAAATATAAGTTGTCTAAAGTATACATTACCATAACTTGTTAATATTTTCCCAGCCAGCCAACTCCAAAAGAACATGCAAACACAAGAAGTTCTTACATTCGCCACTCCACTGGAGCATTCCAAACAAGCAGTAGACTGACTGACTGATACTATATGCACTGGGGGTGTGGTTGAATAATTTTTCTGTTTCTCAGCTTTTTTTTCCCCTCACATGTTCAAATTTAAATATTATACACATTTAAAATGTTTCTATTAATCTGCAATATTTTCTAAGATGACTGGAATAATTGTTTTCTATATTACCTCACCCAATTTTTCAGCATCATCTCAAGTTTCACTTGAATTGCACTGTAAAATCTTCAAAGTGTTACATCAAACATAATATTCTCTGTAAAGATGTTTCAAATATTATATTTTGAAAGACACAGAACTGATTGGATGAACAAAATAGTTATAAATTGGAAACATTTGGCTGAATAATTTGTGGCTTTCAAATCTTAGGCCTACCTCTGGAAAGACAGCTCATCATATTTACAGTGGTCTTATGACTGTCAGGAACCAGATACACTAAAAAATATCCACGCCTATCGATCTCTCAAATAACATTCTCATTTTGTGTTTTTCTGTGATACCTTGTGTGAAGAAGCACGCACCAGGCAGTGCATAATAAGTACATAAACCAGCTGTATTGAAGTAAATTGTTCGCAAGAATTACATATGACTTCTTACCCATAACTTCAGATGTACTATCGATGGTATTTTGACTGCATTTAGTAGTAGATGTGGTTTTATGACCAAAGAAAGCAAAGAGCTTTATATCATATTGCAATTGTTTAATCGCTGTTTCATCCGATAACAAAGAACAAGATATTTCAGCCTCAATAAAATGTATAGCTTCTATGGTTAACCTATCTTTCACGAGCTTCCTAAGACCAGTTTTGCACGAGGAATTCCCAAAGTGTGGCACACTGTGCTCTCAAAAGGTGAGTGCAAGATATTTTTCACAGGACATCTGTACACTATGGGTGATAATTCATTCCCATACTACACATATAGTATCTTCCGTCCATTTAGGGACAGTATGTTTTTGAAGTTATAATCACAACAAATATTTTGTTTGTAATTGTTATTATACATCAGCAAGTCATGAATGGTTTCATTGGGTTCCTTTCAAAATTAGGTAAAAGTTTAAATCTACATCTCCAAAATTTACTCATAATTTATATCAATTATAATCCCCTGATTGTGTAAAACGTAACTGAATTTGAATGGAATAATTACCATTTTGACATGATATTTGACCAGTGGGACACCAGAAGTAATGCAATCACTGTATGTTTTGCAATAGATCTACATTCTTGTTTGATTTGCCCAACTTGATAAGCTAGATAAAAAGGAGAAAAGAGTTCTTAAATTTAATTCAGGGCAATAGCCGGACTTTTGGAAACATATGGTAACACATATTATTCGACATGAAATTAGTGGCAAATCTACTCTTGATATTGCTAGCAGCCACTGTTCTCCGATATCAGTTTGCTTGGGAAATTCCTGAAATGAAACTCCTGTCACTTTACCACTTTAGCTTGTGCAAAAGGCACACAGCACTATTGGCAAATCAAACCTTGTAATGAGATGCTATTGTATTAACATAATGTATGGGAAGATCATAAAAAGTAACTACTCATAGCAGATGTGCCAATGGGATGGAAAATTAGAGGGAGCACATGAAACATAAAATGTAAATAGTATTTACGAAAGCCCTGTAATGGTTCCTAATAATAAATTACTTTGATTATATTCCTCCCTATTACAAAATAAATCCAATGCAATATCTTTATCACACCTCAGAATATTCTAGCAAATGTAGCAGAAAAATTACAATAAAGCACTCTGTTTACTCAGTTTGTACTGTTGATTTTAATATTCGCCAAGCGTTGGTCTACTGCACGCTACTAGTGCCACAGTGGCCAATGGTGTTAACTCTGAAGGACAATTTGTGTTTAATGTGCCAACAACATGGTCATTAGAGGTTAACTCTGAGATGTTCCCTATATTACATGTTTTCTGAGCAAATAGGGGATGCTGGGAGAATATTAGCAGATGATGACAATACAATTTTGTGCACCACTAATGCTTCCAACCACCACAGAGTGCTACTATTAAAGATTGGGAAATGAGCACTACAAGCAGTCAAGGATATCACATTCGCTTTTGATTTCTGATAATTTAGGTGACCTTAACAACTCATTAACACAGTAGGAGATTTACTTTAGAACAGTAACAGCTGCATCTGATACGTGCTTCTATGAGGTTCTGAAGCATGAACAGTAAAGATGACAACAAGTAAGATGACTATGAGATGTGGATTTACTGCAGAATGCTTACTGCTATGGACTGTAACAAAAACTAAAACCAAAGTATTACAATGAATGGACAAGCAGAGATAATATTGACAGAGTTTAAAAGAAGAAAAATTGCATAATCAGGGTGTATATCATGGAACACTAAACATATAGTTCTGCAGTTAATAACAGAAGAAAATACTGATGGGGAAAAGAGACAAAGGCCATGTAAAATATTCTAGTTGGAGAATATAAAGCATTGGACCAGAGTACAAAGTGCAGACCAGCTATTACATACTGTGGTTCAGAGGGAAAAGATACATTGTTTGGTCACCAACATCCATTAATTGATAAGCAACAGACAAAGAAAAATGTATAATACACACACAGTTCTCTCCATGATCATAGATACAATCCAGACTAATGAGCTGTGATACGCACATAAAAGAGACACACACACATACAACACTTCAACTATTGGCCATGGCCTTCTTCAGAAAATAGAACATTCACGCAATCACACAGGCACACAACACTGTCACACAACCATCATCTCTGGCTCCTGCATTCCGAATCACGCTCTGCGGTGTGGAAATAGGGGAAATAGACGAGTGATAGGAAGGTTGCATCACAGTGGTGGGTGGGGATAGGTACAGCATGGCCTTGCAGAGCATGTACACAATAGATGGACATACTGAGATGCAGCTAAGGAATGGAGTGGGGAGGCAGGTGAGGGAAATAAAATAAAATAAACAAATGTGTGCATGCATAGAAACATACACATACAAAACACTCAAAATAGGAGAGGTTTAGGATGGACGTGTAGGAACTGTTGGGTGTGGAAAAAAGTAGGGTTGTGTCTGAGTGGTTCGGCTGAATCCATTATTTGCCGAATCTAGCACACTGGCTTCGTATTCGAGATTTGGGGCATAATGGCCGAATCCTACCAAATCCCGAATCCCAAGTGTTATTTGGAAACCTTCAGTTACAAATATTTTTAGTTTAATTTGCCTAGCAGTGCGCTCTCATTTGAGTTATTCACTTTATTTTCCATAGATCTGCTGAATGACGCGATATCATAAAACGAAACGACGTCACTTTGAATAGTTCTGATAAATGGCGCTAGGAGCCACCACAAGTACCTTTCCCATATAATGTAAGCAGTGCTACACAGGCTAGCTTATCAGGCACAAATATAAATACTAGCTAAAACTTTCTTCGCGTAAATACCAACAATACATATGGTTTTAGGATTCTTGCAAGAGTTGCATCATTCTGATTTCACATATTGTTCATAGAATTTTGTGACATGCTGGAGTATGTGAACTGTAATGAAGTACTAGGATTTGAAGAAGAAAGTTATTTATTATGTCGGGGAAAAAAAAGTTTCATCATGTACCTTCCAGGCGGGATGACGTCATTTTGGCAACGACTTTTTGTCTATTCCAATAAATCATTTAAGGTCAAGCTAAAAACATATATACCCCGACTGCCTTTGGAAAAGTGACAGACAACTGACACCAACGGCTCGTGTAAAACGCGTAAGGGTGCCATTGGAAAGATGATACCTGGAAGTGGATTCCAAATCAGATTGCGTAACAGGCATTTAAAAATGTTCGATATCGAATGCACTAGATTGTACAAGGGATGATTCTCTGTAGCACGAAGGAATAAAATGATAGTGACTCAGAATTACCGTCCCGGTATCTAATTGCTATTATAAACATTTCGTAAAATTTGTATTATAAGTCTAATAAAATCATTTTATATTTCCGTCTTATCAAAAAGCTACTACGTAAAGCTGATTGGCATGCCTGAAGCTACAACCACTGTCTTCGTGCTGCAACTTACATGTTTTTCTATTAGGTTCAAGGGTTTGTTCCTATGAATCATAATTCATAAATTCCACACTCTTTTCGCCATGAGAATAACACAAATGTAAACATTATGCCATGTAATCTTCCGTGTTAGCTGTTACCACATTTAAATTCCGTACGCCTAACAAACCCGAAAGACAATGGCGAACACGGAAGAATATACATATCATGTCAATGTTTACATTTGTATTATTCTTACGCTGAGCAGGAATAGTTAGAAATGAAGCACGGCAACTGACTTCTAGTGCTGATTTTTAAATCCTCTATGAATAAAAATTCTGTGCAGACAAGTTACGTGATCTTAAATGTTTTAAAGAATAAATAAATCTATAAAATACACTTGCTTAACCCTATGGAATGCACAATCTGCGTGTTAAGTACTTTTCACAGTTCTGAAATGTCTTTTTAAGAATATTTAACTACCAAAATATCTACTCATTTTTTGAGGGAAAAAAAAAAAGGAAAAAAAAAATGTGATCCTTTACTTTCATTATTTTTTATTTCTTCAAAATGAAACATTTTGTAATAGAGTGAAGAAAGTTTCTCATTATCATTTAGACCGTCTAAACAATATATATATCAAAATGTTTCTTACAAATGTCTTTTAAGGGTAGGAGGTATTAAATAATCCTTACGATTTAAAATAAAAATTTTAATTTGTTAAATTTTACTGTTAATATTGTCATTTGGGATTCACCCCAGAAGGCTTTATCTTCATCACTGGCTGTGATAGAGTAGTAATTCTTTTTAAATACATGTACTTGAGTTGACAGATTATTCGGGTTCGAGATTCGGAAGAGTCGATTTGGGTTCGGAATTCGGCACATGTTTTATTTAAGATTCGGTATTCGACCCATCCCTACAAAAAAGGGAAGTTATTATAGGTTGCAGTCAGGATAGTTTCAGGATTGGAGAATGTACTGTAGGGATAATTCTCATCTGTGCAGTTCAGAAAAGTTGGTGGTTGGTTGAGAGGATCCAGATTGCCTGGGTTGTTATGCAGCTATTGAAATCAAGCATATGCTCTGCTGCATGCTGTGCCACAGGGTGGTCCATTTAGATTTTGTCCACAGTTTGGCAGTGCCCATTTATCCTAATGAACAGCTGGTTAGTGGTCATGCCAATGTAGAAAGCTGCACAGTGATTGCAACACACTTGGTAAATTACATGGCTGCTTTCACAGGTGGTCTGGCCTCTGATAGGTAGGACAAGCCTGTGACAGGAATGGTAAAGGAAGTGCTAGGTAGGTGGATTGGACAGGTCTTGCAGCAGGGTCTTCCACAGGGATATGACCCCTGTGGCAGTGGGCTGGGTTTTAGGGTGGCATAGGGATGGACTAGGATGTTATGGAGGTTGGGAGGGCGTGGGACACTACTTTAGGAGAGGTGCGAAGGATTTGGAGCAGAATGTCTCTCATTTCTGGGCATGAAGGCAGAAAATCGAAACCTTAGCGAAGGATGCAATTTAGCTGTTCGAGTGCAGAGTGGTACTGGGTGACAAGGGGAGTGATCTTTTCTCGATTTGGAATGTGTGGGGATATGGCACTGGTGATCTGTTTGCAGACTTGGTCTGAGGGGTAGTTTCTGTCTGTGAAGGCATTTATAAGACCCTCAGCATATTGAGAAATGGAGTTCTTGGCACTGAAGATATGCCATCCACGGGGGGACAGGCTGTAAGGGAGGGATTTTTTTGATGTGCAAGGGATGGCAACTGTCAAAGTGTAGGTACTGCTGGGAGTTGGTAGGTTTAATATGGATGGAAGTGTGGATGAAGCCATCAGTGCAGTGTAGGATGACATCCAGGAATGTGGCATGGTGGGTTGAGGAAAACCAGGTGAAGTGAATGGGGGAGAAGGAGTTGAGGTTTTGAAGGAAGGTGATTGAGTGTCCTGGCCCTGAGTACAGATCATGAAAATATCACCAATTGACCAGAACCAGGCCATAGGTTTGGGGTTTTGAGATGCTAGAAAGGATTACTCCAGCCAGCCCATAAACAAGTTGGAACTACATCACCACAAGGTTATAATGTACTGTTCCCCCTTCAATGTGCAGAGAAACATACACAAGCAAAACATGTCTCACCGTTTATGAAATGTCACAAAAAATACTTACATAAATATTTGGATTTCACAACAAGAATAAATTCTCGAAATGTGTCATGCCAAGAATGAAAAACTACCAATTGCATAAACAAAGGCAAGCTGACAATTGGTGCGTAAAATTTATAAACATTATATTTTAAGGCAAAAGCCATGCCAGCATCAATTTATGTTGATTATGTCATTTTTTTCATCACAAACATGCTTTCATAAAGTGTAAAACGTGGGAAAAGTGTGAATATGTTAATGCAAAAACGGGGGGGGGGGGGGGGGGGGGCGAATTAACATTGTGAACATAGAAAATTTGATGTAAATGGCAAGAAAATGTAAAATACAGGAACGTAAAAATGGAGTTTTACTGTATTTATATTGTTTCTACATCTCAATAGATGCTAGAAAAGTCAAAGATATTTGTCATTTTTAAGAGGGAGGTATTAGATGTTACAGAAGTTAAATTATCTGACCTCCAAT
This sequence comes from Locusta migratoria, assembly GCA_026315105.1. Classification (NCBI taxonomy): domain Eukaryota; kingdom Metazoa; phylum Arthropoda; class Insecta; order Orthoptera; family Acrididae; genus Locusta; species Locusta migratoria. Next base: position 333,316,503 of record CM048745.1, read on the forward strand.
CTTTATATTTTTTCACAATACATTTACTACACATTCCATTTTCTTCAGTGATTTATTCAGAATTATTACCAACAGAGAAATTAATAAATGGCTTCTAATTTATAATCTGTATCAGATAGGGTACACTTGATCACATTTCTGTGGTACTTTTCACATTTCACAAAAGTGTAATTGATAGCACAAACTTTGTATCTAGACAATTAAAATCATTCTTCAACAGAACAATAGTTACCTTCAATCTTTGTTGTTGTTGGATACTTGACGAATACTTTTTGTTATAGATTTGTAGAAATGTTTGGACAAAGTGAAGGTATCGCAAGGGTGTTTTTAGTCTTTCTGTAGCTTGCTCATGAATAGCTGCAAAACCTTTCAGAAGTTTTTCATCCACTCCACTGTTTACATTAGATCCTCTCGTGTCAGATGATTCAAATTTTTCATCCCTGACCAAATACAACACAGTAAAATTATTTTTACATATGTATAAAACAGGGACCTTCAAACTGCTGTTTGTTTATTTGATAATTATTTATTTATTTAAGATAAGAATGGCAACCTACCTGGAGAGCAACATTTGAGGGATAGCTTGTAAGCTTTGCCTGCTCCAGCTTTCAAGCCACAACATGCTACACTTTTTGTGTAAGGCAGGATTGCTTTCAAAGATTTGTGAAAATGATGGATTCATAATATCCATCATTAACACTACATGCAGATTTCTTTGGACTCCTGAAACATTATCAAAATAATTAGCTCTCTCCAAACAGAGCACACATTGTTATTTCAGTGGATACATCAGGTATGTTCAAACAATGCATCATCAAAACTGTGTCCAAAGAAGTATGAGGTAGGAAATATAAAAGGGTTGTGTAGGCATAGTCAAATGTTATGATAAATTAAAGAGTAGGTTGTTTTCCTTTGCGGGACTTCTTGCAAAAGAAGAATACAAGGATCACTATTGCCCCTTTCTGATGGAGGTAGTCACACTTCATATCACATTTCAGTGTATCAAGTTGGAATCCCTTATTCCGAGTCATTCAGTCTCAGCTCTCACATACTTCTAAAACAGCAAAGATGTTTCAGACATCAACATGTCACAGTTTCCAGTTACAGGAATTGTATGGATTCACTTTATGACTGGGTCTTATATATTAAATTATATGATACCCGTATAGTCTTCTAGATGTTTTTGTGAATTACAGTCTAAAACTATTTATAACTATGTTGCAGCTATATGTCTATGATTCCTTGTTTTTACATGTGAAACTATCACATTTGACAGCCAGTTGATTTTATATGATCCTGTGATGTTGTTATGTCATTACTTTCAAAGACATGTTACTGTAAGGCTGTGCAGATCATAAAAATTTGTAGAGAAGGCCCAAAACAGAGAATTGTGTGGGTACAAAATTTTTGAAAGTATTTGTTGTTGTTGTTGTTGATGTAATGAATTACTGTATGTACATATGTATTTAATACTTTAAATGTCTCTCTCTATATTAATGTCATGTCACCTACAACCTTGGGTCTGAAATGGATAACTATTCTAACCATATAATATACTCTCAGTCAATGAACAGCATATAGGAACATGTGAATAGGACATTGTTAACATTTACTGAACTGGATGGTTATAAAATTAGTCTACTAAAAGTGTCTACTGGGTGTTAAGTATTAGATGGCAGAGCTCAACCTACTCCTGGATCAGTAGAAGTTGGGAGGCTTTCATGGGCACACATTTGTGTTTGACTGCATCCAACACTACTAGCTGAATGCATTGTGCAAGGTAGCAAATGTCATAGTTATTGTTCATAGATTTTTTTATTCACCAATATGTTCTTAAAAAGAGTGATGATGCAGTTGCTGGTCCATGTCACAAGTTGCCTACAGAGCCTCCTAGTAGGCCTACTAATTTGTTTTGTATAATAACAACATTTCAAATGATTTGTGTGACTTCTGCTTTGTTTGTGATGCCAGTATTGCTGCAGTATTGTTGAGAGAAGCATTAATTGAAATGGCCACGCACATCATCAAGGTTTCAAGAATTTTAATTGTGCACTTTTGCATTTACATCTGCAAGAACTTGTTTTAGAACTGTTATCATGCAGTTAATTAGCATTAGGATAGACAGACACTATTAATTACGTTCAAATTGATCAATACAGATTATTTCAGATTGATATTTTTGCTTTGCACTTTAGTGTGCACTTGTGTAAGACTTGCAGCCTGTGAAAGACAAAGGTCGTGGGATCAGATCCATGTCCCACACACAGTTTTAATCTTCCACGAAGTTTAATGTACATTATTATTCATACATGGATGGAGGTGATGTACATTATCAGCTGTGATTGGATGGACACCTCAATAAACATTATTAGTATCAGAGATAAAACAAATAAAATCCTTAACTGAATGTGAGAAGTTGCACTGCCTTACAGTCTTTGTCACTGTTAGTACATTTGTCTCCTGCCCCTCCCTCTTTCTAGATTTTGTCAAAGATTTCCTTTGATTCGTGTTTCATTAAGATGAATACAGGTACCATAGGATAGGGTAACTAGTTAAGTCTTCTGTCTTTGTTCCTTTGCAGTCTACAGCGTTTACATCTACACAGATACTGTGCATGACAGAGGGTTCATCAAACCACTTTTATGTTATTTCTCCATAGTTCCATTCTCTAATAGGAACACCTAAATCTTTCTGTTTTCAATCTGATTTCTTTTATTTTATTATGATGATCATGTCTCCCCATGTAGGTGGGTGCAAACAAAATATGTTCACATTCGGAAGAGAAAGTGGGTGAAAAAAATTACAAAAATAGATCTCGCCATAGCAAAAAACGCCTTTCTTTTAATGATTTCAACCTTTGTGTATCATTTCTGCCGCACTTGTTCCACATTAGTGGTCACACAAATGCTGTAGGCCCATAGCAATGCTTGTGAGTTATGAGTGAACAAGAATTGATACTGACAATCTTAGTCTTACCTGGAGAGATGCTCAGATAGCTTAATGGTAAAATAATTACTTATAAAAAAATTTGTGATTGCACAAGATACCTTATTATTGCCTAGATTTTTACATGTTGCTTTGGATTTACACCAATACAATTTTTGCAGATGGTAACAGATATCATGTTAATAGCTGACTGAGGAAGCTAGAAACACACAAGTTACCAATGTGGTGTCCAACTGAAAGACCTGAACTAAACCACTTGAAATTACATTATTGTTGCTATTGTTGTTGCTATTATTATACTACTAATTACATCTCATAACTAACACATCTGTAATTTAATATCAACACAAAACATTTATAATGAAATCAATGACTTTTAATGCCATACTCTGAGCGAAAAATGCAGATGTAATTCCCACGTAGTTTTCCTGGGCTGCAACATCCTTCAGTGAAGAGACAACAGCTTCAAGTTCATCATGACTATAAAGTCCAGGGACCTAAAAGGTGAAAGATTGATATGTTTAGAGATAAGCTCATCCAGTTATAAACAGTATACACATCTCTTATTTATGGTAAAATATTCTTAAATAATAGAGGAGAAATTCCTAGCAGGAAAAATATATATAAAAAATAGATGAAGATTACATACCAGGCGAAGGAGCACAGGAAGTGATAGTAGCACAAATAAATTAATAAATTCACACACAAAAACAAACGCTAGCTTTCGCAACCTAGCTGCGTCTTCAGGCAGAAGGGAAGGAGAGGGAAAAGCAAATGATGAGTGTTTTAAGGGAGTGGGTAAGGAGTCATTCCAATCCTGGGACAGGAAAGACTTACCTTGGGGGAAAAAAAGGAGGGTAAACAAATACACACACACACCCACACATATACACAAACGCAATCACACCTAGGTAGACATATTGTAGAAAGCAAAGAAGTTGGACAGAGATCCGTGTGAACAACCCAGATACATCAGACTTGTAGGTGATGCTCATATAAATGCTTTCACTACATAAATGTGTATGATAGAGTGGCCCTATTACCTATCTCAAATGTTGATGAGACTTTAACAGTTTCATCAGTCGTGTTTCTAATGGGTTTAATTAATTTTGCCCTACAAACACAAACGAAAGCAAGTAAAAGTAGTCGTAAAAATCTACATATGTGGTTCACACCTGACCTCAAAAAATTAAGAACACCAGTCATGACACTATACTAAAGGTAAAAGGACACCAAAGAAGACAGGCTTAAATACCTTCAGCTAAAATGAGGTACCGAACAGAAATCATAAAATAGAAACAATTGGCAAATGATGAGTACTTTCAGCAGTCAAAACATGTGCAAGGCTGCTTGGAGAGTTATCAGGCCAGAACTGGATGTCACTAATAAAACCACTTATGATACTACCATCATCACACCTGATGAAATGAATAACTTCTTTATTAATTCTGGTAATACAGGGCATCCAACTCAACAAAATGTCAACTACAAATCAGGCATTGACAAACATTTAGAAAAGACAAAATAACTCAACCGATGAACTGATAATATCTATATTCAAATGGATGAAAATTGATGCCCCTGACCTTGCAGCAGCAGTAACAAAACTCAGCAATTCAAAATCTGAAGACCTGATGGTCTACCAAATTTTATTATTAAAAAATTGCAGACATTATACTACAACCACTTTGTAAATTAATAAACTGGACTTTTATGAGTTGTTCTTTTTCTACATCCTTAAAATAACAATAGTTTTTCCCTTTTCATAAAAAAGGAGATAATTTATGTATTCATAACTACCATCCAATTTCTTTAATACCAAAATTTTCAAAACTAGTAGAACATTGCATATATCAACAAATTTACAAACATTTCACATGCAATAGAATACTGACAAACAGTTAGTATGGCTTCAGGGAAAACACATCTACACTGAAAGCTATCAAAAATGTTGTTTCGACAATACACAGTGCATTTAAAGCAAAATAATCTTTTGATGCCCTACTGCTTGATCTCAGCAAAGTCTTTGAGTCTGTGAACCATCAGATCCTTATAAACAAACTGAGATGTTATGGCATTCAGGATCCAGAATTGACTCTTATATAATCTTATCTTAACAATAGGAAGAAGTAGGTACACTATAATAAATCGAGCTCTGGATTCCTAGATGTCTCAAGAGGCGTGTCTCAAGGTTCCGCACTAGGACCCCTACTGTTCATAATTTACACCAATAACCTATCTAGTACCATGCTGTGTAAATGTGTTCTATCTTCCAATGATACCACTTTCATTGCAACTGGAAATGATATGGAGAATCTAGAGAATCAAAGCAAAGCAACCTACAAATATCCAATATCTGGTTTAAAGATAATTAACTGTCAATTAGAATAAAACTGGCCTGTAATGCCTCAACAAATTCCTCAAACAGGGCTATGACTTTCTCAAGTCATGCCCTGAGATGAGATCATCACTCCAAACTGTTCTTCACACCACCCAGAGTAGTCTTCCACCGTCCTCCCAACCTCCGCAACCTTACAACATCTCAAAACTACACTCTCTACCTAATGGTTCCAATCCCTGCAACCGATCCCACTGCAAAACCCGTCCAATACATCCTCCCATTACCACATACTCCAGCCCCACCACAGGAAAAACCTACCCAATTCAAGACAGGGCCACATGCAAGACAACACACATCATATATCAACTGACATGTGTTCACTGTTCAGCCTTTTATGTTGGTATGACTACTAACAAATTGGCTGAGCGGATGAATGGTCACAGAAGGACTGTTTGCCTGGGGGACACCCAAAATCCTGTGGCAGAACATGCCCTCCAGCATAACTCCAGGGATCTTGGCACGTGTTACACCACATGTGCCATATGGATACTACCAACAAACACCAGTCCCTCAGAGCTACGGAGGTGGGAACTTGCCCTCCAACATATCCTCTCCCCCCGCCACCCCCGTGGCCTAAATCTAAATATTCATTATCCCTTCCTTACCCCTCTCTCTCTCTCTCTCTCTCTCTCTCTCTCTCTCTCTCTCTCTCTGTGTGTGTGTGTGTGTGTGTGTGTCCATCTTTCCCTGTTAATCAAAAACATTTTACACATGCCTCAACCCTCCTACACCCCTCAGCATCATTCAGTTCACTCCTCTTCTCTTTACTGCTTGATTTCTCCTCTTTGGTTATATATGTATCCTCTCTGGGATGGCTCAGTGCCAAAATGCAGTACCTCTGACTTCCACACTCCTCAAACACCACCTTCATGTCCTAGGTCTTGAATTACCTTTCCCTTCTGCTCCCATCCTTTTTCCTTTCCTTCACTCCCACCTGAAGAAGGAACAGTGTTCTGAAAGCTTGTCCTTTTTTTGTCACTTTTTTTTTTTTTTTTTTTTTTTTTTTTTGGTCACTATCGGCAGTACAGCACAAATGTAAGTGCTGGCCAGCCAATCTATCTCTTTTGAAAAATAATTTATCGTGTCGCAGGAGAATTTTTGTCACTATCGGCAGTACAGCACAAATGTAAGTGCTGGCCAGCCAATCTATCTCTTTTGAAAAATAATTTATCGTGTCGCAGGAGAATTTCCATCTTTAATTGAAAATGTTATTGTTAGTTTATGTAATACCAACTATTAAACTGTGTCAATTAAACTTCTAGGTGTACACTTGGATTCCAAATTAACGTGGAATCTTCACACTGTCACTGTATGCACTAAATTATAAAGGATCATATACCTCTTAAATAAACTTAGGACATGTGTAAGTGAAAAGATGATGCTTAATTCCTATTATGCCATATAACATACTGAATTCTACTCTAGGGCAACTCCACTGCAGCAAAAAAAAGTAGCTTTCTTATGGCAGAAAAAAGGAATTAGATATATGGCAGGTGTCATCAAACAAAGTGTATCTTGCAGGGCACCTTTCAAAATATTAGGTGTCATAACAGCTCCATCATTGTTTGGGCTACAAATTAAGACAATCCTTTCACTGGCACAACACATGCCACAGGGGAAACATTGAGCAAACCCTCTCTGGGCTAAGCAAGACCCACAACAGCAACATATACCTCAGAATAAAACTTTTCAATGCTCTACCACCAGAAGCACACACTTTCACATTTAAAAAATTCCAAAATGTCCTTCAAATCTGACTTTAAAAGGCTTTGTATGATGCTGAAGAATATTTTGAATGTGCTAAAGACAATCTAAAATTCTAACTTACAGTCACTGTATCCAATGTGTTTCAAACTTTCAACATCAGTAGCATGTAAAATGTTTGGAGATGTAATGAATAAAAATAAAAACAGGTAACTTCAGGTACACCCACTCCAAGTAACAGTGTGAAAACATGTAAGAGTCCTCAGTTATTGACTTGTTTACAGATCAACATCTGTACCATCAGAAATAAGGTTTTAGAATTCAAAGATATTTGTAGTACTGGTTCTCTGTATGTGGATGTTATATGTATATCTGATCACAGGCTACCAGATGAGCAAGCAGATCTGTTTGTACCTCAAGGGTTTGTTGTTGGCAATAACATGTGTAGGGAGCAGGAAAAGAATGGCAATGCAGATATTTTTGTAAGAGTGGGAGTAAAATTCTCTAAAACGGTCATAAATACAAGGTGACTTCAGTTGTGTTAAGCTGGTGGATGAAAAAATAATAGTGGTTAGCCTATATAGATCTCCAGATGGGGATGTTAATCTCTTTAATGAAAAAACTGAGTTACTAATAAAAAAAATTAAAAAATGAAATTTACAACATTGAAATGACTAAAAGCGACAAACAAGTCACAAAATCGTTTTTGAATGTATTAAGATCATTAAATTTATACTGTACAAATACGTGCCCTACTCTTGGGGATGCTTGCCTGGACAATATTATTGTAAATTTCTATAAATAAGGCTTTACAATTAGATTTGTATGTGGAAGCTTTGCAGATCATGATCCTCTGCTCTTGACACTTTTTTGACTGCCAATTAAAAACACTATCTACTATACTTAATGGTTATTCACTGTAAATAAAGAAACACAAGTAAAATGTAAGGACAGTCATACTTCCCTCTCTATGCCTACTTTGTAATGATGCTGCTACTTTTAAATTATTTTTATAGGCTAAAATCCACAATTTTTAGCAGAATCCAAATTCTGCCCTTCATTTAAAAATCAGTATGTTCATTAAAAAAGTAATAGAGAAGAGGTAGCAACTCAACATAAAGATGATCACTGAGGGACAGACTTGCACATAAAACAGACAATCACATTCACATAACTTAAGTTTTCTGGCATGGCATTTTCAGAAAAAGACCACATACATTCTTCATACAATCACTCAAAGAGAACTCAAACACACATGACGACCACCTCCAGCATCTCCAGTGTTGGAGCAGCCAGAGGTAGTGATCATGTGTGCATGAGTTATGTCTGAGTGATTGTGTGTGTTTTCTGATGAAGACATGTCCAGAAATGTAAGTTGTGTGAATGTGGTGGTCTATTTTACATGACTGCCTGCAGCTCAAAGTTGTAATCTGTCCTCTATTATTGACATTCCACCTTGTATTTTCAGTTATTTAACTGTTACCTAGATGAAATTCAAGGAAAGGCATTGGATATAATCCATAATCTTACATCTGTGTTGAATAAGCCACTGACAACTGTTGCACATAACTGACTTCACTTATTGGAAGAATGGAAAGTAAGATAATATTTGTCAATTTTTCATCATAACCAGAAACTGCACAAAGAAAACAATTTACAAGATTCAAACATCTGAGAAGCTTTATGCAATAAAATCTCAAAATCAAAGTCTTTTCAACATACACTGGAATTTAGAACAACCAGTCTTGTATATTTACTTTTCCTCCACGTTGTTTTGTTACCGATGATGATACATCTTTCCTTATAGAGAATATACCTTATTTACTCGCATAATTTGCGCACTTTTTTGGTCGAAAAATCCATCTTGAAATCCTGGTGAGCAAAACAAGTGGGAATCTATACTAACAATAAATCTGTAAATGTAGGCCTGTCGTTCACGTCAATCTTCAAAACTACTGGACGAATCTTTATGCAGTTTTCACAAAAAACACGAGAAATCGGAATACAAAAACAAATGATATCGTAATTTTAAGTGTTTTCAACTATTAAAAACCTCTTATATCCAAAACTACGTCACGAAATTGCATGGTTTTTTTTTACAGATAACTTGAGCGTAAGCGGACAATATATAGACTTCGTTTCATAACAGTCGGATCACGGAACAAAAGAATATCGTAAATTCAATTTTTTTTATCTATGTCCGTTATGTCTGTCTATCTCTTTAAACATGTATATCTCCAAAACTACTTGATGAATTTTCATGGGGTTTTCACACGTAACTTCAGAACATCGCGCAGTTATATAAAGGCTTCAATAATTAAAATCGGATCACAGAAAATAAAGATATCATAATGTAATCATTTGTTTCGTGTATGTTTATTTGTTGAAGGTAATCTCCAAAAGTACTACACGAACTTTCATGGGTTTCCCAATGTAAATTGAGAATAGTTTGGAGAGTAACATAGGCTTAGTTTCATCAAAATCGAATCAGAGGAAGGAAAGATATCGTAATTTGAAGTTTTCGTTTATACTATACTTATAAGAATGGTCTAGTACAGCAAATCTCCAAGAGTACTACACGAACTTTCACGGGGTTTCATAGGTCAACTAAGAGTACCCCGGGGCAACATATAAGCTTTATTTCATTGAAATCGGATCAGGGGAAGAAAAGAGATCATAATTTGTAGTTTCTGGTGTATGCTATGCTTGAATTGCGGCATAGTATAGCAAATATCCGATAGAGGCACTGTAACTGACATAGTATGCCAAATAACTAATAGATGGCGCTGCTGCGTTGTTTATTCTCATACCTGAAGTGTAATTTGGTAATGGTCATTGATAATATTTTTATTTATTTATTTTTTAAATCAGTCACCTAGAATGAGAGGAATAATTCTTAGATTTGATAATGAAATAAATAATTAATGTTGTTCCGATCAGTAAATTAATGATCCCCCTAAAGCGAAGCGAATATTTCGTTGCCAACATTAACATACTAAACCGCTGCTACTGCAAGTAAAATTTAACCCAGGTACAGCACAAAAAAATAATTTTTTTACTAGCTGTATCCCGCATGCCTTGCAATGCCATGTAAAGAAAAAGAAATGCTTATTTCCGTGGGTATCATTAGAATTTAAAACATAATGACATTCTTTTGCATCTATTGATGCTCTAATTTACATAATAATTCTTTGCAAGGAAAATGGAATTGATGTAGTTCTCTTTCTGATTTCAGTGTAGTATCCTCATTACATTTTGAGTGCGTTTTGTTTAGGAATGCCTTGAGAACGCCACAGTACAGGAGAGGACAAAGTGAGGCGACCAAATAACTGATTATGGTGTTGCTGCGATTTTTCATTCTCATAACTATGGTGTAACACACTATAAGAAGGGGTAAAATTTTACTTACTGCGGTGGGCTTGTGTGCTGCTGTTGGCAACGGTCATTGAATGCTTTTTCAAAAATCAGTCACGTAGAATAAGGGGAATAATTCTTTATGTCCATTCTGAAATAAATAATTTATGCTGTTCTGGTCAGTAAATTAATCATCTTCTTAAAGCGACCAGTTCATTGCCAACGACAGCAAACTAAACCGCTGCCACTGCAAGTAAAGTTTAGCCCAGGTAGGACACACACAAAAATTATTTTCTTCCTGGCTGTAACACATATACTCTGCAATGTCATTGAAAGAAAAGAAGTGCATCTTTAGACGGAAATAACCACTAAATTATACATAGAGTAGAAATATCTATGCGTTCTGTGCATCTTCTCAACATTAAGTTGGAAATTACTGATACTGAGATAAATCCACCCTTTTCACAGAGCAACCTGCTAACATGAAATAAAATCTAAGTAAATGTGTCACAGAAGCAACAATAAAGTAGAGGAAACGTCGCTAAAAGAGACATTTACACACAGTCATCCATCTTAACCGAACAAAAAAGGACCAACATTAGTAGTTTTTTCCCAATATCAGATGATATTTCCACCTAAATGTTGAGGACAGAAAATCTGTTCTGCGCATTTGAATGCTCACTGCAGAGTCATTTCTGCTCTGTGCCTGCCACTAGAGATAATATCCACACACGAGCGACAAACTCATCAGAAACCTCCCTGATTTCATAATTGTTCAGTACAATATTGTGATTAAAATTTGTAATTACTTCCTTTTGGTGCGGACTACATTAAGATAGAGAAAGACGTCATCTTTTGCCGAGACAATTGTACTTAGTTATAATCCGACTTCTGAATATATAGTTCTATTACACAAGATCGATTTCAACTTTGTGCTTTACGAAGTAATCACTGCAGGATGTGAGGACAGATATTAGCTGAAAGAGTGGCCGATGCTGCTAACACAGTCAAGACAATTCACTGGAGATACTACTATCTTTCATGGAAAGTTCTATACAGACGATCAGCTGACGCCATTCCTTCAACGATTACCCAGTCTTACTTTAACACACATTGACACCAAAATGACATCTTATTTAAACGGACATGAACTGCTCTGTTGATTGAATTACCATACTTTCAGTATTCGTGGACTTTTCAATAATATGGAGCACATCATACAGAATAACTACATTCTCCCAGTGCAACACTGCAACATTCTAATACTTCAGCATACACTTACTGTGAGAGATAAAAAGTTTAGCCCTATGCCGTAGAACCAATACATGGTGCTCTTATTATTATTATTACTATTTCTCATCTCAAAGATATGTTTTCAGAAGTTTATGCCAAACAGACAATTATACACCTCAGTCTTAACTTTATTAACACAACTAATAACGAATTGACATCGTTCCGGAGTACAAACTAAAATGAATTTTACTTTTTTTTTATGAAAAAGCTTTATGAACTTTCATCGTTTTCGACCAGAACTTCTACTTAAATTTGACATCTTGGCTAGGAGAACTGAGTTTATTGACAGAGCAATCCAACAAGGATTCTGTTTTTGCTGACCTAGGTCCGGAACACTAAAAAAGCGTGATATACACAGGTCCCTCTTTAACAACCATTGAGAAGCACGGGCATATAAGCTAGTACCTAATAATATACAAAAAACAGACGAAGATCACTCACCAGGCGAAGGAGCACAGGTGTGACAGCAGCACAAATAAATAACACTCACACACACACACACACACACATACACACACATTTCTACAGTATGTCTGCCTAAGTGTACTTGTGTCTGCGAAAATGTGTGGGTGTGTGTGCATTTGTTTACCCTCCATTTTTTCCCCCAAGGTAAGTCTTTCCTGTCCCGGGATTGGAATGGCTCCTTACCCCCTTCCTTAAAACCCTCATCATTTCCTTTTCCCTCTCCTTCCCTTCTGCCTGATGAAGCAGCTAGGCTGCGACAGCTAGCGTTTGTGTGTGTGTGTGTGTGTGTGTGTGTGTGTGTGTGTGTGTGTGTGTGTTTATTTGTTGCTATCACTGCCTGTGCCCCTTCGCCTGGTAAGTGTACTTCATCTATTTTTTATATTATAGAGGAAAAATTCCTAACAGGAAAAATTACGTAAAAAATAGATGAAGTACACTTACCAGGCGAAGGGGCACAGGCAGTAATAGCAACAAATAAACACACAGACACACACACACACAAAAATGCTAGCTTTCGCAGCCTAGCTGCTTCATCAGGCAGAAGGGAAGGAGAGGGAAAAGGAAATGATGAGGGTTTTAAGGAAGGGGGTAAGGAGCCATTCCAATCCCGGGACAGGAAAGACTTACCTTGGGGGAAAAATGGAGGGTAAATAAATGCACACACACCCACACATTTACACAGACACAAGTACACTTAGGCAGACATACTGTAGAACTGTAGAAAGCAAAGAAGTTAGAAGTTAGACAGAGATGCCACTTGAGGCAGAGGCTCTGTCCAGAGAACCAAGGCAAAGATGTTAAGATGGTGGGTGGGAATTCGAATTTAGCGGAGGTTGAGACCAGGTGGGCAACGGGAAGAGAGAATATGCTGAAGGGCTAGTTCCCATCTCCGGAGTTCTGAAGGATTGGTGTCAGTGGGAAGTATCCAGATAACCCGGACGGTGTAGCACTGTGCCAAGATGTGCTGGCAGTGCACCAATGCATGTTTAGTCACAGGGTGATTCTCGTTACCAACAAACACTGTCTGCCTGTATCCATTCATGCGAATGGACAGTTTGTTGCTGGTCATTCCCACGTAGAACGCTTCACAGTGCAGGCATGTCAGTTGGTAGATCACGTGGGTACTATCGCAAGTGGCTCTGCCTTTGATCGTGTACACCTTCCGGGTTACGGGACTGGAGTAAGTGGTGGTGGAAGGGTGCATAGGGCAGGTTTTACAACGGGGGCGGTTACAAGGGTAGGAGCCAGAAGGTAGGGAAGGTGGTTTGGGGATTTCATAGGGGTGGACTAGGAGGTTACGGAGGTTAGGTGGGCGGCAGAAAGATACTCTCGGTGGAGTAGGAAGGATGTCATGAAGGATGGATCTCATTTCGGGGCAGGATTTTAGGAAGTCGTATTCTTGCTGGAGAGCCACATTCAGAGTCCGCTCCAGTCCCAGAAAGTATCCGGTGACAAGAGGGGCACTTCTGGGGTTTTGTTGAAGGTTCTTAAATTGTGGGGATGAGGAAGTGGCTCTGGCAATTTGCTTCTGTACCACACCAGGAGGATAGCTGCGGGATGTGGAGGCTGTTATCAGGTTATTGGTGTATTGGTTCAGGGATTCAGGACTGGAGCAGACTCGTTTGCCACGAAGACCTAAGCTGTAGGGAAGTAGGTCTTCGTGGCAAACGAGTCTGCTCCAGTCCTGAATCCCTGAACCAATACACCAATAACCTGATAACAGCCTTCACATCCCGCAGCTATCCTCCTGGTCTGGTACAGAAGCAAATTGCCAGAGCCACTTCCTCATCCCCCACCCGTTTGCCACGAAGACCTAAGCTGTAGGGAAGTAGGTCTTCGTGGCAAACGAGTCTGCTCCAGTCCTGAATCCCTGAACCAATACACCAATAACCTGATAACAGCCTTCACATCCCGCAGCTATCCTCCTGGTCTGGTACAGAAGCAAATTGCCAGAGCCACTTCCTCATCCCCCCAATTTAAGAACCTTCAACAAAACCCCAGAAGTGCCCCTCTTGTCACCGGATACTTCCCGGGACTGGAGCGGACTCTGAATGTGGCTCTCCAGCAAGGATTCGACTTCCTAAAATCCTGCCCCGAAATGAGATCCATCCTTCATGACATCCTTCCTACTCCAGTGTCTTTCCGCCGCCCACCTAACATCCGTAACCTCCTAGTCCATCCCTATGAAATCCCCAAACCACCTTCCCTACCTTCTGGCTCCTACCCTTGTAACTGCCCCCGCTGTAAAACCTGCCCTATGCACCCTTCCACCACCACTTACTCCAGTCCCGTAACCCGGAAGGTGTACACGATCAAAGGCAGAGCCACTTGCGATAGTACCCACGTGATCTACCAACTGACATGCCTGACCTGTGAAGCGTTCTATGTGGGAATGACCAGCAACTAACTGTCCATTCGCATGAATGGACACAGGCAGACAGGGTTTGTTGGTAACGAGGATCACCCTGTGGCTAAACATGCCTTGATGCATGGCCAGCACATATTGGCACAGTGCTACACCGTCCGGGTTATCTGGATACTTCCCACGGACACCAATCCTTCAGAACTCCGGAGATGGGAACTAGCCCTTCAGCATATTCTCTCTTCCCGTTGCCCACCTGGTCTCAACCTGCGCTAAATTCGAATTCCCACCCACCATCTTAACATCTTTGCCTTGGTTCTCTGGACAGAGCCTCTGCCTCAAGTGGCATCTCTGTCTAACTTCTAACTTATTTGCTCTCTACAGTTCTATAGTATGTCTGCCTAAGTGTACTTGTGTCTGTGTAAATGTGTGGGTGTGTGTGCATTTCTTTACCCTCCATTTTTTCCCCCAAGGTAAGTCTTTCCTGTCCCGGGATTGGAATGGCTCCTTACCCCCTTCCTTAAAACCCTCATCATTTCCTTTTCCCTCTCCTTCCCTTCTGCCTGATGAAGCAGCTAGGCTGCGAAAGCTAGCATTTTTGAGTGTGTGTGTGTCTGTGTGTTTATTTGTTGCTATTACTGCCTCTGCCCCTTCGCCTGGTAAGTGTACTTCATCTATTTTTTACGTATATATATATATATATATATATATATATATATATATATATATATATATTCTCCCCAATTTAAGAATTTTCCACAAAACCCCAGAAGTGCCCCTCTTGTCACCAGATACTTTCCGGGACTGGAGCGGACTCTGAATGTGGCTCTCCAGCAAGGATACGACTTCCTAAAATCCTGCCCCGAAATGAGATCCATCCTTCATGACATCCTTCCTACTCCACCGAGAGTGTCTTTCCGCCGCCCACCTAACCTCCGTAACCTCCTAGTCCACCCCTATGAAATCCCCAAACCACCTTCCCTACCTTCTGGCTCCTACCCTTGTAACCGCCCCCGTTGTAAAACCTGCCCTATGCACCCTTCCACCACCACTTACTCCAGTCCCGTAACCCGGAAGGTGTACACGATCAAAGGCAGAGCCACTTGCGATAGTACCCACGTGATCTACCAACTGACATGCCTGCACTGTGAAGCGTTCTATGTGGGAATGACCAGCAACAAACTGTCCATTCGCATGAATGGACACAGGCAGACAGTATTTGTTGGTAACGAGGATCACCCTGTGGCTAAACATGCCTTGGTGCATGGCCAGCACATCTTGGCACGGTGCTACACCGTCCGGGTTATCTGGATACTTCCCACTGACACCAATCCTTCAGAACTCCGGAGATGGGAACTAGCCCTTCAGCATATTCTCTCTTCCCGTTGCCCACCTGGTCTCAACCTCCGCTAAATTCGAATTCCCACCCACCATCTTAACATCTTTGCCTTGGTTCTCTGGACAGAGCCTCTGCCTCAAGTGGCATCTCTGTCTAACTTCTAACTTCTTTGCTTTCTACAGTTCTACAGTATGTCTGCCTAAGTGTACTTGTGTCTGTGTAAATGTGTGGGTGTATGTGCATTTATTTACCTTCCATTTTTTCCCCCAAGGTAAGTCTTTCCTGTCCCGGGATTGGAATGGCTCCTTACCCCCTTCCTTAAATCCCTCATCATTTCCTTTTCCCTCTCCTTCCCTTCTGCCTGATGAAGCAGCTAGGCTGCGAAAGCTAGCATTTTTGAGTGTGTGTGTGTCTGTGTGTTTATTTGTTGCTATTACTGCCTGTGCCCCTTCGCCTGGTAAGTGTTCTTCATCTATTTTTTACGTATATATATATATATATATATATATATATATATATACGAATATTATAGAGGAAAAATTCCTAACAGGAAAAAAATATACGTAAAAAATAGATGAAGAACACTTACCAGGCGAAGGGGCACAGGCAGTAATAGCAACAAATAAACACACAGACACACACACACTCAAAAATGCTAGCTTTCGCAGCCTAGCTGCTTCATCAGGCAGAAGGGAAGGAGAGGGGAAAAGGAAATGATGAGGGATTTAAGGAAGGGGGTAAGGAGCCATTCCAATCCCGGGACAGGAAAGACTTACCTTGGGGGAAAAAATGGAAGGTAAATAAATGCACATACACCCACACATTTACACAGACACAAGTACACTTAGGCAGACATACTGTAGAACTGTAGAAAGCAAAGAAGTTAGAAGTTAGACAGAGATGCCACTTGAGGCAGAGGCTCTGTCCAGAGAACCAAGGCAAAGATGTTAATATATATATATAAAAATAGAAAACAGATGACTTACCAAAAGGACCGGCTCTCCGATAGAAACAAATAAAATAAATAAAATCACACACATACAAGCTTTCGCAGCCTAGCTGCTTCGTCAGGCAGAAGGGAAGGAGAGGGAAAAGGAAATGATGAGGGTTTCAAGGGAGTGGATAAGGAGTCATTCCAATCCCGGGACAGGAAAGACTTACCTTGGGGGGAAAAAAAGAGGGTAAACAAAAACACACCCACCCACACATTTACACAGACGCAAGTACACTCAGGCAGACACACTGTAGAACTGTAGAAAGCCTATATATATATATATATATATATATATATATATATATATATATATATATATATAGGCTTTTCACAAATGTCTGTCTAGGTGTGTTTGCGTTTCGATATGTCTGAGTGTGTGTGTATTTGTTTACCTTCCTTTTTTTCCCCTAAGGTAAGTCCTTCCACTCCTGGGATTGGAATGACTCCTTTTCCACTTCCTTAAAACCCATATCCTTCCCTTTTCCTCCCCTTTTTTCCTCTTTTTCCTGAAGAAGCTGCCAGTGGTGGCGAAAGCTTGTATGTGTGTTTGTGTGTGATTTTATTTGTTTCTCTCGATGAGCCGGTCCTTTTGGTAAGTCATCTCTTTTCTATTTTTATTTTTGTTTATCCCACCGGGAAAGTTTCCCTCTATAATTTTATATATATATATATCCCATACCACTTTCCTTGATGTCGACCTCCATCTGTCCAACGGCCAACTTCACACATCCGTCCACATCAAACCTACCAACAAACAACAGTACCTCCATTATGACAGCTGCCATCCATTCCATATCAAACGTTCCCTTCCCTACAGCTTAGGTCTTCGTGGCAAAAGAGTCTGCTCCAGTCCCGAATCCCTGAACCAGTACACCAATAACCTAATAACAGCTTTTACATCCCGCAGCTATCCTCCTGATCTGGTTCAGAAGCAAATTACCAGAGCCAGCTCCTCATTCCTCCAAATCCAGAACCTTCCACTGAAGAATCCCAGAAGTGCCCCTTTTGTCACCGGATACTTTCCGGGACTGGAGCGGACTCTGAATGTGGCTCTCCAGCAGGGATACGACTTCCTTAAATCCTGCCCCGAAATGAGATCCATCCTTAATGACATCCTCCCCACTTCTCCGAGAGTGTCTTTCTGCCGCCCACCTAACCTTCGTAACCTCCTAGTCCATCCCTATGAAACCCCCAAACCACCTTCCCTACCCTCTGGCTCCTACCCATGCAACCGCCCCCGTTGTAAAACCTGCCCTATGCACCCTTCTACCACCACTTACTCCAGTCCAGTAACCCGGAAGGTGTACACGATCAAGGGCAGAGCCACTTGCGATAGCACCCATGTGATTTACCAACTAACATGCCTGCACTGTGAAGCGTTCTATGTGGGAATGACCAGCAACAAACTGTCCATTTGCATGAACGGTCACAGGCAGACAGTGTTTGTTGGTAATGAGGATCACCCTGTGGCTAAACATGCCTTGGTGCACGGCCAGCACATCTTGGCGCAGTGTTACACCGTCCAGGTTATCTGGATACTTCCCACCAACACCAACCTTTCAGAACTCTGGAGCTGGGAACTTGCCCTTCAGCTTATTCTCTCCTCCCGTTGCCCACCTGGTCTCAATCTCCGCTAACTCAAATTCCCGCCCACTATCTTTAGCATCTTTGCCTTGGTTATGTGGGCAGAGCCTCTGCCTCAATTGGTATCTCTGTCCAACTTCTTTGCTTTTCACAAATGTCTGTCTTGGTGTGTTTGCGTTTCGATATGTCTGAGTGTGTGTGTATTTGTTTACCTTCCTTTTTTCCCCCTAAGGTAAGTCCTTCCACTCCTGGGATTGGAATGACTCCTTTTCCACTTCCTTAAAACCCACATCCTTCCCTTTTCCTCCCCTTTTTTCCTCTTTTTCCTGAAGAAGCTGCCAGTGGTGGCGAAAGCTTGTATGTGTGTTTGTGTGTGATTTTATTTGTTTCTCTCTACGAGCCGGTCCTTTTGGTAAGTCATCTCTTTTCTATTTTTATTTTCGTTTATCCCACCGGGAAAGTTTCCCTCTATAATTTTCGTTTCATCAATTTGAATCTAACAATCACGATCGTTTGTTATTACTCTGTGACCTTTCGAAATCTTTTCTGTCCTCTTACTTTCTCCTTCTGTTTATATTCTACATAGTATTTTCACTCTATTTTTACCTCCCCTCTTAGTTACAATTCAATTTTCTCCAGGCAATTACACTACATACAACAATCTGTACCACAATCAGTAATATTAACTTGTGAGCCTATCTAAACAAAACGACGAACGTCATTATTATTATTTTTATTCATATTCTCGCGGATACCGCCTTCAAAACTGCATCTCGACAATATACCCCTCTCATCTACATTTCTCATTTTACTGCAAACATTATCTCAGAACTTCATTTACTATAACCTTTAACTGGCACTTCACAACAATTTTCGGCTTTTCATATCAATTTTCGGCATTTCATAGCAACTTCGCGATTATTTCCATTCCGTTTTTCGATATTTCCGTTTGTTCTTCCGACATTTCCGATCTTTTTTCTACACGTTTACATTTCTTAACTATTTTCGGCATTTCGTAGCAACTTCGCGATTATTTCCATTCCCGTTTTTCGATATTTCCGTCTGTTCTTCCGACATTTCCGATCTGTTCTTCTACAGGTTTTCATTTCATAACAATTTTCGGCATTTCGTAGCAACTTTCCGATTATTTCCATTCCCGTTTTTCGATATTTCCGTCTGTTTTTCCGACTTTTCCGATCTTTTTCCTACACGTTTTCACTTCTATTCATTCGGTAGATTATTTTCATCCTTCAACCTTATTCTACCAACAGTTTTTTTTCCTCCATACTACTCATGTCACCCTACATTGACCCCATCAAATTTTATCTACATTCCCTCCGTCAGCATGCCTTTGCCCTAGCCAGATTGAGGTCACACATTTTATTCATTCAGGCTTGCTTAACATTTGGCATCACTCCCAAGGGCCTCACACTGAAAGTTCCCATCTCTGGCTGTAACCCATCCTTTCATCCTGCCTTATACCAATTCCAAACAGAACAATCCACAGCCCTCACCCGCCTGATCCTTAACCTATACCTCAACTCCGCCAATGAACACACCTGTCAACTCCTATCCCTGATCAAAATCCTCAACCTTTCCACTCCCACATCCACACCTAGAGTTCAGAACATCCTTTTACAGGCCAACTGCAAATTGGAACAGCATGCCAGCCTCCACCTCAAAAAACTATCCAAACTCCTGGTCACCCACCTCCAGAAAGGCAATACTCTCTCCCTCAACAACCTCTCCAATAAACCACAAGCTCCTCTGATTGCACAGAAACCCAGTCTCTCCCATCTGCTCAATCTCCCACTTCCAGCTCCACTCCCCCCCAAACCTCACAATCCTAATCTACACAATCCTGAAACACAACATCCCAATTCAGTAGTCAACCTCTCCTCTAAACCTCTCTCCCAATCTGAAACCTCCGTCGTATCCAAAGGCCTCACCTTTAGTCCCACTCCCAAATTCAACCAAACAGCCCTTGTCAAAGACCTACTATCCTATACTCGTAGCCTTGGCTGGAGATATCACTTTGCCACGAGGAAAAATAATCCTACTCCTGATGATCCAGTTCCCCAAGACATCACTCAAATTGAACCCTGCCTGGAACAGTTCCGTCCTCCATCACAGCGAGACCCACCCGCTCTCCCTCAAAATCACCCCCTTCAAACCTTCCAGGAATTCCTTACTTCCAACCTTGCCTCTCAGTCCTTCCTGAAAAACCTTAATCCTACTACCAACATTACCGCAGCTGAATCCCGAGCTATCCGTGATCTGAAGGCTGACCATTCCATCGTCATTCTCCCTGCCGACAAGGGATCCACGACCGTGGTACTTGATCGGCGGGTGTATGTGGCTGAGGGACTGTGTCAGCTTTCAGACAATACTACCTACAAAGTCTGTCAAGAAGACCCCATTCCTGATGTCCAGGCAGAGATTCAGGGAATTCTCAGATCCTTAGGCCCCCTACAAAACCTTTCACCCGAGTCCATCAAACTCATGACCCCACTGACACCCCGCACCCCTACCTTCTACCTACTTCCTAAGATTCACAAACCTAATCATCCAGGCCGGCCAATTGTGGCCGGTTACCAAGCCCCCACAGAACGAATCTCTGCCTACATAGACCAACACCTTCAACCCATCATGTGCAGTCTCCCATCCTTCATCAAAGACACCAACCACTTCCTCGATCGCCAGCCTGTTACCTCATGAAACCATCCTTGTAACCATTGATGCCACCTCCTTATACACAAATATCCCACATGCATCTTCATGATCTGGACCAACAGTGAAGAAGAACTCCAGAATTTCCTCTCCAACCTCAACTCCTTTGGTCCCATCAAATTCACCTGGTCCTACTCCAAATCCCATGCCACTTTCCTTGATGTCGACCTCTATCTGTCCAACGGCCAACTTCACACATCCGTCCACATCAAACCTACCAACAAACAACAGTACCTCCATTATGACAGCTGCCATCCATTCCATATCAAACGTTCCCTTACCTACAGCTTAGGTCTTCGTGGCAAAAGAGTCTGCTCCAGTCCCGAATCCCTGAACCAGTACACCAATAACCTAATAACAGCTTTCACATCCCGCAGCTATCCTCCTGATCTGGTTCAGAAGCAAATTACCAGAGCCACCTCCTCATTCCTCCAAATCCAGAACCTTCCACTGAAGAATCCCAGAAGTGCCCCTTTTGTCACCGGATACTTTCCGGGACTGGAGCGGACTCTGAATGTGGCTCTCCAGCAGGGATACGACTTCCTTAAATCCTGCCCCGAAATGAGATCCATCCTTAATGACATCCTCCCCACTCCTCCGAGAGTGTCTTTCCACCGCCCACCTAACCTTCGTAACCTCCTAGTCCATCCCTATGAAACCCCCAAACCACCTTCCCTACCTTCTGGCTCCTACCCATGCAACCGCCCCCGTTGTAAAACCTGCCCTATGCACCCTTCTACCACCACTTACTCCAGTCCAGTAACCCGGAAGGTGTACACGATCAAGGGCAGAGCCACTTGCGATAGCACCCACGTGATTTACCAACTAACATGCCTGCACTGTGAAGCGTTCTATGTGGGAATGTACACCAGTGGAGAACAGCAGTATTATATTTTTTATTTTTTCCCGTAATTTTCGACATGATTTTCCGTGTCTTGCCGCACGTGCCTTAGGACAGAGGGAGTCCGATGTCCCCTGCCATACGTTTGCGTCCTGCGCGTTACATTTCCGCTACCGCTCGCATTCTGAACCCCCTGGTCCGATTCGACCTGTGCTCAGCAACCGGCACGTGTCGCCGATCCATGCAACTGCGGGCGCGGAACCCGCTGATCAGAGCACCTGTGCTGAAGTCCACACCGCGGATCGCAACCAATCACAGCATTAATGCAATTACGTAGATTCAGCACTACTGCCTAGCTGCGAGATCGTTACAGACGGTAAAGCGCTGTCTGCCGCCGGCTCTCGCCCCGATAGCACGCTCCCCGCTCTGCAGCCCCCTGGGCTCGCTCTCCTACTTAAATCATCATAATGATTACTTCTGTAGTACCACTGGTGGCTCTCCTCAGGCCGTAACATCAGAATTTGTATCCCCTTTTTCTGAAATACAATCATTTCGTTACACCACAACACTCGTGTCCGAGTATGATTTGCTGGTCCTGTCAAACCCCGTCCGGAAAACGCCCACTACCTTTTCCCGTTCGTGCCATACCTGCACATATTTTGGTGTCAGAATCGTGATCTTCGGATCCACACCAGTTTTCCGGGGGTTGGGAGCGTGTGTTGGGCGAGAGCTAATTGTCAGAAACGCGACGCATGCGGCACCGCTTTGCTTAGCGCGCTGCCTGCCTGGCCGCGTGACCTTGAGCTGCGCACAGCCGGAGCACTGTGTTTGCCAGACGCGCGATGACGCGCTGCCACCGGCTCCAGCTGGGTAGCCGACTCAGCCGCTACCGCCTTACGTCGCCGTAACAGTCGAGGGTCCAGTATCCGATGCCGGAATCCGACACTGTCCATCCGCTGCTGATGCCGCCGTCGCCCGTCGCCGCCTTCTGCTGCCTGCAGTCCGTCTCGCCGTCACCGCATCAATAAATAGTTGAAGTAAGTGCTGTCAGCCACGTTCTAAATCCTCCTTGTAAAGTGTTTTATTGGCGCAGCAACGTAATTTTTAAGTAAGTTCTGTCCCTTAACTTATGACAATGTCACGTGAAGGATCCCCGCGGGACATAGTCACTGGAAATGGTGAGGATAAAATTGTAGACTCCGAACCACAGCAAGTTTCTAACCTTGTGGTGGGGCAAGCAGAGTTTGAGAGGCAGTATGCACGCCTTCAGAAGCAGTTAGCTGAGCAACAAGCGAGAAATGTTGACGTTCAAGTGGATATTGGGGAAAGTGAAGCCTTTAGCGTCTTGAAGGAAACGGTAAACTTGCAAAGGGAGCAAATTGCATTGTTGTTAGAGAAAAACCGTGCCTTGGTGGAAAGGATTAATCAGTTAGACGTGCAATGCGAGGATTTAGCAAATATGGTTAGGAGGTATCAATCTCGCCTTGTGGTGGATACCATGGAAGCCGAGACACAAACACCTGAATATGAAGAGGAGGAAGATCGGCTTACAGACTTGCTGGGGCGTATTGAAGGATTAGCGGGTAAAGGAAAAAAAGGAGTTGCACGTGAGTCACTGAACAAGGTGGGAGAGGTAGCCGCCACTTCGGTAGTGAATTCAGTTGGTAGTTTAACCAATACTTTTCCAGCGGTAAATTTTATTGCTTCCTTTTCTGGAAAGAATAATGAGAATGTCGAAAGTTTTCTGCAGAATATCCGTGACGTTGGTCGTTTGTGCCAGTGGCCAGACGAATTCCTTTTGAATGTTCTGAGGCTCAAATTAATTGGGGACGCACGCACATTTGTGGATTCGGTAGCCGTATTGAGAGACGCCACACATTTTGAAGTACTGGCGCAAGGATTGATTCAGAGATTTACCGATAAGAGAGGTACTAGTTATTACCGGGACCAGCTTTCTACGATGAGGCAGAAGGCCGGTGAGTGTTTTGATGCATACGCGGACCGGATTAGATCTGTTTCGTGTAAAACGTACACCTTAACCGCAGACGCGGTAAGAAATGAGGTGTTGCTTGAAGAGGCTGAAGCCAGGGCAGTGGATGTCTTTATTAGAGGTATAGATCCACAGATTGGAGGCGAGGTAAAGGTTTCCTCCCCCACTACATTGCACGAAGCTGTTAGGTTGGCCATGTTACGCGAAGAGGCGAGTAGATTTGTAGCCGCGCCGATGCGTAGCCGTGAGCCGAAGCGAGTGTTTGCACAAGAAGCCAGGTGCGGCCGGTGCAAACGCGACGGCCACAAAGCGGACGAGTGTCTTGCGCCCTATTGTCCACACTGCCGCTCTATGGGACATTTGGGTATGCACTGTCGGCAGAATCAGAATGGGCAAGCACATTACCGATACGTCACGCCTGCGAATCGAGGTAACAGTCAAAACCGACGGGGAAATGGTCGGGGGGCAGGTGTAGCCACCCCTCCCCGCCCCCGTTAAAAATCATAAACCCAATAAATTTCGATGGGAACACTGAGGTGGCAAACGTGATGTTACTAGGAAAGATAGGAGAGAAACGCGTTAAGTTGTTAGTAGATACCGGAGCTCAAGTGAGCATTTTGTTTTTGTCCAAAGACGACAAAAGACCATTAAAACCGCCCCGTTGCCGTATCCGTGGATTAGGCAATAATCTAGTTTGGCCATTGGGGGCCTGTTATGTTAACCTGGAAGTAGGAAAAGAAAGATACCCGTTCGAGATGGAAGTATTGCCTAAGAAGAGACGAAAGTTTGACGTAATCCTAGGGAACGATTTTCTCAGCCAGTTTCAGGGTGTTATTGATTACCGATCGCAAACCGTACAACTCGGTGAAGCAATTCATCGGTTCGGCAGCGCTCACACTGAACAAACGCGAGGAGGTCCGGAGAATGGCGCCGTTTTTCCGAACTCCGATAAGCCGCGTACTGCAGTGGTAAAGGCAACAACCCCTGTAACAATAAACGGTGGAATGGGAAAGATCCTTTGGGTAACAGTTGAACTTCTAGAGATGAATCCAACCTCACTTTTGATCGATCCGTTCGCGCAAAATGAAGTACTGGATAAAATACAAGTTCATGTTAAGAGAAGCCTGTGTATTGCCGAAAAAGAGGGTGGAAAATTTAGAGTACCGGTGAGCTTAGATAATTTTGGGACGAAAGTAGCTGTAATTCCGCGTGGGACTGTTTTAGCCAGTGTGCAGTGTGTGGAAAGAGGCGAAGTGCCGCCAGTTCAGAGTAACAAATATCCGGAGAGAGAAGCGAGAGTTTTTCCCATTGAAGTGCCTGCCGTCACGCCACAATTAGAGGAGTGTTTAAAGAGGAAGTTAACCCATTTGAACGAAGGTGATCAGAAACTGTTATACTCAGTGTTAAGAGAATATGCCTGGTTATTTGCAGACCGAAAGTACCTCCCTGCCACTGATTTGGTATATCATGAAATTCCTACTGGGAATGCCAGACCGATTGCACAAAAAGCGTATCGGCTCCCTTATCACCTACAACCTGTGGTTGATGAAATCATCCAGGAGCAGCTAGAGGCAGGAATCATTCAGCCTTCAGCTAGTCCTTGGTCGTCACCAATCGTGCTTGTGCCTAAAAAATCTGTGAATGGAGAGAAATCGTATCGTATGTGCGTGGATTTGAGGGCCGTAAATAAGGTTACCACGCCTGATACCTACCCATTGCCAAGAATTGATGAAACCTTGGACAGATTGGGAAACTGTAAATACTTCACTACATTGGATATGAAATCGGGCTATCACCAAATTGAAATAGCACCTGAAGATCGACCTAAGACTGCATTCATTGTTCCGTCTGGGTTGTATGAATTTTTGAGAATGCCTTTTGGTTTGAGAAATGCCCCCGCTACCTTCCAACGTTTCGCCGATTTACTATTACGTGGGCTGAAACCTATCACCTGTCTTGTATATCTTGACGATATTATAGTATTTTCGAAAACCATTGAAGAGCATGCGGAGCGCTTGAAGAATGTTCTAACGAGGCTCCAGGATGCACACCTAAGTTTAAAATTAGAAAAGTGCTTCTTTGCAGAATCACAGGTCCAGTACCTAGGTCACATTATTAGTTCTGATGGAGTGAAACCAGATCCCCGTTTGACTGAAGCTGTCAGAACCTTTCCAGTCCCTACCAATGTCAAAGAACTGCAAAGTTTCTTAGGATTATGTAATTTCTATCGCCGTTTTATAAAGGATTATGCCACAGTGACCAAACCACTTACTAACCTGTTGAAGAAAGGAATAGCATTTCATTGGAGTCCTGAATGTGATACTGCCATGAAGCTGGTTAAGGAGGTTTTAACTAGCTCTCCTTTGCTAATTTATCCAGATTTCGAAAAGCCATTCATTCTGTCATGTGATGCTTCGAATTTTGCTGTGGGATGTATCCTAAGCCAAGGGCAGGATGGAGAAGAAAAACCTATTGGTTATGCTTCCCGTCAGCTTAACAAGGCTGAACAAAATTATAGCACCACCGAAAAGGAATTATTAGCTGTAGTTTTCGGTATCAACTATTTCAGATGTTACCTGTATGGTAGACAGTTTACAGTTGTAACCGATCATGCTGCTTTGCAGTGGATGCTAAGCCTTAAGGATCCAAGTAGTCGTTTAACCAGGTGGGCTCTGAGACTTAGCGAATTTGATTACGTCGTCAGACACAAACCTGGAAAACTGCACCAGAATGCCGACGCCCTTAGCCGCAAAATAAGAATCGTAAATGTGGAGAATGTGCTTGTTAACGATTTAATAAAGGAACAAAAAGCAGATGGGGAATGTCAGGGATATGTAAACCACCCAGATTTCGTGCTTGTAGGCGATGTATTGTACAGAAAGACCCCCTTAGGAAACCGTATTGTCATACCAAAATCTTTGCGACCTCAGATCCTAGCACAGTGCCATGATAGTATACAAGCCTGTCACAGTGGTAAAAGAGCCACTAATGCCCGAATTGCAACTCGTTATTGGTGGAAGACACGCCGGCGAGATGTAGATCAGTATATAAGTGGTTGCCTCTCATGTGCTCAGAGAACGCAAATTGCCAGACCCCGAATACCCCTACAAACTGTACCAGAAACCTCTAGGCCATGGCAGCTCGTTGCTTTGGACGTCGTAGGGCCATTCCCGCAATCTCAGCAAAATAATAGATACATTCTCTCTATCATTGACCATTTCTCCAGGTATCTAATATTGGTGCCTCTCGCAGACATGACTGCAGAGACAGTAGCCCAAGCATTTGTTAACCATATGATACTGCCTTTTGGAAGCCCGGAAGCTATTCTTACGGACAGAGGATCAAATTTCATGTCCACGTTATTTATTCAAGTTTGTAAGCTACTGAGAATTAAGAAATGGCGAACAACGCCTTTCCACCCTAAAGCCAATGGTAGGGTAGAGAGGGTGCATAAAACCATAGTCAAAATGTTATCTCACTATGTGAATAGTGCGCACACCAACTGGGATAAGTATATAGCGTTCATAGCGTCAGCGTATAACAGCAGAATACATGAAGCAACAGAGCACACCCCGTACGAGGTCATTTACGGTCGCCCTATGAATTCGCCTTTCGAATTAGATAAGTTACCTCCTGGTGTAGACGCTCAAGAGGTGAAAAACCTGGCCCGTCGCTTAAAAGCCATTTGGAAAAAGGTGCAAAAGAACAACAAAAGAGCCACTGCTCGTCAATTGCGGCGTGGAAACAAAGGAGCCACTTTACCCACTTACAAGCCAGGGGATTGGGTATTGTTGAGAAATACAGTCATTAAAAAGGGACGAACTAAAAAATTCACTCCTTTGTTCGAAGGACCATATCAGATCATACGTTTGACGTCACCCGTTAATGCAGAATTGCAATTATCTGGCCGCACAGTGGTCGTACATTTCGACAGATTAAAATCATATCACGGGCAAGTGACGCCAAACCCGTCTGCTGCAGTTTCAACCGCACCTAGATCGGCCGGTCGTTCAAGAGAAATTAGTAAAAAGAAAGCTCATCTTCCCCCTACACGCACTAAATATGCATTAAGATCCAAGCATTCCTATGGATTACGATCCAGAGATTGATGGTGCAGTATGCTCTTTGCACACAAATAGAAATGTTTAAGCTAGTGCACATGTTTTATTTCGCATGCCTTTTTGTTTTTAGTAATACCGCCGCCTACTACATACGTTTTGCTTATGTTTAGATTAAGTTTCACATGTAAACTAGGATGTCTCAGGCTGGAAAACCCTTTTAATGCGAACCATTATGCCTTGATGCGCCATTAGAAATTTCATTGTTGCAATTGCGGACACAATAATGTAAGGAATAGAAGTAGAGAGTGTTTAAATGGAGCGCCTCGCGCGCTCAGCAGACTGCCCTAGCCGCGCCGTATGATTACAAGGCCGCGTGGCGTCACTGGGTCACTGTCCACCGTCTCTCCCCCCTCCCAGCCGCAGCCACTCGACGCCTGCCGATGCTGCATTTGACGCCGTCAGCTGTGTAGCGCACGTGGCCAACACCTGCCGCACCGCGACCGCTTGGCATCAGTCCGTAGTCCGTACTAATCTTCTGTTTCACTATAATCGAAACACATACGTAATCTTTTTTATAAATGTCAAACAATTTCATGTAATGCTTCCTACCTGAACCTTGTGGAAAAGTGGAACATCTACTATAGCCACTGATATGCCCAGCACTATCGCTATGTTCTGTATTGCATAAATCTATTTTGTCATTCGATCCTTTTCCCAAACCAGAAGATACTTCTGAAGATAAAAGGCATAAAAATTTTATGTTTCTGTAACTTCATAAGTCAGCATCGCTCGTCGCCTAAGCATGCTCAATGCGCTGAAAGTAGAATTCCTGAATTGTAAAATAAATACCTACCAGAATTGGGGCTTAGTCGCCTTTTGCGTATTTGATCGTTGCTAACGCCATATACGTTTTACACAGGAATTGTGGTAACACCGCAGCGGTCCGCACAGGTTGGAATATTGCGCAATCAGCCTACTCAGTCAGCTCAGCCAGCCATCCGCACTCGTCAGCTAACTCCAGATAGACAATGCTCTGCCACCCTGTCACTGTACCCCGTGATTTGTAGCTGCCAGTCAACTCCCGACAAATTGCAACTTACATTCCTGACTCCTGCTGCGCGTGACTTGCAAATTTGTCGCTGTTTACGAGCCGCTGCTTTATTTCTCTACTACACTAAATTAGCCGATAATTCGGAAGTTTACTGTCCTTCACAATTTCCGCCGCTTACAGATTAATTCCAGTTTTAAGTGACCAGACTTGATACTACGTAGAATCATCCATGGCGTGACCAGAACGAATATTAATGGACCCTGTGGGGTTCGTCCACTATAACCACTTTTGGCATTGTTGCCGTGCCTGTTTGCGCTCGTATTGGTGATTGTTGTCGCGGGTATTTTGGCAACACTGAAATAGTAATCTTATTATCTGTATTGGTACGCGCCTGAGGCTACCGCATTTCCAAGTTCAGCCTTCCGATTCTGGAGTGCTTTCTGAAAGGATAGACTACATACCTTGCATCACTCACTTACCGTGTCAGGATCTCAGCAATGGATTGCTGGTCAACCGTTCACATTGCGACATTGTTAATCCTACATCCAAGTACCTGCACAGTTGCACTTCACTACAATATGCTGCATTTATCCACTGCTATGCCTGCGTCCACCAGCTGGTTGAAAATGCCTCACTTTAATAATTACCATCCCCACTATTTGCTAAACAAGTTACTAAAACATGAGAAAGCCCAAATTACCATAAGACTGTGACGCTACCAAGTACTACGGTATCCCTCTTACCTTGATCGTGATTGCACTAATTGTATGGGATTTATGTCGAAGCGATGATGCAGTTGGTTCAGACAAAACACTACTGCAGAGGTTCCTGAATGCCATACGCATGGCACATTCCATAAGTGAAATCTTGTATGAAGACATGGTCCACCCTTATTTTTTAAGATACCTTAGCACTAAGAATATAGTTTTTGTAACGTATTTTGCATTTCAAGAGAGGTTAATTCAGATCCTCATAATGTTGTTACATTTGTTGTACATTTCTCCTGTCGAGAAAGTTACTATTTTGCATTTAATCTATAACCAACCGTACTGTAAAATCCCTCTTTGGTAATTGATATTAATATTGTAACTTAGTGTTAGGCCACACCTTCGTTGTGTATATTGTTTATGTTGCTTGATGAAAATTCAAAGACTTAGTAAGCCCGTAAATGGAACACTATTCCTATTATGTATAACTTTAGATTACCCTATCTTAATAGTATTAATTCTTATTGGGTATTGCCCACCTACGCTGCTCTCATTAAAACCTCTTGAGGAGGCACGCTACCGCACAAATGGGCACCTCGCTAAGGCAAGTGTGAAAGTGTTTCAGCCTTGCCATTCCGGTCATCAGCTGACTGCCAGCAGCCAGCAACTTCACCAACCAACACGCTACTGGGGCACTGCTACCGGCCATCCCACCCGAACCTTTGTGAGCCGACCAAGGCGCCCTTGGCTTACGCCACCACTCAAGAGAAGAAATTTGTACTTTCCTATAATTATTTCTATTTATAAGTGTGAATATAATTTGTAACAGACCCTTTTTACCCGCCGTCACCAACCATGGAACTTCTTATTGTAATTTCACTAATTTTTGCGAATGGTAAACCATTCCCATGGAAGGGGGAGGAGTGTACACCAGTGGAGAACAGCAGTATTATATTTTTTATTTTTTCCCGTAATTTTCGACATGATTTTCCGTGTCTTGCCGCACGTGCCTTAGGACAGAGGGAGTCCGATGTCCCCTGCCATACGTTTGCGTCCTGCGCGTTACATTTCCGCTACCGCTCGCATTCTGAACCCCCTGGTCCGATTCGACCTGTGCTCAGCAACCGGCACGTGTCGCCGATCCATGCAACTGCGGGCGCGGAACCCGCTGATCAGAGCACCTGTGCTGAAGTCCACACCGCGGATCGCAACCAATCACAGCATTAATGCAATTACGTAGATTCAGCACTACTGCCTAGCTGCGAGATCGTTACAGACGGTAAAGCGCTGTCTGCCGCCGGCTCTCGCCCCGATAGCACGCTCCCCGCTCTGCAGCCCCCTGGGCTCGCTCTCCTACTTAAATCATCATAATGATTACTTCTGTAGTACCACTGGTGGCTCTCCTCAGGCCGTAACATCAGAATTTGTATCCCCTTTTTCTGAAATACAATCATTTCGTTACACCGCAACACTCGTGTCCGAGTATGATTTGCTGGTCCTGTCAAACCCCGTCCGGAAAACGCCCACTGCCTTTTCCCGTTCGTGCCATACCTGCACAGGAATGACCAGCAACAAACTGTCCATCCGCATGAACGGTCACAGGCAGACAGTGTTTGTTGGTAATGAGGATCACCCTGTGGCTAAACATGCCTTGGTGCACGGCTAGCACATCTTGGCGCAGTGTTACACCGTCCGGGTTATCTGGATACTTCCCACCGACACCAACCTTTCAGAACTCCAGAGATGGGAACTTGCCCTTCAGCTTATTCTCTCCTCCCGTTGCCCACCTGGTCTCAATCTCCGCTAACTCAAATTCCCGCCCACTATCTTTAGCATCTTTGCCTTGGTTCTGTGGACAGAGCCTCGCCTCAATTGGTATCGCTGTCCAACTTCTTTGCTTTTCACAAATGTCTGTCTAGGTGTGTTTGCATTTCTATACGTCTGAGTGTGTGTGTATTTGTTTACCTTCTTTTTTTCCCCCTTAGGTAAGTCCTTCCACTCCTGGGATTGGTATGACTCCTTTTCCACTTCCTTAAAACCCATATCCTTCCCTTTTCCTCCCCTTTTTTCCTCTTTTTCCTGAAGAAGCTGCCAGTGGTGGCGAAAGCTTGTATGTGTGTGATTTTATTTGTTTCTCTCGACGAGCCGGTCCTTTTGGTAAGTCATCTCTTTTCTATTTTTATTTATATATATAGGGCGCTAAAAACCTTGCTGTTGTGCACCCAAAACATCCTATCCCCTATTTTTATATATATATATATATATATATATATATATATATATATATATATATGTATATATATATATATATATATAGAGGGAAACTTTCCCGGTGGGATAATTAAAAATAAAAATAGAAAAGAGATGACTTACCAAAAGGACCGGCTCGTCGAGAGAAACAAATAAAATCACACACAAACACACATACAAGCTTTCGCCACCACTGGCAGCTTCTTCAGGAAAAAGAGGAAAAAAAGGTATCTCTGTCCAACTTCTTTGCTTTTCACAAATGTCTGTCTAGGTGTGTTTGCGTTTCGATATGTCTGAGTGTGTGTGTATTTGTTTACCTTCCTTTTTTTCCCCTAAGGTAAGTCCTTCCACTCCTGGGATTGGAATGACTCCTTTTCCACTTCCTTAAAACCCATATCCTTCCCTTTTCCTCCCCTTTTTTCCTCTTTTTCCTGAAGAAGCTGCCAGTGGTGGCGAAAGCTTGTATGTGTGTTTGTGTGTGATTTTATTTGTTTCTCTCGACGAGCCGGTCCTTTTGGTAAGTCATCTCTTTTCTATTTTTATTTTTATTTTTATTTATCCCACCGGGAAAGTTTCCCTCTATAATTTTATATATATATAAATAAAAATAGAAAAGAGATGACTTACCAAAAGGACCGGCTCGTCGAGAGACGTGTTAAGTACTCAAACATTTTGGTTTTAGATCATGATGCGCAGGATATGAGCATGTTTTCGGGGGGGGGGGGGGGGGGGGATCACATTTAAGTGATATATTGTAATTATGCCAAAGGGTCACACATTGGATGATTTATCATGGAACATGAGATTTAAACGTATCCTGATAGGTAAATTGCCATGATACTGACAAACTTATGAAGCAAGAATCCAGTTCTGTTTGTTTGTGCCATGGCGCAGCGGCCGAGCGCATTGAGATGCTATGATGCACAAGCCCGTACTCTGTCGGGGGTTTGAATCCCCCCTCAGACATGGATGCTTGGGTCCTCTTTATTATAAGGTAGTTCATAAGTAGTTTGTAAGTTTAGGGTTTGATGACCCTGCAGTTAAATCTCTTAAGCTTAACAAATATTTAAATTTCATTTGTTTCTTTGTAAATTTGCTGCCACCTACCATGAGTTGCTTCTTTTCATTTATTAATTGTACAATTTCATAGATTAATATAGCAATCATAATGTAGCATATTTATATCTATAAACAATAAAAAACTTTACAGGGTCGACAACTTGGCATGCAAGCGCAATGTCAATCGTTTGTTATTTTAGGAATGACGGGTGTAAGCAACACTCTTTCATAATAATACATTATTGAGACTTAATATTCAAATTTGACCATCCGATGTATTCTCAAAAACAGTTAATCTGTTTCATAAAATGCATTTTTATAAAAAACATCAGCTGTTTATTAAAAACCTTATTCATCTACTAGTTTCGGTCATGGACCATCTTCAAGGATAAACTATACAAAAAATACAAAATAAACGTAATTGATGTGCACAAACACAGAGAGGACATAATCAGGGAAATTACATATAGAGAGACTACGTTTATTTTGTATTTTTTGTATAGTTTATCCTTGAAGATGGTCCATGACCGAAACTAGTAGATGAATAAGGTTTTTAATAAACAGCTGATGGTTTTTATAAAAATGCATTTTATGAAATATATTACGGCTGTTGACTCTCGCCTCACCAAAGCATTCACAGTTAATCTGCCTGCAGATCTCAATTAGACCGACCACTGACAATTTTATCATCAGAATGCCCCCTCCCACAGCTGAAAATAACTTCCGAGGCAAAGGTACTTCCTGTCGACAGCATTGATACCACGTTTTTAACAGTTCATAAAAATACAAGGAAAGATATGGCTATTCTTTGCAATAATGTGCAATTTCCAAGAAAAGACTCCTTAAAACAAGTACTTCCATCCATGAAAATATTACTTGTCACTGTCATGAATTTTTTTCACATAGGTAAAGCAAAGTAAACTGAAAAACTAAATTTTCTCTCCTCCCCTTCCCCTTTAATCCGCCACTGAATTCTTCGATACAAACGCTGTACTGAAAAGCAATACAGAGAACAACCTCATTGACGGAGAATAAACATATTCTGTGATTCTATTTATTATGAGATGAGTAATTTATAAAGACATTCGTGACGAACTTTTAAGTGCATACTGCATAGCTCCACAACTTTAGATGGTTTTTATTTTCATTTCTAAATATTTTGGATTTTATTTTCTGTGATGAACGGACGTCTGCTTTTTATGCAAACATGAGTTTTATTGTTGTTATTTTTTTTTACCTGCAACGATTTTAGTTTAATGGTTAATTAATTATTTTTGATCTTGTATACTATAAAAAACTTTTATAAAAAGTACTAAAAAGTTATCATCAACCTATTTTCATTCATGATGGTATTATCTTAATTGTTAATATCACTGTTCGCAAATATAGTGCTAGTACTATGATCGGTCTTACTGGCATTCGTCATGAAATATTCCAATTGATTCTTACATTCCAAGCCTCTAAGTAAAGTGAGGGAACAGTACCTAAACTAGAGATCGGAGGTGGATCTCGCTAATTTTGATCAATTTGTATGACAATTTTAATCACGATGAAAATGGGCTGTACTGATCCTTTCCTCAGTGGTATAATTGCCTCAGAAGGCAGGCATACAGTATCTAGTGGCAAATTTAAATGTTGAAGTAGTATTAACAGGAAAAGTTAAATTATTTTCACGTTTTCAAAGACAGCATTTCTGGCTGGCACTGGTAATGAAACTAATGAGTAATGATACATTCGTAATGAGTATTATTTCTTTTAGTAACGGATACATATGGATACACATCTTTTCGTTACTCTCACAGCTATACTGTGTAGCGCTGCTTATATCAGATAGGAAAAGTTAATTGCGGCAGCTCCTAGCACCATTTTTCAGAACTTTGTTCGCTTTGTACTCAATTTAAACTGGAGGTGGTATTTTGGACTCCAAAAACCAGAAAAAGTGTGGCTTAGATTCGGGTAAATATGGTAGATTATTGTCACAATAACCACATAACAGGGTAAGTTTCATAGTGGTTTCACTTGAATAAATTCAAAGTGATATTGTTTTGTTTTGTGACATCATGTCTTTCAACGGATCTGTGGAAAATAAAGTAAATAACTCAACTGAAAGCACACTGTTATGCAAAGTAAACTACAATATTCCTAACTGATGGTTTCCATATAACACTTTGGATTTGGGATTCGATAGTATTCGGCCATTATGCATCGTATCTCGAATCTGAGGCCAGTGTGCTAGATTCAGCGAATAATGGATTTGGCTGAACCACTTGGACACAACACCTAATGCTTACATTTATAATCCTTAATCCACTAACCACCTCAAGGTGTATGGAGCAGGGTACTTTCTGTATCATTGTACTTTTTGCCATAGAGAACTAATCAGTAAAACTCTGAAATACTTCATTTATGATTTTCACTTGAATAAATTCAAAGTGATATTGTTTTGTTTTGTGACATTATGTCTTTCAACGGATCTGTGGAAAATAAAGTAAATAACTCAACTGAAAGCACACTGTTATGCAAAGTAAACTACAACATTCGTAACTGAAGGTTTCCATATAACACTTTGGATTTGGGATTCAATAGTATTCAGCCATTATGCATCGTATCTCGAATCCGAGACCAGTGTGCTAGATTCGGCTAATAATGGATTTGTCTGAACCACTTGGACACAACACCTAATGCTTACATTTATAATCCTTAATCCACTAATCACCTCAAGGTGTATGGAGCAGGGTACTTTCTGTATCACTGTACTTTTCGCCATAGAGAACTAATCAGTAAAACTTTGAAATACTTCATTTATGGTTTTTTCTGATCATTCAGCTCTGTTGGGTTTCATTATGATACTTTATCCTCTATGGAGAGCACTATTTTTCCTTAAGCATAATGAGATTTGTATATAGCATGTACTGGAATGATCCCACAATGAAATCAGTGGAATGTCAGTACTAGTCATCAATCACAAGAAAATTCATTTATCATAGAATCTGCATTTGTAGTAATGGGAATGAAACACACAAATATAAATTGATATAATATTCACAGTAGATTTTAAAATGTATGACGTGTGAGAATCTGTCAGGATTCAATGACTATTATGAAGTTTAAATTACAGTAGGAAAGTGCTCAGAGATTTCAGATGTAATTATTTCAGGCAGATGCTCACAGTTATAGCTGTCACTTTTATTTGGAGATTCAGATTTATTTTTCAGAAGCAAAATTGAGTGGCATCAGAATTAGTAAATTGAAATGTTTAAAAAGTGATTCTACAGACTGTTTTGCTCAGAAATTTGATTCATGCTACACCTTTGGCACTTCATTCAATATCACCTGAAGAGAGTCCTGAGTACTGTGATGTTATGCCACATAAAGTAAACTCTGATCACATAGCTGACTGACTACCATAGTGGTCAGCCAATTAGCTATACGACTGTGGCCTGCTCTGTGTGATGCGACACAACAGCACTCAGTCAGTGTTACTTCATTTCACTGATAATTTTCTTCCGTCATTACTATTAACATACCTAAAATCATTTTTTTCTAAAATATTTTGGCCCACTTTAGGTTACGGTAGTAACACTAAAAGTGGGCCTTTGCGATCGTCTTTTGACAAGTCGAAATTTAAATGAAAATAACAGCTTAACCTTTCATCTTACACAAAAATTGAATAACCAAATTCTCTACAAATTTGCTCTCTTATGTTTACAGAGATAATTGTAGGCTGCCAGAGACCGGAACCGTCCTTTTTCAAATTTTTCAGACAAAAAATATGGTAGTAATAATAATAATAATAATAAAAGCCGTTTGTAATATAATTGTAATTGCAAACGAACTGTTCATCTGACACAAAAATTGATGAACCTAATTGGTAGAGGGGAAAATTCTCTACAACTTCACTCTATTTTTTTTGTCCCCCCCCCCCCTGCATCATTGCAGAGATATTTGCAAAAATAGCAGCGATTTGACGATGTTTGTCTGGCTGTAATGTGTTCCCACTTTTTAGGTCGAAACTTTCAACCAATCGGCACCAAATTTTACAGACACAATTGTTGGCTACCAGAGACTAGAAACTCGCTTTTGAAATATTTTG
The DNA here is from genome assembly GCA_026315105.1 of Locusta migratoria. Classification (NCBI taxonomy): domain Eukaryota; kingdom Metazoa; phylum Arthropoda; class Insecta; order Orthoptera; family Acrididae; genus Locusta; species Locusta migratoria. Next base: position 333,353,727 of record CM048745.1, read on the forward strand.
GTCAAGAAATACGTTATTTATACCAGGAAAAGCCGTTTGTAATGTAATTTTAATTGCAAATAAACCTTTCATCTGACGCAAAAATTGAGTAAACGAATTTGTAGAGGAGAAAATTCTCTACAACTTTGTTCCCTTATGTTTTTTTCATATCTCGTATCGTTTGAGAGATATTTCCAAAAATAATGGAGTTTTGACACCCTCCATTAAATTAACGAAAAGCAGCCATTTGCAGATGTCACGTGACATTCCTCGCCCAGAACTCTCTCTGGCATACACCATTTTGCTTTGTGTAGTTGATGATTTCCTTATTGTAACTTACACATTGTCATTTCAACGCAATGGCGCACTGAGGAATTAACAAAGCCCTGTCGTTCTTTGTACAATAAATGATAATCTAGTGTCTACAAATACCATATTAGCATCAGTGAACAACGGCCATTAATAGTATGAGATTAAGGAACGAAGCTTCTAGTTGTTAGGCATAACATAGTGGGCAATGCGTTAGACTGTGACACGGTACGTCAGTGGTTTGGAACCCGCCACTACCTATTTCTTTTTTTTTTTTTTTTTTTCTTAAAAGGGTTTCAGACACTCTTATTGATTAATTTTTTATTATTTAGATTACTATTTTGGTCCAAAATGTTTGCAAAAATTTATAAAACTACAAATCTAAAGTGGGCCGTAAAACACGTCAGTGCAATTTTTTCATTAATGATGCACTATATTTAAGACCAATTTCCACACGTATCTTTTCTCAAACAATTCAATGATAAAATCCTGACCAATGACAGTGAAATTGCCAAAGATGGAAGCAATAAATTGACCAACTTCCAAGTGTGATGAAATATGGTTTGATTTCCATTCTCTAATTACATCTGACTCAGACTGCCCAGACACCGCATCTGATGGATTATGATGCAAATCAAACAGCTTAAGTGGTTTACGAGCCTAGGAGATGATAGAATACGGCTGAGGTGATCCAGGACAGAGTTGATAAACTTGCTAAAAGATGGCAATGGCTGATACCAACAATGAAAGAGTTAAAAACAGCTTGGAAAACAGCTCTGATCTATCCCTTATATAAAAATGGAGACAAACTAAATTATGACAACTATTAACTCATAGGCAGAATCAGTAATTGCTGAGTCCTACTGAGATTTATAGCCAGGGCAAGCAACAGCAGGTTTTCGCTTCACTCTCAGATCGGTCACTGAAAAGTTCATAGAAAAGATCAAGAACTTCACATTTTGTTTGTTGATTTCAAGATCATTTATTTCCTATGCTGATCAATTTTGAGTCTGAGAAAATACTGCAAAGTGATTCAAGTTGAAGGGAAGACTCTGGCATAACTGTCATCTTCAAGTGATGTCAGCTTCTTCAGCAGCTCTGTATAGGAGTTGGAAAAAAATGACTGGGGCGAAGAACATGAGTCCCAGTAAATTTTGGATATTCATAAATTAATCTAAGAAATTCCTTCATTATGACTCATTGACAAGATACAGGACAACTGCAGTCACTGTGGCTGGAGAGCAGGTCTACAATAAACTTTGTGAATTTAAATTTGTGGAAGTGCTTTTTATGGAAAAGTTGTAATCTGATGTAGAGCTTAATGTCAGGACAAAGGCAGAAAACCAATCTATAAACAGCCTAATACAACCGTTTTGGTCGAGATGGCACTTGAGATGAAAGATTATGCTATAGAAAAGCTTGATACAACATGTGGTACTATATGACTGCAAGAAGTGATTAGAAAGCAGAGCTTTCATAAACATCTGAAATTTGACAGAATATAACTTTGGTGTGATGTTAGATGCTAGAGGAACTGCACAAAGGAATTATCAGAAGCAAGCAGTGGCCTGGAAATGCAGCTCAGATACAAGATGACATGTGGCCATTGAAGCCCTCAGATTTCATCTTACAGTTAAGAAATCCCTGGACAGGCCAAAGGAGGGGTAAAGTGATAACCTCCATGAAAAGCTGCAGCAGTCAGTTATTACACACAAATTGATAATGTATAGCAGTTATGAACAGAAGACGATGGAGAAAGAAACTAATATCATTCTAAAAGGTTCATGTGATGTCATATACTTGCTATATCATCATCAAAATAGTCCAGTTGTGATATAAGTATCCTGCATTTTGATGTTTACCAGATGCTGTTGATTTAAAAATTCCATTTTCTATAGAGTTCTTTTACCAACACCATAGCCCTCTGCAGATCCTGCTTGAGTCTTCAAAAATTTTAAGAGTATGACTCCCTCTTTCAGATTCCCATAAGCACATCTGGCTCGTACAATAACAGATGTGAATTTGACATGCAGGACATCAATCAGATGTACTGGGGGTGAAAAGCATCAACATAGGGCATATGTTTTCTTCTGAACATATGAAGATGCTGTGCCACACCAACAGATTATGAAACATTGTATTCAAAGAGGCTGTTCCATCACAATGGATTTCTGCCAAGCAATTTCCAGGATTTGGAAATAGTAAAAATCCATAAAAAATAGTCCAGTATGAAAGTTTTAGAAGCAATGTTCAGAACAGACTGACTATACCAGAAGTTGATTAAAATAAAAACGTTTGCCTGAAGAAAACAAGTATGATATTTGTTGAAACTATATTACGAGGTAACAATGCCACTTGGCTGACATCTCAATAAGATTTCATCAATATAATTCACTGAGAAAGCTTTCATTCCCTGAATCAGTTTACTTTTATTAATGTAAAGTGACTTATGGATGTCACACCAAATTCTGTCCAGTTGGCACATTAGATTATTAAAATACTGCCCATGTGGGAATGGGTGCTGAATGATTGATGACAGTACTTCATGTTCTGCAATCTCTGACTGTTTTCTTCTTGGCACTGAATTCAGTGATGGGTCACCTGTTACTGCCAAAAATGAAAATAGATCTCTTTTATTCAAATGTTGAGTGATTCACTGATTACTTAAACCAGCTACTTTGAGACAAACTGCAAAACTTCTCTCAACTGCTGACATCTTGTTGAGTTGTTCACATGCCCAACAAAGTTCATCAAATGAAATTCACAAAGACTTTATACCCTGGTATTAAAAAATCCCCATTTACTACCCCTGCAAGATGAAAGTGCAAGGCACCTTCAACAGCTACATGCTAAAAATGAAAATGATGCTTCCTTTTCTTACCTTGTTAAGTTATTATTCATTAGCTTATTACAACACTTCACAATTGACAACAATCTACCAAAGCATTGACTTTTGAGAAACAGCATATAGTATTGAATAAAAGCTACATATAAGTCATACACTTTATGCCAAATAAAAATATATAAACATGTGAAAGTACCTCTCCTGACAAAAGTAATGTATTGACCATATTGAGCAAAGCTGTCATCTGTATATGGCAGTCTTCAAGTAACAGAAACACCTGTTCCCCATTCACACCAGCCATGTGCATAACCTGCAAGATTAATAATAGTAGCGTATCACAATCAAGTTTAACATTTCCAATAATCACTACATAAATACACAAAAAATCAAGTTGAAGTGCCAATCATTATATACCAGGTGATCAAAAAGTCAGTATAAATTTGAATACTTATTAAATCACGGAATAATGTAGATAGAGGTAAAAAGTGACACACATGCTTGGAGTGACATGGGGTTTTATTTGGGGGGGGGGGGGGGGGGAAGGTTACAAAGAAATGTCTAACAGATGGCACTTCATCTGATCAGCAAAGCCATAATTAGCATAACAAATGTCGGGCCCGGTGGTCTTGGGGTAAAGTGCTTGACTGGAAAACGAAGGGTCGCGGGTTTGAAACCCGGTCGGATCTCACCTCTCAACCATGTGAGGAGTTGCAAGAAATGACACGTGGTTTTGATTCCACGTTAAGCTGTAGGTCCACTTTCCCCAGTTGGATAACTGGGGTAGGCTAGGGACACGCAAGTCGCTGAAGTGGCGTCCTATTGAAAGACTTGCACCAGGCCAATGAGACACACAAAATTATTATTATATATAACATAACAAATTAAGACAAAGCAAAGATGATGTTCTTTACGTTCCTCAACAATAGCTCAACGCGCACAAGAGATCTTTCACGCGACTAGCAATATTTTTTATTTATTTTTTTCTCTCTAATAAAACCCCATGTCATTCCAGGAATGAGCATGTGTGCCAATTTTTACCTCTCTATCTACATTTTTCCGTGATTTATTAAGTTTTCAAATTTATGCTGACTTTTTGATCACCTGGTAAATATGTGAACAAAAAAATTGAAGTACCAATTTTGAACATTAATTCTACGAGGTAGCCAATGAAACTTATATAAATCAAAGGAGCACACTTCAACAATAATGTCTATATGCAGCGGTTAGGAGTGGTTAAAGGAAGTTTGATATCTTACGGGGATATTAGACAACTATACACCCCAAAGGGTACAGGTAGTATCATACTGAAAGAATAACTTTGTGGTCATCTGCTGCTGCTACATGAGAATTCAAGTAAGTTCCTAATTTTTAATTACTTCATTTTAAATCATTTTAAATAGTTACTAATTCCTCTTTGCTCTTTCTTACTCATTTTCTCAAAGGATTCTGATGAAACCTATAAATTTGCAGGATTCATGTAAATTCCAATATTAGTACCTGTAAAACTACAAAATAATAATATACTGAAATGAAAGCTTTATACTGGTAAATTGTAAAAGCAGTTCATGGCCAATTATAACCAAGTAGTTAGTTCCAAAGTTTAGATACCAATGAACCACACATTCCTTTGATGATGAATAAGGGAGTTCACATTTTTCTGAAATTACATATGTTAGTTACTTTTGAAAATGCCACACTTTGATGTTACCCTCAAAATATTTCAGATGTGAAGAAACTTATTGTAAAATAAGAGTGTTTATTGTTTCAAACATTAATTATGACACTGTCTTTCACAGTAATCACCAATAGTAAATGATTTAATGTTATTCCGGTATTAGTACAATTGGACCTTCAGTAATTATAGCAGTAATTAAGAAATAAAAATAACCATGGATACTCCAACTCTTTACACATATAAAAGAAGGGTTGCATTCTACATACTGACAGTGCAATATTATGACAAAAAAATATCTATTTATATTATATACGAAAAATTCCTAGCAGGAAAAATTATTTATATAAAAAAAAGACGAAGATTACTCACCAGACGAAGGAGCACAGGTGTGACAGCAGCACAAATAAATAGAACACACACACACACACACACACACACACACACACACACACACAAACGCTAGCTTCCGCAGCCTAGCTGCTTCGTCAGGCAGAAGGGAAGGAGAGGGAAAAGGAAATGATGAGGGTTTAAAGGAGTGGGCAAGGAGTCATTCCAATCCGGGACAGGAAAGACTTACCTTGGGGGGAAAAAACGAGGGTAAACAAATACACACACACCCACACATTTACACCAAATGGTGTAATGATAGAAGCTTTTGAAATGTGGTGCTAGAGACGAATGATGAAAATTAGATGGATAGATCACATAACTAATAAGGAGGTGCTTAACCGAATCGGGGAGAAAAGGAGTTTCTGGCATATCCTGACTAAGAGAAGGGATAGATTGGTTGGACACATTCTGAGACATCAAGGAATTGTCAACTTAGCATTAGAAGGGAGCGTTTAAGGTAGAGGGAGACCAAGGGACGAATACAGTAAGCAGATTCAAAAGCATGTAGGTTTCAGAACGTATTCTCAGATGAAGAGACTTGCACAGGACAAGGTAGCATGGAGAGCTGCATCAAACCAGTCTGCGGACTGAAGACCACAACAACAACTTTAGCTGTGGAACAGCACAAGTCAATAAAGCAAATCTTACTTAGTGAATAACTGTGTAGGTAATTGTTTAGAACTTGATCAGTAAAAGTTGAACCTGAATTGGTATTATCTGTTAACCAGTTCTTCTGTGAGTCTGATATGACAAAGAAACCATTCTCAAAATAAACTTTCAGTTACTGCCAATAGCAATCTTGAAGCACAGATGTGCATAAATAGTGGAACAAAGACAATAGTTGGGGTCTGATAACTAATGGATAAGCAATTTTAGGAGATAGTCAATTATATGATGACAGGAAATTTGTAAGTAAAATAAAGTGTCAGATGGACATTTCTCAGCTACTGAAAATGCTACCTGGATTTTGATGAAATGCACAGTCTAAAACGAAGGATGTTTGACTTTTACCACATCAACTTGTCATGTTACATACCAACCTTGCTAGAGAAATAAACAGACTTCTATAAAATTTTCAAAATTCAATACCAAAATGTGGGCAAGAACAAGCTTAGTTCTAATGTAGGAGAATCATGCTACTCAGCAGAATGCAGTATAATATTTTACCTATATTACAAATTTTATCTTGGATGAATGTAGTTTCATAAATGTTAGCAGTCCAATATTCACGGGTGACTTGAAAATCATGCTGAGAACTTTACAAACAGGAACAGAATTCCCACGAAAATATATGTCTCTTATTTAGTGTTGATAACATAAATGATTCAGAGTGTGGCAGTGGGTGATGACAGTTATGTGACTGTACAGTGTGCCTGTGTTATTGGGTGAATGTTCTTTATTCTGAAGAAGACCATGGCTGATAGCTTAAGTGCCATATCAGGGAAGCCAACCAAATCTTCATTTTCAAATTGAAGGTTTTTTCCAGGATTTCACAAAACATAATTTTGCTCAAAGGGGTTAGCAAACATCTATACCATAAAGAAACTAGTTACATATTTTGAAAACACATTGCATCCAAGTTGAACCATGTCATATTCTAATAGACACCAAGCAGTGGGATTTGTGATGGGGGGGGGGGGGGTAGAGCTCATGAAAATTGTGACATTGCTCCTCAAATTGATCTAAAAAGAACCAGCTCATATTATGAGGTTTTCCTCATGGTTTTGGGGGATCTGCAGCTCCATATACCGCCCTCCCCCACCACAGGTTCGACACTGACACAATATATAGTATAGGATGTACATTTTACTTTGACAAACCAGAATAACTATTAAAAAAAAAAAAAGGAAAGAAAAAAAGAAAGGAAAAAAAGCAGTATATATTCAACAACAGTTTTCACCATTATGAACGGACGGCAGAGGCTTAGGAAATGATACTAAACTTGAACTGTCTCTACCATTTGGGAGCGGTGTGGATGGCTAGTGTAAAATTTTAAATGGAAACTTCTATTTTTTATTGCAGATTCAGATTCTACAGACCAAATCATGTATAGTTTGGTTGAATTTCTTTTCTTTCAATTGGCAACATATAGCACTGTAATGGTAAGAATTATTTGCCATACTACTGAAGAAATGTAACACCCAGTAAAGAAAATAAAGGTTAATCATATTGATGATGCTTCAGAACCCAACCAAATGATACCAGATGTACATTTCTTCCCAGCTAGTTCAGTTAAGTGTTTTTTCAGATATTCATAACTGGTATTCAGACAAGGGAAATCTGGACTAAGGTATCACTTTGGAAGACTGCCGTGTCCACTGTGGGGAGAGGGAGGGATCACTTTGGGGAAGATCGATTCACACTTGGAGTCACTCTATTGTTCTCTGCAACGATTGTTTCACTCTGTTCCATCTCAGAAAGATCTAGATGGCGTTAGTCTCGAAATATATTTAACAATATTTTGAATGTATTGTTATAAGACAGCTGTTCAAGCAATAAATTACAAATGAAAGAAATTGCCTTTTCGCAAAAGTCGCGTACCATATTACAGAGTTGTACTTACATCTTTTTGGAGGACAATTAGCATGACAAATAGTCACAATCAACAATGTTAGAACTGTATTTCATATGGGCCCAGCTAGCGCTAACTAGGTGCCGTTGCGTGTAAGTACGCTTTTTGAAAATCCATTAACATATAACGAGGGGAATAATCTTTTGTGTTGACCATAAAATAAATAATTAATGCTGTTCCTGCTGTATGGTTGACAGGTTCTCAATGTACCCTTGTCCGCTAAGTAAATTAATTATCCTCGTAATTGTTACCGTGACTCCTCATTGGCGCTAGCCTGCCCGCATGAAAAACAGTTCAGCCATCAACAATATGTACACGATGACTGTGTTTACTATTTATATATTATCAATGTTACGTCATTCAGAGGAATCTTCTATAATTACTGCTAACGAACATAGGTGCCGACTTTTGAAAATCTTGTGGTATGATCAGTGGCATACCCAGGTATTTCTATAGAAAAATAAACACAAAGCAAAGCTAAAAACTTATACAAAACATACACACTATCGATTCCATATCATCTCACCATCACGATTATAAGTCGAAGTCCTTTTGTATTTCACTATATACTTATCCATTTTTAACAATTTTCACACGCAAGACATTAACCCTTTTAACCCCAAATTTTATTGATTTATGAACAAAAATATTTCTTTGCATATATCTATAAATAATTATTGGATTAATGTATATTTGAGAGAATTTTTGATTATTTTTAGTTTTTGGAAGGAAATTTGGGATGACTACAGATGGCATCAGTGTGCAGGATTATGTTTCCTTTATCGTACCTAATGACATTTTCAAACTGTTGACTACTAATTTAGACATTGGACAATTATTTAGTAATACAGTTTTTAAATTATTTTGTTTCCTTTACCTTGATACAATTATTTGAAAGTATTGTTGCATTTACTCCAACTTAGACATCAAGCAACTATATATATTTTGACAATGCATTGTAGTCTAATGCTTTTTGTTTCCTCAAGGTAATGGTAGACAGTCTAGTCACAATGAATTATTGGAAGCCCTGAAATGTTATTTACAATCTTTGAATAAATGGTTGTGGCTAGAGGGACAGATAATGATGAGAGGAGGGAAAGGGTTAAGACGTAATTCGATGCACAGGTGACATAGGTCAAAAAGAGCAGAAACTAAGGTCCTACTACTACGTTTAATTCCTGATAAATTGTTGAAGCCTGAAAATTCAAATTCAAAAAAAAATCTATCACTAGCTGTTGCGTTTCGAGAATTTTGTAGAACTGACAATTAAAACACAAAGACCTTCTCAAGTTGTTATGAGGACTGTCGGTTCACAGAATGCTTTAGCTAGCAAGGATAGGGCAGTCTTCGCAGCAAGTATGTCGGCTCACTGGTAACATATGTGGTTGTCAAAAGGTTATCTCAAAAGATACCAGGAATTAAATTCGTTTTCAAATGTTTGTATAGCTTATGGGACTTAACTACGGCGTCATTAGTCCCTAAACTTACAAACTACTTATGAACTACCTAACAGTAAGGACGGCACAAATATCCATGCCCAAGGGGGGATTCGAACCCCTGACCGTAGTGGCCATGCAGACCGTGACTGGCGCGCCACAGTCCCCTCAGCCACCGCGGCCGGCAAATTCGTTTTGTAAACATTTTCAATGTATCCTACCAAACCTACTTCATATCTAGTTATTTAAATATCATATAGCTTTCAAACTGCCCAGTTCACAGCACGCTCACAGCAGAGACAATGAGCTTTGCCTGTGTGCTGTACAGGAACCCAAGAAATGGATAATGTGTTGAGAACATCTCCTCTTCTATGTAAAGAAGGATGTTATCTTCAAAATCGAAAGTGCAATGACAATGTGGAACATCTGTCAACTCTCCTAGTTCTGAACATGCAAGGTTGTTACAGCAATGTTGTGGCCTGATTAGACTGGAATATATGGTCATAATTTCAAGAACTGATTGACAATGCCCTATTCTCAATTTCAGTGCATACTGAAAGTTGGAGATTTGAAAGTGATCCTGATATTCAAACTTGGTTTACATCAAAAGGTTACATTTCTTTACACTGGTTCCTTGTCAAAATGTTATGTAATAAGTACACACTACAATACACAGCTATAATAGAAATTCTGAATCACTTTGTATAACTCTCTTGGCATCACTCAGGTGTTACTTAATGATGGTAGAAATTTTTTCATACAAAATCTCTTGCATTTACTTGATTTATGTAACACAGGGGTGTACAATGTTACTGCATCACTCAATGAATATATTTGTGAAATTGAGTCTTTCCAACATGAATTTGTGAAATGACAATAAATGAGTTTGTAAATATTGGAATTGAGTAATTTTTTTCCGACTCGTAAAAGTTAAGCCTCCACCTAGAAGCTCTGCTTAGCAGAGATTTGGCAAGACGGCTTCTACATGGTACAGCTCTTATGGTTCTTCCGAAGAGTCAGTCATTTGAGTCAAGCAATATGACATGGCTACACCACATGTAGAACTTGTTAAGACACCATACAGCAAGTCAATGAAGCCCATATTTTAGAAACTATTGTTTCAGTGTATTTCCATATTAAGAATATCTAAAAAGTGTGTAATTATTGGTAAAATTTGTAGTAATTAATTATCATTAGCAGTGTATCAGTGATTAGAAGACTGTTGAAGAAATACCAGCTATGAAAACCATGGTAATATTCTCAATGAAGTACACTTGAGAACATCCTTATGGTAGCATTGTAGATACTGTTGTGAATTTTCAAGAAACAGTGGTATGGTTCACAGATTCAAGTTCTGATACCTCCAGTAATTTTAATTCATCTTTGGATTTTCTGAATGATACTGGGACTTTCTTATTAGTTTAATAGAAGTATTTTCTAAATGATATTGGGACTTTCTTATTAATTTAATAGAAGTATGTTCCATGATGTTTGATGTTAGGTGCATAGGAAAACTCTCTTTCTCAGAAGAGGGTTTGTTCCACTTTGTGAACATGCTACTGAATATGGGCGAATGAAGACTGTTTACATCATCAATGCATGATTAGATCCCAATTAATCATTTGTCATAGCACAAGACCTTGTGAATCATAGTACATAATTTCACTCATCTTCTCTTCTCTTTACTACTTGATCTTTCCTCTATGGTTATATTTATCCTCTCTGGCTTCGCTCAGTGCATGCATGCAGTATCTCCGACGTCCACACTCCCAAAACACCACCTTCATGACCTATGTCGTCAACCACCTTTCCCTTCTGTTCCCATCCTTTCTTCTTCCCTTCTCTCCCACCTGAAGAAGGAACTCTGTTCCGAAAGCTTGTCCTTTTTGTCCCCTTTTTTCTTTTTCTTTTTCTGTTTCTTCATTTGTGTTACTGTCGGCGGTACAGCACAATGGTAAGTACTGGCCAGCCATTCTATCTCGTTTCAACAATAGTACATAATTCTTTCATCATACGAAGTCATAAACATCGGGGATTGAACACATACAAAACATGAAAAGTCTCAGATTTAGAATTGCAATTTGTTGCTTAATATGATTTGTTGTGGTAAAATGTCTGGAAATAATAATAATAATAATAATAATAATATGAAACAAAGAGTTGTAGCATGTAAATTTTCCTGCTAGCATTCATTAGACAAATGTTCCACTAGACAAATGTCACCAAGCAGAGTCCATGAGGCATGTCTGCCTGGTCTTGAAGTACATTCTCCTACAGAGTGTACAGCACCACAGAGATTCAAAAGTTTATTCTTAATCCTTCAAGCTGGTAGTTACCGCACACCTACCAAGCCTACTGATGGTAGCTTAGGCTCCTGGTGCCGTAATACTGCGTTTAGTTGAAATTGCTCTAGCATGGAAATTATTTGTTAAAAAGCAATGATATTTTCAGGAGTTGTTAACATTATTTTTTTATTACGTTAAAAACACTCTTGCGACTTGCTCATCCTATCTGCTATTTCTTCACTTTTTTTACTGTGTTTCATCCAAAAAGTCCGAGCCGTTGTCGTCATCAGTATCCAGATCACTCCCGCTGTCATTTATACCATCTAATTTATCCATCGGTTCACTCAGAAACACAAGAATTTGTTCCAACTAAGACCGCGCAAATTGCTTGGCATCATTGTTTCGTGCCAAGAGCAACCTTCACACTGAAGAAATAACTCGTGATTTCATCTGACTCACTCACTTCCTGACAAAGATATCCCTCACATGTCAACACAGATATGTCTACAGTTGGTTGACAAAGTCATATTGCCCACCAGCAACAGATGGCAGAGAAATAGAACCTGCAACACTGCATCTGGCGAGTACGGGGTCGGCATGCCGCCAATGCGGACACTCAAGGCGCGAGTACATGCTCGGGATCCCGGCTTGAGTGGTTAAATATCTCCCCAACAAAAATTAATCAATTCTCACATGAAATGTAATAGGCCCCTACAAGCATCTGGTCTCTTACACTTTTCATCCTGCATCGCTTTTTGCTAAGTTTAACATATTCTTACTTTTCTTCTATTCATTACAATATATGATATCAGAAGCTATTTACAACTAAACATATGTATAAATATTTCAGAAAGACAACACATACCTCCTTCAGATCATTGCAAAAGTTTTTGTGATCATACTGCCTTGTCATATTTGGTGTTACTAGTTTAACACCGTGTAGTACAGACAAAATTTGAATTGCAGCTCTTCGGCCAATTCCAGCTTGACCAGCCAGAACAAGTGAACCACAGGGAGCCGACAAGATACGATCTGAACTTGCTATTGTTTGCAGTATCTCTGGCAGTATAAGCAAATTTAAATTATGCCCTTCACGTCCTGTTGACAAGAAAAATTGGTCATCACAATTTAATGTTTCCTCTTAGAAGTAAATAAACATACTTTTTTCTTTAAAGAAGGTATCCATAGTTCTTACTAACATTTACAGTATTACTATCACAACAGAATACATACTGTAGTCATATTTCCTCACAGGTTTTATTAGATGAGCATATTTACAGGTTGCTGTATACTGATATTCGTATCTAGAAATCCTGCAATGAATGGAGACACTCTGCTAAATACAATTAACTTTGAATGTCTATGATTTTGTTAGTGGAATAGCACCAAGCACAAACCAACATAGAATTTTTCAAGTTCATTATATAATGTCAAGTATGTATACAGAATTCATCTGAACACTTCTCTACCCTGGACCCCGCCCATATCTCTTTCCACCCATGTAGTACCTACTTGCCCCACAAGGCAGTCAATATCCATTTGCAACCATGTATTGCATACTTTCCATTCTCCCTCTCCTCCCATCTCCACTCAAAGTTGCTTTCACTACAGGGCATTCCCCAGAAAGCAGTAGCCTGAGATGGTTGTGTTATAGAGAGTTAAGCATGTTTCACTGTATGAATGAGAGGGTGTACTCTATACAGATGAAGGCAATAGCAGGAAGCTAAGTTGTATGTGTGTGTGTGTGTGATTGTGTTTTAAACATGTTTGCTGCTCGATGAAAGTCTTTGAGGAGAGTTACAAGATGTCCTTATTTTACTGAATTTCAACCTGCATTCTTCCAGTGTTAGAAATGTGCAATGTAAACTATTGAGATCAATTTTTGATACATTATGTAAGAGATGAATTGATTTCATTGAGGTTAACATAAATTGTACATATTATAACATTGTGTAATACTTCCACAGGAAAATTTTTATAAGTGATTTTATCATGGAGCAATTATTTTTGTTTGTTATGTATATCATCAGCAATAATTTAATTTTTGTTAATTATTAAGTAATTAGGCTTGATTCTGTATAATAACAATTTGTTATGTTAATAGAATCACTTTAACATCAGTTAAATAGCAGAACTGAATTTCATGCTGGCATCTCAATTGCATTACAGTGTCGATTCTGCTCATCACTGTGGATGTCAGCTACTTACATAAACAATGTTGACAAACCATCCCGATATGAATGCCCTGCCAATTCCAAAGAACCTCCCACCTCATTCCTCATACATTCGGCAATAGCGTCTTCATCTTCAAGATACGATTAGATTAATATGTGTTCCATAGATCATGAATATGACACTTCATTATTATGTGGAATGTGTCAGGTTAATAGAAGGTGACTGTACAAGATATTACATCACACAAAATCTTTTCCTGAAGAAGCTACCAACAGTTGCGAAAGCTTTTATGCGTGCGTTTTTATTTGTATCCGTCAATGAGCCTGTGCTTTGGGTAAGTTATCCGATTTATATTTTTTATATAAATTTATCCCACCAGGAAAGTTTCCTTCTATAATATTCGTTTCATCAATTTGAACCTAACAATCACGATCGTTTGTTTTTGGTCTGTTAGCTTATGTAATCTTTTCTGTCTTCTTCTTTCTCCTTTTGTTTATGTTTTACATAGTATTTTCACTCTGTATATACCTCCCTTCTTATTTTGCAATTCATTTTTCTCCTGGCCAAATAGACTACATACAACAATAAGTATTGACTTCCGAACCTTAACCTAAAAGAACGACTAACGTCTTTTTTATTTTTTATTCACATTTTTATAGTTGCCGCATTCAACACTGCATCTCCATAATATCCATCATTCATCTACATTTCTCATTTTACCGTGTTAATACCATTTCACAACTTCAGTTTACTATAACCTTAAATAACCATTTTCGGCATTTCCTAGCAACTTTGCGATTATTTTCATTCCCATTTTTCTAAATTTCCATTCGTTCTTCCGACATTTCTGATCATTTTTTATACATTTTAATCTTATTATACATTCGTCAGACTATTATTACCCTCTTAACTGTAATCTGCTACTACAGAATGAATCCTAATAATACACTTTCCTTTCATTCTTACATGGTTTGCTTATACTTTTACAGATTTTCTTCCCAGATAACCTGTTTTGGATGCTTATACAACCACCATACCCCTGTGCATTACGCTGTTGACTAACTGTAATTGACCACAGTTTCAACAAGGTTTATCTTCTTCTACTATTCTCTCGAACAACTTTTTCTCTTTTTTCCTAGCTGAATAATTCCTTTTTCTGTCTGTTCACCATTATATCTCTCCCATATATAATTATATATTATTTCATTACTTTGCAGTCAGTTATTCAGCACACATTTCTTACTTTTCCATCCCATACATTATATCACAATTTTACTTACTCAGGCTTGTCTGACATTTGGCATCACCCCCAAAGGCCTCACATTAAAAGTGCCCATCTCTGGCTGTAACCCATCCTTTCATCCAGCCTTATACCAATTCCAAACAGAACAATCCACGGCCCTCACCCGCGTGATTCTTAACCCATACATCAACTCCTATCCATAATCAAAATCCTCAACCTTTTCACTCCCACATCCACACCTACAGTTCAGAACATCCTTTTACAGGCCAACTGCAAATTGCAAAGGCATGCCACCCTCCACCTCAAAAAACTATCCAAATTCCTGGTTACCCACCTCCGGAAAGGCAATACACTATCCGTCAACAAACCTCTCCATTAAACATCAAGCTCTTCTTATTGCACAGAAACTCAGTCTCTCCCATCTACTCAATCTCCCACTTCCAGATCCACTCCCCCCCCCCCCCAAACCTCTAAATCCCAATCCACACAATCCTTAACCAAAACACCCCAATTCAGTATTCAACCTCTCTTCTAAACCTCTCTGCCAATCTGAAACCTCCGCCCTATCCAAAGACCACACCTTTAGCCACACTCCCAAATTCAACCAAACAGCCCTTGTCAAACATTTACTATCCTACACTCATAGTCTTTGCTGGAGATATCACTTTGCAATGAAGAAAAATAGTCCCACTCCTAATGTTCCAGTTCCTCAAGACATCATTCTAATTGCAGCCTGCCTGGAACAGTTCCATCCTCCATCACAGCGCGACCCACCCTCTCTTCGCCAAAACCACCCTCTTCAAACCTTCCAGGAATTCCTTACTTCCAACCTTGCCTCTCAGTCTTTCCTGAGAAAACTTAATCCTTCTCCCAACATTACCGTAGCTGAATCCTGAGCTATCCATAATCTGAAGGTTGACCATTCCATCGTCATTCTCCCAGCTGACAAGGGATCGATGACCGTGGTACTTGATCGGTGGGAATATGTGGCTGAGGGACTGCGTCAGCTTTCAGACAACACTACCTACAAATTTTGTCAAGACAATCCCATTCCCCAGGCAGAGCTTCAAGGAATCCACAGATCCTTAGGCTCCCTACAAAACCTTTCACCTGAGTCCGACCACCTCATGACCCCATTGACAACCCGCACCCCTAACTTCTACCTACTTCCTAAGATTCACAAACCTAATCATTCAGGGCGGCCCATTGTGGCCGGTTACCAAGCCCCCACAGAACGAAGCTCTGCCTACATAGACCAACACCTTCAACCCATTATGTGCAGTCTCCCATCCTTCATCAAAGACACCAACCACTTTCTCCACTGCCTGAAATCCTTACACAACCTGTTACCTCTGGAAACCATCCTCGTAAATATTGATGCTACTTTCTTACACACAAACATCCCACACGCCCAGGGCCTCGCTGCAATGGAGTAGTTCCTCTCAAGCCAACCACCTGCATCCCTACCTAAAACCTCCTTCCTTATTGACCTAGCCAGCTTCATCCTAACCCACAACTTCTTCACCTCTGAGGTCCAGACATACCAACAACTAAAGGGAACATCCATGGGAACCAGGATGGCCCCCTCATATACAAACTTATTTATGGGATGCTTAGAGAAAGCCTTCCTGGATACCCAAGCCTGTCAACCCAAAGTTTGGTATAGATTCATTGATGACATCTTCATGATCAGGACTCACAGTGAAGAACAACTCCAAAATTTCCTCTCCAACCTCAACTCCTTTGGTCCCATCAAATTCACCTGGACCTATTCCAAATGCCAAGACACTTTCCTCAATGTCAACCTCCATCTTCCAATGGCCAACTTCACACATCTGTCCACATCAAACCAACCGATAAACAACAGTACCTCCATTATCACAGCTGCCATCCAATCCAAATCAAACATTCCTTTCCCTATAGCTTAGGTCTTCGTGGCAAATGAGTCTTCTCTAGTCCCGAATCCCTGAACCAGTACACCAATAACCTAATAACAGCTTTCACATCCCGCAGCTATCGTCCTTATCTGGTACAGAAGCAAACTGCCAGAGCCACTTCCTCATCTCTCCAAATTCAGAACCTTCCACAGAAGAAACCCAGAAGTGCCCCTCTTGTCACCGGATACTTTCCGGGACTGGAGTGGACTCTGAATATGTCAAGGATACGACTTCCTTCAATCCTGCTCCAAAATGAGAGCCATCCTTCATGACATCCTTCCCACTCCACCAAGTGTGTCTTTCCGCCGCCCACCTAATCTAGTAACCTCCTAGTCCACCCCTATGAAATCCCCAAACCACCTTCCCTACCTTCTGGCTCCTACCCTTGTAACCGCCCCCGTTGTAAAACCTGCCCTATGCACCCTTCCATCACCACTTACTCCAGTCCCGTAACCCGGAAGGTGTACACGATCAAAGGCAGAGCCACTTGCGATAGTACCCACGTGATCTACCAACTGACATGCCTGCACTGTGAAGCGTTCTATGTGGGAATGACCATCAAGAAACTGTCCATTCGCATGAACGGTCTCAGGCAGACAGTGTTTGTTGGTAATGAAGATCACCCTGCGGCTAAACATGTCTTGGTGCACGGCCAGCACATCTTGGCACAGTGTTACACTATCTGGATACTTCCCAATGACACCAATCTTTGAGAACTCCGGAGATGGCAACTTGCTCTTCAACATATTCTCTCTTGCTGTTGCCCACATGGTCTCAGCTTCTGCTAAATTCAAATTCCCACCCACCATCTTTAACATCTTTGCCTTGGTTCGCTGGACAGAGCCTCTGCCTCTACTATTATCACTGTCTAACCTCTTTGCTTTCTACAAATGTCTACCTTGTTGTGTTTGCATGTGTATGTGGGTGGGTGTGTGTGCACTTGTTTACCTTTCCTTTTTTCCCCTTAAGGTATGTCCTTCCACTCCTGGGATTGGAATGACTCCTTTTCCACTTCCTTAAAACCCGTATCCTTCCCATTCTCCGCTCCTTCCTTCCTCTTTTCCTGAAGAAGTGACCAACGGTTGAAAAAGCGTGTATGTGTGTGTTTTTATTTGTATCTGTATTTTTAAAATAGAAATTGAATAACTTACCCAAAGCACAGGTTCGTAGAGAGACACAAAAACACACACAAACATTCAAGCTTTTGCAACTGTTGGCCACTTCATCAGGAAAAGAGGAAGGAAGGAGGGGGGAAAAGGGAAGGATGTGGGTTTTAAGGGAGTGGAAGAGGAGTTATTCCAATTTTTTATTTTTTTTTATTTTTAGATTTACTAATTTTTATCTAAAAAGTCACCCAAGGAATAGAAGGAGTTGTCATTTAGAAATTCTTTTAATAATATAGTAAGGACAGTTTACAACTCAGCGGCAGGTACATACAAAAGACACACATACAACATTTTCAGCTATCAGCCATGGCCTTCTTCAGAAAATTTTAGGAAATTTTCTGAAGAAGGGCATGGCCGATAGCTGAAATTGTTGTATGTGTGTGTCTTTTGTATGTGCCTGTCACAGCTCGTCGCCACGTCTTTGTGGTGAGGTGTAAACTGCCCTTACTATGTTATTAATTCCAACCTGGACTTTCCATTATTATAGAAATTCTTGTAATTTATTTTTAAATGTTATTGGCTATCTGTCAGGCTTTTGATACTGTTTGGTAGGTGACTGAAGACTTTTGTGCCAAAGTGAAATTTAACCCAACATAGTGAAGGAAAAGATGCATGAACAAATCCAAGACACTGCTGCGGGTGTACACATATGTCCTCTCGTATGACAATTTGTATGTGCTGTGACAGGACAAATATAAATTTAGTACCATTACAGACGAAATGAATGTCACTGCAACTTTTATAAAGATAAATAAGCATTGTTTGTAATTATGCAAAAGGAATCAAATTATTTTATTTATATTGTTAAACTAATATATATGAGTGTTAATTATTATTCCAAGTGTAAATTGGGATTTTGATGAGTAGACAAGAGTGACAATCAGATGTCAGAGAAGTGCACATTTCTGTCACTAGCAGTAAAGATGACTGCAGCTACAGTTCATCGCTGGTTTAAAGATCATCAAAGTCATCCAGCCAATTGATAATGATTTTATTTTAAATGGGAAAAAATGTTATTCTTTTATTCACGTTTACTGGTACCTTTAACAATTCAGTTAGTTGCAAGTTAGTTGCAACCTAGTTGCAATCAGCTCAGTTAAAGTTATGATCTTACTGCTGTTAAGTTATGATCGTATTATGGTCAAGTCAAGATTAGTACAAAAGCAAGAGTGAACCTGTTAACAAATACATGGTATTATTCATGGTGTATATCCCATGAATGTCTTTTACTTCTGGTCTGATGGACAAAATTAATGGGAACTTTGGATGTTCTGTAACCAGGTAGAGTGTTAATTCTTTTACTATTGTTTGAAGTAGGTCCAGAACATGTACTTTGGTAGTGAATTTTATTTATATTAAATATCTGTTTCTCAACTGCTGGCAATAAATTGTTTAACAACCTCAAATAAAAGTATTTCAAAAAGATTTACTGTCTTATATCAGCACATGCCACTAATACACTAACTAATTCCATTAATACACCAACTAATTCCACAAACTAACTATAAACGACATACCCCTCGTAACATAGTATCACTCAGACAAGAAGAACTCCAATGAGACGTGAAAAACTTATTCAAAACAGATAAAGTAAGAGGGCAGTACTTACCTTACCTCAGTACAGGTGATACATCAAAAAGAATAATTTTTTCATCTGTTAATGACTATTATTCTGATCAGTTATAGATGCCTGTCATGTCCAAGGGTTTAGTGTGAATTTCCTTCCATCTCTATCTGCACTGTTTTGCATTGCCATTCCACTTGTCTCATATTCTCCATGAATAAACTATTTTTAATTTTGAAAAGGTTGAGATTAAGGATGTCTATTTTTTGTTCCCATACCTGGAAGCTCTTTTGCCAGGCTTGTTTAAATTTTAGTATCTGGAGGCACTCATTGTAACTCCTACATATCACCCATGCAAACAAAACTCAGATAATAAATAAAATATATATACCTAGCATGTTGATACCACTCTGAACTACTGCAGCCCAGTCTTCACCTCCAATTTTCCCTAGTGGTTTCCCCAAAGGTACTTTTGATGAAATGGATGCCACAATTTTTGTAGGTGCAGCGGTTACATAAAATGCATCTGAAAAATTCAGGACATAAATGATATATAACAGTAATACCTCATTTTATAAAATTAATTTAACTGTTATATCAATGTCTAAAATTATTCCCATTCCAGGAGAAGTTCGACCACTACTTAAGATACAGAACTACTATTAATTTACAGAAACTGCACACAAAACAAAATATCAACCTCAAAGATAAAATATGAGTAACATTTGACAAAAAACTTGCAGAATAACAATGAATCAAATAATCAGCAGTCTCTGTTGTAACAGAGGGTTCTGTTCACAGATGAGTCACAATTTTGTGTTCAGCTGAAAATACTCACTCCCTCATCTGGAGAGAAGGTAATCTGGGAAAACCCTTCTTATGTGCAAGAAACATCACCATATTGTGGTGGTCAGTGGCGGCGCTAGGCGTTGGCGACGTCGGCCACTGCCGACGGCCTTGCGCCTGTCGGGGCCCCGCGAAACATTGTTGAAATTTTAGTTCTTTTTTTGTTTCTTTCTTTCTTTTTTTTTTTTTTTTTTAATTTGATGTTTAACATCGCTTTCCAACTGCTAGGTTATATAGCGACAACCTTCATCTAATTTACACTAACTAGCTTAACCAATGGACGAAGGCAACATTCGTACCCAAGGGTGGGATTCTAACCCCGGCGAGAGCGATCTCGCTCACCGTGGTATGGTGCCTTAGTGCGCTCGGCCATTTCCGTATGAGTGCAGTAGTGATACAATTTTTAGTTAAATACTCACATAACAATTTCTTTAGTACATTTTAGAAAACGATTTGGAAGAAGTATATACAAATGTTTATATAACAATCAGAATCATCCCCCGTTCCAGTCAGTACAGCTTCGGCCAAGAGAAGCTAAACAAAGTTAAAATTGATTAAGACTTACTTGAAAAGCAAAATAATCCATGAAAGACTATCTGCGTTGTCAGTACTATCAACTGAAGCCGAAATAGTGGCTAGTATTAAGATGTGGTCCTAAAAAATTCAGTGAGACGAGAAGGTGAAAAGTTCCTCTAATTTGTGTTTGTTTATTGTAATTTTTGACATTGCAATAATACTCGTATGTTATACTAATCGAATTTTAGTATAATGATTATTGATGTGTAATTGAGTTCATTTAACATTTTCTTCATTAATGAAAAAATGAATGGGGCCTCGCAAAGCCGAGTTCGCCGACGCCCAGTGTTCGTCTAGCGCCGCCACTGGTGGTGGTATACAAATGGTGTGGGCAGGAGTCAGTATTGGTGGCACTTTGACTGCTTGGAGGTAATTACATAAGCTCCTTTGACCATTTGTTGTGACATACACTGGTGGCAAAGGAGATGGGTTCCTTCTGGTGGACGATAATGCTCATCCCAACAGGGGTGCAACGGTGGACAACATGCGTGACGCTGAGAGAACTGATTGCATGTTGTGGCCAGCTTGTTCACAAGACTTTAACCTGATTGAGCATGTCTGGGACGCACTTGGCAGACACATTGCAGCTAGACCACCATTCCAACAACAGTTGCAAAACTGGATATTGCACTCATGGAAGAATGGCCAAATATCCCTCAAGAGAAGATTGATAACCCCATACTGAGGACAAGGTTACAACAAACATAGAGGTATTTGAAAAACCATTCTTTCCACAGTCCATACATCAGTAAATGAGACAATGCTCTAATAACAGGAACACTGGATTGCAGCATCTGATATACAGTATACAGTGACTTGCATAGTATGGAGATAAGACGCAGACTGTGACACAATGAAACATATAAGAGATTTCAATTAAAAAACATAAATTTGTGTCTTGTAATGTTTCTCACCTCTATATATTTCTTATTTAAAAAAACTCAGTAACAGGGACAGAATTTATGTAAGATAAAATTTCTTCTCAGAACTGTTAATGTGCTGCTTCACATTAAACTTCTTAAATTAGATTTTGATTAACTTACTTTATTTTATTGCTAGCATTTATTTTATGTGCACACACATTTACCTGAAATTTTTTCTACCATTATTTCACGATTCCAATCACTTTGCAGTACTTTGTTGACAATAGAATCCAACTGTTTTTTGTCATTATCTGAAGTTAGTCTGTCCCGGTACAACCTTAGAGTCTCATAGACAAAAACCTGTTCAAAAAGTTACCTTCCCATTAATATACACAGTGAACAAATGTGCAAGCAAAAATTATTGCAATTAATTTTCACCTGCAAGCTTCTCAAAATCTGACATTAATGTGAATAATGGGTGTATGTATTAGGACAGGAGTATGAGTGTGAGGAGAGGGTGGGGCAGGGGAGTAGAAATGGATGTTATATGTACAAGGAGAACAATGAGAGAGATTCAGGAAAGATACAAAGATATGTAACAAAGGAGTAACTGTTATTGTGCATGCCTAAACATTGTAGTCAAAACTGCAGTTGTTTCCAAAATTAATCCTTCACTCTGTAGCAAAGTATAAACCGAATAGGTGTGAAACTATGAGGGCAGATTGTAAGCTGTGCTTTGATACCTAAGTAGCTAACACTCATGCAGTATAAAGTAAAGGACCAAATTTGAGACAGCTTTTGGCAAAGAGTTTATTCTGCCAGGAAATTACATGTGTTCCACTTCCTCGTGTGAGATTAAGGTATGGCCAATGAAGACTCAGTGGCATCAGCTTGTATTAATTATTGTAAGGTTACTTAGTTCTACAATTTATTTTATTTATTTATTTTGTGTGTGTGTGTAACAATTACTGTTTTGGAATTTAACATAATACAGAGGGAATAAAAATAATTTGTTGTAGAAAGATATTATTAGCATTTAAGAAGGAAATTATAATCACTGATAAACCACGGTGGAAATATCAATCACCTGTGGCTTGGTGCATAAACACATAATAAAACACAGAGAGTTATGATAAATAACATCCATACAGACAGCAAAACCACCCATCTGCTGCATGATTACACTGATTGTCTGAGCTGATGGAGTTAAGGGGGAGAGAAAAGGTGTTCAACAACTGGAAGACAGTAAGGTATGAGGGTTGTGTAGGGATTGGGAAATAATAGTAAGCACAGGAAAGAGAGAGCAACAGAATAGTAGCTTTCAGTGGCAATACAAATGAGTATTACATCACAATGAAAATTGAGGGAGTGCAACACCAGACAGAGAGAAAGGTGGTGTCTAACAAGAAAATGTGACAGAAGGAGAGGGAAGAGTGAAATTGAAATTTCAAGCTTTCTCAATGTATGTGACATTATTTTAGTGATTGCAAATTTGAGCCAAATTTACCAAGATGTTGGCAGCATATGTCCACATATCAGTATAATGTAGCACACTCTTTGATCTGGTTGCATAGAAAGATTTGGTTGAAAAGGATGTGATAAAGAGTCTGTATCTTCTCCCATGGTAAGCTAATCCTAAACTTTTGTAACTGATCATTGTTTTTCTGAATACTGGGACAGAGTTTATGTCAAAGCAGGTCCCACCCATGTTATATCAAAGACAGGTAGAGGTATCTAACTAGCCATATCAGTATTCAAACACTACAGAGACAGAGAGAGAGAGCAAGAGCTGCCATGTGTGGGCAAGCACTGTCATGCAAAAAGAGGTTTCATAATATTACATCATGAGAGGTTACATATGAGAATGCTGATATTCATGATGTGCCTTAAGACATTAATTATTAATTAGACACTAGCAGCAATGATGTAAAGTCTTATGTGATGGCAAAACACACAATTATGCCAGGAGAAAAACAGTTGTGCTTCAAAACATGAGAAGAATGGGATCTCTCCCCACGTCACTCTCATATTTGCCGACGATGATGAAATGGGTCCATGCAGAGCTGTAATTCTTCGTTGAATATAGTGCAATCCTATTCGGCAACAGTCCATGCTTCCCACTCATGGAACCATTCTGAGCACAGTCATTTGTGGTGTTAAAGCAGCTTATGAATAGGACAGTAATTTCCCTTGTCATGTTTCTACTAGTCTCTGATCAATTGAGATTTTTAAAAAAAAATCTGTATTAAAAATTTACTATTTATAGAGTCGAAAGGTAATCATGGAAATAATACTTTTACACTTGATTTATATTCAAATTATTTCTGTTTTGTAAAAAATGAAAGTTAAAAAACATATTTTCTGAAATATGAAAAATGACATAAATCAAAGGTAATTTTATTTATATTGTGTTTAAAAGATTAGTTTAAGTAAACTTGATGCCAGTTTTTTATTCTATTTATAAGTGACATGATTTGTGGCCACATGATGTGACATAACCTTATCCAAATAGGATATATAAGCAGGTGAACCAGCTATGTGGTGTCTCTCGCAGGTCAGCAGTCATCTGGCCAATCCGTTGTGATCAGGCTGTATGTTGCAGTGAACAGCTTTGAAGTTAGCTACTATTTAAATACCTATGTAAATTTAAAAATGTTGTGATACGAGAAACAAAGGGGCCAATGTTGACAATATAGGTATGGTAATAGCAAACAATGTTTAACAGGTAAAATTGTTAAAAACAATGAATTTATCATAAAGGAAGAAGTTTATGTTATAGGAAATCAATAAAAGTGCTAAAGTGAACCTTGAAGTTGTAACGTTTGTGCTATGTTGTGCACTCCCTACAAATCGATTGGCAACATTACAAATACGACCTATTGGATACCTAAATAAAAGTTTACCTCCGGACATGTAAAATATCACATTTTCGCATTCACTTTAAAATACTATTAACACTGGTAAAATATGTTTAAGAAATAGTATTTTGATTTAAAAATAACTTTCGCTGTCCTTTTTTACGTAATTTTCAATTTTTATACTTTCATAAATAATAACTACAAACAGTAAAAAAGTATTATGCATGGTTATGGAATATGCTGTTCCCATAAACAATATTACTTTTTATAACTACTGAACAATGTTATTACATATATACCTTTTGTTTAAATAAATTAGGGCAGACCATGTTTTATATATCACTGGATCCTAAATTAAATACGGATAATTTTTCGCACACTAAAATTAATAATCCGTTTGCTACTAAGAAACTATCTTCGAAATTAAAAAAAACTACTACAACTTTATACAAATCTGTATTTATAAAAATTTAAACCACAAATTGAAATCTGTGTTCCTGACAAGGTGTGTTTTCTCTGGTTGTCCATAAATGTTATGCAACATGAAAAAATAGTAAAAGGCAATAAAACATTTATTAAGAAAAGTTTGAGTTCATTATTCAACACCAACTACCGTTTCATTGTCAATAGTTGGCCTAATGTAGCTTCGCAGAATGGATCTATGGACTTCAACTAAAATGCAGACCAGCCATCTGATACAAACACCGAATCCAAGCTAAGTGGTTTTTGTTTTATATCATGTACTCCACCATCCCCCTGCATCCTGTTAATAGAACTGTGTCTTGCAATATGAACACAGTTCGTCTGGACCTATTATAGGGATCGGCAAATGAGGGCCTCTTCACAAAGTGATGGAATTATTATGATCGTATACATACTCTTCACACAGTGATGGAATTATTATGATGGTATACACCTGTTCTGTGTTTGTCAAGTAAATGACTGCTTTGCACATTTGTATCGCATTCATCCCTAATATTAATTGAACTAAAACTTTTGTCATATTAACAGGCAAGTTGATATGTTATTCTACTCTGAATTCAGTTGGACTTTATATTCTGAAGTGAGGCAATATTAAAGAAAAGAGTTTCTTTTTCAACCTAGTGGAGTATGATTATCTAGAATCATTTCATGCTGTAAGTTCATTGCAAATTTAAACTGAGTTCCAGTCCAGTGCACAGTTATAATCTGCAAGGAAGTTTCACATCAACACACACTCTATGCAGAGTGACAATATCATTCCACCATTGCTTATAACCCCACCTCACAAAAACATGGGGCAACTCTGCAGCTCTCACAGTGATCATTCAGTATCTGACACTGCTCATGACCCTTGTATGTATAAGATGGTACACTGGCACGTGACCATGTCTTATGAGTGTTTCACATTTTTTGTCAGACTCTGTATGATTCTATCAGATGTGCATGAGAAAAGGAACATTAAACATTAATAACTGAATAAGCATATGAAATATCATTACATACCACTTTCAAATACCAATGAAAAATTGAAAATAAATTACCTCTAACAAGTAATCAGCTGTATTGTCACCAGGAGGAAGTTCATATCTTGCAAGAGAGATACAACAATGAGTCAGGTCACATGGCGTAAATATGTAATGGCTTTTCTTTTGCTGGTTTTGAAGGAAGTTCAGCTTTACATCTTGATAGATTTTCACCATAGATGATGCAAGAGTGGAAATCTTTGAAAAAGAATTCCAAATAGGATGTGATGACATGCTAAGTGTCCTTGACAAATAAATGCCATATATTGATTTCAAATCCTCTTTAGCAGGGTAGCTGTAAGAAATGAACAACAAAATTAGAAAGTATTGTCAAAGCCCATACATGCTAAGTAATTAAGAAATACATAATTTGTAAAAATAATTTTTAAAAAAACCTTCAGGGGTGTTTCCTATGTCAGCTTTCAGTCTACATACAAAGAGTATGCTTATCAGTACTAATGCCCTGTTCATACAAGCAAATATTGCTCTTTCTGAATATGTTCTCCACAAATAACACCTGATTAGTTTCAATCTCATCAAATTAACTTCAGATATGGGAAAAATGTATGTACTCACAACGGATATTCCAGGTTGGAATTCAAGAATATAATAATAACACTTTGTAACTTACCACAAAGATGTTCATTGAGCCATGGCAGGTACATAAAAAACTTAACTTTTAGCCAGAGCCTTCATTAGAAAACAGACACACAATCTCATTCACCATTCACACCTCACATACAAACAACCATCATCTCCAGCAGCTGTGTTCCAAGTAGCTAACTGTGGTGATCTGTGTGGGGAAGTGGGAACAGGAAGGATGCAACGTGGTGCAGGGAATGGATATAACGTTGTCTTATGGAGCATGTAGGAACTAGATGGGTGGAAAGAGATTCTGCTTAGCGATGCAGTAAGGGGAAGGGTGAGGGCATAGGGTAGAGAAGGTGGGGACTGTTGGATGTGGGGAAATAGGTTACCATAGGTAATAGGTTGGGTAATTTCAGTACCAGAGAATGTATTATAAGGATAATTCCAATCTGTGCAGTTCAGAGAAGCTGGTAGAGATGGAAGGGGAAGGGGAGCAGTATCCAGATGAGAGAGTTTGTGAAGCAGCTATTGAAATCGAGCATATTAAGCTCAGATGTAAATTGTGCTACATGGTGGTCTACCTTGTTTTTGGCCACAGCTAGGCAGTGGCCATCCATTCATTCTAATAGACAGCTGGTTGCAAGTCATACCAATATAAAAAGGTACCCAGCACTTGGTAAATCACATGGCTGATTTCACAGGTTGTAGTGTAACAAATTACACTACATTCCTACTGGATGATCCAAGATGACCAAATAATTTATTTTTGGGGATAATTAATAATTGGTAGAAAGTGTACTGCCCTGGATATTTTGTTTGTCCAGGTGGAAGTCCGGAGAATTAAACCAAAAGTCCCAGTGATATGGTAAAAGTTATCAGAATCCACAATAACTGTGAAGCCTAAGAAGAAATATGGTCGTGTTATATGTGATCCATGAACTTAAGATAAGGAGTGTCATTTGTTATTTATTATTGGACTGCTATGAGGGATGGACTCAGAACTTTTGTCATGTATAGAGCTTGAATAGGAGCTGTTAAGACGGTTTAATATTGACGAAATGTATGAGTTGGGTACAAATAAACCCTTATGTTTTGTTCAGTGTAAGTTATTGAAGAGTTTTGATTTAAATGGCGAAATGATTAATATCTAGTCTCCTTCATTTTCATCCATTAGATATTTTCTGGGAAGATGGTCTGAGCAAATACAAGAATAAACTGTTTTAGGGGAACAATGTTACTGGGCCTCTACCAAAAAAAAAAAAAAAAAAAAAAAAAAAAAAAAAGAGGTTATATTCCAAAGTTTGAGCCAACATACAAAAGGATTATGTTGTGGTCATTAATGAAATGCTACACAGTCAGACCACAAGGTGGCCTGCCCTTTGATGTAGTAGGATAAGCCTGTGACAGGACTTGAACAGGAAGCGCTGGGCGTGGGGAGTGGGTAGATCTTGCAACAGGGTCCTCCACAGGAATATCAACAGTGTGGTAGGGGATGTGGTTGTAGGTGCCATAAGGATTGGTTAGGATGTTGGGTGGGTGACAGAACACTACTTCAGGATGGGTGGGGAGGATCTTGCACAGAATGTCCTATTTCAGGCCGTGACAACAAAAAATCAAAACCTTGATGGATAATGTGATTTAGTTGTTCCACTCCAGAGCAATACTGGGTTATAAGGTGTTTGCTCTTTTGTGGAAGGTTAATGGTAGTGATGGGAGGATTGTGGTGTGTAGGGATATGGCACAGAAAACGTCTTTGCTGACTAGGACTATGGAACAGTGTCAGTCTGTGGAATCCATTGTGAGACCTCCAGCGAACTGAGTAAGGGAGTTCTTTTCACTGCAGATACACCATTCACTGTTGGTCAGACTGTATGGGAGGGATTTTTTATGTGGAAAGGATGGCAACTGTCAAAATGTAGGCAATGTTAGTGGTTTGTGGATTTGATGTGGACAGAAGTGTGGATGGAGCCATTAGTGAGATGGAGGTTAACACCCAAAAGTGCAGCATGCTGGATGGAAGTAGACTAGATGAAGCAGATAGGATAGGATGAGTTGAGGTTGTGAAAGGAGGAAGATAAGTTTTCCTGGCCTTGAGGCCATATCATGAAACTATAGTCAATAAATCTGATAAAGAACAGAGATTTAGGGTTTTAGGAAGCTAGCAAGGTTTCCTCCAGAAGGTGCCATGTGGTTGACCATGGCAGTGCCGTGAGTGGTTTTCAGATAATGAGACAAAACATATCCCACTAAAATTTTGAAAATGATATGTAATATTTTCTTATAATCACCTTACTGTTAAACGAAATAGGTTTGTTCAAACCTCAATAATAATAATACAACAACAACAACAACAATAAAAATACTTCTGAAGTGATTTTTTTACTTGTGAATTTTTAAGTGCCAAATTATCATTTCTGTAAATATCACATTGATATTTATCTTTTTCATTATGTTTTGTATTTTATTCTTGCACTAAAAGCATGAAAGATAAATACAAATACAACATATATCAATACAGCAATCAAATTGGTGAAGTATTGGGTTTTAATTGTTGTCGGTGATTTTACACCTCATTACCTGAAATACCAACAAAGCCTACACTTTTTATGACAATACTGAAAGGAATTCTATAATAGTGGCTGTTAAGTGGTATGCTGTATTTTGTTGAGATCACAGATAGATTATACAAAAACTATCATGGAAAGTTGGACGTTAATACTTTGCATAATTTATATGTGTCTCATTTCTGTAATGTGTTTTATAAATTACAGTGGCCATAATTGGATGTACTTATAATGTATCACATACTCTCATAACCTCTCTTCCACAAAAACCATTACTTTGATTTAATATGTGTCTGGAGGAAAAACGAACATCTAAAACTCATTTCTCATTTTCATTAATGTCTCATTAGTGTTACACCTTTTCTTTCTAGCTTGGTTTACTTGACAGTCTTCAACTCATATTTATATATTATTTAAGTGAATGGTGATCACATCTGTTACTTTACATATGATTTCATTCCTCTCATGCCTATTTTCATTCTTGTTATACTTCAACATGGGGCTAACATTATGAATTATTGCTTATATTGCGATTTGTAGAATCTTTTGGGTGCAAACTGTCATATACAGTAAAACATTTTCCACTATTTTTACCTATTTTTTATTGGTACAAACTGAGTTTCTCTCAAATTTTCACATTTTTCAGGTAAATATTTACTTTTATGCAGGGTAGTATTCCCTTTGTCTGCTGCTAGAGCCACTATATCTTGGTCTTTCCAAAGTGCCTGTAATGCTCTGTGCTCCACTGCTGAAAGGTTGTTCTTCGGAATCTTTGCTTTTTCAAGTACTTTGCATATGTCTCTTCTTACTTCCTCTGCAGCCTCTGAAGGCAGTCCTCTAATGGTTTGTTCTACACTGCTGATGATGTCATGTTTTGGCAACGTTTTTGGAGCTGGGTGAAAGTTTAGGCCTTTCAACAACACTGAAACAGTTGGGTCATCTAGATCTCTTTCTGTAAGATTAACGATCACCTTGTCAGTGTCCAGTTCCAAAATGTTGCCAAAATGCACCCTCATCAGTTGTGAAGAACAAGCCAATAGAGGACTCTCTTCAGAGGATGCAGAGGAAGTAAGAAGAGACATATGCAAAGTACTCGAGAAGCCAATGATGCCTAAGAACAACCTTTCAGCACCAGAACACAGGGCACTACAAGCACTTTGAAAAGACCAAGATATAGTGGTCCTAGCAGTTGACAAAGGGAATGTAAGCGTTCTACTGAAGTCAGAAGATTATTGGCAAAAAATTGACACCCTTCTGCAAGATCCCACTTACAAAAGAGTGGGAATGGACACGACTGCATCAATAACACACAAGACACAAGACCATTGAGTTGCTCAACAACTCAGGACTGGATAATAACACTATCAGAAGGCTTTACCAGAGTGCACCAGCCCCACCATGACTTTATGACCTACAAAAAATTCACAAGAAGGAATTTCCATTATGTCTGATTTTGAACACAATAAAATCGCCGACATACGACATTGTGAAACATCTGGCTCAGCTGTTAAATACTACTTTCAGGGAACTCGGTGGAGTTAGTAAAGGTACTAAAAGGACTGTGTGTGGACAAAGAAGATCTGTTAATCAGTTCAAAATGACACATTTATTCACACGAATGCAGTTAGAAGACTCTCTAGTACTACTTAAGGGACACATCAATGAGGACATAGTCAAACTCTTACAGCATATACTAACCACCACCTACTTCAAAGGTGGTGGGAAGCTCTACGAGCAAATAAATTGGAATGCTATGGGTTCCCCCCCAAGCAGCAGGCATCATTAATGTCTACATGGAATACTTCAAGGAGGTAGCATTGGATACTGCTTGACTGAAACCAAAAACATACTACAGGTATTTTTCAACACCTTTGTGGTATGGTCACATGGAAAGGAAAAATTACCAGACTTCCTGCAACACCTCAATGGTATACATGAAAACATTAAGTTTGCCATGGAGGTAGAGGAAAACAGAAGCTTACCCTTCCTGGACATCTTAATTACTGGGAACACAGAAGGCATGCTGTTACACTCAGTTACAGGAAGAAAACACATATGGACCTGTATCTCAACACTAGGAGTTATCACCATCCAGCACAATGAAACACCTTGGTACTTGGGACCAGGTCCATTTGTGAAAAGAAGAGCTCACCGGGTGAATTACGATATGTAAAGGAAACTTTCACAACAGATGGCTACAGCGATACACAAATAAGCAGAGCTCTGAGGAACAATAATAACAGGAGAAGGAAGGAAGCTTAGGGTTTAATGTCCCATCAAGATCATGGCCATTAGGGACAAAAGCTTAATTTGGATTTTTGGGGAAGGCTGTGGGAAGAAATCGGCCATGCCCTTTTTGACAAGAACCATCCTGGCAATTGCCTGGAGTGATTTAGGAAAATCATGGAAAACCTAAATCTGGATGGGCTGGAGGTGGATTTCAACCACCAACCACCTGATAGTGAGTCCAGTGTCTTACCACTGTGCCACCTCGCTAGGTATAAGAGGAGAGGAGAGAGAACAGAAGAAGATTGCAAGAATCCTTCAAATTATTTTCGTGTTTTATAAATTGTACAAACAAAGGGAAAAATAGTAAAAAAGTTCCTATTTGCTACTTTTCCAAAAAAGCACATATGGAACATACAGAAACTTGTAGTTTTCAAAGTTGGATAGTAAACACAATGTTTTGGGCTTATTATCGTTCTCCATAGTTGTATTAATTGGTGTGATTTTTTCCTTTTTCCAAAACTGGCTCTTTATAAGGAAAACAGAAATGTCAAAATTTGCAATAGTGCCATTTTTTCCAATCAGAAACAAATATGTTAACAGAAGTTCACACTCAGCCAACCATGACACAAAAAAACACAACACACACTTTCTACAAACTCTGCTCTTAAACACATGTTAATTCACAAAATTCCCACTAGATGCCTATAAAACAGTATTACAATCATAGGTGGATCCAAGGGGAGGGGAGGGGGGAGGAACAAAGGGTCGTTTGCCCCCCCCTAAAATTTTTAATTTTTTAGAATGGGAAGCTAGCGTGTGCTATCACTGCACTGAGTCTTAAAAACTGTGATACTTTTGTTTGATTGAGCGTGGTGTAAAAAGGAGTGATCGGTACTAGAGTCTTTCTACTGAGCCAGAGTTTAGCTAATGATGAAAAACTCTTTCACCCCCCACCCCGCCAGCAGGCCTGATTACAATCAATGTTGCAGATATACAACACCATGCATTTCAGGGTTAAAAGTGAAGACTGTCTTTCATGCAACAAGGAAAATCAAGGATACTCTTGGATCGACGAAAGACGAGCTATGATTGATGACACTGGGTATTTATAAAACTGGTTGCGAATGTGGGATGCAATACGTAGGGCAGACACAATGTTGCATCTCACAGCACTGCAAATAAGATGTAAGAAATGTGTGCCTGGGACAGTAGACAAGTCCACTGTGGCACAGCACAGCATCAGCGAAAAACATACCTTCAAATTTGAAGAAACAAAGAAGTTATGTAGTGCCAGCGGATTTTTGGGAATTGATGATCAAAGAGGCCATAGAGATACATCTGCATGACAAATTAATTAATCGAGACAATGGTCATCTTAGTGCAGCATGGGATTCTGCAATTAGTAACATTCAACAAGAATACTCAAATGAGGCTATGAACAGACATAAATTAAATCCCTAGCACTCCAGAACCTTGAACAGAGTCCTAACCACCACCTCGGAAAGTTACCCAACCTGCTGACATCCTTCAGCTAATTTTGGGCCACTGTTATCCCATCTCTAACCAACTCACTGTGTTCCTCCTTTTGAATTTCTAATAGCAACCAGACCTTGTCTAGCTTACATTTTTAATGTGTCACATCCCACCCAGTTCACTACTGATATCCAGAGGCAAAACAGCCCCAAAACACTGTTGTTAACCTATCCACCAAATATCTCAACCCACAAAAGTTTCGGTCTTATTCAAAGTATTAAATCCAATTTTAGCCATGATGGATTTTCAAAGAACTACTCTCCTCCCCCAATCCTTAAAATGGAAACACTTTTTCAAAACACAGTACCTTCACTGTAACAGCTGACACCTATTCCACTCCAAGAAATACCTCCCATATGGCCTAAATAACAGAGAATGCCATATTTGCATTGACAAGAACTTATCCAATACAATGAAGTCTCGCTAGGACTTTCACAGAGAGGCACTATTGCTCAGAGCTAATCTGCTAAAAATTTCCATGACACATCCCTCCGCACCTCCAATAATGCCTCTGCCCCATAATCAGCCACAAAAGAGCTATCCTCTCCCCTTCTATCACCCAATACCACTGAAATAACTAGAATGACATCCTTCATAATGGCTTTGATTTTCTATTATCTTGCCCTGAAATTATCCTTATCAACCCTTTAAAAGTGGTATTCCATTGCCCATACAACCTTCACAACATCTTTGTCCACTCCTTCGTTACTCATATCCCTGTGCAAGATCCAGATACAAGACCCTACCAAATGCACCTGCCCAGTACTTCCAATTCCAGTCCCATCACTCCCATCACTAACCAGCTGTCCATGAGAACAAATGGTTCCTGCCAAATTGTAGCCATGAGTAACATTGGTCACCATTAGCACACCACACAGCTAGTATAAAGTGTTGATTTCCCTCCTCTCTTTGCCCTCCCCTCCCACTTGTCCCATTCCCATCACTTTATCCCAGTTCATCATATCACATTTCCCCCTATTCAGTTTTTATGCTCCATCAGTTGCACAGACATCTCTTCTCCCACCCTTGCCCTGCATCCTTTTGCTTCACCCATTCCTACCCTCCCCTATATACTCACAGTTTGGCAGTAGTTGAGATGCAACAGCTGAAGATAACAACAATCTATATATGATTGTGTGTGTGCTCTCCTTTGTGACAAAGGCTGTGGGCAAAAACTTTAGTTTTGTGAAGAAGACCGGCTTTACTACAATTCTGTCTGAGTCTCAGTGATCATCTTCACAATGAGATGCAACCTATCCTGTTTACTGTTACTATTGATTTAGTTAATCGAGTTCAGTACCATTTTTAGCTTGATAATCAATGTGATCACTCTTGACTCAAGTGGTCCCAACTAGGTTGTGTCCGAGTGGTTTGGAAGAATCCAGTATTCGCCAAATCTACTGCACTGGCTTTGGATTCGATGCATAATGGCCAAATACTGTACTACCGAATCCTAAATCCAAAGTTGTAGTTAAATTTGCATAACATTGCACTTTTGTTTGCATTATTTACTTAATTTCCATAGATCCACGAAAGATAAGACATAAAACAAAACGATCTCACTTTGAATTTATTCACGTGAAACCACTACAAAACTGAACACAGTTGTGTGCCTATTGTGAAAACAATCTACTGTATTTACCCCAATATAAGCCGCACTTGTTTCCAGTTTCTTGGGTCTAAAAAACCGCCTGCAGTTTAAATCGAGTACAAATTTGAATGAAGTTCTGAAAAATGGTGCTAGCAACCACCACGAGTAACTTTTTCCATATATAAGCAGTGCTACAGAGGCACGCTTTGCAGATGCAAAAATAAATACTGGCGCTAAAACTTTTGCGCTCTTAAAAATAAAAAAAATAAAAGGAAGACTAGTCTAATTTCCTTTTTATTTTCAACTATTGAAATTTAATTCACCATCCAACGAGGAAATCGAACTTTAGTATTGCTCAACTTCAAATGTAGCAGCCTTTCAAATATTAGTAGCAACAAAAATAGATTTCTTTCAGTAAATATCAACAATAGATAAGGATTTGTACTTGACTAGCCTCTTTCTGATTTCACATATAGTTTTGTTGAATTTTGTGAAGTGCTGGGGTATGTGAACCATAAGCACTAGGATTTCAAGAAGAAAGTTATTTATTATGTGGAAAAAAGTTCTAACCGTGCGCCATCCAGGTAGGATGATGTCAATTCAGCAACCACTTGACGTCTGTTTCAATAAATCGTTTAAGGTCAAGCTTAAACACATGTACACTAACTGCCTTGCGAAAAGTGACAGACAAAGGACCCCAATGGGTCGTTTAAAACATGCAAGTGTGCCAATGGAATGATGATGCATGGAAGTGGGTTCCAAATCAGATTGCGTAACAGACATTTAAAAATGTTCGATATCAAATGCACTAGACTGTACGAAAGCTCATGCTCTTAGTATGAAGGAACTGAATAATAAGGAATCAAGTGATTGTGATTCAGAATTATCATACTGGTATTTAACTGCTTTTATTAACATTTCATAAAATTTGTATTGCAGGTCTAATAAAATTGTCTTACATTTCCGCATTTAGTTTCAAAGCTATTTCCATTCTTATTTAGTAAGTGTTTAGTGTTGTTACAATACTCGTAAATTTGAAGTTTAATCTAAAAGCTACTATGTAAAGCCGACTGGCCAGCCTGTGTTGTGTCAATATGCCTGACGCTACAACTGCCTTCACGCTACAACTTATGTGTTTTTCTATTAGAGGCAGGGAATTGTTCGAATGAATTGTGATTCTTATATTCCACAATGTCTTCACCATAAGAATAATACAAATGTAAACATTATGCAATGTAATCTTCCATGTTAGCTGTTACCACATTTAAATTCTGTCTGCCTAAGAAAACCGAAAGACAACGGCGAACATGGGTGTTGATGCCTGCTCCATTCACCACCACAGTCCACCAAAGGTGTGAAAGGCCTAATGATGGTCCTGTAGGACTGAAACTGGTTGCCAATAAAAAATCTCAGCAATCTGCGATCTAGACTGTAATATTTCAATTATTTAACACTTTAAGATTGCTTTTTCCGAAAATGCTTTTAAAAGAAACATGTTAATGTTTACATTTGTATTATTCTTATGTTGAAGGGGAATAGTTAGAAATGAAGCAAGGCAACTGACTTTTAGTACTGATTTTTAAATCTCCTACGAATATAAATTATGTGTAGACAAGTTACGTGATCTTAAATGTTTGAAAGAATAAATAAATCTACAAAATACCTTTGCTTAACCCTCCACAATGCGCAATCTGCGTGTTAAGTACTTTTCACAGTTCTGAAATGTCTTCGTGGAATTAACAAGAATACACACGTAGAAAAAAACGCAGATTTCTCTGTATCTGAATGTCCTGTCCGTCACTCATGGACTACCTGAATGTCGCTATAACATTATTTAACACTTACACATCCTATTCTTTAAGAATCTATTTTCCCCAACTTCCAAAATATCTACTTATCTTTTCAGGTTTTATTTTTGACTCTTTCATTTGAAAAAGTTAAAAATACATAATCCTTTCCTTTCTAGAAATTCATTATGCAATTAATTTTTTTATTTCATCAAAATGAAACAGTTTGTAATAGAGTGAAGAAAGTTTCTTATTATCTTTTAGAGCATCCAAACAACATATATCTCAAAATATTTCATACAGATTTCTTTTAAGGGGAGGGTTGGTTAAAAATTCCTTAAGATTTAAAATATAAATCTAAATTAAATTTTAATTTCTTAAATTTTACTGTAATACTGTCATTTGAGATCCATCCCACAAGGCTTTATCTTTATCACTGGCTGTGAGAGAGTAGTAACTCTTTTTAAATACATGTACTTGAGTTGATAGATAATTTGGGTTCGACATTGGGAAGATTCCATTCAGGTTCGGAATTCGGCACATGTTTTATTTAAGATTCAGTATTCGCATTTGATTCGGTAAAATTGGGGTTTAACCTTTCCTATTCCCAACCTCTGCTCATTTTTCCATTTCTCTTAGATAACAGAAGTTTAGGATTCATTACAGATGTGCTGAATGATATAAAGAACTATGTACACCACACCAATTGTCTTTTTCTTCAAATGCAAATTTGGAAGCAGTGTCAGATATTTAAAAAACATAACCTCCAGTTTACAACGTCTGCCCATTTTTTATTCATTTTTTTCATTCATAAGGTGTCCGGCTTGGAACACAAATGAAAGAACATAATTGCAACAACTCAAGAGAAGTACACATCACATGTAATATCACACAACCAATAACACTGAAATGAATGTGAATTAACAGGGAGGAATGTAGGATGTGAAATATTCTTCCATAAATTGCAATGCAAATTACATGAAATTTGAGTACAATATTCCATAATGCATGAAGATGATAAAAGTTATAAAATTTGCAAGTGAAATACATACAATTATTAAGCAGAAAATCATTATTCACTGTCTCTTGTGCAAACATATAAGAGGGCATTCTGTAGACATATTAGTTAATTTTGAAGTTTATTATTCTAACTTAGATCTTACTAACAGATCTGCATAGGTTATTAATAACTAATAAAGGAAAAATTACTTTCAGTCATTTAGTATTATATTACTTTACCTGATACTATAAATTCTGGTTACAGAAGTGAAACGAGGAGACAATGGGTGTCGACCAGCATCTATTCCTCCAACAAGACTTGCTACAACATGAACTTGTTCAAGTCCAACCCACTCCAAATTGTCATCATAGAAGCCTTTATACGTCAATATCTGAAAGAAAATTGTAGCTTTTGATAACAGGAGAATATAAATAAAACCTTACACTTCTTGACCTGAAAAAAGATAGTTGTATTTCACATAGCAATGAAAATCACATAAAATAAACAGTTATAACAATACTATCATGAGGATAGTTTACAACTCACAACAAAGTATAGTATAGGCTTTATACAAATTTCTGTCTAGGTGTGTTTGCGTTTGGATATGTGTGAGTGTGTGTGTATTTGTTTACCTTCCTTTTTTTCCCTAAGGTAAGTCCTTCCACTCCTGGGAATGGAAAGAC
Source organism: Locusta migratoria (assembly GCA_026315105.1). Lineage (NCBI taxonomy): Eukaryota > Metazoa > Arthropoda > Insecta > Orthoptera > Acrididae > Locusta > Locusta migratoria. The sequence goes on from CM048745.1 coordinate 333,391,926, forward strand.
TCCGTTTCCACTTCCTTAAAATCCATATCCTTCCCTTTCTCCTCTCCTTTCTTCCTCTTTTCCTGAAAAAGCGACCAATGGTTGCAAAAGCTTGTATGTGTGTTTGTGTGTGATTTTATTTGTGTCTGTCGACGAGCCTGTCCTTTGGGTAAGCCTTCCGTTTTCTGTTTTTTTTTCTTTTATATATACAGTGTGTCTGCCTAAGTGTACTTGCGTCTGTGTAAATGTGTGGGTGTGTGTGTTTTTGTTTACCCTCTTTTTTCCCCCCAAGGTAAGTCTTTCCTGTCCCGGGATTGGAATGACTCCTTATCCACTCCTTTGAAACCCTCATCATTTCCTTTTCCCTCTCCTTCCCTTCTGCCTGACGAAGCAGCTAGGCTGCGAAAGCTTGAATGTGTGTTTGTGTGTGATTTTATTTATTTTATTTGTTTCTATCGACGAGCCGGTCCTTTTGGTAAGTCATCTGTTTTCCATTTATATATATATATATATATATATATATATATATATATATATATATAAAATAGAAAAGAGATGACTTACCAAAAGCACCGGCTCGTCGAGAGAAACAAATAAAATCACACACAAACACACATACAAGCTTTCGCCACCACTGGCAGCTTCTTCAGGAAAAAGAGGAAAAAAGGGGAGGAAAAGGGAAGGATATGGGTTTTAAGGAAGTGGAAAAGGAGTCAATCCAATCCCAGGAGTGGAAGGACTTACCTTAGGGGAAAAAAAGGAAGGTAAACAAATACACACACACTCAGACATATCGAAACGCAAACACACCTAGACAGACATTTGTGCTTTACACTTCAAGTGTACTTGTGTCTGTGTAAATGTGTGGGTGTGTGTGTTTTTGTTTACCCTCTATTTTCCCCCCAAGGTAAGTCTTTCCTGTCCCGGGATTGGAATGACTCCTTATCCACTCCCTTGAAACCCTCATCATTTCCTTTTCCCTCTCCTTCCCTTCTGCCTGACGAAGCAGCTAGGCTGCGAAAGCTTGTATGTGTGTTTGTGTGTGATTTTATTTATTTTATTTGTTTCTATCGACGAACCGGTCCTTTTGGTAAGTGATCTGTTTTCTATTTTTATTTTTCCCACCAGGAAAGTTTCCTTCTATAACTTTTTGTTTCATCTGTGAGTATGTGTTTGCCTTCCTTTTCTTCCCCCAATATAAGTCATTCCTCACCCGGAATTGAAATGGCTCCTTACCCCCTCCCTTAAAACCCTCATCATTTCCTTTTCCCTCTCCTTCCCTTCTGCCTGAAGAAGCAACAGGGTCGTGAAAGCTTTCGTTTGTGTGGTTTATTTATTGTGCTACTACCTGTGCTCCTTCGACTGGTGAGTAATCTTTATCTATTTTTATATATACTTTTCCTGCTAGGAATTTTTTGTCTATTATTATAGAGGAAAAAGTTCCTAACAGGAAAAAATATGTAAAAAAATATATGAAGTCTACTTACCAGACGAAGGAGCACAGGCAGTGATAGTAACAAATAAACACACACACACACATATATATATATATATACAAACACTAGCTTTCACAGCCTAGCTGCTTCGTCAGGCAGAAGGGAAGGAGAGGTAAAAGGAAATGATAAGGGTTTTAAGGGAGTGGGTAAGGAGTCATTCCAATCCCGGGACAGGAAAGACTTACCTTGGGGGAGAAAAAGGAGGGTAAACAAACAAATGCACACACACACACACACACACAGACACACACACACACACAAACACACACACACATTCACACAGACACAAGTACACCTAGGCCTAGATGTACTTGTGTCTGTGTGAATGTGTGCGCATTTGTTTACCCTCCTTTTTCTAACCCAAGGAAAGTCTTTCTTGTCCCGGGATTGGAATGACTCCTTACCCACTTCCTTAAAACCCTTATCATTTCCTTTTCTCTCCCCTTCCCTTCTGCATTACGAAGCAGCTAGGCTGTGAAAGGTAGCGTTTGTGTGTGTGTGTGTGTGTGTAGACGAAAAATTCCTAGCAGGAAAGAATATATGTTTAAAATAGACAAAGATTACTCACCAGGCGAAGGAGCACAGGTGTGATAGCAGCACAAATGAACAGAACACACTCTCATACACACAAACACAAGCTTTCACAGCCTAGCTGCTTCCTCAGGCAGAAGGGAAGGAGAGGGAAAAGGAAATGATGAGGATTTTAAGGGAGTGGATAAGGAGTCATTCCAATCCCAGGACAGGAAAGACTTACCTTGGGGGGGAAAAAGGAGGGTAAACAAATACACACACACCCACACATTTACACAGACGCAAGTACACTTAGGCAGACGTACTGTAGAATATATATATATATATGAAAAGAGCTGATTTACCAAAAGGACCGGCTCGTCAATAGAAACAAATAAAATCACACACAAACACACATACAAGCTTTCGCCACCACTGGCAGCTTCTTCAGGAAAAAGATGAAAAAAGGGGAGGAAAAAGGGAAGGATATGGGTTTTAAGGAAGTGGAAAAGGAGTCATTCCAATCCCAGGAGTGGAAGGACTTACCTTAGGGGAAAAAAAGGAAGGTAAACAAATACACACACACTCAGACATATCGAAACACAAACACACCTAGACAGACATTTGTAAAAAGCAAAGAAGTGTATATATATATATATAAATATTGTTGAAATGAGATAGAATGGCTGGCCAGTACTTACCATTGTGTTGTACCGCCGATAGTAACACAAAATGAAAAAAACAGAAAAAAAGGGACAAAGGGACAAGCTTTCGGAACACAGTTCCTTCGTCAGGTGGGAGAGAAGGGAAGAATAAAGGATGGGAACAGAAGGGAAAGGTGGTTCACGACCTAGGTCATGAATATATATATATATTATAGAGGAAAAATTCCTAACAGGAAAAATATATGTAAAAAATAGATGAAGTAAACTTACCAGGCGAAGGTGCACAGGCAGTGATAGCAACAAATAAGCACACAGACACACACACACATAAACGCAAGCTTTCGCAGCCTAGCTGCTTCGTCAGGCAGAAGGGAAGGAGAGGGAAAAGGAAATGATGAGTGTTTTAAGGGAGTGGATAAGGAGTCATTCCAATCCCGGGACAGGAAAGACTTACCTTGGGGGGAAATAAGGAGGGTATAAAATACCCACACACACACACATTTACACAGATGCAAGTACACTTAGGCAGACATACTGTAGAACTGTAGAAAGCCTATTCTACAGTATGTCTGCCTAAGTGTACTTGTGGCTGTGTAAATGTGTGGGTGACTGTGTATTTGTTTACCCTCTTTTTTTCCCTCCAAGGTAAGTCTTTCCTGTCCCGGGATTGGAATGACTCCTTATCCACTTCCTTAAAACCCTCATCATTTCCTTTTCCCTCTCCTTCCCTTCTGCCTGACGAAGCAGCTAGGCTGCGAAAGCTTGCGTTTGTGTGTGTGTGTGTGTGTGTCTGTGTGTTTATTTGTTGCTATCACTGCCTGTGCACCTTCGCCTGGTAAGTTTACTTCATCTATTATATATATATATATATATATATATATATATATATATATGTGTGTGTGTGTGTGTGTGTGTCTGTGTAAATGTGTGGGTGGGTGTGCATTTGTTTACCCTCCTTTTTTTCCCCCAAGGTAAGTCTTTCCTGTCCCGGGATTGGAATGGCTCCTTACCCCCTTTCTTAAAACTCTCATCATTTCCTTTTCCCTCTCCTTCCCTTCTGCCTGATGAAGCAGCTAGGCTGCGAAAGCTAGCGTTTGTGTGTGTGTGTGTGTCTGTGTGTTTATTTGTTGCTATCACTGCCTGTGCCCCTTCGCCTGGTAAGTGTACTTCATCTATTTTTTTAGGTATATATATATATATATATATATATATATATATATATATATAGAGAGAGAGAGAGAGAGAGAGAGAGAGAGAGAGAGAGAGAGGAAAAATTCCTAACAGGAAAAATATACGTATAAAATAGATGAAGTACACTTACCAGGCAAAGGGGCACAGGCAGTGATAGCAACAAATAAACACACAGACACACACACACACAAACGCAAGCTTTCGCAGCCTAGCTGCTTCGTCAGGCAGAAGGGAAGGAGAGGGAAAAGGAAATGATGAGTGTTTTAAGGGAGTGGATAAGGAGTCATTCCAATCCCGGGACAGGAAAGACTTACCTTGGTGGGAAAAAAGGAGGGTAAACAAATACACACACACCCACACATTTACACAGACGCAAGTACTTGTGTAAATGTGTGGGTGTGTGTGTATTTGTTTACTATTAGTTAGTGGTGGCCTTTCTCTTACTTTATGTACAGCTTCTTGTCATAGCACACGTAAGGTACTAAATTGGGACATCACAGCTGGTAGTGCCAAGATTTAAAGAAAATGGTTTCCTCCATCCAATATTCATGTGTAGTCATTGTAAAATGACTCTATGGCAGTAACAATGAGATCTTCAGCATTACTAGTAATAGGGAAAAATCACAATAAACATGATTCCAGACAAAATTTTCAATAAAACATGTGTCAACTTTCAATGCAATAATCTTTAGATGGTATGAATGCATCAAGAATTTTATCTTATAATTGAATTTTAGTACGAAGTGTAGGAGTGCTTTACATAAACAGAAAACTTACATTTGAACAATATGAAGATAGATTGCTACGTATCACAAATGTGACATTCTGAGTCGCAGACAAGCATGATGAAAAGGCTGTCACACATGATCTTTAGGCCAGAAAAACATTCTTCCTAAGGGGAAAACAAGCACACATTCATACAACTCACACAAGCATTATCACTGTCTCTGCCACTGTAACAGAGGCTACAGTGACTGGAGAACTGTGGTAATGTGTGTGTAACTTGTAAGAATTTGTGTATATTTTCCTCTTTTGAAGACATCTGTTTTGGCTGAAAGACCACGTATGCCAGTTTTATCATCCTGCCTGTCTGTGACTTGGACTTCCATTTCTTTAAACTTACATTTGAGTGTTAAGTAGAAAATAAATTAAGTATGATGGATATTATTTGCTTTGGCTTTCATATAACATAAGCAAAGTTGTATTAATGTTAGCAATTTATGGCAAATATCCACTTACCTGTTGCAAAAAAGATATTAGCATGCTGGTACCCCCATTTATCTGGTGCAGCTAGATTTAAGTCTTTGAAATACAGGATCAGTCGCTCACTATTTCTTGGTCTATATGCACGCCCCGTGGTTGTTGATATCAACATACAAACCTAAAAAATTAGACCGGTGTAATATATGTAAAGTATTCATTTACAGTTCACCACTTGAACACCCTATTAAAAACCAGTTTTATTTCATTAGTAACTGAATACACAGGGTGGTCCAAAAGTCTAAATCCCTATTGTGCATATGGTATTATGGTTGGGGGGGGTTACTGTAATTCACACTATATAATAGGCATTTATGGTGTAATAATCACTCAGTGTTATTTCTATCTGAAATGTTGGAGCCTGGTTGTCACTAAATATTCATCTCAGAGATGATAAATTATTTTTCAAAAGAGATAGATTGGCTGGCCAGTACTTGCCTTTGTGCTTTACTGCCGATAGTGAAACAAATGAAGAATACAAAAAAAGGAGATGAAAAACAACAAGCTTTCAGAACACAGTTCTTTCTCCAGGTGGGAGAGAAGTGAAGAAAAAAAGATGGGAACGGAAGGGAAAGGTAATTCATGACCTAGGTCATGAGGATGGTGTTTGAGGAGTGTGGAAGTCAGAGGTACAGCATGTATCTCTGACTTCCACAGTCCTTAAACACCTCCTCATGACCTAGGTCATGAATTATCTTTCCCTACCGCTCCTATCCTTTTTTCGACCCTTCTCTCTCACCTGAAGAAGGAACCGTGTTCTAAAAGCTTGTTCTTTTTTCACATGGGGCAGTATTATCAATCATGTGATCTTTGTACAATATGTTACCACCCAAAATATATTTGGCTGCTGTGACATCTCCGGTCTTCTTGGTGTTGCACTTTGGTTGACCAGCAAAGCAGTATGGTTAATTTTCTGAAATTTTTTCTCACTTACTATTATATGTGTAATTTGTTAATCCAAAAAACTGTGTAATATTACTAATCAGACACAAAGTATACATTTGATCCTAATATTTACCTTTGCCATCTTTATTAGAAGAATGAATTGATTCTAAGTGTGTTTTATTTGTTTAAAGTGGCATGAAGTTCAAGGTTGAGAAGCTATGAATGGGCGTAGTTATTGGATGCCTTTCTTTCCAATACATTATCTTCTTTTTTTAGACATAAAATGAGTTAAACCAAATTTGGTACGTCCTGAGAAAAGACCCATTTCCATAAGATACTACTTATAGGAAATTTATTTTTTCACAATTAAATGAAACATATTATTGAATGCAATTAGACACTGGGAAAAGCTTTAATCCTGAATCATTCAGAGTGATGACGGTTGTGTTACTATGAAAAGTGCGATGTCAATCAATAGACAGAATAGGAAAGGAAAAATAAAAGTGGGTGATACACAGCTGCATAGCTGCATAAACCAGTACAACTATCTGGTATGCATCACTTCAAGCAATAATAGGATCCACCATATCAATAACTAAATTAAAAAAATTAGCTCAGTTCTACTATCAAGTATGGACTCTGTTCTGGAAAGAACAAGTTCCCTTAAGATCAAAACATATTCTCTTTCGAACATACTTTATGTCCCATAAAAACATACGGCATGGAAACCTGTAACACCACAAAACAGTTCAACAGTAAACTACAAGCTGCAAAAATGAAGTTTTTGAGAACTATGGTCCAGAATACTAACAGCGATGTGATAAGAAATGAAAAAATAAGGGAAGGAGCTGAACTGTACATATCATTGAAAGAAAAAGTGACAAGAGGCCATTTGAAATGGTGTGGCCATGCCAAACGAATGGATCATGGAAAAGATTGCAAAACAGTGGCTACACATGAGTGTGATTGGTAGAAGACCAGTAGGATGACCAAACAAGAGATGACTGGATGAAGTGAAAGAGGACATAGGAACAAGAGGAGTCAGCCGGTATATAGTCATCGGAGAAGAATAGTACGTGGATAAATGCAAGTGGAGACGGCTCATAAACCACATCTGGGCAACTGCAGTGGAAAACCAATGATCATGGTGGTGATGATGGTGATGATAAATAATAAATCCAAATTGTGTCATAAGTCACTGAATACAAGAATGTGTTGCACGGCAGATTTGCATTTAAATAAAAGGCAATAATAACAAACCAGCCCCATGAACCAAAGACATTGCCAAGTGGGGGTGGCTTGCGTGCCTCAACAATACAAATAGTCGTATTATAGGTACAACCAGAACGGAGGGTATCTGTGGAGAGGCCAGACAAATGTATGGTTCCTGAAGAGGGGCAGCAGCCTTTTCAGTACTTACATGGGCAACAGTCTGGATGATTGACTGAGCTGGCATTGTAACTTCATCTAATTTGGCTTTGCCACATAGCTACTGCAAATGGCTGGAAGCAAGGGGAAACTACAGCCTTTATTTCTCCCGAGGACATGCAGCTCTATTGTATGAATAGCTCATGATGGCATCCTCTCGTAAAATATTCTGGAGGTAAAATAGTCCCCCATTTGGATCTCCGCGCGGGGCCAACTCAGGAGGATGCGATCATCAGGAACACTGGCATTTGATGGATGGGAGCATAGAATGTTAGATTCCTGAATCGGGTAGGGAAGTTAGAAAATTTAAAGATGGAAATGGATAGGCTGAAGTTAGATATAGTGGGGATTAGTGAAGTTCTGTGGAAAGAGGAACAGGATTTCTGGTCAGGTGAGTACAGGACTATAAATACAAAATCAGTTGGGGGTATTACAGTAGTAGATCTGATAATGAATAAGAAAATAGGAATGCAGATAAACTACTATGAGCAGCGCAGTGATCGCATTATCATAGTCAAGACAGTTACAAGGAGATCGAAGAAATATATGAGGAGGTAAAGGACATTATTCAGACAATTAAGGGAGAGGAAATCTTAATAGTGATGGGAGAATGGAATTTGGTAGTAGCAAAAGGAAGGGAAGGAAAAATAGTAGGCGAATATGGACTGGGCAAAAAGAATGAAAGAGCAGATTGCCTGGTAGAATTTTGCAAGGAACATAATTTAATCATAAAAAGCACTTGGTTTAAGAATCATGAAATAAGGTTGTATACGTGGAAGAGAACAGGCAACACTGGAAGGTACCAGATAGATTTTATAATGGTAAGACATAGATTTCGGAATCAGGTTTTAAATTTTTATACATACCCTGGGGCAGATATAGACTCTGACACATAACTTGTTGGTCATGAACTGTAGGCTGAAACTGAAAAAACTGCAAAAAAGGTATGAAAATAAGGAGATTGGACTTGGATAAATTGAAGGAACCTGAAGTTATTGACAATTTCATAGGGAGCTTTAGACAACAACTGACAGAAACTGGGGGAAATAAAACAGTAGAAGAGGAATTGGTAGCATTGAGAGATGAAATAGTGAAGACAGCAGAGGACAAAATAGGTAGAAAGGCAAGACCTACAAAAAATCCTTGGATATCACAGGAAATATGAAATTTGATTGATGAAAGGAGAAAATATAAAAATACAGTAAATGAAACAGGCAAAACTGAGTACACACGACTAAGAAATGAAATTGACAGGAAGTGTAAAGTAGCTACGCAGAAATGGTTAGAAAGCTATTGCAAGTCTGAAGAAGAATGTATAAATAGGGGAAAAATAGATATCACCTACAGGAAAATAAAAGAAACATTTGGAGACAAGAAAAGCAGCTGTATGCATATAAAGAAATCAGATGGAAAACCAGATCTCAGCAAAGAAGGGAAAGCTGAGAACACGGAAGGCAATCCTCACTTCACAGCTTATCTTAGAAGACAGATTAAGGAAAGGTAAACCTACATTTCTATATTTTGTAGATTTAAAGACAGCTTTCGACAATGTTGATTGGAATATACTCTTTTAAGTTCTGAAATTAGCAGAAGTAAGACACAGGGAACAGAAGGTTATTTACAACTTGTACAAAACCCAGAATCAGAATCAGAATTTTACTGTCTCATAACATACAAGTTAAATCATTGATTTAGTGTATAGGAGACTCTTCAGTGTAAAATAATAATATATTCATACAATGTAGTTACAAAATCACAGCACATAATTATATGTTTTTATCCTGCTCAAATACTCAGATTATCATTTAAGAATTCATAAATTGAATAACAGTATTTTTGTACCAGAGTGCTGTATAATTTTCTTTTCATTGATTCAGTTTCAACCTTTCAAAAATATGTGTCTTTTAATTTATTACATATTTTCATTCCCATATAATGTGCAGTCTGGGCATATGAATTTAGTCTGTGTGTAGGGAGCAGCATGAAACTGTATTTGTTCCTTGTTTCATAACTGTGCTGGAAGTTATTATGAAGAAATAGTTCTAGATTATTATTTATGAAAAGAATTATTTCAAATTAGTACAATGAGGGAACACTCAGTATATTTAGATCTCTTAATAATGGCCGATAGGATTCTCTTGGCTTTGCACCACACATGTTTCTAATAATTTTTTTCTGCAGCGTTAATATTATTGTCATACTGTTAGCATTATCCCAAAATATGCCATATCTCACAGTTGACTCAAAATAGCTACAGTACACTATTTTTCTTATGTCTAAATTAGTTACATTGGCTAGGATGGACATAGCAAATGCAAGGCTGTTTAATTTCTTTTTTAGGTAGTCTATGTGTAAGGACCAGGATAGATCTTTGTCCAGTTTCATTCCCAAGAATTTAAAATGACTGCTTCATGTAGTTCCTTACTATTCTGCATAATCTGTATATCATTTAATTTAGACTGTGTCTTAAACTGCAATAACTATGTTTTTGTTATATTTAATTTTAGACCATTTAGATGGAACAAGACATCTAGGTTTTCTAGGGTCTTTAGGACATTTTCCGGAATTTCATCTGTTTTTTTGTTTTCAATCAGTACTGACATGTCATTAGCAAATAGAACTGAATGATAATTTATATTTATGAGTAAGTCATAAATATAGAAAAGAAAAAGGATTGGGCCTAGAATTGAGTCTTGTGGTACCCCCTGTGGGATAGATCTCCACTTAGAGGAGTATTTTCCTTTGCTCGATGTTATGATAACCCTTTGTTTCCTCTCCGTTAGATATGACGTACACCACTGTAGGGAAGTACCCATAATTCCAGTTTTTCCATTTTATTTAATAGTAGGTGGTTCAAATTGTCAAATGCCTTGGATAGATCACAGAATACTCCTGCTGCTTTCTGTGATTTGTCTAAGATGTAAATTAATTTGTTGACAAATTCATTGATAGCATAGATTGTACTTTTCCCTTTTTGAAAGCCAAATTGATTTTTTGATATTATATTAAATTTGTGACAGAAATTTTGAATTTGAACTGCAACGATCACTTCAAATATTTTGAAAAACACAGGAAGGAGAGGAATTGGATGGTAATTTCTCATATCTTCTTTACAGCCTTTTTTAAACAATGGTTTCACTTCCGATATTTAGGAAATCTGGAAAGTAGCCTTCTTCAAGTGACTGAATAATTATTTTACACAGAAGAATTGTTATTATATTTGAAACTGCTTTAATGACCTTTGAAGGTATTTCATCCCATTCCACTGAATTTTTATTTTTTACGTTTAATATAGTTCTCTCTATATCTTCTACTGTTACTGTGTAAAATTTAATTAGACACTCATTTTTGCTCAGACTCGAGCCAAATAGGTGTACAATATCTTGATATGGAGGAATATTCACATTAGATTTTGCTAGTGTCATGAAAAATTCATTAAAGGTTTCTGATATCTGAGCAGGATTTACAATTATTTTGTCTTGTATCTTTAGTTTAGAAATTTCTTGGTCACTCGGTTTGATTCCAAGTTCAGATTTGACAAATGTCCACACTGCCTTAGATTTATTTTTGTGCTTTCTGATGAATTTCCTATTTGCCATTTCCTTTGCTGCTTTTACCGCCTTCCTACACAATTTTTTACAATATTTAATAAATTCAGGACTCTTATTGGATTTCAGCTCAGCATGAAGCTCTTTGTTTCTTTTACTTGATATTTTTATGCCAGTGGTTATCCACTTTAGTTTACTTGTTGTCTTTCTTTGGCAGACAAAGGGTGGAAATGTTTCATTGAAAACATGCAAAAAATTATTTTAAAACCTATCAAATTTTTCCGAACATGAACTTTCTTGCTGTAATGACCAATCTGTCTCATTTAATAACTCTATAAGCAAAGCATAGTGATCTGAGATGCCTAGGTTGAAAGTGAATTTGGCATTCTCATGTAATGTATAATTTGTTAAGATGGTGTCTATGTATGTTGCTGATTTATCATTTACCATGGTGAATTCAGTGAAATTTAATCCAAAGTCATATTGTTGAATTAAGTCATTAAACTTTGTTGAAATGCTTGTTTCACCTTCTGTATCTATATTGAAAACAGCAGCAATTATAGTATTTTCCTCATTTCTTTCATGAGTTTTTGTAGGAGACATTGGACTTTCTCAAAAAATAATTTGGTTACATCATTACCTGGATCCTATATACAGAGATAATAATAATATTTTGTTGTTCAAGCTCTACACAGCAACTTTCAAATATAAGTTCTTCGTTAAGAAAATTAAAATTACCTCTTTCCTTATATTCTAGCGCTTTTAATCATAATACAAGAGCCTCCATGAGTTTTGTTTTTTCTGCAAAACTACTAATTTGTAGCTCGTCAATTTTTGCAATTTTATTCTGTAGATATGTGGCACGCAGGCCATGAATGTTCCAGTGCATTAAGAATGATGAATTATACCTAGTTACTGTTTCCAATATGCCTTCCTTTGTTGTATCTTTTTCTACCACATGTTTTAGTTCATCCCCCCCTCCCCCCACTGACTGCCAGTTTCCCCTGTTTCGTATAAGTTTGCCCAGGTCAATAAACATTTTGCTATTTAGATACAAGCCATCCTGCCCTATACAATCATCTCTAATAAACTTGTTTGAGTCTACAAATATTACTCCTAGTCTGTTAGATTGATCACAGATGTTGCAGTTTATTTTGTCTATATATTTGTTACTCACTGATCTTCTGCTCAATATGCTGTTTATTATAATTCTTGAATACGGGTAGATATTTTTCGCTGTAAGACAGGGTTGTAGACTTTCCCCAATGTTATTCAATTTGTGCCATGAGCAAGCTATAAAGGAAAGCAAGGAGAAATTTGGGGAATGAATTAAAGTCCATGGTGAAGAAATAAAAACCTTGCATTTTGCTGATGACATTGTAATTCTGTCAGAGACAGCAAAGGACCTGGAGAAGCAATTGAATGGAATGGACAGTGTGTTGGAAGGAGGGTATAAGATGAACATTAACAAGAGCAAAACAATGGTAATGGAATGCAGTCTTAGAAAATCAGGCGATGAAGGAATTAAATCATGTAATGAATAAATAAATGTGGTAAATGAGTTTTGTTACATAGCCAGTAAAATAACATATGATGGTTGCAGTACAGAGGATATATAATGCAGCATGGCAATGGGAAGAGAAGTGATTTTGAAAAAGGGAAATTTGTTAAAATCGAATATTAATCTAAGCATAAGGAAGTCCTTTCTGAAGGCATTTGTGTGGAGTGTTGCCTTGTATGGGAGTGAAACATGGATGATAAACAGTGCGACAGGATGAAGATAGAGGTTTTTGGAATGTGGTGTTACAGAAGAATGCTGAAGATTAGGTGGGTGGATCACATAACTAATGAGATACTGAATATAATTGGGGAGAAAAGGAATTTCTAAAAGAAGGGATAGATTGGTAGTAGGACACACTCTTAGACATCAAGGATTTGTGAACTTAGCGCATACAAGGGAGGTAAAAATCACATAGGGAGACCAAGAGATGAATGCAGTAACAAATTCAAATTCATGTAGGTTGCCGTTCTTATGAGGAGATGAAGAGGCTTGTTCATGATAGAGCAGGGTGGAAAGCTGCATCAAAGCAGTCTCCGGGCTAAAGACTATAACAACAACAACAACAATAAAAAAATTCTAATAGATCAATGACAACATAAAGGAACTTCGTAGTAAGTGAATGACAAAGATAATAAACAGTTTAATAATTAATCAAGTTAATTACATGAAACAATAATAGAATAGTAACACAGTGTCATGTATAAAAATTATTGTTCAGTTTATGATACCGTTCATTTTAATAAAAAAAAAATGGTAATTTGTCACGCACTCAATGAACTCTTGATAAGAGTACATTCCTTTCCTTTTAATTTGTCTAAGTAAAGTAGTTTTAAATTTATTTAATGGCACTGTGTAAGCATTTTCAACTGATTTGTTGAAGTACATGAGCCCTAAGATATTTCAACCTGTTGTGTCTCTGACAGCCAATTATATGGCACATCAATTGTAGATCCTTGTCTAGTTTTTGATCATGTATTGTCTTCCTTTACTCAAATTTACATATATTCTCTTTAAAATAAGTAGGGCAATTACAGGTATACAGAATAAATATTGTAATTATATTTAGTTGTTTATAACAGTTTTGACATAATACATATGGGCTCAATCCTGCATTCCTGCAGTACAGTTCACAGCTTTCTGTTACCATTTAACCGCAATAACTGGTGTCTTTGAAAGATACGCTATACCCCACAACCAATCCTTGAGGCACTCCATTTACAGCTGGAAGAAACTTTGAATTTTGATTATTTAACTTAACTAAGCATTTTCTATTGTCAAAGAAACACTCTATAGGCACACAGTATTCTATCTCATTCTGTAGCAGTAGAGGATTTTTATGAGAATATTGTTGGAGTCCATTTCAAAGGCTTTACTGAGGTCCAACACTATTCCACAAACAAATTCTTCACTACATATATGTATTTGAACATTCATTCAAGGTAAATATCTTCATGTAGGATTTTATTGATTTCTTTTGTTATTGTCTCTGTTAGCCATGTAAATGATTTTTTGAACTACACAGATGGGAGTTATCCTTGCAGTACATTCTCCTTACAATTCACACTTTTCATGTGCTGTGTGTGTGTGTGTGTGTGTGTGTGTGTATGCAGTTGTTTTCCTTTCCTCCCCCTCCTCCTTCCCCTTCCCACTACATTCCTAAGCTCCATCTTGTTCCATCCATCCAGTAGAGTCCACACAGGATATGATGGACAATGCACAGAGATGAGTTTTTGTCTGAAGTGCCAGGCGAGTTCATTCCTTCATTCACTTCCACCTGTTAGCCAGTGCATGTCGAGTAAGAACACTGCTATAAACAGCTTGGCAGCACAGTCTCCAAGCATTGTAGGTGCAGGTAGATGTAGGAAGAATTCTGCGTAGCCAGACATGAGAGATTGATTTCAGTGTAATTAAATTTATGTTGGAAGAGGCAAAAAAAGGGGATAAAAATCCTATTAAAACTGTCCTTAAAAAGAGTGTAGTCTGCTTCTAGTGTTTCACTTTGGGGGAGGGGGTAAAAAAATAGAAAAAAAATAATAATAATAAAATAAAATAAAAAATTTAAAAAAAAAGGGGGAGAGAGGGGGGGACAAATTAGTTGCTGGTAGTTCTGGAGACTTCTCTACTCGAGGAAAAGTGGAATAAAGAGAAAAAGGTGTTAGATTTACATGATTTTCATGAACAAGTTATGCAAAGATTGATAAGCAATTTACATGTGTCAAGCAAACAGCACCCCACAATAAAGTAAAAACACGCCTTGGTTGCACACTGGTAGAGTGCCAGACTATGAATCCAAAGGTCACAGGTTTGATCCCCGCCAGGTCCTAGGATTTTTATCTGTCACTTTCCACTTCTTTCACCTCTGGCAGTACTGCTCATGTGAAAAATACCGAGCAGCACTGTGGTTCAGAACCCATGTTAAACCGTAAGTCCCCCTATAAAAGTGAGTTCGAAGGTCAGAGGAAGGCAACGGCATACCACCACCAAAGAGGACCATGCCCAGTAAAGCACTGTGGTGTTCATACCAATCTTCAGATTGTTGACAATAAAGTAACTTTTCCTGTAACAAGGAAAAATTTGTCTTTCAAGGAAAGTATTTCTTCATTGCAGTACCTATTTCAGAAGTTAGGCTTCAGGTACTTAGTTGCTTTAATTTTAATATAATACTTAAATGCTTTATTTTTCATGTAATTAACATGCTTAATATTTACCAGGTGGTGCAAAAACCAGGTGCCACTTTCAAATGGAAAACGTCTGATTATAGTAACTGATAAGGACAAGAAGTTCTACAGAGTATAAGGTATTAATGTGTCTAAAGGGTAAAGGAAACATTTATGTTTTCTGGTCTACAATACTGTTGTGGAAAGGAGGAGGGACAGGAAGGGAGTCAAGGGAGGAGAGAAGGGAACGGACATGGACTGCAATCAGATGACCCGACTTGGGCCATCACTGGGGGGAAGGGAGTGCAGAAGTTGGGAAGAGAAGCCTGTGGTTCGGATGGCAGGGTGAAGCATGGACCCGGACAACATATAACACAAACAACTGTTGCCGGCAGAACCGCAGAGGTGGAACAACAGCTTTAGATAGAAGACTGGTTATGGGACTGGTGCAGAAAGCCCCTGTCGTAAGACGCACATCAGTGTGAAGAATGGGGTCTACAACCCGCAAGGCAGAAGGGGCTGCTGAATCGTAGACTAAGCTCCCATAATCTAGCTGTGACTGATTCAGAGCCTTGTAAAGCTGCAGGAGGGTACAACGGAGTGTTATCAGGGCACGCAGCAAGGGCAGTTCGGAACTCCCACTCACTAAACGGGACGTTATATAGTTCCCGACGATGAGTACGGAAGGATAACTGTTTCCGCTTGGCCCGCTCTTTGAGAGAGCAGAAGTCATCACTGTATGTGGCAGTCGCGGAGCAATGTACGTAGTACTTTGCAATGTGCTTGGCGATAGCTGTTGGAAGTGTGCAGAGCACACCCTGGATGGTGAGAGATGGGATTCCTGTGGGCGGGCAGTATTCAAGATGTGTCGAACTTGCATCCATACCCGAGTCAGGGAGGTGCGGGAGCTGATAGTGGCTACATACAGCTCGCAGGAGTCCTGCTTGCTCTGCTGTATGAATTGTTGAGGCACAGACCTACACTGATGGGAACCGGTGGTTTGTGAAACCTGCCTCAGCGGCTACAACAATACTGTCAGCCATCTGCTGGACTGCATTATCAATGTCTGCTGGAAGTGGTGCATCAATTACAGCAGCTGAGGCATAAGCAGGCCAGTCAGCCCTATGGAGGCACCAACAGGGCAAGCGGTCTGGAGGTTGGTACTGCAGGAGTGACACAAAGATTGGAAAGTGGTCGCTGCCACACAGGTCCCGCCAACCGAGGTGTGGTCGAAGGCTAGGGCTGCAGACAGAGAGGTCAATCACCGAATATGTGCCCTGTGCCACACTAAAATGCGTGGGGGTACCAGAATTCAAGAGGCAAAGGTCTTGTTGCACCAGTAATGTCTCAACATCCCTACCACGGCCTGTGGTCTGTGTTCCATCCCACAATGGGTGGTGGGCGTTGAGGTCCCCCAAAAGGAGGAATGGTGGGGGAAGTTGGGAGACCAGAGCAGTAAGGTTATTGAGAGACATGACCTCATCTGGGAGAAGGAAGAGACTGCAGATCATTACATCGTGCCTTGACCGGATACTGACTGCCACTGCCTCAAGAGTGGTGTGGAGTGGTGCCAGGACACTGGGGACAGTGTCAAGAATGTACAGGCACACACCACCAGATACCCAATCTATACAGACTGATTGCAATAGTAACCCTGATACCCACAGAGGGCAGGGCTCCACTGTGAAGGGAACCATGTTTCCTGCAGGGCTGTACAAAATGCAGGGTAGCAGCATAATAATTGCCGGAGTTCAGCTAGGTGGTTAAAGAAGTCACCACAATTCTACTGGAGAATGACTTATTCTCCATGCTGGAAGGCTATAAAAATAAATAAATAAGGTAACTAGATCATTCCATGGGAACATGTGTGGACTTCTTGTCAGGACCTTCAGGATCTAAAACCATAGATTCTGGTAAGTCTAAAAGTGCGTGATCGTCAGGGGAGGCGAGGATCTCGACTTCATCCTCTGAAGCAGAGAATGTGGGTGTTTGTGGCTTCAAAGCCACCAAAGAATCCTTTTTCTTGTGGCACTGTTTCTAGTCCTCTTGAGGGCCCTTCGGCATTAAGGGACTTGGGAGCTTCTCAACAGGGGCTGCACGGGCTGACGAAGAGTTGGAGGGCCTTCGATCAGCAGCTGGAGGGTCCTTCAGCAATTTGCTGGGATCCGTTTTCCCATGGAGAGAAGCCTCGGAAGGGAGTGTCCCATGGGACCCCTTCTAAGCGAGAGGAGCCGGAGGAGGCTGCTCCTTCTCTGGCTGGGAGTCAGGGACTGATGTCGCCGATGGAGAGGGGTAATTGCTCCCGCAGATGGTGTTCTGGGAGCAACAGTTAAAGAGGTCCCCCCCCCCATCAAGGGGGCAATGGGAGGTGGTTGGCCCTTAGGGCCCACAGGGGTAGAGCGTACTTGCGGTGCCGTCGTCCCCATGGACAGAATCAAAGGACATTACCATCCGTATGGAGTGGAGCCACTCATACTTTTTACATGCCTTAGAATACGCCAAATGGTACAGGGATTTGATCTCCATTATTTTTCTTTTATGAAGTAATATACCACAGTTCGGTGAGCAAGGCGGGTGGTGTTGCCCACAATCCAAGCAAAGGGGATGTGGAAATCATCGGGCGTGCGGGAGCGATGGTCGCCCACATTCCCTGCAGTTAGGGCTGGAAGTGCATCGGGAGGACATGTGCCTGAACTTCCAGCACCTGAAACACCGCATAGGGGGAGGGACATATGGTTTTACATCGAACCGGAATATCATTACATTGACCTTCTCAGGGAGTGTAACGCCTTCGAAGGCCAAGATAAAAGCACCAGTGGCAACACTCTGATCTTTAGGTCCCCTGTACACACGCCGGACGACGTGAACCCCCCGACGTTTCCTCACAACTCTTCATCGGTCTGAGAGAGGAGATATATGTGGTAGATTAAACCCTGGACCATGTTTAGTGACTTATGGGGCGTGATACTAACCAGAACTTCACCCAGCTTATCACAGGCAAGTAATGCCTTCAACTGGGCTGGGGACACCGTCTGTATCAGCACAGCCCCACTTCGCATTTTCAAGAATGATGCCACTTCGCCAAACTTATCATCGAGGTGCTCAACAAAGAACTGAGGCTTAGTGGTCATGAAAGATTCACCATTAGCACAGCCCCACTTCGCCAAACTTATCATCGAGATGCTCAACAAAGAACTGAGGGTTAGTGGTCATGAAAGATTCACCATCTCCACTTTCTCTGGTCAACTCCTCCCCTGGTTCCTCAGCCCCTCAATTTCTCAAACTGTTATGAAAAATAACATACATCTATCAACTTTCAGGGTGACATAGTGTCGGAATTTACTGCAAGTTATCCTCTGTCATCAGCATTCAGTGGCTTGTGCCAACCTTCTCCATAAAAACAAACATGGTTGTGTTAACATTCATGGTTGTTAGTCAAACAGCATTATAGTCTGCTGTAAGATACCCTTGGCCATAGACAGTATGACACCTAAATACACAGTAATCTTTCTCTTGATTTGAGGTTCCATTGTACCAAATTTCATCAAGACTGAGATAAAATTGAATATTTGTATGAATTAGAAACAAATGGACAAAAACTGATCATTGATGACCTCTATTACATGATGATCGGTTATCTTTACTCTTTTCATTATTTATATTCTACCAATGACTTTCAATTCCCATACCCATAGCTATCATTCTGAAGATAAAACGACAAGCATTTGTCTTAAAGCTTAAAGTGTCCTGTGCAGTATGCTCAAAAAACCCACAGTAATGAAAGGACTAAAACTGACTCAGAAAATTAAAAGCCAAAAGATAATTAAGGCACACAATGCAGTAAATTAGAGAAACATTTTAAAAAAACAGAAAAAGACATATGAAATTGTAGATTTACAAACAACTTCCTCCAATTGGTTTTAATACACTGATTAGAGAGCAGTTCAGTTTTCGTACCTGTGATAGTTTCTGCAAAACATGTGCAGGAGTAATATGAGCACTACAGTGGATGACGGCTACATCTGTAGTTCTCAGTTTTTGAAAGCAATGTTGTAATATAGTGCTGAAAACAAAAAATTATTCAAACTTAAATTTATGGGATATATTATGTCAAATTAACTTATATTTCTAAATTAATACAATTATGAATGATAAACAAAGTTCGGAACTCCATCTGTATGTTCACTCTAATGGTCAATGACTAAGAAGTAAGTGGAAGTCAAAATACTGTATGTTGAAATAAATTCACTTACACAACACCAAACTAGACTCAATCAGGTGCAATGAATATGACAGAGCAACGTGAGTGATTAGAGAAAACACATCAAAATGTACTAAAATATCAGTCACTCAACTGCAATTCATTCAATTGACATAGTAAATCTGCCAAGTTCTTAATCCATAACAATAGACGGGAGTCAGATTGAATCTGCATTGGTTGCACGTTGTTGTACTTCTGTTAACTGCACCATACTCTCAGTACCTTAAAAGTAATCTTTTCTCTGTTTGTGCGTGCAATGTCGAGACAACACACTTGTTTCTGTATTTAGTGAAGCGCATTATCGAGTAAGATTGACTTTACATCTGCGTCAGAGTGAGTCAAAATTGGTAAGCTTCTTTCTCTAAATTATACACTTGGTAATTTTTTTTTGTATATATAAAAAATAGACGAAGATTACTCACCAGGCGAAGGAGCACAGGTGTAACAGCATCACAAATAAATAAATGAATACACACACACACACACACACACACACACACACACACACACACACACAAATGCTACCTTTCGCAGCCTAGCTGCTTCATCAGGCAGAAGGGAAGGAGAGGGAAAAGGAAATGATGAGGGTTTTAAGGAAGGGGGTAAGGAGCCATTCCAATCCCGGGAGAGGAAAGACTTACCTTGGGGAAAAAAATGGAGGGTAAACAAATGCACACACACCCACACATTGACACAGACACAAGTACACCTAGGTATACATACTGTAGAAAGCAAAGAAGTTAAGAAGTTAGAGAGAGATACCACTTGAGGCAGAGGCTCTGTCCAGAGAAGCGATGCAAAGATGTTAAGATGGTGGGTGGGAATTTGAATTTAGCGGAGGTTGAGACCAGGTGGGCAACGGGAAGAGAGAATATGCTGAAGGGCAAGTTCCCATCTCCGGAGTTCTGAAGGATTGGTGTCAGTGGGAAGTATCCAGATAACCCGGACGGTGTAGCACTGTGCCAAGATGTGCTGGCCGTGCGCCAAGGCGTGTTTAGCCACAGGGTGATCCTCGTTACCAACAAACACTGTCTGCCTGTGTCCATTCATGTGAATGGACAGTTAGTTGCAGGTCATTCCCACATAGAACGCTTCACAGTGTAGGCATGTCAGTTGGTAGATCACGTGGGTACTATCGCAAGTGGCTCTGTCTCTGATCGTGTACACCTTCCGGGTTACGGGACTGGGGTAAGTGGTGGTGGAACGGTGCATAGGACAGGTTTTACAACAGGGGCGGTTACAAGGGTAGGAGCCAGAAGGTAGGGAAGGTGGTTTGGGGATTTCATAGGGGTGGACTAGGAGGTTACGGAGGTTAGGTGGGCGGCGGAAACACACTCTCGGTGGAGTAGGAAGGATGTCATGAAGGACGGATCTCATTTCGGGGCAGGATTTAAGGAAGTCGTATCCTTGCTGGAGAGCCACATTCAGAGTCTGCTCCAGTCCCGGAAAGTATCCGGTGAGAAGAGGGGCACTTCTGGGATTCTTCTGTTGAAGGTTCTGAATTTGTGGGGATGAGGAAGTGGCTCTGGCAATTTGCTTCTGATTAGGTACATTATATAAACAAAAATAAAAATAGAAAAGAGATGACTTACCAAAAGGACCGGCTCGTCGAGAGAAACAAATAAAATCACACACAAACACACATACAAGCTTTCGCCACCACTGGCAGCTTCTTCAGGAAAAAGAGGAAAAAAGGGGAGGAAAAGGGAAGGATATGGGTTTTAAGGAAGTGGAAAAGGAGTCATTCCAATCCCAGGAGTGGAAGGACTTACCTTAGGGGAAAAAAAGGAAGGTAAACAAATACACACACACTCAGACATATCGAAACGCAAACACACCTAGACAGACATTTGTGAAAAGCAAAGAAGTTGGACAGAGATACCTTTTTTTCCTCTTTTTCCTGAAGAAGCTGCCAGTGGTGGCGAAAGCTTGTATGTGTGTTTGTGTGTGATTTTATTTGTTTCTCTCGACGAGCCGGTCCTTTTGGTAAGTCATCTCTTTTCTATTTTTATTTTTGTTTATCCCACCGGGAAAGTTTCCCTCTATAATTTTATATAAAACGGATGACTTACCCAAAAGGACCGGCTCATCAATAGACACAAATAAAAATAAAAATCACACTCAAAACACACTTACTAGCTTTCACCACCACTGGCAGCTTCTTCAGGAAAAAGAGGAAAAAAGGGGAGGAGAAAGGGAAGGATATGGGTTTTAAGGAAGTGGAAAAGGAGTCATTCCAATCCCAGGAGTGGAAGGACTTACCTTAGGGGACAAAATGGAAGGTAGACAAATATATATATATGAACACAAGTAGAGTTCTTTACATATTCTAATCTTCTTCGTGAGGAGCAAACAATATCCAGTGGAGACAAGCTGGCAACTAGAAAATATTGCTGTATATATACATCCTAAAACTGAAAATAAAAACCATCACATTATCCAGACATTGTAATCTGTGGACAGTTGTTGTGTCTAACAATTGCACAAGAAGTAGCGTAACTTTATTTTATAAAAGAGTCATGTTTTACATTACCTTTATGTGAAATTATAGTGAAGAAAAACATTATTTATTATTTTCTAAGAAATGAATAAGTCAATAATTCAAGTAACTCTTTAAAAACAGTTTGATTTTATAGCACACCTAGCATGTTTTATGAATTCTTTAGTGTTAAATATAATTTTTATTTATTAATCATGGTGTTTGGCATCCCTAATTGTGCAAAACCCCTTAATTACACAATAAATAAATAAAAAAAAAAAACCACAAACCTGTTATGCTGTCGTAACAAGCGGAGAGGTGATACTCTGACGTGGCATGTCCCAGGTGGCAGATAGGGGGGTCCTAACTGGCTTGCCAGCCAACTTGACCAAACACAAACCCTCTGGATTAACACTGCAGTTGTATCTCAAGCAATCCTCAGAAAGCTCCACCACTCCAACTGTACAAATTTTATGGATTATGAGTGGAAAAGAAAACAAATTACCCGAGAGAGTAAAATCTCTTGTCCTCCGGTCGCAAGCAGGCATATCGGGTTCTGGGAAGCCTCCACTTCCTGCTCTTCTTTTACCAAAACAACCCAAAAACTTAAATTCAAGACAAAATACAGTATGGAAACAGGAAAACATCAAGAACTGACTCGAGCACTTGAGCATCATAATATCCAAATTCTGGTACTACAAGAAACCTGCTACACTGATGAAAACTCTTTTGAAATAGACAACTAAAGAATTTATAAAGGAAAACCAGCAGAGTAAATCTTTGGAAAATGCCCCTTATTAGGTACACCTTTTATTGTTAGAAAAAATATAATGGAATCGATAATAAACTTCAATTCTACATCCAACAGGCTCTCAACTTTGACAATGAAATGTAAAAACAAAATGCATACGCTAGTGAATGCTCATGCTCCAACAAATATTGACAATTAGAAAAATCTGATCAAAGTACAGACCTTCAGGGAAGAACTAGAAGACACGATTCAGAAGATTCCAAAGGAAAAGTCATCATCCTGCTCGGGGATTTTAACGCACAGCTCGGCAAGGAGAGGAAATATCAGAACATCATTGGTGAATATCCGGCACATAAGAGGACAAATAATGATGGAATAAGACTTGTGGAACTCTGCCAAGTCTTTAACCTAAAAATTATGTACACACTTCAAGAAACATCTGAAGAAGATGAAGACATGGAAAGCATCAAATCAGGAGCCAAAATATATTCGGATCACTATCTTGTTAAATCCAAAATTAAATTCATCCCAAATTCAGTAAAAAACTGCAAGGAGAGACATAGGAGGAAATGAAGTCTCAAATAATGAAAGCAGCAGAAGAATCTCTTCCAACTAAAATCGAAAGGAATAATATCTAGTGGAATGCCAAGTGCAATGAAGCATTGGACAGCAGACAAAAGCTTTGGCAAATATTTAAATCAAACCCGACACAAATCAATCTGGAAAGGTTCAGAGATGGTAGAAAAAAGCATCCTATACAATTAGAAACGAAAAGAGACTTTTCAAAAAATTATCCTTTCAACAAATACAGATACACTTCACTCAACACAAGTCAAGAGACTATTACCAGTCCTTCAAAAGACACCTGAACGGGTATGAACCACCAAGTTAAATTTTCGTGACAAATCAGGGAAATTAGGTACAAATGAACAAGAAAACTGCAATATTTTAGCACATTATTTCAAAGACCTTCTCAATTTAAGTGCCCCCCCCCCCCCCCCCGAGAAAGCGGAATTCAGAACTACAGAAGAAATTCCTGCAGAATCACATCCACCATCTCTAGATGAAGTTCAGAAAGCTATAAAGTCCCTCAAGAACAACAAGTCTTCTGGTGAAGATGGAATCACAGCTGAACTTTTCAAACTAGGCGAGGAAAAAGTAACATTACACCTCGGTACAATTATTAAACAGATTTGGCGAACCAAAAAGATCCCAGAAGATTGGAGGACGGCACTTATACATCCACTCCACAAAAAGGGTGACAAATCAGACGTGAACAATTACAGGGGGATTTCCCTTCCATATACAAGGTCCTTCCCAAAATATTATTAAACAAATTTGACCCAGTTCTCAATACAAAAATAGGAGAATATCAAGGTGGATTTAGAAAAGGGAGGAGCTGTTCAGAGCAAATTATAAATCTTAAAAACATAGTTAGAATATTGCCAGAGCCAGAGCCACTTCCTCATCCCCCCCAAATTCAGGACCTTCAACAGAAGAATCCTAGAAGTGCCCCTCTTGTCACCGGATACTTTCCGGGACTGGAGCGGACTCTGAATGTGGCTCTCCAGCAAGGATATGACTTCCTTAAATCCTGCCCCAAAATGAGATCCATCCTTCATGACATCCTTCCCACTACACCGAGAGTGTCTTTCCGCCTCCCACCTAACCTCTGTAACCTCCTAGTCTATCCCTATGAAACCCCCAAACCATCTTCCCTACCTTCTGGCTCCTACCCTTGTAACCGCCCCCACTGTAAAACCTGCCATATGCCCCCTTCTACCAACACTTACTCCAGTCCTGTAACCCGGTAGGTGTACACGATCAAACGCAGAGCCACTTGCGATAGCACCCACGTGATTTATCAACTGATATGCCTGCAGTGTGAAGTGTTCTATGTGGAAATGACCAGCAACAAACTGTCCATTCGTATATTACCGTATGGCTAAACATGCTTTGGTGCACGGCCAGCACATCTTGGCACAGTGTTACACCGTCCGGGTTATCTGGATACTTCCCACTGACACCAATCCTTCAGAACTGCGGAGATGGGAACTAACCCTTCAGCATATTCTCTCTTCACGTTGCCCACCTGCCCTCAACCTCTGCTAAATTGGAATTCCCACCCACCATATTTAACATCTTACCATCTTTGCCTTGGTTCTCTGGACAGAGCCTCTGCTTCAAGTGGCATCTCTGTCTAACTCCTTAACGTCTTTGCTTTCTACAATATGTCTGCCTAGGTTTGTTTTCGTCTGTGTAAATGTGTGTGTGTGTGTGTGTATTTGTTTACCTTCCTTTTCTTCCCCCAAGGTAAGTCTTTCCTCTCCCGGGATTGGAAGGGCTCCTTACCCCCTCCCTTAAAACCCTCATAATTTCCTTTTCCCTCGCCTTCCCTTATGCCTGAAGAAGGAACTGGATTGAGAAAGCTTGTGTTTGTGTTTGTGTGTGTTTTATATATTTGTGCTACTATCACCACCTGTGCTCTTTCACCTGGTGAGTAATCTTCATCTATTTTTTAATATATAACTATGTAACTAGGTTCAAACCAAGAATGATGGTGGGTCGTGCATGTCTAGACAAAGCATCTTTGGCACTTTCAAAAGACAGTTGAAGTATGCATATTATGTGCATTGCTCTTGAAGAAACCTTTACCATGCAAATAATGGCTATATATTGCATGCCAGCACCATCAGCAATGACAAATTGCAACAAATAGACTAAAATACACTGAATAACTCACTACAATCAAGTTTAACTTTGGCAATGCCTACGGCAGTTGTAGCAAAGCATTCAGAACAATAGTGAACACTCATTGGCTGTTGGAGAATGCATGATGTAGATGCACAGACCAAGCTTAAACTCAACTTCCATCGTTTGTGGATCCAACCGTAATACAAAATAACTCTGTAATAACAAGAGACACCTTGAAATTAAAGTATATGGGCAAAATGGCCTACCAACAATGCCGCTGGTTGCGCAGGACTGCCAGTCTGCAACTGTTCAGTATTCCACCACCACCACTTTAATACTCATGAAACAAAGGAGTAAAATACTATTTCTGATTACAGGAAGGTATTAATTTTATGTGATTTCTGGGTCCACAGAAATGAGAAAGAAAGAAAAACATACATTTGTGTGGACCATCAGTCTGCATGTGACTACTGCAGGGTTAAATAAATAGATTCAAGTGTGTTCCTTTTGAGATGATAGCTTGAGGTAATAAGTTACCATCTAAGACATATTTTGTTGAAATTACTAGACACATCCAAAAGTTAGTAATTTTAAGTTTAATTTTCCTATATTCATATATTGTGATCATTAACTCTTGTAGTTTTCAAGATACTGAAAGTATTGTCACTTCATACGATGTGCCTAATTTTTCTGACATCATAGATGCCTTCATGGAAACGTAACACTGAGATGTATTATTTACTTCTAAGTTGAGAGATTTCCTTCTCTTAAGTATCTGCCGGAGTGTCCATAAAGAGATTTTCTAGTCACTTCAACCCCCCCCCCCCTTTAGAAACAGAGGTATTTCATTACCGGCAGTTTGCCATTGTCTACGAGGGTCTTATGCAATCTTAGAAGGTTGCCTGCTCCCTGATGGTTGACCTGTCCCTCCCAAACAGAAACAGCATGTTTTATCCATTTAGTTGATGTACAAACATAGTATGTATCCAAAATGTCATAAGGGTCAGCATTGATTCTGCAATATGCAGAGTCAGAAAGTAAACATTGCATGTTTTGAAAATAATCCTCCTTGTTCAACATAACTGTAGTATTTCCCTTGTCTGTTGGTAAAATATTGTATTTGCATGAGTATGGGCCTCACATATTTCATTTATTTATTTTATTTTTATTTATTTATTTATTACAAATTCTGGCTTGCAAAATTATGGTGCAGCCTATAATCGAGATTCCTTCGTCCCCCACACCCCTCACCTAAGTCATTAATTTCAAAAATTATATGCTTACATTTATTTTTATTTGTGAAATGTAATAAAGCAGACAGTCTTTAAGAAAATGGTAACTGTTTTGCATAAATAGAAGAACAAGTTCACAGAAAGGGCACGGCATATGACCAGAGTCGATGTTTCAATATAAATCGAATTGTCTCATTCTGTACAATAGAAAACCATAGCAGACAAAAGTGGTTTTAATATGTCGGTAAAGTCTTGAAGAAAAACACTCAGAATTCCTAAACACAGAAATGATTTGAATTTAATGTGGTCAATGAAGCTAATACTTAGCGGTAAATGTCTAGAGTGCATCACGCAAGTTCTTCCCATGATGTTTACGTTGCTAACCCCTACCCGAGTGGTGATGGGAGGTAAAGATGGCGGAAGAGCTGATTTGTGTAGCTAACATCAACGTTGAGTTCAAATGTTACATTTTGAAATAACATTTTACCACAAGCAGATTCACTGCTTTTCCATTGTTGCGGTAATTTCCAAGAAATGGCATACATCAAACTTGAGTCTATCTTGCAGCATTGCACCTGAATCATTGTAGTTGTAACAGCAAAACCACATTTCCTGTTTTGAATTATGAAGTCAAGGACATTTACATTTTCGACATAGAAATGCACAATGACTCTTCAGAAAGTTTAATAGTTTGTCCTTACTCACACATCAGTGATGAACCTTTTTTCATGGATGTAAAATTTACAACCAGCTTCGCACTTTACATGTTCTTTTGCTTACTGGGCAACATAAAGTTTAAATTTGGCAGTGTAGCTTGTACATTATTTTCCCACTATCACTTACAAGCTACAAGATCATGACACACATGCACACAAACATGAAGAGATCTTTCCTCCCATATTAAACTTAGAAAAAAACTCGATATTTGCATAGCACACGTCTACACTATACACCACTTGAAACTCCTGGTAACAAGCCTCGGTTCATCCTCCCCTCACTTGGAGTGCTGCAATGCTATTGGCCTGTCATCTCACATATAGTTTTCCATATATGTTTTGATATTGTTGAAAATATAAGATTGATTTGTATTATTGTGTTTCTGATTTGAAGAAAGTTTGATTACACCTTATTCAAAATAAATAAATAAATAAAACAATCTGATAAATTATTCACACAATGTATGACAGTAACTGCAATTGGGTGAAGTTGAAAATGTGTACCTGAATCTCCTGCTAGGCAATTGTGCTGACCCCTACACCACTGTGGACACAGCAATTACCACACCTGCATGCCTATGCACACCTTCCACCAGACACAAATTCTCAACCTTACACTGCCCACTATTACACACATTTGTAGTTTTTGTAAACTGATTCCCATAAGTGTAAGGGCCTAGCAGTGCCTCCGCACTGAAGAAGGGATCATTGACCTTCATCGGCATATTGTATAAAAATTATATATGTGGTGTCTGTTCTTTGGTTCCTCCATGAGATTAATCACAGAATGTTGAGTAATAAAAATAGATTCCAAGCTACACAAATGTTCAAACATTCCTGAACGCCAAGTAGATACTTCACAGATTGTGACTAAGTAGCGCCATTCAACCAGTCCTGAGTAAAGTCCAAAATTTTGGAAGCAATTATTGAATGAAACTGAAACAATTCCTTAAAAACAAAATTTAATTCTCAGCAGGTATAGTGAATTATTTCTCAGACAAGAGCTGTGCTTGATGCGACTGGCGGCAGGAGAATTTATATCATTCACAACCTAAGAAAACATTTAGACAATACTAGTATCACAACACCTTAACAAGAATGGCAAAGCACATTGAACTCTGACTCTCCTATTGTGAAATTTGTCCAGATTTCATAAACAATGATACATTTCCTCCCTGTGGGGATAAACAATGTGAAACCTGAGCTCCTCCCGGCACGTAGACTATTCAAAACACTTACGGGTATGCTGCAGGGTGACAGGATTGATGATCGTCAATATTTGGACTGGAGTAAATCTGCCATTTTCAAGGCCACTGTGAAGAGGGACAGAGAGTTCATGGGCATTTAGTTCCTAGTTTTCAATAAAGTAGAAACAATAGCACACAATAGGCAAGAAAGCAGCAGTTCTGTCACATAACCTCCATGGCGAGGAAATGTATCATTGTTTGCAAAAGATGGACTAACTTCACAGTAAGATAGTCAAGTTGTGTTGAGCTCTGTAGTTCTTATTGAGGTAACATGATAATAGTACTTTCCCACTCTTTGCTAATATGGTGCATCATATTAATTTTCCTGCCACCAGTCACAACAAACATGTTGGTTTAGCTCTTGTTCGTAAAGGGATACACTATACCTATCCAAATATTTAAATAAAAATAAGGAAAGGAATAATAAAACTTAAATTTAAAAAATTACATTTGTTACCTTTTCCCACATCCCTGTGGGCCAATCAATAAGAATGGATGTTGATCTCCCATCTGCAACCATGGTTCAAGAACATCTATTGTTGCTCTCACATCTGGAGTTAAAATCAATGTTGAATCAGTCTCATTGTCAGAGTCAGATGCAACACATTTTGCTGAATAGACATCCAAACAATCACGATGAGCATCATAGTAACATCTCAAAGGACTAACACCGTCTGGTGCAAATTCCTTTAACCAGCTAAACACCTATTTAACAGAGATAGTAAAAGTTTGTTATTTCAAAATATTTAAATTACACACTACAGTACAGTCTCTATAATCTGACACTTCACTGGTCAGACACATCCAGTATTCTGACACAACAAGCTGGAATCATGTAGCATGGATAGGTGGGGCCATTTCAAGTGAACAGTTTAATAAACAATACATAGTCAACCACCATTTGTTGATTATTGCATACATGCTGCAAATGAATTAGTACCCTCTTTAACTCGATCGTTATAGAGTAAATGAGCATTTTGTAATTTTCTTATAATATATCTCAAGCAGGAAATAGTGGAAAACATAAACACATAACAATGACTTTGGTTGAAATTATTAACAAATTTATTAACTATTTCATGGCACTAGGCATGCTACCATTTATGAAAGAGAAGAAAATAATGATACAATCGAGAGGTTTGCACACAATTTTAAGAGCAAAAGCAATGGTAGGAAAGTAATAAATCTGGTGAGTACCCAGTAACTGAAGATGCATTGTACACATGGTTTCTTCAAGAATGTAACAAACAAACTTCAATTTCATTAGATCTAATCTAAGAAAAAATGAGATTATGAAGATTATGAAAAAAGAGAGTTTCCACACAAGTACCAGATGGCTTGATGAGTTTACAAAAAGATTTGGTATTGGCTTGTTAACAACAAAAAGAGGAAAAACTCTCTTGTGATTTTGAAGCTGTAGAGACATGAAGACAAAAATTCAAGAAGAGTTTAGAAGGGTCTGATCTTTGTCTTTTTCGGCTTTGAGGCATGATATAAATAATTACTTTAAAATATCACATATCAATTTCATTCAATGATTGAGCATAATCAGTCCAGTTTCAAGTCCTGAGAATTCATGTACACTGCTTAAAAAAATTTGTAGTCAATATACATAAAAAGGCCTGCCAATTGTATATTGAATAACACACCCTTCACAGGTGTTTTCCTGTATTTTGACTGTAGAAACAAGTCTTCAGGACCTGAAACTGCAATGATGATGTTCAATCATTGAATGAAGTTGATCACGATATTTTTAAATAAGTATTTTATATCATATTGTTATTATTGTTAAAGATGTTTACAACCTTGCTTGGGTTTGCAAAAGTGTTTCGACTTAAGTGTTGGTATCTGCATGGGGCAAAATGTCACCAGATCTTTCTTTATTAAATTAGTATAAAATATGTTTTAAAGAAGGTAAAGGGACTGAGGAAGATGCTGAAGATATTAACGTTGAGGAAGTTGTGCATCTCCAAGAAAGGATTAATAATATCTGATCTAATGATTCTGAAATACTGTCTATTAGCTGTGTAAATGACTTGTTATTCAGAAACAATGACCAAAATTGTCAGCTGGTAAATGATAATGAGATTATCAGAGACATTTTAACTATATATGACAGCGAAGAGCAATTGGATGCTTTGCCACTACAGAACATATAATACACTAATGCTGGAAGTGCATTTCCAAAATGTGTCAAATAGTCCCAGAAAAACGACTTAGAAACAGTGAATTGTTTTGTTTCAAGAAGGCTGCAAGAGAGAGGTATGAAAATCTCTTTGATCAGGGCAAGGGCGGGACAGAGAGATTGATCACTACACATCACAGAAGCTGATTAATGAAGCTGAATGTAAAAGTGATTAATACATTAAAATGTTTGTTTTTCAATTAATATGTTGTTTTGTTCTGTGAGCTAGTTGAGAAATATTTTAAAAATAATAATAAAAATATTTTTCATTCAAAAACTAGTAATCTGACATATCCTGGTACCATATGTGTCAGACCTTAAACACTCTATGGTACCAGAGGGCTTCAGTTTTTCCTGTGGTTTATGATACTACAGATTGTGGATTATGTCTTCACACAACACAGAAGTGTCAAAAATAATCAGTAGCTGCCAACATAGTCCACACCGAATCTCAAATGAGAGCCTCTCCCGTGTTAGTATACAAAGTCAACATTAGACTCCATCCCTGAACTCGCTGGTTAATTACTTACAAGTTATTAGTACATTATTATTGTTATCAGTTCAGTTACTGTTTTATTTAGTTATTATTCATCCAGGTACTCCCTAAGGTTGTGGAAGCATTGGTTAATTGAATATGCCTTCACAGCAACTTTGAAACCTGTAGCACTTTTAACTGATTGTATGTCTTTCGGGAATTTTCTAAATATCTTTTTCCCCAGATGCAGGATTCTGTTTTTGCAGAGACTACTTTTTGCTTGGTGTGCATGAAGTTCCATTTTTTGCCTTGTGTTGCGGTTGTGCATGTCTTCATTTTCTAGGAAGAGTGTGTGATCTTATATGAGGGTTGCTGCATTTTGGTTAGTGGTGTTCATCTTGCTTATTAGTTGTGCACTTATATTTGTAAAATAATTGTTGAAGGTACCTGCTATTTTCCTTGGGTCTGTTATTTTCTCTTCATCTTGGCATAGTTCAGTATTGGCAGTTTTCAGATTTTTTGTACCTGTCTGTAGTTTCATGACTTTCCACATAGCTTTTGTTTTGTTTTCAGTAGATTGTATATAATGGTGATTTGCTTTCACTCTTGCTTCCTTTAGATGTGTTGTTAGACCACCATATTCAGGAGTGGAGGAAAAAGAAGTCAAGTGCATCGGAAGACATAGGGAATTCATTCTATTCCCATAACATGAAACACATCACACTCACAGATCTCATTTCTATCAAAGATCTAAACACAGCTTTAAACCTGTTAATTGAGGTTTTCCACAATTCTTGTTCTTTGTTGACTGTAACCATTTCCTTCTGAAATGAACATAACAGTCTCTTTATCAATAATAATATGGGAAACTAAAATATATCTTACCTCCTTTGCAAATGCCTCTCTGTTGCTACAGGTCAAATTACCGCCCAGACCACGTACAAGGCAAAGGGCATATTCTGATTTACTTGTAACATCTGCTAAGTGAGACAAACCATTTTTCACCAAACCAATTAGTGAAAAGGGAACAATTGTTTCACCATTTTGTAGCACCCACTGTAAACCTGTAAGGAAGAAAAAATACTTTGCCACCTCAAACTCAAAAACAAATGTTTTTATAAAAATACTATTAATTTTGTATATCAATATCAAGACCACCTCAATAAAACAAATGAATGGAAAATACGCAATATTCACAGAAAATGCTCAAACTAAAGTAAAATGTTGCAACAGCTAACTTGCAGAATAATTATAATAATACAAATAATTAGACAATTAATGGAACAGGAAGGTTCTTTCCTTGTAGGATGATGATTATTATTAAGGGGTGAAAATTTGCAGGTTGACTGAATACCTATAAAGGGATGCCAACAACGAGCTCCTGAAATGTGCTTGTATTTCTGTCTTATAGAAAAGTAGGTCCTTTAAAAGAACTAAGAGATAACTGCTCTCTCTTGTGCTATATGATTCACATAATAAGTACGTAACAACGGAGGTGTGCAACTACCTGAACCAATACATGCACACCACTTTGGATGATGAAACTTTTTGGCAAATTAAAACTATGTGCCAGACCAGGAATAAAACCCAGGGCCTTTGCCTTTCATGGGAAAGTGGTCTACCAACTGAACTAACTGTGCAATCCTCAAGGCCCAGCCCCACAGCTTTAGTTCTGCCAGTACCTCATTGCCTACCTTTCATACATCACAGAAGTTCTCCTATAGTCCTTGCAGGACTAACACTACTGGAATAAAGGATGTTGTGGAGACATGGCTTTGTCACACCCTTTGGAATGCTTCCACAATGAACTTTTCACTCTGCAGAAGAATGTGGGCTCATATGAAACTTACTGACAGATTAAAACTGTGATGACATACTGTGAGGTATGCACAGGAAGTTCAGTTCATAGAGCACTTGCATGCAAATGGCAAACGTCCTGGGTTCAAATCCCAGTCTAGCACACAGTATTAATCTACCATGAACTTTCATTCAGTTCACACTCCAAAACACTGTGAGATTTTCATTCTGGAAACAACTCCTAAGCTGTGGTTAAGGTATATCTTCAAATTATTCCAAGAATGCTAGTTTCAGAAGGTTTACAGGAAAACTTGTGTCAATCTCAGAAAGTAGAAGATGATGTACTGGTGAAACTAAGTATGCCAAGATGCACAAAGGCATCTACAGTTAGCTGGGTAAGTAAAGGGCTTGTCCCCAAATGATAGAGGTTTTAATCCCACTCTGACACACAGCACTAATGTGCCAACAAGTTTCATATCAGTACAGACACCACTGTAGAGTGAACATTTCATTATTTGTGATGATGGGTAGTGAATGGACCATTAAAGATACTGAGTGACCTCCCTAAGTAATTTGCTTTAAACCAGTGTGGTGCTTAATTGGTGTGGAATAATAAATCGCCTATGCTTATTGGACCAAATTGAAGAAAACAAAGCACCTCAAAAACTCGAACATTAGGAACTCAGTCAGTGAAAGCAACTGGATTGGCGTGGAGACCACCAGTTCCAGAAGTAGAAAATTACTGAGAAGTTGTGGTGGATCATAGATCAAGAGGAGGAATCTTCTTAGAGAATAAAGAGAAAAATGTAGCAAATGACAATCAGTTTTTTTAAAGGTCTTACGTTCAAGACCATTCAATTCTCTAAAATTCTTCTTAAGAGTGTCAAAGTGAAGAGAGTAAACAGATCATTCCATTTTTAAGGCAAGTAGTAAGAGAACAAGGGAGAAGTCTGTATCTTCTAGTTCCCATGAGACCTTTATCCAGAAAAAGCTGAGACAGGAAATAGTGAATGAGATCTCTTTCATTCTAGGCTCAGTGTTTTGGATGGAAATCATTTAATCATTCAACAAGGCTACCTTCATCTCCCAGCAGGAGGATCTACCCCACATGACCCTCTTTTCAGTATTCTGATTTTTTTTGGGGGGGGGGGGGTACCAGGAGGGGGGGGGGATGTTTATAAGTACAATCTGAAATCCAGGCAAATCTATGTAGATATTGGTGCTTTGTTCTTTATCTGTTAGGGGATGGGGACAGTGGAGTGACTGAAGGAAATGTTGTTTTAGACATCTGCATAGGACGAGTCGAAGATCCTAGTCGAGACAGAACTGGCACTGTTCCAGATTGATAGAACATCAATTTTGATACAAAACCTACTCACAGATGTTTTTCCTGTGGCTCTGTTAGAGAAAGGATGCACTCATATCCAGAAAATCACAGAAAAGGAATGGAGGATTACTAATCATAAGGTAGGAACTGATGGCAGATTTAATGAAAGTGGAGCGAAACCTATAAAGAAATGCAAATGGAAGACCTAAAACAGTATTTAACATTATTACAGGTTACCGTCAGGGTGATTACAGACATAAAAGGCAGCAATGGTGCATATCAATGGCTTTAAGTGTTGTAGTTAAACCTTCATTACTTTTGAAGGCAGGAGGTGAATGTGGCCCTGATTTAAGAACCCTGCTTATATAAGGGAACTGAAGTAAGTAGATTTTAAAAAATGATGACCTGCAATGAATATATAATAACTAAATAAATGTTCTGCTTTACCTGAAATGGAAAGAAACTCAAGACTAATAAATGGGTATTTATTTAGGTGAGTGAGTGAGAAATTAAGATATTGTAGGATGTGTACTCCTGAAGCCATAATGGACATAAAGTAGAAATGTTAGAAATCACTTGATGGCAGATGAATTAAAACAAGAAAGCACCAAAGTAACCGATTTCTCTTATTCTATATTATCAAAAGCTTTTAACAATATTTGTGAAAATGATAGACTGCTATTCACCTAAGAGATGTATTGATGAGCCACAGAATGGCACACACAACTGACTGCAACTTACTAAAAAGCTTTCAGATGTTATGGCCTTTGTCAGACAGAAAACGCACATACCCACACAAACAAGACTGCCATCTCCTGCCACTGTGGCCAGACTGTGGAGATCAGGATGGCCAAGCCGAAAGCAAACAGTTGTGGGGATAAGTACGTAGAGGGAAGCAGGGACAGAGGAGACAGATGCACAAAAAGGGTGTGGGAATACATCAATGCTGTCTGACAGAAAGGGAGGAAACGAAGGGGAGAGACTGGAGTGTGTGGCAGAATATCTGAAGACATGTGTGAGGCTAGAATGTGGGCAGCGAAGGAGAGGAGAGGCAGGGCAGTGTGGTAGGGACAGGAACTTGTGAACTTTTAGGCCTGGGAGATTGCAACAGCTTAGGCTATATTGTAGGGAGAGTTCCCATCTGTGCAGTACAGAAAAGCTGATGTTTGTGGGGAGTATCCAAATGGCACACACAGGCTGTGCAGCACTCATTGAAGACAGCCACATCATCCAGGGATGCATGCTCCGCAACAGGATAGTCCCACTGCCTACTGGACTTAGTTTTGCCATTAATGCGGAGAGACAGCTTGCTACTCGCCATGCCCACATACAAAGTTGCACAATGGTTACAACTCCATTTGTAGATCACATGACTGTTTTCACAGTTTTCCCTACCTTTTATGGAGTAGGAAGTGCATTTGACGGGGCTCGAGTAGGTGGGATGATAGATAGGACAGGTTTGCATCAAGGCCTATTGCATGGATTTGAGTTGTGGGGTAACGGGTTGGGAACAGGGATAGACTAGGGAAGGACAAGGATATTATGTAGTTTTGGTGGGTGGTGTAGGAGAGGTAAGGAGGATATTGAGTAGGGTTTTTCTCATTTCAGGGCAGGATAAAATGTAGTCGAAACACTGCTGGAGAATGTGGTTTAACAGCTCCAGTCCAGGGTGGTATGGGTCACAAGAGGGGTGCACCTTTGTGGGCAGACAGTATGTGTGAGAGAGGTGATGGGTGAATAAACAGACAGAGCATGTGAGCTCTGTTTCCGGACAATGTTAAGTGAGTAGTAGTCAATGAAGACCTCAATGAGGCTTTGGGATTTTTGAGAGGCACTGCTTGTCACTGAAGAAGCGACAATCATGGGTGGCTAGCCAGCAAAAAATGGACTTATTGGTGTGGAATGGGTGGCAGCTGTCAAAATGGAGATTTTGTGGATAGTTTGTAGGTTTGATGTGGCAGAGATACTGATGAGGCCACATTGGCAAGGATGGTGCACAGCTGACGAGTGCTGGATGTGTCACAGACATTAACTATGCAGCAAAGTGGAGAGAGTAAAATGTTAAGGAGAAAGGAAAAATCCAAGGAAAATTAAAAACAATACTTGTTTATAAAAAGACAAATGAAAACTTACTTAGTTACAGAAATATGTCTAGAAAGTCGATGTCTAAGGGACATTTTAAAATAGTTGGACGTGACTACTGTGAAATATTGTATTTATGATGTTTCAAATAGAGGTTGTTGTGAAAGTCAACACTCTGTTCACATCTCTTTATTTTAAAAATAATAAATTAATTATTACAAGAAGAACCCTTTTTACCTGCAGAAGTTTGAATTATGTCGAAGTCTATGCATGGTTTCAAGATTTCCAAAGAAGATTTCACACGGCGACCAAATTATTTAAAATATGTCTACTTTAAAAGCAGTGGACATATAAATATAATGATCACACAGACTTGAAAATTTCAAACTTGGAGTGTTGTCGAGTTACGACTTCATAAAACATACAGTAAGTGATGAGAAACACTCCAATGTGGAGTGCAAGATCTGACTAAAGAAGGATAGAAATGGAAATGTGCCACACCAATTCCACAGGAACCATTCAGAAACCTCTTTTCAGTAATTTAGGAAAACCCAGCACTGCCAACGATTTTTCCTTGTTGCAAAGATTGTACCAACAGCGTGCACTCAACCTTGTGAGGCCAACTGAGAAGCAACTTCACTGAGTAGTAGTAATTACACAACAAGAAACATAACATTGACTAGGTGACTGATACATGCCCCACCATTCCACATCCAATTATACCACTGGCAGAGGATGAAATGGTGCTTAGTCAGGCCCAATTGGCCTGTCTAGGGTCAAACACATAATTACGCTTGATTTCCTTTACCCTTTACCTTCCCCACTCTATCTCTCTGAGCTTATTCTCTTTGCAGCTGTGTTCTAAACTCAAATACATCAAGTTCCCTGTTTCCAGATCTGAAATCTTCGTTATGCATTTCAGTGATAATTTTAATCCTTTGCTCATAATTCTATCTTATAGTTCAGAGTGGTTTTCTCCTTACTGAGTTATTAAAACCAATTTCCATGAAAAACCTACCAGGTTCTGAATGATTATCTTTATCTTTAAAATATCTATAAACATTTCCTTTTTGCATTTAATCAGTTTTTCAAGCTGTAGAACCTGTATTAAAGTATGTAACAGTCTTTCAGTGATGTGTATGTGACAATAAAATTGCTACTATCACAGGGTGCAAAGTAAATGTTTTACTTGTACTTATTTTCCGAAGATTAATTGATGCAAAGTGTGGATTACTTTACCTTTGTAAAAATAGTCATCAATGTAAGAAGACAGAAAATGAATACATTCCTCAGATTGAGTCTCCAACCAGGCAGCTACTAAACCTTTAACATCTATATCTTCCTCACTGCATTATGAAGAAAAGTGACAATTAGTATCAATTTTATTGCAAATTTTCAATGTTTATAATTATTGATGGGAACACTTTGAGTCAATGCAGTTTCTGTATTCATATAACTGAAACTTTTAATTAAAGGTTACTTTAAATGGTTTTTAATTCATAAGTTTTAGTTATTTGCATGAGTACTA
This sequence comes from Locusta migratoria, assembly GCA_026315105.1. NCBI lineage: Eukaryota > Metazoa > Arthropoda > Insecta > Orthoptera > Acrididae > Locusta > Locusta migratoria. Next base: position 333,429,880 of record CM048745.1, read on the forward strand.
CTACCACTGATACTCCAAAATCAAACACATACTAAATGAAGAGAAATAAAGAAAAATATATATGCACTTAGATTGTAAATATCAAGTTAAATTGTACTATGTGAACCTGAGGAAAGCAAACATAAACTCATCTATTGTTTTCTTATGGTACTTTCTAAATTGTGTTACCTTTCTATGACACCCTAATGTGAAATAAAAGTTACTTTATATGTGCACTTAGGAAATGAAAATGAAGTAACTTATAAAATGGTGCACTGTTAACCTAATGAATCTTTTATTTCTTATTTTCTAAATTGTGTAACTTTGCTATGATTTACCAATATGAAAGAAACACTGCTTTAAATACTGTAGGAGTACCACTCACTGAAAAGCAGAAGCGAGTTGCCAGCCTTATGTAATGGCCCAGGTGTGTGGGTGAATGCATGTGCCTGAGCATGTGTGTGTATGTGAATTTGTATTCTTGCTTGATAAAGTTCTCATGCCAAAAGGTAGTAAATTCTTTTTATTGTCTTGCCTGTCCATAACCCAATGATTGAACTTTTTGATGAGTGTTCTCCTTTATTCCTTATATATTTAAAAAAATTCTACCAGGATTTTTCTCCCATAATCTGTAATCCACTTTTTGACAGTAATTATTCTATTTCCCAGAAACATAGTGGGAAGTTGATAATGGAGTGTTTTTTGGGCTTTTGTTGTTGATTATGACCAAAACTTTCAGTGCGAGAAATGTTAAATTGTCCCAAGGTATCAAATGTTCAAGTAACTGTGGGAATGGAACCAGCAAAACCCATCAGCACAAATGGAAAGATGTCTGAGATGGACTTCCAGTTACTGAGATAGTAGTATAAAAGAAGCTGTTGAGACTGAAGTGACCTGAAAAATAGAAACAGATTTTCCAGGCTAAATTGTACTAACAGTTTTGATATTTTACCAATCATACAACAGTGGGACAACTTCTCCAATATTAAATGGGAATGTAGAAATGACCTACTGCAACCTACATATTGTTACTCGAGACATCAAATAGGCAAGGTTATATCAATTACAGTCTGAACAGATTCAGCATCATCATCATTTTCTTCATCGTCGTTGTTGTTGTTGTTGTTGTTGTTGTTGTTGTGCTCTGACTGATTTGATGCTGCTCTTCCTCACTATCTCGTGTGAATTCTTCATTTCTGCACAACTGCTGTAGTCTAAATCCTTTGCAACCATCATCATCATCATCATCATTGTTGTTGTTGTTGTGCTCTGACTGGTTTGATGGAGCTCTTCCTCACTATCTGTGTGGATTCTTCATTTCTGCACAACTTCTGCAGTCTAAATCCTTTGCAACCTGCTTATTGTTTTTATCTTTATTCCCAATCTGTTATTTTTAAGTCATACTTCCTTCCTTTAACAATCTGATAATTCACTGCTGCTTCAGGATGTGTCCTATAAACTGATCTTTCCTTTTTGTTAAATTATACTACAAATTTCTTGTTCGTTACTAATTAGATCTACCAATCAAAGCCTTCTTGTTTAGCACCACATTTCAAAAGCTGTTCTTTTCTTGATTTAACTGTTTGAAGTCTCTATTTTACTTCTATACAAGACTCAAAATTCAGTTGTTCAGTCTTATTACACAATGCTGTGTTTAAACCTATAGGGTACAATTAATATACCTGAAGAAGGGCAATAACTGCTCAAAACCAGTTGTGACTAAAGCTGCAACCTTGCAACTGGTGGTAGTTTCTTTTGTTATGTATAAAACACAGTTGCTGCAATAGATAAAGCATTTACTTTAATTTGGGTTTAATATCAACAGATTTCTCTTTTTCAGCAATTATTTTACTGGTATTGCCTGTTTGCATTTTACATACCAAGAAAAAAACAATATTAAAGAGTTATGACAATTGGCCACAAATTGACAGAAAATGGAAAATAATGCACTTGGGCAGCCAAGTGTGTGACAGTGCAATTCAATTTCACGATGTAACTGGCAATGATAGTAAACAGCGAACAAGGTGATATCCGTTTGCGAATTTCATTCGATCCGATCAACTGGACGTAACTATGCATCACAGGCAGACACATGAACTGCATATCAAGAAGCTGGTTCGAGTTATCAGCAAATAACTTCAGATTTGAATAGAAGTGATGACACATAGTGTCAAGACGTAAGCGGTTTACGTAGAGAGATGATAGAATGTGAGGACCAAGACAGGCACTCAGAACTCTACTTTCATCACTATCATCAATTGAAACTGTAACTACTGCTTCACTAACCACAAGACAGCTCACAGAAGGAAGCTGAGCTCCCTACACACCTTGCACCAACTACCATTAATGTCTGTTCACCAACAACCTTACTTGCAGTAGTGTCAGGAACATTTGGCCTGGACTCTGACTGGAGTAGAGTTGCCTTCAAAAATATTTCACTTTCCAATTAGTCCTGATGACCAGTGAAAATGTTTCTGGAGACAGCAGTGGGATATCAATCTGTTGTCTGCCATATGGCCCAACAGCTTTTCATCTGAATATCAAATTTCTATTTTGTTTCCTTTGCTTTTAGTTCAATTCACAGATTGAATACACTGTGTCACTTGCCCATCTTAATTCTTGATTCCCTTTCAAGACATTGATTCTTACACCTCCAGTTTGATTTCTGCAGAAGTTGTAGATAATTTATCACATCTGCTGACTCCAGAATTTCAAAGATTGTATGTGCTCTCTCAAAAGTGTCTAATCCAGTAAATCCACTAAAATTATAAAAAATAAGTTTGGTCTTCTTTATCTAATGGACCACAAGTTGCAGGGTGAGTATGGTCCAAGGTGTTACTACAGTTCTTCAGAAGTCATAACAGATCTTCGCCAAGTTCAGCAACTATGAGTTTTTAACTTCTTCTGTAAATAATTTTTGTCAAACATTTTGCAATCGTAATTTATTAAGTTGTTGGTTCAGAAATATTTATACCTCCAGCATCTGTGTGCTATTTGCCTTTAAGCCTGTTGGTATCTTTCATGTTTCATATACATTAAAACCTTGTTTTTACATTCTCGGTTTTTACATTTCCCTGCCATTTACACCATTTTTTGTCAGTCCCGTCAAATTTCCTATGTTCACAATGTTAATTTGCCCTCGTTTTTGCATTAACGAATGTACACTTTTCCCGCGTTTTGCACTTTTCGAAAGCATGTTCGCAAAGAAAAAATGACCTAATCTACATAAATTGACACTAGCATGGCTTCCCCTTAAAGTATAACACTTAAAAATTATTTGCAGTCGAGTTTTTTGACACTTCGCATTTATTCAAACGTATATTTTGCGTTTTGTTGTTGGCAGTACGCGGCTAGTTGACGCGCCAATTTGTGGCAATGTAGTTCCTCTTTCCACCAGCTTCTTTCCCAGAGCTCCTGGTGTGTACTCAGACAAACAGAACAGTTTATTGACATGAGAATAACGCCGATTTGTGGCGGTGTAGTTCCTCTTTCCGCTACCTTCTTTGCCAGAGCGACTGGAGTGTACTCAATCAGAACCAGTTGCTTTGTTGATATGAGAATAGAGAGTTCCATTGTTTTTGTGATACATATTTCTGATTAATAAAGAACATTATCTGCCAATCATAATACCCACAACCTCCAAAAAGTGATAATGGTGTGAGATGCCGATCCTAAGCAAACGTCACAAAAATACTTAAGCATATGTTTGCACTCGAAAATGCGACTAAATTCTCTAATATTGTCATGTGAAACATCAAAAAATAGAAAAAGAACAGAACTTTAGCAGTTTTACTACATAAATAATTAATGCCGGTAAAAGGCAGTAATTTTGAAGATGTGTTACGTAGCCTGGCAGCGGCGGCCAAACGATATCTATCGAAGTGGTTCCGGTAATTTTAAAGATGTGTTACATAGCCCAGCAGCGATATCCTCAATTATAATGAATGAAATTACAGCAAAAATTTCTACTTCCCATAAAATTACCAGTTCTGCCTGGCACTTAAAACAGTAAAAATTTGGATAACCTTTATTGTATAATAAACTTCCTGGCGAGTACTTAGATGCCTAGTATGTACATATATCACAAATGAACTAAGAAAACGCAAGGCTGATCCAGTAAGCATATTTTACCATTTAAAACATTATTTCCTGCATTTTACACCATTTCACTGAAGTCCCTTGAAAAGTGTAAAAACGAGGTTCTACTGTATATCATATATCAGGTGGACAGTTTCTTCTTGACAAGATCTTCCTTGAATGTCAATAATCCTGTGGGAATATTATCTGCACCAGGAGACATGTTTTGACTTATGTTCTAAAGGATAGCAATGGAAACCTATGTTTATTTTGAGTGGACTGTAATTGTTATGTAGTGGTGGTAATGATGATGACGATGGCCATAATCATAATAATCATCACCATGTGGCATTATTGGCCAGAAGACCCCACTTGGAGTCTTGCAGTATGATGAATAAGGTTCTTGGAAAGAGATTTCTAGTCAAGTGAATGATTATCGGGCAACTCCAGAAAGGCATTCATCAATGTGATGAAGAATTCCAAGAAGAGACAATACAGGCACTTAATATAACATATTAAGCTATGAGCTCAAAACCAGGCATCAGGCAGCTTTGGAGCAGTCCTATTAAAATACTGTTGGACAGGACATTCCTGTATGTAAATGAAATGAGGCATTTTTATTTATAAAGCTGGAAGGAGACCTTATTATTTGGCCATACTTTGATATGCTGTTAGAAATGACAGTAAACAGATGTAGTAGTTAGCAGCAATTAGTCTTTGCCAGTCCTGTGTGTCATAGCTAGCTGGCAGAGTGTTTCAGCATGAAAAGTGTGCTAAGAGTGGTTTATGTGAAGTTTCCAACTGATACATATTTACCAACAATTATGTAAAGATCAAGGGTATCCTACAGTATGCATTAGATGAGTATGTACCAAGCAAGGCTGTAAGAGATGGAAAGCACCCACCTTGGTACAATAACCGAATTAGAAAACTGCTTTGGAAGCAAAGGGAACTTCACTGCAAACATAAACATAGCAAAGCCCTGTAGACAAACAAAAATTACACGAAGTGAAAGGAGGTCTATGCGAGAGGCGTTCAATGAATTAAAAAGTAAAGTTCAAAATGTAATAATGGAAAATCCAGGTTGGTATTAATTAGGGTTGTGTCCGAGTGGTTCGAATCCAGATACGCCGAATCTAGCACACTGGGTTCGGATTCGAGATTCGATGTATAATGGCAGAATACTACCGAATCCTGAATCCAATGTTTATATGGAAACCTTCAGTTATGAATGTTGTAGTTAACTTTGCACAACAGTGCGCTTTCGTTTGCGTTATTTACATCATTGTTTTATAGATCCGCTGAAAGAACGGGGTTAAATAGAGTACAAAACGAACGAAGTTCTGAAAAATGGCACTAGGAGCCGCCACAATTAAGTTTTCCGTCTCGTCTAAGCAGTGCTACACATTAGTACACTACTACACACACCCCGTAAAAATAAAAATGAAGTCAAGTCTAATTTTCACTTTATTTTCGACTATTGAATTTTAACACACCATTCAACGAAGGAAATAGAACTTTAGTATTGCTCAATTTCAAATGTAGCAGGTCACGTTGGTAACAGATAATTTCCTAGGAACCTTATACATCGAATGAACGGCAATACAATCGATATATATATCAGACATTCAACTCTCGCTCCGCTAGCAGTAGCAAGAAACTTTATTTTTTTCGCTTTAAAATAGATGTCGATGTTTTGACATGTTTCAGTTCCCAGCACTTTACCACATTAAGTTACCTCAAAACATACATTGTAAAGTTGATTTTGGCAATCAATAACATTTAGCGTTGTTGTTTATTCAATTACAGTATTATAATGTGACTTTCTACATAACACGTTGCCACTCATAACCTCACTTTCAACCTGGAGTACTGGAAAAAGCGAAATAACGTGACGGACAGTGTGAATACAACTTGATGTGACGGATGCGTGACGTGATGTGACGTAGATGTGACGGGCAGTGTGAATCGGTCTTAATTTGTTATCAATGGACTTTTCAGTCACAAGTTACGTTGTACTCTTAGGTACCTGACTAAACACATCCTTTAAAATCATGACAATGACATACTCGTAAAAAACTAAAACTCATAACATTCGCTTCTTCGATACCTATCGTTTCTATATGAAACACTATCCGATATATATCGATCGCACTGCTGCTTCATTCGGTGTACACGGCCCCTAGGACATCACCTACGATTCTTGCATGAGTTGTCTCATTCTAATTTCGTGTATTCTTTCGTCGAATTTTGTGAAGTGCTGGGGTATGTGAACTTAGAGAAGCAATAGGATTTCAAGAAGAGAGTTATTTACTACCGTATGCGGAAAATAAAACTTCAAATCGTGCGCCATTCAGGCGGGATAACGTCAATTCAACAAACATCTGACGTCTGTTTCAATAAATCCGGTTAAATTGTATGACGCTTCACGCCGGGTTGCAGTGGTTATGTTGGCACCAATGGTAATGACGGCAACTCGGATGACCAATAAATGCTTTTTCGTGACAACTTCAATTAAAAAAATTTTTTTTCCCCCCCCGGACAATTCTACACTTCATTCGGTAAAATTTTACGACGCTTTTCGCCGGGCTTCAGTTCTTATGTTGGCAACAGATGAACAATGAAGTGTAGAATTGCGTTAATATTTTTCACGAGGTACAGAGTAAGTGTTATTGCTGCTCGTTTCACTCGCAGCTAAATTAATACTGTACCTGCTATATGGTTGACAGGTTCTTGTATGTACACTTGCCTGTTCAGAAAAAAAATATTTTTTTTTAATTGAAGTTGCCAAGAAAAAACATTTATTGGTTATCTGAGTTTCCTTTGTAAGACTTCATTATGCAATTATTTTTTATTTCATCAAAATGAAACAGTTGGTAATAGAGTGAAGAAAGTTTCTTATTATCTTTTAGAGCATGTAAACAACATGTATCTCAAAATGTTTCATAAAAATTTCTTTTAAGAGGATAAGAGATATTAAAAAAAATTCTTAAAATTTGAAATAAAAACTCAAATGAAATTTTAATTTCTTAAATTTTACTGTAATATTGTCATTTGAGATCCATTACAGAAGGCTTTATATTCATCACTGGCTGTGATAGGGTAGTAATTTTTTTTAAATACATATACTTGAGTTGACAGATTATTTAGGTTCGAGATTCGATTAGGGTTCGGGATTCGGCGCATGTTATATTTAAGATTCGGTATTCGGATTCGATTCGGTAAAATTGGGATTCGACCCATCCCTAGTATTAATGATATAGTAATAAGGAAAGTTTACAACTCACCGCGAAGATGTGGTGACAAGCTGCAAAAGGCACATACAAAAGACACACACATAAAACACTTTCAGCTATCGGCCATGGCCTTCTTCAGAAAATAGAACATTCACGCAATCACACGGTCACACAACACAGTCATAGGTGATGGTTGTATGACTGTGTTGTGTGCCTGTGTGATTGTGGGAATGTTCTATTTTCTGAAGCCCGAAGGCCAATAGCTGAAAGTGTTATATGTATGCGTCTTTTGTATGTGCCTTTTGCAACTCGTCACTGTATCTTTGTGGTGAAATGTAAACTGTACTTATTACTATATTACAAAAGTAAAGTTCTATGTGCTGACTTGGCTGAAAATCGTAAGAAATTTTGGTCGTATGTCAAAGCGGTAGGTGGATCAAAACAAAATGTCCAGAAACTCTGTGACGAAAATGGTATTGAAACAGAGGATGACATTGTAAAGGCTGAATTACTAAACGTCTTTTTCCAAAGCTGTTTCACAGAGGAAGATTTCACCGTAATTCCTTCTCTAGATTGCCGCACAGATTACAAAATGGCAGATATTGAAATAATTGACAGGGGGATAGAAAAACAATTGAAATCACTCAAAAGAGGAAAGGACGCAGGACCTGATGGGATACCAGTTCGATTTTACAAAGAGGACACAAAGGAACTTGCCCCCTTCTTGCAGTGGTGTACTGTAGGTCTCTAGAAGAACATAGCATTCCAAGAAATTGGAAAATGGTGCAAGTCATTCCCATTTTCAAGAAGGGACATTGAACAGATGTGCAGAACTATAGGCCTATATCTCTAACATCAGTCAATTGTAGAATATTGGAACATGAATTACGTTTGAGTATAATGACAATTCTGGACACTAGAAATCTGCTCTGTAGGAATCAACATAGGTTTTGAAAAAGGTGATCGTGTGAAACCAAGCTCACGCTATTCATCCACAAGACTCAGAGAGCCATAGACACAGTTTCTCAGATAGATGCCGTGTTTCTTGGTCTCTGCAAGGCGTTGGTACAGTTCCCCACAGTCATTTAATGAAAGAAGTAAGAGCATATGGTCTGTCAGACCAATTATGTGATTGTATTGAGGAGCTCCTAGATAACAGAATGCAGCATGTCACAGGAGAGTGTTGTGGCTCCATTGCTATTCAAATATATATAAATGACCTTGTGGATAACATCGGAAGTTCATTCAGGCTTTTTGCGGATGATGCTGTAGTATATAAAAAGGTTGTAAAAATGGAAAATTGTATTGAAATGCAGGAGGATCTACAATGAATTGACACATGGTGCAGGTAATGGGAACTGAATCTCAATGTAGACAAGTGTAATGTGCTGTGAATACACAGAAAGAAATATCCTTTCTCATTTAGCTACACTATAGCAGGTCAGCAACTGGAAGCGGTTAATTCCATAAATTATTAGGGAGTAGGCATTAGGAGTGATTTAAAATGGAGTGACCATATAAAATCAATTGTCCGTAAAGCGGATGCGAGACTTAGATTCATTGGAAGAATCCTAAGGAAATGCAGTCCAAAAACAAAGGAAGTAGGTTACAGTACACTTATTCGTCCACTGCTCAAATACTGCTCACCAGTGTGGGATCCGTACCAGGTGGGGTTGATAGAGGAAGTAGAGAAGATCCAACAGAGAGCATCATGCTTTGTTACAGAATCATTTAGCAATTGTGGAAGCGTTATGGAGATTATTGATAAACTCCAGTGGAAGACTCTGCAGGAGAGATGCTCTGTCATTCGGTAAGTGCTTTTTGTTGAAGTTTTGAGAACATACCTTTACCGAGGAATCTAGCTATATTGCTCCCTCCTACGTATATCTTGCGGGGATACATGAGGATAAAATCAGAGAGATTAGAGCCCACACAGAGGCATACCGACAATCTCTCTCTCTCCGCAAACGATATGTAACTGGAATAGGAGGAAGAACCGATAGTGGTACTCAAGGTACCCTCAGCCACACACCGTCGGGTGGCTTGCAGAGTATGGATGTATATGTAAACAGCACACAATGTATAGCTAATTCACAACAATGACAGTTATAAATATTAAATATGTTCATAAACTTTGTTAAGATTAGTAACAAAGTAATTCATATTAATGTAAAATTAAATAAGGAATAATTTATTTTAATGTTAGTGTTCTACATATTTTTGATCGGAATTGGATTACGATTTACTATGTAGTCCTTTATTCACACTTGCTCATTAGCAAAAGTATGTGAAACATATTGCAATAATATGCCCACCACCAGGTCAGATGGCACAGTATGGAAGCAACTATAGGCATTAGTAAAACAAGAAGTTTCAGCTTGGTGGGGGATATGAAATATTTATTTTACAAAAATTCATATACTGATTTTGTTCCAATGATGGAACATCATCAGGGCAGAACTGTAAATCATGATGACTCATTTACTCTGCATAAAAAAATCACTGGTCATATCCATAAAACAATTAAAAGGTCTTTCTAGTACATGTCACAAGTTTAAAATGAGGTAGCTGCTTGCATACACCTACACAGATTAGCCTGCACACAATTAGTGCCTGAATTGAGGTAGAATGTGCTCTATCTCCAAGTCATAAATAGTAAAATTTATTGCTTTGTTTTATTTAGGGGCAAATGGCTACAAATCGAGTCAGTATTGTGAGCGCAAAGCCACTTATAATTTTTCTGGTAATATGAACTTAGATCAACTGTAGACTTTTTAAGGGAAGTAGTTTGACATACATCAACAGACTGAACCACTATTCATCAGTGGAAAGTACATCTTGGAATGTTACAAAATAATGAGTGTACTTTGCAACTCACTGAAAAGAATGTTCGTCGAAGTGTGACAGGCATATACTTGTACACACATAACTTAGAGCTTGTGGCCACAGCTTTCATCAGAAAGAGACACACACACTTTCAATTATACTACGACACAGCCACACTTCACAGACACACAACGTCATTACCAGGAGATGACGGCTGTATGTCAATGAAGTGTTCACGTGTGAGTGTACGAAAGAGTGACAGTCAAGGCCAAAAGCTTTAAGTTTTGTGTGTATGAATCTCCTTACTATGTGCCTGTTGCAGCTCGACAAACATCTTTGCACTGAGTTGTAAACTATTCTATTTACATTGCTGAAAACCAATCCATGTATTGCTGAATATACTTGGAGTATGCTACATGAATTTGGCTTTTGATACAGTTTACAAGAATTAACTAGTTGGGTTTTTTATTAATAACTACTTCATGTTTACAATTATTCTTAGTGTCACATAGTTTATTTTTAGAGACATCTGCAGCTATGTCCTTACATGTCAACTGCAGTTACCATGTCCAAAAAGAAATTATAATCTTATCATATCAGCCATGGCAGTGCACGGTATTAATATGTTCGTAAACGGCGTGTGTGAATTTGCAATCTTTTAGGGGCCCATATTTCAGGCTCCATTCATCTCAGAGTGAAGAGGTAAGTGTTCTGGACAGATCCTGGCCTAGTGATCATTTGTGTACATATTAGAAGAATGAGTATACTGTAGCTATCATACAGTACATCATCAAAATTTTTAAAGTTACACATTTCCTGGAGCCCATCCAAACTGCGGAAATCAGTTGGCTTTTTTACATGATGTGTAGTCTATGGTGGGCTTTAAACAGCTTACAAAAGCACCATTCATTCATTCATGGGCGGTTCCTGAGAAAATCTCAAAAAACCATGATTTTTGGGTACCAAAAAAACTAATTGTGGGGATGATCACTTCGATACTTTCTATTCATTGCAAATCTTCAAAATTTTTACAATATGTTCTCATGATGATATTCTCGAGGCTGGTTTTAAATTTTTTTCGATATCGTTATCTGTTATCGAGATCCAGAGGTAGAAACTTAACATAGTTTTGCACAAAATCACAAAACCTGATTTTTAGCCATTTTAGCACCATGAATCACAAATATCTAAAGAACTAACCATAGAAAATTGTTAAAATATTTATAATACATCCTGTAGATATTTATCTATAAACGGCATTTTCAGTTTTTGTAAATCTTAGTCCATTAGTAAGATAAGGCCGAAAAACTGTGATATTTTGCTAGAAAAACTGCATATTGCACTAACAGAAGACGTTCAGAGAGCACTGAAACTTACCATGCGATTTGAAAAAAGGTACTCGGGGGAAAAAAATTTATTTTTGTACATCTTAAAGATTGAAATCTTCGATTGATGAATGGGTGAGTTTTGTTTTCATTTACGTTAATATGCAGCATCCTGTTTAATGAATAATTGCAACATAGTTTAAAGAGTTTGCAGAGGTAAAAACACGTTCCGTAGACTTTTCGTATGGTTTAATTCAGTTTATACATAGCTGCGCAGTTTAGAGCAAAATGATATCTTATGTGGTTCTTGAGATATTGGTCCAGAAATGACATCACGCGGCAGTAATATGTTCGAAAACGCTTTTTCTGATTGTGAGGTAATGTATCTTGAGGAATAGGAAATGACTAAAATGTTATGTGTATGTTGTTTAGGTGTTTATCTGGAAAATCCATTTCCTGTTTTTGGAAATGTGTATTCGTTGTTGTGATGCCCTACAAAAATTATAATTTTTGGTATCATAAGATCCAACTGCGTGCATTGGCAAATCTACACTTCTATTCATGGCAAATCATCAAAATTTTTACAATGCATTCCAATATTATGATTCCAGAAAGCTTTGAAGGTTTTTCCGATAATACTATCTATTACCAAGATCTGCACATTGCAAGTTACCGCACATATTTATGTCAAATATGCATGTAATATCCGGTCTGACAAGTAATTATGGTTTTAAGTAACATAGCGAACATACAGCAAGGGTTCTTGGTTTGGACGTCACAAACCTGTGTTTCTAGTCACCATTTATTCACTGATATCATTTATAAAAGTTACAAATCATCTTAAATTTTTATCTGAAATTTATTTAGTTATATTAGTCACAGATCGCGTGCGTGCGTGTAACAAAAATTTTAAACTGCACGGGAATACCCATCACATATTTCCGTAAAGCGGGTCTTTGATGAAACACTCTGCAGTTATGATGTTACACCCGTTACATATTGGCATTAATTGAGGCTGCATTGAAAAAGTTTGTAGTTTCGATGATTGGTATATTAATAACTTATCACCTTAAATTGTGTCTAACAAAGAACTCTTTGTGGTAAGCTACCCCTCACAGTCATCTGAATGTGAAGCTCTTTTTAGAAAGTAAACTATACATAGTCAATCTGGTCTGATGTTTGTACAAATGTGTCAAGTTATATAAAACACTATCTGATTTTATTCACCATTGAGTTAATGTTAAATAAGCAGTGCACTCTGACGTTACAGGAAAAAGATGGGAACCAGCTGGAGCACAGAAAAGGTGAATATGTTCTCTGACACAAAAGTGTGGTACCAGCTGCCTCAATCCTCATTCTGACTTCCTCACCAAACATTTTGGCATGCGAATATATTTGCGCTTTTTTTGGCTGAGTAGGACAGAAACAGTGCAACAGGCAGAAAGAGCCATATATGATAGAACAGAGAAAGTGTTAGTTCAGGAGAAAGGCATATGCACGAGAACAGCAGTGGGAAGCAAAACAAGATGTCGGAAGTCAGGAACAGTGGCAACAACAAACTAAGACAGATGCAGATAGTAGCAATTGGAGCAAAAGAGAAAACAGTGGGAAACTGAGACGAATGGAGACCATACATAAAGCATGAGCGTGCGGCTCTCCAATACTATGGCATGAAACAATTTGTACAATTTTTTCCATCCCCAGTATCTGCGTGCTAAAGTTTTCTGGTCTACAGGTCACACCCCAAGCAAACAATCCCCATGGACATATGTGTAAAGGAGACAATCGTGATTGAAGACAATGAAAGCAGATTCTAAATGAGAAATAAAGGATACTGGCAACAGGACAGGAAGTGAATGGTACAACATCAGTGGGTCAGAGAGACAATGAAAGTGGCAGAAACAGACAGCAGTGAGGAATCGCGAGGGAAAGGGATGAAGACATTGAAAGTTTGACACAGACAGAGAGCGGCAGTGGGAGAGACAGCAAACAAACAGACAGAGACATACATAGATACCGACAGTGAGACGACATTGCTGACTATGACGGCTTAACTGGGCAAAAGTATTTACAAAGTTATGCGCTAAAAGGGTGTGAATATGTCCACACCCCAAAATTTTTGGCGAGAAAGTCGGAATGAGGATTGAGGCAGCTGGTTCAACACTTTTGTGTCAGAGAACAACATATTTGCATTTTCTGTGCTCCAGCAGGAGCATTTTTCAGCTGGTATTCTTATGTATAAGAACTGTTTGAAGCAGTATGTGCTTTCTAGTTTGTTTTACTTCCATAGACATACTAAATATTCCCAGAATGATATTTTCACTCTCAATGGAGAGTGCGCTGATATGGAAGTTCCTGGAAGATTAAAATTGTGCCACACGGGGATTCAAACCAGGGTCTTTGTCTTTCATGGCAAGTGTTCTACCAGGGCGTTTAATGCTAAATATTCCATCCAAAGTTCAGCCTCCACCTTCAAATAGTATAGGCTCTAGGCTTGCTACCGGTATTCTTATTATTTTTAGAGGTGCTTTACTCTCCTCCAAATGTAGCTTCAATTTTTACCATATACTACATCTATCTTTCTCATGGTCATACATACTTTCTGCAAAATCGGATTTCTCCTCTAACAATGGGTGCTGAAACAGTTTGCATTTCCTTTAAATTTGATTATTTACAAGCCTGTATTTCTTATTACTTGCTTCATTTGGTGCAGTTTTATATGATAACCTGTTAATAACTACATCCTATACATCTAATTATCCACTGACTTCTACTGTATCATGTCTCTTTGCCTAATTAGTTTTTTTAATGCTTTCTTCATCTGCACCAGTCTACAATCTGTAAACTCCAACTGACTCTCGTAGCCTTGTTACTGCTATAACTATATACCACATACTTTATAATTAACATAAAAATACTGCACTCATCAACCGATCTCAACTTCTTAATTAAACGTAAGATTATACCTGAAAAAAACCATGCCCATGCGAGAAATTGTTGCAGGTGATGCATTGCTCAGATCATGAGTCTCAAAAATGAAGTTCACATTTGGGCCAAACTGAATTCGCCATCCAGATGGTAGTGTTAGAAGACGGTTGTCATCAAGAACTGAGTTAAGAGACTCAACCCATTCTGGATCAACATCACCATCACATACTATCCATGAATGTTGATCTGGAAAGTTATTTATTTTCACATTATAACATATTTTTAAATTTAAACAAATTAATGTCAAGATACAAGGAAAAAAAATAATAATAATAAAAATGAAAGGACATGGACAGAAAGTGTGGAAGTACATCCTAATTGTCATTATCATAATCATTATCATCATAATACTTAAAAAGTTGCTAAGAGTACACGGTGGTGAATGAAATGTGGTAATTACATAATTTACCCTTTTCTACTTCATAAAATTTTAGACATACCACCTCAATATAATCAAAACCAGTACAATGTACACCTTTAAGCTCTAGATAATAACATAAACTTTTTCCTTCTTTTCCCCTCCTGCCCACTCTATCTCTCATGAAGTTATCTTTTACTGCTTTAAAAAATTTCTAATGTCAAGAGTGGATAACACAATAGTATTCATAAAAACAATCAACGCATTTAAGCTTATAAATACCCAAAGCTGCATGGGGCTGTTTGATAGGTTGTTTATTGTATATTAAAATTTGCTGAATACATTGTCCAGCTGGGCATGTGTGACAGACCAGAAGGGCATTCACAACACTTTTCAGTGACCAGGTACAGATAAAGAAATGCTCTCCTTTTGCCATACATTTAAAGCCTTCTGGGCATCAAACACCCACACTTGAGAACTGAGGGGAGTTTTTGAGATCCTTAGGCGGGTTTATTTTAGTCACCTGAGGTATCTCAATGATCAGTTGACGACAAAGGACCAAATATTTTTCAATGCACTTATGGAAATTTTTAAATAATTATATTTCTGTTATATGCCTTTGCCGCCCTTTCAACTCATTCACTTGATATTTGTTATTTACCTAAAAAATTATCCGAATTAAATTTCTACATATCTGTAATTATCACTTACAGCATTGTGGAGCACGTAACTCTCTTGGCCATTAATCTCACTGCATATTTGAATGCCACACCGGGTAGTGCCAGGGTGGGCACATGTCATATTAATACATGTGTTGATTTCAAGAGTTGCTTTACAACCCGGGCCATCTGGATCGTGTGAGTGTGTGTTTTGCTTCCCACGCCCCTGCCCCCACTACCTACCAAAGCTTATGTAGAGCTTGAATGCTCCATAACATCTCCTGTTTACACCTGTCTACACCTATTTCCAAACAGCAGAGTGTGATTCGG
Organism: Locusta migratoria; assembly: GCA_026315105.1. Classification (NCBI taxonomy): domain Eukaryota; kingdom Metazoa; phylum Arthropoda; class Insecta; order Orthoptera; family Acrididae; genus Locusta; species Locusta migratoria. The sequence continues at coordinate 333,445,658 of CM048745.1, forward strand.
AGTGCAGCAGCTGGAGATGACTCTTGTGTGTCTGTGGAGTGTGCCTGTGTGATTGATGTCTTTTTTTAGGAATGCCAATGGCCAAAAGTTTAAGTTCTGTGTGTATGAGGGTCTTGTTCAATGTAACTTGTCACAGCTTGGCGTGCGTATTTGAGGTGAGTTGTAAACTATCCTCATCATGTTATTGAATTCCAACCTGGACTTTCCACTAATAGATGATGTACATGGTGCTGCAATACAGTATTTCTATTTCTAGTGGGTGTCCTTCTTTGTTGTTTGAGTGTATCATATGATCTGCAATACCTCTGAAAAGCTCTTAAACTGTGAGCAACTGAAACCGATTTCCATTCATTTAATAATGTAATGTTCATATAGAGTTCTGATAGCTTTTGGAGCTGTGAGAGTCACATCCGAATCCTGTGATGGATTAAGATTAATCTCTTATTCATTTCAACAAAAGAAATGAAAGTCGTGAGCAACACAGAATACAAATCAAATTAAAGAAGACAAAACATTCAGTGTTTACACCAGGACTGGCTATAGCAGGTGAAAAGCGATTTGGGACAACTGTGTGGGCCACAGGAAGGCCAAGTGATGCTCAGACTGTCTCACCCTTGCTGGGTACTTCTCTGAAGTACTCATTTCGGAGCAACATATCATGTGGCTGTGTTTCTTGTGAATTATATTGTGATATTTTTTCAGCAACTAGTGCCCATTTACCTAAGCTCTCTTGTATTACAGAAAATGACAATTTTGTAAAATTCATTTCAGTTTTGGAATAAATATAGGAATTGTTTTCGATTCATTTTTTGGAATACTTCCAATGTCACATATCTTTTTGAGATGTTTTCAAGACCATTGGCTGCATCAATTATGTCACTGTCCATGTGCAAATAGAACTTATAAATTTTCAGTGTAATTCCCAATTGAAAGACATTATATTATGTTGAAACTTTTCAGACCTCTATGAAAGACTTCCATGAGAAGTTTCCATACCTTCATAATGAAACTGAAAAAGTTATATCTGCATTTAACCCAACTTTTATGTGCGTTAAAGATTTTTTCAGTAATGAATGTAAATAAGTCATGATAACAAAGCAGCCTAAGTCATGAAAAACTGATAAACAGGTTTCACTTTTCAGTGTGCCAACCATTTGTATTAGATATAAATTTTGTTATTTCCTTGGTGAACCAAAAGTAATTAAAACTCTTTGTGATATATTTTGTTAAGAACTGCAGACACAAACAGTCAGTAATGCTCTTTAAATATAAATTTTCAATTGTTGAACTTCCTAATACAGGATAATATGACGCCATACGCAAAGATGTCTTGTGTTCCAAACACAACACTTTTGCTGTAAGAGCAACAACTCTGCAATTTACTCCTGAAACATTCCCACTCAGACAGCATAGCAGTGCAGTGGTGCAACAATGTGGTTGGGTGAGGAGCGATGGCCCACAGGGGCAATTTGGGGCAATTTTATGGCTGGCTGTGGGTTACACAATGGACATAGTACTTGAGGCATTACATTACCCACCTAAACAGCCACATAAAACTGCTAATGAAACATTAATAAACCTCCAGATGTGGAAAAATAATTTATTTGAAAATACTACTGTAACAAAGTAAAAACAGCAGCTACATAGTAAAACTGAGGCATGTTTTTACAAAGTAGGAGTTTTATTACTAATTTAGTCAAATTTAGACACATAATGAAAATAGCTTAATTCAACACAACAATTTAAGTTTCTATATATCTTGACTGATTCCACATCCCTTATGGTTCTTCCTCTTGATGGAATCTACAGAAAATGGCAATAGAATGATATGTTGATTTTTTAGTAACATAGTCCCAATAATGTGATGAAGGTATTGTGAGTTTTCTACATTTCATTATGTGTACTTCAGTAAAGCAATGCTCCACCTACTTGGATTCCTCAACTTGTTGAAGATTTGAAAAGTGACATTATAATTCTGAACATTGGGTATTGTTTAGAGAAAGTCACATTTGCCATAATGACATGAAGTATTGTATACATCAGACTTCGTTTGTCCCAAAACTTCAGTGGTCTGAAGGCAAGAATGTTAGTGTGTAAAAAATTAAGGGTAACATGCAGCTCATGAAGAGTTTGTTTTGAAGCCTATTACAATGCACCATCTTCAGTTTTGCATAAATGTTGGAAGTGTCAGTGACCACAATTCTTCTGCAAATCAAATCAAGTTATACCATTAACAAATGAGAACATGTAGATTTTGGGATCATTTGCTAAACCCTACAAAATGCAATAAAATCTTACACTTAACAAGGCTATGCAATCTAAGTTATTTTAATGTGTACATTCAATTGTTTAATCTGATTTTAATTTCCAATTTTTGTCCTTTCTTTCCATATCTACACTAATAATAAATCTGTAAATGTAGGCCTCACGCTGTTTAATTCAATCTTCAAATCTACTGGACGCATCTTCATGCGGTTTTCACAGGAAAATGTTACAAGTTTTGGTCAACATATAGGCATAATTTTATCACAATCAGATCACGAAAAACAAAGATATTGTAATTTTAAGTGTTTTCAGTAACCGTCAGTCTGTTTCTTCAACTACTATACACTTCTTATCTCCATAACTACTTTACAAATTTGCATGGGGTTTTCATAGGTAACTTCAGCATAACTCTGGACAACATGTAGACTGTTTCATAACAATCGGATCACAGAAAAAAAGAAAATCATAATTTGAACTTTTTTCATCTACGACCGTCATGTCTGTCTGTCTCTTTGAACACATTTATCTCCAAAACTACTTGACGAATTTTCAGGGGGTTTCCACACGTAACTTGAGCATATCGTGCAGTCACATAAAGGCTTCAATAATTAAGATTGGATCAGAGAAAATAAAGATATCATAATTTAATCATTTGTTTAAAAGCCATCGTGTATTTCTATTTGTTGAGGGTAATCTCGAAAAGTACTACATGAACTTTCATGGTTTTCCACACGTAAATTGAGAATAGTTTGGAGAGTAACATAGGCTTCATTTAATCAAAATCGGACCAGAGGAAGGAAAGATATCGTATTTTGAAGTTTTATGTGTATACTCTGTTTATGATTATGGTGTAGTACAGCAAATCTCCAAGAGTACTATACAAACTTTCATGGAGTTTCATAGATCAAGTGAGAGTACCTTTGGGCAAGATATAAGCTTCATTTCATCAAAATCGGGTCAGGGGAAGAAAAGATATCATAATTTTTAGTTTCTGGTGTATGCTATGCTTGAATTGCAGTGTAGTATAGCAAAGATCCAATTGAGGTGCTGTTACTTACATAGTATATATACCAAATGGTAATGATTTTCCTTACGGCAGCGGTGTAGTGTACTGATGTTGCCAAGGGCTGTTGAATCCTTTTTGAAAAATCAGTCATGTACAATGATGGGAATAATTCTTTGTGTTGAGAATGAAATAAATAATTAATGTTGTTCCGATCAGTAAATTAATGATACCCCTAAAGTGAATATTTCGTTGCCAATGTTAACAAACAAAATCATTGCCACTGCAAGTAAAATTGAACCCAGTACGAAAGAAAAAAAATTTTTTTACTAGCTGTACCCGCATGCCTTGCAATGCCACATAAATAAAAAATGCTTCTATCTGCAGGTATCATTTGAATTTAAAACATAATGACATTCCTTTGCGTCTATCAATTTTTCCCTTTACTAAGAATTCTTTGCAAGGAAACATGAAACTGATGAAACTGATTTCACGAGTCCATTGTGTTTAGGGATGCCTAGAAAGCAGTGTAGTACAGTACAGAACAGAACAAATAGAGGCCCTGTAGGTTGCGCAGTGCACCAAACAACTAATACTTGGCACTGCTGCACCCCCCCCCCCCCCCCCAAATGGATGTGGCATACAGTTTACAAGAATTAACTAGTTAAGTTTTTTATTAATAACTACTTCATGTTTAAAATTATTCTTAGTGTCACATAGTTTATTTTTTTAGAGACATCTTCAGCTATGTCAGCTATGTCCATGTCAACTGCAGTTACCATGTCCAAAAAGAAATTATAATCTTATCATACCACCCATGGCAGTGCATGGTATTAATATGTTCGTAAACAGCGCGTGTGAATTTGCAAACCACTAAAACTGCAGTTGGTGTTGTAGTGCTGCAAAGAAACAATACATGATCGTTTTTTGCATAGTAACAGAAGTATTTTGAATTAAGAGCCACAATCTTATCTCTGCAAATACAAACTAACATTGAACAGCGAGTTGCTGATTACACTTTGTATATTCACAGCTTAATGACATTTATTTGCTTCTTTTGACAGGGAACATTTGAATTTAAAACATGACATTCCAGCACATCTATCAATGCTCTAATTACATAAGAATTCTTTACAAGAAAAATCGAATTTATGTAGTTCCCATTCTGATTTCGGTGTATCCTCGAAAACGCCATAGTACAGAAAAGAACAAACTGAGGCGATGTTAGTTAAATAGTAATTAATTAAGGCATTGCTGCATTTTGTCATTCTCATAATTATAGCGTAGTACAGTACAGAAAGGGGTACAATTTTACTTACGGCAGCGGTGTTGTGTACTGATGTTGGCAACGGCCATTGAATGCTTTTTCATAAATCAGTCACGCAGAATGAGGGGAACGATTCTTTATGTTCATGATGAAATAAATAATTTATGCTATTTTGGTCATTAAATTAATCATCCTCCTGAAGCGAATAGTTCATTGCCGATGATAGTAAACTAAACCACTACCACCTTAAATAAAATTTAACCCAGGTAGGGCAAAAAAAAAAAAATCCTAGCTGTATCCCATATGCTTTGCAATGTCATGGAAAGAAAAGAAGTGTATCTTTCAATGGGTATAATTTGAATTTAAGAAGTAACGACATCCCTTCACGCCTATTGATGTTTTCATTTAATAAGATTTCTTTGCAAGGAAAAGAAATTTATGTAGTTTCCTTTCTGATTTTGGTGCGTAAGTATTTGATCTTGAGTCTCTCTCTCTCTCTCTCTCTCTCTCTCTCCTTTTTTTTTTTTTTTTTTTTTTTTTTTTTTTTTTTTTTTTTACAAATGCCTATAAAATGGTTTGGTACAGTAAAGAGAACAAATAGAGGCCCTGTTAGTTACGTAGTACACCAAATAACTAATAGAAGGCAATGTTGCTTTCTTTCATGCTCATAACTATGTTGTAGTTCTCTACAAGACATGATGGTACCCTTTCTTTAATATCCGTTGTGAAGCATGCGTGTACAGCTATTACAAATCTCTAATCTCCGAAACTACTTCACAGATTTACATGGGGCAACTTCGTTTCGTAAAAGTGGGATCACGGAAAAAAAAGATGTCGTAATTTAATGTTTTGTTTGTACACCATTATGTCTGTAAGTCACTACATGACGAATTCTAATAGGGCTTTCAACCGGAACTTGAGCATATCGTGCGGTTGGATACATGCTTCATTTAATCAAAATTGGATCAGAGAAAATAAATATACCACAATTTAAACATGTTTCTAAAAGCAATCAGTGATCAGTGTCTATCTGCAAAGGCTAATCTCCAAAAATACTACACGAGCTTGCATGGGGTTTTCGCGGGTAAATTGAGTCTAGAGAGTCGCTTTAGTGACCAAAGATCTAATAGACGCCGCTGATGTGTAATAAGTATGGCATATTACAGCAAGAAACCATACGTCTGTGACAGAATTAAGCGACACAATCTTAAGAATACCAGCAAACATTCAACATAGTGTTACTCATTTCACTTTGTGCACTACATAATTAACGACATTTTTTTGCTTCTTTCTGCATGTTTCATTTCTGTTTGAAACTAGGGATGGGTCAAACCCCAATTTTACCGAATCGAATTCGAATACCAAATCTTAAATAAAACAGATGCCGAATTCCGAACCCGAATCGAATTTTCCGAATCTCGAACCTAAATAATCTGTCAACTCAAGTACATGTATTTAAAAAGAATTACTACTCTATCATAGCCAGTGATGAAGATAGAGCTTTCTGGAAAGGATGCCAAATGACAATATTAACAGTAAAATTTAAGAAACCTAAATTTTATTTAGATTTTTATTTTAAATCTTAAGGATTTTTTAATACCCCCTACCCTTCAAAGAAATTTGCATGAAACATTTTGATATATATGTTGTTTAGATGCTCTAAAAGATAATAACAAACTTTCTTCACTCTATTACAAACTGATTCATTTTGATGAAATAAAAAATAATTGCAGAATGAAATCCTAGAAAGGATAGATTACGTACTTTTTTTCTTTTTTCAAAGGGAAAGGCAAATATAAAACCTGAAAAGTTGTGTAGCTATTTCGGAAATTTAAAAAATTTATTCTTAAAAAATAGGATGTGTAAATGTTAAATAATATTATATTGACATATCAGGCATCCCAGAGTGACGGACAGAACATTCAGACACAGAGAAATCCGCGTGTGTACTTGTTATTGCCACGAAAACATTTCAGAACTGTGAAAAGTACTTAACGTGCAGACTGCATATTCCGGAGGGTTAAGCAAGGATATTTTGTACATTTATTTATTCTTTCAAACGTTTAAGATCACGTAACTTGCCTGCTAAGAAGTTTTATTCGTAGAAGATTTAAAAAGCTGTACTAGAAGTTAGTTACTGTGCTTCATTTCTAACTTTTCCCATTCAGCATAAGAATAATACAAATGTAAACATTAACATGATATGTATATTCTACCACGTTCGCCACTGTCTTTCGGGTTTGTTAGGCGTACGGAATTTAAATGTGGTAACAGCTAACACGGAAGATTACACGGCGTAGTGTTTACATTTGTATTATTCTTATGGCGAAGGGAGTGTGGAATTTATGAATCACGATTCATAGGACAATCCCTTACCCCTATTAGAAAAACAAGTAAGTTGCAGCACGAAGGCAGTGGTTGTAGCGTCAGGCATATTGAAGCAACACAGGCTTGCCATTCGGCTTTACATATAAGACTTCAAATATTGGGCTATTGTATGAAACTAAATGCAGAATTATGAAACAACTTTTAGACTTATAATACAAATTTTACGAAATGTTTATAATAGCAATTAGATACCGGTACGGTAATTCTGAGTCACAGTTCCTTCGTACTACAGAGCAGAATCCCTCATACAATCTAGTGCATTCGACATCGAACATTTTTAAATGCCTGTAACGCAGTATGATTTGGAACCGATGTCCAGGTATCATAATGCCGTTGGCACACTAGCGCGTTTTACGTGCGTTGGTGTCAGTTGTCTGTCACGTTTCAAAAGGCAGTAGGCGTTCATGTGTTTAAGTTTTACCTTACACAATTTATTAAAACAGACTTCAAGTGATCACTTTTTTCCACATAATAAATAACTTTCTTCTTGAAATCCTAGTGCTTTCTTACAGTTCACATACCCTAGACTTCACAAAATTTGACGAAACAATATGTGAAATCGGAATGAGGTAACTCGTGCAAGAATCCTAAAGTGTTATGTATTGTTGGTATTTACGTGAAGAAATTTATTTTTTTACTACTTATATTTGAAAGACTGCTACATTTGAAGTTGATCAATACTAAAGTTCTAGTTCCTCATTGGATGGCATATTAAAATTCAGCAGTCAAAAATAAAAAGGAAATTAGACTCATCTTTTTATTATTATTATTATTATTATTTATTTTATTTTTATGAGCGCAAAAGTTTTGGTGCCAGTATTTATATTTGCGCCTGCTAAGCAAGCCTGCTAGCAATGCTTATATTAGACGGGAAAAGTTACTTGTGGCGGCTCCTTGCGCCATTTATCACAACTGGTCAAAGTGAGGTCGTTTCATTTTATGACATCACGTCTTTCAGCAGACCTATGGGTAATTAAGTAAATAATGCAAACAAAATTGTACTGTTATGCAAAGTAAACTACAACATTCATAACTAAAGGTTTCCAGATAACATTTTTGATTCGGGATTCGGTAGTATTCGGCCATTATGCACCGAATCTTGAATCCGAAGCCAGTATGCTAGATTCGGTGAATAATGGATTTGGCTGAACCACTCAGACACAACCCTATTTAAAACTGACTGAGGTCCCGAACCCTAAAAAGCCATGATATGGACAGGCCCTTCTTTAACAAACTGTTGTGAAGCATGGGCATATAAGCTAGTTTAACATAAGCTACATTTTTCAAATCCTTTTTACAGAATACTGAGTAGAGCTCATTGTATGATAATGGAAAACACAGTTCACTTACTCAATACAAACATCTGCTAAAATTTACCTGACATTTCAGAATACACATGTTGTGCTGCTAATGTGAGTACACCATCATTCCACTGTCTTGTGTCTATGTCAATTTGACCCAGAAACTGAGTTCTTGGCATAGCTTTTGGATTCATAGTATACTGCTTGATTGGTTGACCAAGTTTCCCCAGAGCCTGGAATATATAAGAATTTCTTCTAACTGGAGGTAGAATCACACTTTAAAGCATATCATAATATTTACAACTTTAAGTTCTAGCATTTATTTTGTATTACAAAGAGGGACTTATAAATTTACAAATAAGGAGAATGATGTAATGCAATCAACAGCAATTATTGAAACAACAATAACCAATGAGTACTGAATATACTAGTCTGAAAGAACAGACATTATATTAGGTTAGAGAATGTAGAATAATTATACACTACATTAAAATAATGGGAAGTGTAGGTTAAATTAGAAACAATGTTATGAAAAAGTTATATTGTTACTCATAATAAAGTGGACATGCTACTGACAGGCATGATGAAAAGGTAATGACACCAGTTTCACCCAAAACCTTTTCCAATATGGAAAAGAAACATGCACACACACAACATATTCATTCATACAATAATACAGGCACAACTCACACATACAGGACAAACATCTCTACTTGCATGCTGTATTCATGTAACAGAAGCAACCCAACTAACAATAATTATATATTAAAAAATAAAAATAAAAAAAGGGGGAAACAAAAACAACAACAACAACAACTTGAAACTGAGCCCCAAAATGAAACCTCTGAATTTTAAAGGTAACATTAAAAAATATTATTTACTTGTTGTGATAGATGAAATGAACATTATTGCTAAGAAAATTTGGAGACTGCATGCACAGAGCATACTTATAACATTTGAGAGAAAACATGTTCATGGTACTCAGATTAAAATTTAAGATAATCTTATTTTCAATTCCATATAAAAAGAGCATCCATTTACAAACAAATAATCTTATAATATCATCAAACTAAGCATGAAAACATAAATGAAAGACGATGCAATTTAAATTGTATTTTCTCATGTTATTATGTCATGTAAAAGAACTTGAAAAAAGCTTTCAAAAGCTTGTTACACTCTTTGTCAGTTAAGTAAAAGTGGTAGTCCATCAACAGTCATTCAGGCATATTATGAATATATCCATGCACTAATCCAGTATGGGATAATCTTCTGGGATAATTGATCCACTAGCATAAAAATCTTTAGAATGCAGAAAAGAGCAGCCATGGCTATCTGCAACACTTAAAAAAAAAAAACTGGAAACATGTAGACCACATTTCATCCAGCTGCATATAATGATTGTACCAAGCCTTTACATATATGAGTGTAGCCTGTTTTAAAGAAAACTGGACATTTTCAACAAAATAAAAATATACACACCCACAACACAAGGAACATGAATAATATCCACATGTTTCAGTGTAGAACAGCACTGTAGTGCGTCAGTTCAACTATACAACAGCCTACTTGCTTTATATTGTTACTTGTTATTCATGATTGTCACCTGAAATGAATTTTGTTTATGTTCTCTCTCTATCTCTATCTGTGTGTGTGTGTGTGTGTGTGTGTGTGTGTGTGTGTGTGTGTGTGTGTGTGTGTCATCCTGTTTTCTCAAGTTTGACTTGTCCTATATTCAGTGTACTATTTAAGTATGTAATGCATCAAATGGACCAATAAAAATTAATTGAAAAACATGAAATCCTTTGCTGGAAAGGGAACTCATTTTGCGAAAGAAGTTCAGAATTCATTTCTTGTAACACTGTTTTCCTCTGTTTATATGATGCATTGCACAATGTTAATTCATAGACAAAGAATTTTATAGATAAAATTGGTTCCATTGTATACTGACACCTGGTGTAGCAACCAGTTGTGAATTTGTTAAAAGAATTCAGTCACAGTTGCAAGCATGTTCCTATTATTTTAGATGTGTTTTACTTTTTGGGTCATCATCAGGTCATCAATGGACATGAAACAGTATTGTGAGGTGGTACATACTACAAAATTTAATAACATATCTCAAAAATGGTGTTGGAAAAATTGTGGCAAGGGTAGGAGCAGAAATATTTGGCAGAGCTCCAGGCTATGTGATGATAAAAGAGAAATATAAGGTATGTCTAACAAGAAAGGGCAAGTTAAGCAACATTCTTCTTTTATGGAGAACCTTAAATCTAATGGTCATCAAGCCTCAACTTTGAGAAATTTGCATGTTCTTCATGTAAATTCCCGCAAAGGGGAAAAGTTAGATCTTTTGGAAGAGAGGGAAATTTTTGAACATTCCACTTCAGGAAAAGGCAGATTGGTAATTGATCAACTGAGTACCAGAAACTAGGTTTTCTATGACTATCAAATGAATAGTATGTTTATCTTATGAGGGCAAAATCACCCAATCCGTATTCTATCATGTAAGTGGTAATCCCTTTCTCCTGTTTCATTACTGCATCTGTAGGACAGTCAAAACATACACAAAAATGAACTAAAATTGCACTTAATGCTGTAGTTATGAGTTTTTGGTATGTTGTTAGGACCAATTAGAATAATGTGAGCCACAGATCACATCTTCGAAAACCCTGTGGTTCCCAAGTAATAAGTGGAAAACTGCCTAGAAACTCATAAACTACCTATATTTCCTCAGATAAGACAACCTTCAGATAAGATGAGGTACAAATTTTCATCAAAATTTTATAGTTTAAGCATATATCTGGCCTATAAGACTACCCTCAAGTTACCGTATTTACCCAAATGCATGCCGCACATTTTTTCCAGATTTCAGGATCTAAAAATACGCTTACAATTTAATTCGGAGGCTTCAGGAAGTTCCAAAAAACACCGTCAGAAGCCGCCATAAGTAGTTTCCATGATTGGTACACCTGGATTTTTCACCCTTTGTTTCAGTGTTTGCGGTATGCATCTGAAATTTCGTGCGCGTAGTGCTACATTGTATCTGATTGTGAGGAAGCACGTTTTTTTACACCGCAAAGTTTAAAAAAAAAAAAGTAATTTCTTTCGCCGAGATGACATCTGATTGCACCAATGCACATATCATGCGGGTGAAAACACACAAAATTACCTGAGACCAGAAGATAAAGAATTTCAAAGGAAGCCGCAATTGTTGCGTATAGCTCCAAAATATTTTAACCCTTTCACTGCTCTGTAAGTAAATTTACTCTAATCGTTTCAGTGCAGCTCTGGATACATTGAGAAATTATTTTTGACAAGCGACATTGTAAAATAAAGTTGCATGATAAATAATTAATTCTATTCATGCTTTATGGCATATAGGTTATGATGTGTACCTTTGTCCACTCAGTAAATGAATATAGCTCGAAAAGCTAATTATTTTCCCTCTCCTTCCCTTCTGCCTGACGAAGCAGCTAGGCTGCGAAAGCTTGTATGTGTGTTTGTGTGTGATTTTATTTATTTTATCTGTTTCTATCGACGAGCCGGTCCTTTTGGTAAGTCATCTCTTTTCTATTTTTATTTTAATTATTTATTTATTTATTTTTAATTTTTTTTTTTATTTTTTTTTATTTTTTTTTATTTTTTTTTTTTAAGTTGCGCAAAACTTTGTTTTTGTAAATCTTTCCTCCACAATGTAAATTTCATCATGGCAATATCGCAAATGTGCTGCATAGTGTGGCTTTGATCTCCAAAAGATATATGTTGATTTGATACATTTCGAAATGATATTTATGGAATAAGTGAATGTTTCTGAACTGGAGATTCTTGTTTGTGCCTTACCTAACCTAACTTTCACTTTTATCTGTAGGGTAGCCTTAAGAAGGTCAGGTATAGGTTAAAAGAAGAAGTTTTGTGTAGTGCATGAGGGTGTGTAGTGTTCGAATCTATGGTTCAGAAACGTTCGATATATATCATTTCAAGCCGAGCTACTTAGAGTGTAAGCATTCTTGTGAATTACCGAGAAAGCTGTACTCTTAGGTTCCTGCCTAAAGACATCCTTTAAAATCACGACATTTTCATACAAATCATAACATTCGCCTGTTCAATACTTATCGTTTTGATACTTAACAGCTTCGATATATATCATTTGGAGGTTGAAGCCGCACTATGCAGCACATCTGCAAAATTACCAATTTCAAACTTAATTTTTTTTTTGTACCATCATATAAGACGACCTTGGATTTTGGGGCCTATTTTATGATTCAGCCATTGTCTTATATCTGCGTAAATAAATGGTATGCATTTTTTATAATAATAAATCTTACCATTGATAACGTACATGAAATATGTTACAAATTAAGCCCAAAAAGTCCTGTAGTTTGCTATATATGGAATGTCAATCATGGATCATTAAAATAATAATAATAATAAATTTTGCTTTTGTTTTGATCTGAATATCAGCATAATGGCGCACCCTGTGAAAAAGTAATGACAACTGATGTTGTAAATTTTATTGACTTTAATTTAAACACAAAATAAAGTATAATTTAAGAACAATGCAACTTGTCACTTTCACTTGAAATTATATTGTTTTATTCCATTAACTGGTTTTCAAATCTTTTCAGGTTCATGTGTTACAGGTTCATTCCAAGTGCAACGTTCAGTTCTGCCTATGTGGTGGGAAGATGGAAACGTGCTTTAATAAATCAACTTACATGTTGTTTAAGCGTGTTTTGTATCTGGAAATTACGCGAAATTTGTTCTTTTTCTTACTGTGATTATACAGCAATTAATTATAAAAAGTTGGCCAAACAGTCACATATATCAAGCTTGATATGAACCTGTAACTTATGCACCGTCTGAAGATGAACTGGAAAAGGTTCGAAAACTGGTTAATGGAATAAAAGCAGTACCATTTCAAGTCAAAGTGACTGGTTGCATTGTTCTTAAATTACATTAAAATTAACAGTCACAGGTTCTAAAACCATCTGTAATGGATAATCTAAATACAAAATAAAATCTCCACACTCAGTATACCTCTTGAAATAGTACAAAAATGAAATGTTAGAAAACTGAATTTTTAATTAAATGAGCCTAAACACTAACAACTGACAAACTGTGGTCCCAAAGGAATTTATTATTTTCCCAAAGGAGACTTCACGATTCACAGATCTCATAAATTTTGTCCCTGTCTGATGACAGATTTAGCTATTTGTATTTATTTATTATTTTATTTGTTTTGTATTCCATAAATCCATGTTGTAATAGATCACACAGATGTGGAATGAGTCATGTTTACAAATGATTACAAAATACAGAGATTCGAAAAATATTTACACAATAACAGGCATGTATTATAAACTGGTGGGTAGATAATGTACAAGTCAAATAACATAAAACAATGATGGAGAAAAAAATAGTACTCTTATCTTTAAATGGATAAGGTGCATAGTACATTAATCATATTAAAACAGAGAATCTCAAGAACATAAATAAATGTGGCAATACAAAATTTACAAAAACAGTTTATTATTTTATCTACATATACTCATCAAGAGAGTGAAATTACTTTTTCAAAACATATTGTTTCAGTTTGTGTTTAAATGTAGGAAGGACTTAATATGTACTTTGATTTCTGCTGGAAGAGTGATGAAAATCTTTTTGGCAGTATAATGGACACCATTTTGTACAAGAATTAAGCATTTAAGATCCCTATGTAGATCATTTTTAGACCTAGTATTGTGGTCATGATATTCATGTCATGAAAAGGTTTCAATGAGATCATTGAAGAGCCAGGGAAGATTAACACATAGTAGTTGTATATCAAGCAGTGTGCATTTGGGGTGGACTGAAGGAATGGTATACATGTTAAACCTTTGTGAAGAGGTGAAAAGATTTTGGGACATTTCATTTGTAACATTAGAACAACACATCGACATGAGGCCAACACAGATCATATGTGATACTGCTGACATAGAAAATTTTAATGCGTGTTTGAGGTATCCATCCCCATTTCCATCTACAAGCAAAATATTGTCCATTAGCAATGGAATCGTTGGAGATGGTGAAATTAATTGCCACCTATCTCAAGAGAAATGCATTGAAGTGATCATGAAAATAACTGGCAGCTCATTTGGGAAGATAACTTTCTAAGGAAAAGACAAAGTACCATCTTTGGTGACAATCCTCAACTCTATGAAAGCACATAACAAGCATATTGACATGAATCCATGTGTGAAGGATGTGCATCTTGAAGCAGCTGAATAGTGAACTGATAGAGAACATTTTAAGTCTGAACTGACCCCTTAACTGGCATTGTTCAACAAAGAGGGGATGTGTAAGGTAGTGAAATCAACTTTCTTCACCACTTACACTCCGTTTGCCCAAAAGATTTCTCTTGGAGCCAGGACATTTGTAATGGTGTACAGGGATACCTTCTCCACAATGCTATCTGCCACTGAAACAACTCAATCAGGGTTATCATTGCTACTTACATCACATAATCTTTAAATAACTTTGGTAGGAATGTCTCAGTAATGTTTGATGAATACCCCGAGGATGGAGCCCTCAGGAGTATTAAAACTGCAGAACGATTGCACCAAGTGCTGCCCTCTCTTTGCAATGAGATCTTAGTTAACTCTTCAAAATGCCCCAGGAGAAACTGTTAGCCAAAAATGCAAACAAAAGATGCTTCACTGATGCTCTGTGTTTGGACTCAAGAGCACTGAAATTTTGAGAGCAACAGATGATCCAGACCACGAAATTATCAGTACCACCCTCAATAAAAGCACATCCCATGAGAACGTGATCATGGTTGAATGAGATGTGGACTTATTCGTTCTCTTTTGCGCACTGGATTCCACTGTCTGAAATATTTATTTACAGAAAAAACAACAGAAGTTACTGAAGTAGTACTCAGTTTCTTCTTTCTGTTGGGAAGAAAAAGAATTGCATACAACAGTTGCAACACCACTTCCACAATTTTCAGGCAAGGAAAAACAAACAGGTACCTGACATGGCCACCATGTTTCTTTTGTCAGATGTGGATCATGAATCTATAGTCAAGATGGGAGAAAAGTGCCTGATCACACTGTATGGAAGGGACACATCCATCGACACTTACATGACCTTAGTTCTGCCTGTTCAGTAGGTTAGCAGCTAATGCAAAGGTGGACCTGGAATGTTTGACCCAGCTTCCTTCCATTCATATGGCACACACCACCAACTGCAAATGTGATTAGGAGAGGCCAAGAATACCATACAGTGGGGTTGGTAGAAGAGCTCTCTTGCTCTATTACCCATAACAACATTATGTAAACCAGCCCCAACAAAACTTCTCAGATCACTCTCATGTAATTGCAAAAAGAGCTGCATGAAAGCTAGAACCAATCACAGAGCTGGACTTCAGTGCTCAGCGTTTTGCACTCACTGCTCTGGCACTACTTACCACTATGTCACTATGATTCTCATTTATGAGGATGGAGACGATCCCCATGAACTTCTGCCTTCAGATGAGCAGCATGAAATGGACACAGTACCCCAGAAATCTCCTTATGTTCTGTAACATGGCTGTCAATGACCAGGACTCTCTAAAGAAACCAAAACATCGGGACTTTTCAGTAACTGAAATATATTAGTTTAAATAAACCTTTTTTTCCTTCTAAAACAATGGTCTTTTATTGAAAGCCTACAATTTGTCATTCATTTGTGTTTAGGCTCATTTCGTCAAAAAGTCAGTTCTAAGACATTTCATTTTTGTGTCTTCTGAAGAGACTGGAGATTTCATTTTGTGGTTGAATTACAGTCAATAAAATTAACTATGAATTCAATTCTTATGATGTTTCTCACAGGATTAGGTTTATGTAAATATTGAGCTTGAAACAAGAGCAAAATGTTATTTTTTGGCAAAAATTGGCCTTATTTGGTGTGCCACATCTAGAAAACTACTGCACTTATAGAGCTGTGGCTGGGCTCAGATTTAATGTGTGCTAATAATGCTAACAGCTAATAATATCAGAAAATGTGTAATTTATGAGACATAAGACCATAACTAGAAAAAGTCTGCAAATATCACAGTTTTTCACTTATTTCTTGGGAAGCACAGGCTTTTCAAAGTTGCAAACTCCATTCACACTATTCTAATTAGCCCTAACAATGTACCAAAAAATCAGACCTACATCACAATTTGCAATTTTAATATCTAATTTGACTGGCCCACTTGTTTTATTACTACTTTATGTTTCTACATTTAACACAGATCTTAATGATGTACAATTTTAAAATGGCCATCTCACCTCAATAAAAAACTGTTCTTACACCTTCTTCTTATTTATCAATTTCCAGATTATTATACTGTAGACTGAATTTTAATAATTCTACTCTTTTATTAGATTCACTTCTTTCTTGACTGGGTAATTAACGTCATGTTCTTAACCATGCTAGTTAACCATGGCATATACTAATCAAGCTTGCTAGTACTGTTATACGATCTTAGCTTTATCACATAATGTCTTGTTGGCCAATTCTGGTCTGGTAATCAGGCTCCTGGCTGAAGTTTGTGTATTGGCTGTACCATGCTGTGCCCTCAGGGACATCGTTGGTTATGCCTGATGTAAGCTTTACTAAGTTTTTCCGCAGTTATTTTGTGGTTTTTCTTTTACCATCTATTTTTATTACTAACCATGTTTTTCTGCTTCCCCCTTTTAGGTAGACCCAGGATTCTTCCTAATATATTTACATTTTAATCTGTGGCAGGTTTGAGATGATGGTTTATGATCATATATTTTATGTAAGTCTACATTTCTTTTTAATAACCTCTTAGATAAGACTGCACAGAGTGGAACTGTGCCACATATTTCTGTCCCCACACTGCCTCCTTTCTCCCAATGTTATTTTTAATATGCATTATGAAATTTTGTATAATTTTAGCATGCACCACCTCACAGTAGTGTTTTTTTGTTGGTAGATGATTTGACGATGGTCCAAAATTATGAAACACATTAACAAGTAACAAAAACACAACTATGACTGCATTCTTTCAACAACAGTAACCAATAAATTTCTGTGATGGAAAGATATAAGTAGAAAACTAATGAAATGCCACAAATAAAATTCTGAATCATCTGATGGAGGGACAGATAAGGAAAATAGGTGCAAGACAACTTGGTCTGTACTGCCTGGAGGGAGGAATAAGAAAACACATGTGTAAGTTAATTAAATTAGTAGGAAGGAAAAACAAACAAATACAATAAAGTGAAGCGGAGACTATATGAACACAATCCAAATTATTCACAAGATGTATCAAGGCAAGAGTCACTAAAAAGTACAAAATGGTAGAAGGAATTAAAACTCCTTGGCAAATGGGCATGGCTAGCTAATCACAACAATAAAAAATCAGACAGTCACTATGCAACACACTAAAACCTCCAACCTACAAGCTTAGTCCTGGAGTCCAGACAAGTTAAAAATTCTGGTCACACTCGCCTTGTCATCAGCTAAATATAGCTGCTTCTGCCCTGGCAGTAAGATATAAAATTCACTCCGTTAAAATATGGTGTACAGCAATTTGCACACTACAGGCATCATAGAACAGGGAATCCATACATCTAAGTAAAAATCCATGGAAGGTGGCAGTTACCAATTTTAAGGTATGTCAGGTTAATTTCATCACCACAAGTGTCTGGCAGGATGACTGCCACATTTGGATTGGTTGTGTATGAACCGTGTTAACTTTACAGCGGGAAACATGTTCTGCTACGATTATAGTGCACTCACTGAAACAAAACACATAAGAAACCAATTGCTAATAACGTGCACCAATTTGTTCTAGTGCCTTCAGGATTGTGTTAATCTTTTCTGGGGGGGGGGGGGGGGGGGAATAATAATAACGTCGAATAGGTATTGGGGAATGCAAGTCCTGATAACACTGTCAGGGAACACTACAGAACAACTGACAGGGTCATAAAACCATAATGTACATAAAAATGTTAAAATATAAAGACTGAAATGTAAAATCAGGGGTGCAAGCGTTCTTAAAATGCATCAGGTCTAATAAAAGTCTGGGCCTCTGTAGTAGGAAATGCAGAAATCCACTCTAGCCTCAACATAAAACATTAAGACCAGGCACACCAATATGTTAAAGACAATCCTGAGTGTGAATCACAAAACGGCTTGATGCTTGTAGCCAATTACAAAAAAAGCCTCTCCTGGAGGCTGAGCAACTATGTATACGGTATGTAGGTGTGCATGGAGTGGACATGATGTACATGTGAGGCACACTATAAGGATCTGTCGCCTTATACAAAGCGGTGGCTCAACGTCTTCAGTGCAAATACTTGCTTAGGGATGTGTACAGAATGTCCCAATGGCCATCCTAATGCCTTCATTGTGTACCACATCCAACATCTTTAAATAAGCTATTGCACACCCACACACTGTACACCTGTAATCAAGCTGACACAGAGAACTCCTGTCAGCTCATCACTAGGTATGACTAAGACTTTTTAAAATACTCAGTGCTTTGAAGTACCACCTTCTGGCAGTTGAACATGAGACCCAGAAACATGATATGACTTCAAAATCAATATGATGTCCCTCGTCTTTAGTTCAGGTAAGTTACATACAGGGCAGGAGCAATTAAAAATTAGACTTCTCAGTTGAAAAATTAAAACCAGTCTTCTCAGCCCATGCATCAAACCATCAAATAGTTGTAACTGATGTATCGTTGTACAGTGAGAAGTAGAGAAAAAGAAAGAGAAGTAAACAACAAACAAAGAACACTGGATAGGACTTTTAACAACTGATATAATACTATTAATGGCTATAGGAAGGGAAAACGTAAAACACTACTCTGAGCATGACTATTCTCCTTCTCAAAGCAATCACAAAGGGTTTCAAAGAGTGCATATATGAAACAATGTGTGGAAAGGAAGGACAGAATAAATACTGGAAGATATCCCTGAAATCCCCCATTCATGGAGAAGCCTTAGGATAAGATGCCTCAAAGTAGTATCATAGGCAGTTACCTTCCACTCTAAGGACCTTCCCACAAAGCTTATGGTAGCAACAATATGACAACTACTCAGCTAGTGGGGTTCTTGCTAGGCTATCAAGGAAGAATCAAAATTGCTTCAAACCATGAATTGGAGAAGATGACCTGGTACATGAATAACATTAAAAAGGGTGAGGAAAATTTCTTTGTTGAAGTTAGTAAGGCACTTTAGCATACTTCAATGTATCTGATCAAGACTAGGGCATGTGTCATGAGCTGCACGGAAGGGAAAGGAAATTCACGACCTAGGTCATGAAGGTGGTGTTTCAGGAGTGTGGACGTCAGAGATACTGCATGTACGCACTGAGCCAAGCCAGAGAGGATATAACCAAAGAAATGAAGAGAAGATGATCTTTTCTCTTTGGTTTATCCTCTCTGGCTTGGTTCAGTGCGCACATGCAGTATCTCTGACGTCCACACCCCTGAAACACCAACTTCATGACCTAGGTAGTGAATTACCTTTCCCTTCCGTTCCCATCCTTTCTTCTTCCCTTCTCTCCCACCTGATGAAGGAACTGTGTTCCGAAAGCTTGTCCTTTTTGTCCCCTTTTTTTTCTGTTTCTTCATTTCTGTTACTATCGGCGGTACAGCACAAAGGTAAGTACTGGCCAGCTATTCTACCTCGTTTGAACAATACTTATTTGACATTTGTTCTTTGTTCATGCAAATTGCAAATACAAAATTAGGCTTGTTCAAAAGAATTTAAAATTACTTACCATCTTTAGAAGATGACAAATTGTTGTCTTTCCTGAACCTGATGGTCCCATAAGTACAACACCCATTCGTTGTTGCAGCTGTTCATATACTTCTACACATTTCTTTTCCTGAACATAACAGAATAAATAACTGATTAATAATGGAAATTCTCCTCAGAGGAGATGAATTATTTTTCCAAAGATATAGATTGGCTGGCCAGTACTTACATTTGTGCTGTACCGCCGATAGAGACACAAATGAAGAAAAAGAAAAAAAGGGAGGAAAAAGAAAAAAAGGGACAAAACAGGACACACATTCGGAACACAGTTCCTTCTTCAGGTGAGAGAGAAGGGAAGAAAAAATGATAGGAATGGAAGGGAAAGGTAATTCATGACCTAGGTCATGAGGGTGGTGTTTGAGGAGAGTAGAAGTCAGAGATTCTGAGGCAGTATCTCTGACTTCCACACTCCTCAAACACCACCCTCATGACCTAGGTCGTGAATTATGTTTCCGTTCCATTCCCATTCTTTTTTCTTTCCTTCTCTCCCACCAGAAGAAGGAACTGTGTTACAAAAGCTTGTCCTTTTTTTTTAATTATTTTTCTTCATTTGTGTCACTATCGGTGGTACACCACAAAGGTAAGTACTGGCCAGCCAATCTATCTCTTTTGAAAAATAGAATAACTAACTGTCCACTGTAAATTTATAACATACTTTGTTTGACTGTTTATAAACTGAAAATAATCTTTCAAGCAATTGACAAGTGAAATGAACTTTTGAGTCAATAAAATAAGAAAGAAAAACTACCTATTTTAGAGATTTTAGTTCAATACAAATTAGACTTGGATATTTGGTGCATCATGAATCCAATCACATATTCCGATATCCCAATACTTACAGTTTCAGCATATTGCCCAAAAGAGAACTGTGCTAAACACTCTGATACATAGAGTTAGAAGCATATCAAATGAAAACAGCTCCAGTGACAAAGCAAACCATTTCACTGCAGGTTAGACAGTATGGATGTTAGGCCTATGAAATCAACTTAGTTTTATCTATAAAGGCAAACACAAATCCAGTCAATTCAGACAATATGAGCTGAAAATGTTCCTTCCATTTGTAGAACAAGTAAAACTGGAAAACTCTTAAAAGTCATGGAATTATGACTTGACTTCTGACCAGCTAATAAAACCAATGAGACTTGCAATCCTTTCAAAGGTCAGTCACTGCCTCAGAGTCACAGGTGTATAAAATATTGCTGGGAATGTGGCAATAGTTATTGGGGAAGTCTATCTGAATTTAATAATTAAAATAAGAGCGGCCGGAGCAGGCGGTTGCCAATAATAAACGCAACAACTTGTAATCTAAACTATCTTATTCCAATTATTAAAAACATTTAAGATCTGTTCTAAAAAAATTGCTTTCAAAAATTACTCTATCTGAATTGTCTCCCAGTACTTTTCCAAATATTAGCAGCACATAAAGTGCATATATCTAAAACAATCTTGTACTGTCAAAAATAGCATTGTAAATGAACACCAAATGTTTAAGTAGACAGTAATTCTAACCCTTGGTTGTAACTACTGGGAGTGAATTGTTAAGGACACTGTGGAAATTATATTTAATATACATACAGACTAGACACTAAACAATGAACGCAATGACCACTAAGCATTACACCTAGAAATGAAAACAAAGATATTGAACCTAATAAGTCTTCTCTGGAACCACTGATATCTCTGGTTGCAAATGATACTACCACTCTTGTGAGAGGCGTTGCTTTTCAGATGAAGACAATGATAGATACTCTTGAAAGCTCCTTTTTAGAAAGTGAAGCAACCTGACAAATTTCAAAGTTCAGTTTTCCCAACAGTCACATTACTTTCTGAGTACTTTCTATTACCTTAATTCTTAAGAGTATACAGAAGAACTTACTAAATAACGTTGCTTTTCAGATGAAGACAATGATAGATACTCTTGAAAGCTCCTTTTTAGAAAGTGAAGCAACCTGACAAATTTCAAAGTTCAGTTTTCCCAACAGTCACATTACTTTCTGAGTACTTTCAATTACCTTAATTCTTAAGAGTATACAGAAGAACTTACTAAATAACGGAAATAGAAGAAGGCTCAATAAGATGAATAAATGGTAGCACTATGTTTACAGATATCAGATGAGGCTTTACGATCTTCAGTCTTATGTTCATATCACCGAGCACTTACCAAGTCACGGAGAGACATAATAAGGAACGGTAAAAACTACATGATGCAGAAATCCATTATAAAATGTACATACCTGCCTTTCATTAAAATGTAATCCAAGCTCTGAGAAACTTGTTCTCAAAGCTTCTTTGAGCATTTTTCCAGTTGATTCAACAAAAGCAGTTCCAGGAAAAATGTCTTGAACTAAAGCATCAAACTTTTTACAGTCAGCAAAGGTTAGTTTTGAAGCTGTATTCAACCTCAAGACTGAGACAACCAGCTGAGTTTCATCATCTTCTGATAATGAACTATTATTTGAAATTCCATTTTCTCTCTGGTGTGCTCGAATAGCAGCGCCACAACCTCCCAGTATAGTCTTCAGTGCACGGAGACCCCAATCATAGTGCTGTTGCTTTGACAGTAGTTTCCTACAAAGAATTTCACAGTTTGAATCACAAAATTCTTTCACTAAATTTATAGGAAGTCTTTCAATATGATACAGTGGTAGCATAGTATGTTACAATTGAATCTGTGCCTTTACTGAGACCACACTGTCTTTTTTAAACAGATCACTTAGAAACTACCGAGAAGTTGTCACCATGCAATATTTTGAGGGTAGCCTCTACAGAAGCAAAACCAATCAACTACTAGTAAAACCTTATTAATATAATGGTATTACTGATGAACCTTCATGCATTGCAATAAAGATAGGGAATTTCTAACTGCACATTCATTCGATTGTTAAAAAAGAGTGTTACACTTGATCCAAATCTTTAGATGTAAGAGTATAGGTCCTCAAATGTTATTTTATTTAAAAGAAATAAGTAACTATAATGACAAGTCTTGGATGGAACAACCTACAGTAGGCCAATGTATGGAGAACAGAAACACTTATCAAACACAAGATTCATACTTGCTGGTGAGTATTAACCTCATCTTATAACAGTTGAATACACATTCATACTTTGAGTAACGATTCCAGTACCCAAAAGAAAAAGAAAATATTTATTTGTTTTCTTTGAGTCAGCGAAAGTAACATTGTGATGGGAATAAAGGTACAACAAAGCAATCATCTGCAACAGCAAACTTACAACAACTGGTTGATAAGAAGATTCTTCCTCATATAGATCTGTTTCACTTCTGAATTGAGAGTATTAATGGCATTAAATTTTCTTTCATCAGCAAAAATTAAATAGACAGAAGATTTAAACATGAATATACCATATCAGCAACTGGGAAAAAAAATCATCATTTTTGTCAACTAATGAAACAACAATGCAGCTCAGCAGAATTTTAAATTATGCATCATCTTTTCTGAACAAAATTAATGACATTAGTGTAGAAGGCATATCAACAACAAACCTAGAGGCAGGACAATATCATGTGTTCATTTATGATGGGGAGTGGGGGAGTGGTTGATTTGAAATATCACTGAGATCTCCACTAAGCTGGGAAAAAAGGGGTTTAATAAGCTTTGCCTACCCACATGGCCCAGAAAACGCATTTTGTTGGCCATCAAGCAATGTACAATATGTGGTTCTAATACATAAAATTATTGTAGCATCACCTGTTACATCATCTGGTCAGTCATAAAATTTTCTCATGATTTTCAAGTGAGAATTAATAAAACTTGTAAAAAATCAAGTAGTTTGAAGAAAATGTAAGCTGTGAGGCCAGTTATAGGTATGCCATCTGACTACAGAAATATACTCTCGACTTGGGATCTTGTGTAAAGATATCTTTGACAGAGTTAGGAACCTGTGGTATGGAAAACCAACCATTTCTGCTGTTGTACAGCTAATCGGCATAGCCTCTATTGAGTTGGAGGTACCTGTTTTCTCTCTCTCTGAGCAGTGTTTAAACAAGCATGGACCTTGAACTGGGATTGAACTAGAACATAACAGCACTGAAAAATAAAAAGAGTTCCTCAAAATTTGGAATTATTCCTTTTCCAAAAATGTCAGGCAGATCATGTTGAAACTTAAAAAAATTTAAACATTGTTAGAATGGTGAACAACTGGAAGGTCATTTATGCTATACATCGCGACACACAGCATACAAATTATGCGCCCCCACACGTGGTTACGCCACCAGCCACAAGACGGCGACACTGGCGCGGACCAGTGTTACCACTGGCACAGTGAAGCCAAGCGAACCACAACCCAGCTCAGTTGTGTGTGAACTTGTTTGAGAGCGCATATAGCATTGAGAGTGTATTACTGTCATACTGACGATCAGTTCTTTGTTATTCTACTCGACGCTATTATTAGTGCTCGTGACTGTACTACTTAGAAGTTACAACAGTTGATAGAATACGGGCTGCAGCTTTCAGGCAGAGCCAGAGGTAAAAGCAGCCATGCTACACATCAGTAACCAAGTGTTGACTCACCTGAACAGTCGCTATCAAACTGTAGCAAACTGCAGTTTCCGAACATGCTGCACAGTACAACACATATGATTTTTGACAGCTGCTTTATTGAACTATGCAAATATGAACTCTCTCTCCAACATATGCTACACTTTTGCTATCCCCCGGCCATAACATCCACTATCCAAATTCCATTGCCTTATCTTACCAATTCCCTTCTTTCTTCAGTCCATACACATTGAGCAATGACTTCTCTCATGTCTGTGCCTATCACTCATAACTTCCAGTGCCCTTGATAGTATAAATTTGGAAGTTTGTAACAGTTTTATTCTGTAGTTACTGCAGAAGAAAAACAGGCCAAAATATGGTATGATGGGGTTGTCAAACTACATCCTACTTGTGAAGTTCTTCAAGTGCTTTTGAGTCAGTCTCACTTTCTGGTCACAAGCCAGTATTGACTTCTCTCTGCATTGGCTCCAATTCAAATTCAATGACTTCTTCATCTAAATCATTGTATGCTGGATTTTCTCTGTACCTAATTTGTGTTGAATCATCTTGCCTAGCAAAGGTCTGTATACTATTGCTCCTAGTCACATTAAATGTGTTTCCTCTTTCTGCCATTTCAATATCGTCCTCTGGTCCGGGATATAACATTGCTACGTCATACCATATTGAACCATGTTGATCCGTGCTTAAATACTGATTTACCCACGACATTCTGCTGACTAAATAAATTTTACTAGTTTCTGCCTTTATATACATTACAAAACAAAAATCTGTCACAGCATGGCACTCTCAAATGAAAAGTTTTCACTGTGCCAACCTTTTGCTGGTGTGGGTGCCTGCCGAAATAGAGGTCTAAAAGACCAACCTATCTCAGTGGGACAACACTGCTGCCATGGCGACCTTTGGACCCTGGAGGCCCCGGTGGGTAATGGACCTTGGGCACTCGAAACATGAACCAACATGAAACTGTGTGTCGTCGTTAGGAGTTCAGAAAATACTAAGCAACTGTACAATGTAATAAAAGATGTCAGATATAATTTGAGCAAGAGATGGACATTAGCAAATTTTAGTACACTTACATCTTCTCATCGTTCTTTTAGGGCTTATATGTTTGCATTGCAAAACTAAATCTAATGATTTGGTGGTATAGGATATGGCCTTTGTAGTGAATAAGGTTTATAACAGTTTGAATAAAATACTTTCTAAGAAGCCTCAAATGTCCAATTTTAGCATTTTTACAAAAAATTGTAAAATTTGCCTTTAATTTATAAATTATTTGAAAGTAATAAGATATAAAATGTTTTCCAATCCATGATGTGACCCATACAACAACATTTACAATTTTATTTTGAACTAAAAGCTGTCTTGGTTGATATTACTTTCCCTACAGAATACAAAGCAATAGTAGAATGTAATAAAAGATGACAGATGTTATATGAGCAACAGAGGGACACAGGAAAATTTTGGGACCAAGAGGGCTTCCTTCTCACTTTTTTGGCCCCTTTTGAGACCACACTTATCAAACAGCTGATTAAGTTTGGTGAAGTTTTTCATTTATGTCATGGATGGGATCAGAAGTTGGATTATGAATTATTTTTTGTACATCAACTGTAAGTGTAGATAAGTTGATGTGTCTAAAGTCCTAGTATGTAGTTAGCTGCCGGCCACGATGGCCGAGGGGACTGAGGCGCTCCAGTCACGGTCTGCGCGGCCACTGCAGTTGGGGGTTCGAATCCCCCCTTGGGCATGGATATTTGTGCCGGCCTTAGTCTTAGCTAGTTCATAAGTAGTTT
The DNA here is from genome assembly GCA_026315105.1 of Locusta migratoria. Lineage (NCBI taxonomy): Eukaryota > Metazoa > Arthropoda > Insecta > Orthoptera > Acrididae > Locusta > Locusta migratoria. The sequence goes on from CM048745.1 coordinate 333,471,990, forward strand.
GTAAGCTTAGGGACTGATGACCCCGTAGTTAAGTCCCATAGCTGTGGTTTCTTCCAGGAAATTCTAGTGAGTAATTGATGACAATCACATTGCGGACAGATATACCAGGTGCAGATGTTTGTGAGCTTCGAAGTACTCTGTCTACAAATATTGTTACAAATATACCAATTAGTGTCTGACTCCATGCTGTGTGATGTGTAGGGTAAGGTCATATATGAAGATGTACGCATGGGTTTGAATTCCATACTGTATGGGCTATTGAACAGTAAATTTATGTTGGTATCAGCTTTTGTAATTATATTGCCATCTGTTGATTCGAGGCCTGAGAGGGCAGTTTCATTACAGTCCAACCCACTTACCTTAAAACCTTTATAGAGGACATAGACAAACACTTTTCTTTGATGGATTTTGTCTCTGTGAACATGTATTCCACTTGCTCATCTTTATTGTTGTTGGACATGTGCAGGATGATAGCCATCTGAATTTATGAAACTGGTGGTAATGCTTGTTTTGAGCCATGTCTCAGATAGAAGTATTGTGTAGGTCCAGATCTTGAAATATATTTTTGTTGTTTGTCTGTTAGAGTGATGCACAACATCGAGGTTATCACCACCCATTGAAATATATGAACTCAACAAAATGGTCTTGTAGAGTTTGTACATTTGCATGTACAACTTGGAGTTTTTGTGTGTTCTGTTGTAGCCGGTAAATATGGCATTGGGTTGTAGGGTGGTGGCATTAGTGTTTGCAAATGGACAATGCAATGGAATGCAGTGTGGTTGGCTGGTGAGGAGCCCAGGGAGTAGGAGGAGGGGAGCAGAACAGCAGAGAGCAGAAGCAGGTCTGGTGAGTTCAGAAACAGAGGAGGCACTGCAGCCAAGGTCAGCACAACCTGTTTCAGTCGCTCAGCTGCAAGGAATTGACAGGAGGGTGGGAAGGGAGAGAAACTCGGCAATCAAAGCCAAAAGAGCCTGCACACAACAACATTAGATCACGATAAAAATTACAATAGTAGAGTGGATGAATGATAACAAATACCAATTATATGAAATGCTAAATAAAAGTGAATTTAAACCTAAACTAGAACAGTAATTGATAATTACAGGTTTAAGTTTTGTGGATTCTACTCTCTTACGTCTTACTGTGACTTCTGTCAATATGGTTCCATGTAACCTGCACACTTAGCTTCTCTTGTACCAGTTACATTATGATTTCATCTGCATTCTGATTGCTGTTCTTTGGAATCCCAAACAGTCTAAGGTTATTAGTCTTTGAAATTGTTCCAGCTTATCTGATTTCTCGATTAGCTTCTGTCTTCAGTTTATGCTACGGACTTTTTCAGAGCTCATCTCTGATTTGCATTCTTGTCCATCATTCTTGACCATCACTAATACAGTGAGAGAATCAGTGATGGTCTGCACTACTACACCAAGTGCATACTTTGCTTGCAAAGCGGCACACATCTGGGCCTTGATGAGTGTGGCGACGTTGGCAAAGTTGGCTGCAGTGGTGGGCGGCACGTCCACAGTTCATGGTACTGGCTGGCCTCCAGCATCTTCACTGAACTGGCTATTGGCAGTGCTGCACATTGTTTGACAATTTTCCATTTTAAATGTGGTTCCATGTTGAAGGCACTCAAAATGATGTATCAATGAGACACTTGGCACTCAACAAATGTTTTGCAAAGTATTTGAAACAACCTAACTGTTTATTCACACTTCCAAATATTAAGTAAACTTGAGACCCAAACTAGTGTGCATACTCAGTGGCTGCCATCAAGGTTGGATATGGAAAACAAAAATATGGAACTTTTTTCAATGCAATAGGCACATAAAAAAGACATACACATACAACACTTAGGCTATCAGCCATGGTATTCTTCAGAAAATAGAACATTCATGCAATCACACAGGTACACAACACAGTCATACAACCAACATCTCTGGCAGCAGCACTCCAAATCACGCTCTGTGATGTGGAAACAGAGGAGGGATGGGGGAATAGAAAGGTTGTGCCGTGTTGGTGGAGGTCGATACAACATGGCCTTACAGAGCAAGTACATATTAGATGGGTGGAACTTGATGCAGCTAGGAATGGAGTGGGGAGGCGGGTGAAAGGAGGAAAGAAAAACAAAACATGACAAAGCAAACCACACACACACAAAGACCCCTCTGCAAGACTTATCCAATCCACCCACCCAGCACTTCCTATTCCAGTCCTGTCACAATCCTACCCAATCAGAGGTCGGGCCACCTGTGAAAGCAGCCATGTAATTTACCAACTGTGCCACAATCACTGTACAGCTTTCTATGGGTCTTGGAGGTAATCCATATGGTCCTGCTGTAACTTGCCAAACTGTGGCCAAAAACAAGGTGGACCACCCTGTGGCACAACATGCAGAGGAGAATTTGCTTGATTTCAATGGATGCTTCACAACCTGGGCCATCTGGATTCTCCCACCCACCACCAGCTTTTCTGAATTGCAAAGATGGGAGTTATCCTTACAGTACATTATCTGATCCCAAAATTATTCAGGTCTGAACCTACAATAACTTCCCTTTTTCCTACACCCAACAGAGAGAGAGAGATTGCTTCATTTTGGTTGTTTTGCTCTCCTCCCCTCACCCACCTCCTCACTACAATCCTAGCTGCATCACATTCCACTCATATAATACATACATGCTATGTAAGGCTGTGCTGTATCCATCCCCACCACTGTGACACAACCTTCCTATTCCCCCCCCTTTCCTCCCCTATTTCCACACTGCAGAGAGTGATTCAGAGGGTAGCAGCCAGAGAGGACAATTGTTTGACTGTGTTGTAAGCCTGCGTGATTGTGTGAATGTTCAAATTTCTGAAGAATGCCATGGCTGATAGCTTAAGTGTTGTAAGTGTGTGTCTTTTATATGTGCCTGTTCCAACTTACTGTTGTGTCTTTGCGGTTTAATTCCAACTTGGACTTTCCACTATTAGAACTTTTCTCATTGGTATATCCTTGCTTGGACAATGTGGAAATTAGTGGTTCAAGTAATCTACTGGGAAGTGACATGGGATACCAATTTAGCACAACATGGGATCCAGCACTGGCCATATTAAAACTACTGTGACCACAAAAGGAACTATTGGTCACGATAAATGATGTTTCAGTGGCAACATAAAAAAGATGGCTTTAGCAAGGATGGGTATGTGCAAGTTCCGGGGATGCTATGATGGCTGATGACTGCACACAGTTTAAAAGCCTTCCCTTGTGCATGCACCAAAGCTCTTGGTTAATTACCCAACAGGTGATGTAGATTTCTGATCAATAGACTTTGTTTGTTGAAAAATGAATGACTTTCTTTCCTGCAGCTCCTTCTTAAACTGACACAGATAATAGGTTGCAGTTATAATTCAGCAATGTGTTCACCACATCTGAAGATGTCCATCAGCAGGGAATATGGTTAATAATTGTTTTATTGGATTATAATGTTTGCTACCAACATTCTGGCAAATTTAAATACTGGATAGATATTTATTGTTACTTTCCTTACCTTGCAAGATCAAAAACTTCAACAAGTTTGTGTCCAAGACCCCTTGAATATTGAAAGCCTTCACACTGAAGAAATATTTCTGCTATCAGTTCATTATCCGGACGAGCCATAACCACAGGCCGGAATAACTGCTTCAGATTATCAGGCAATTGCTGTCTACCACCGTAGCCTTTCCCTGCAGGATTGAGTGTGACAAAAATTCCACAATTTGGATTAAGGATTACCTGAAATGGTACATGCTCACGTTAGGTAACAGAAGTTAAACAGTGACAGACAAATCAAGAACTTGATATAACTATGTATATGAAAATATTTCACTGCTCGCCAAACCAATCAATGATTTCTGAATGTAACGTATATAATATTCCAATTATGAACTGAAATATACTGAGTATAATAAACTCCTAAGCTTTCAAACTCCTCCTTCTGATCAACCATGTAAAGATTTAAAATAAATAAATAAATAAAAAATAAATTTAAAAAAAGTTATTATATCTTTACAATGAGTTCCAACCTATCCTCTATTATTTACATCCAAATCTGGATTTTCTATTGTTAAATGAACAAACATACAAAGAACCAGTTGTACCTTCTCCTACAGTCAACCTGTCTTATATATGGAACTTGATTGTGTAAAAGGGTCATAACATACAAAGGATATGTGGCACGAAAGGGAAGAAAAATCATAAGTTAACTAAAAAATGATAGCTTCAAATATGAGTCATGACTTTTAATAAAGCTGTCAGAAACGAGATTGGGTGGAAGTTGCTGATATCAGACATATCTCCTTTTTTATGGAATAGTTTAAAAATAGCACATTTTAGTGTATCTGGGAAAATGCTCTCCTTCAGAGTGCTATTACATATGTGACACAGAATCCCACTTAGCAATTAGGATCAAGCTTTTAGTATTCTGCTCTAAATGCCATCAATTCCATACATGCTTTTATTTTTTAGTGAGTTTATTAATTTCTTAATTTCAAAGTGAGAGGTGGGTGAGGTTTATTTTGTATCAGATTGTGTATGTATGGCCTCTTCTACTGAACCTTTTGATCCTATTTTCTCCATGGCATATAAAAAATGAATATCAAAAATATTTTCAAATCTTGACTTTTTGTTAGCAAATTTTTCATTCATTTTAATGGTAAGTCAGTCTCCCTGTCCTCTTGATTGTCCTGATTCCTTTTCAATTATATTCCACATTGTTTTAATTTTATTATCAGAGGTACTATATGCAGACATAATACAAATGATTCTGGACTTTTTAATAACTTTTCTTAAAAGAGCACCGTAGTTTTTATATTATTTGACTATTTCTGGGTCAATACACTCTCTTGCTGTTAGATAAAGATCCCTTTTCCAGTGACAAGATACTTTTATTCTTCTAGTTAGCCATGATTTTGACATGGTTTCTTACAACTATAATTAACTATTTGCTTGCGAAAACAATTTTCAAAATACACTTACAAATGTATCATGAAATAAGTTATATTTCAAATTATAATCGTTTTCCTTCTACACTTCATCCCAGTCTAAGCTTTCCCTTCACAATGAGTTGGTTGGTAACAACTGTTAGCCTGAAGGTACAAATGAATGTGAGTCACTGCTTAAAACTGGTTGACCAGAGATAAAAATAAATAAAACAACATGCAAACAGAATGTAAAACCAATCACTAAGAAGAAATATACGACGACTCAAGAGAATATATTTGCTGATTATTAAGGGGGCAAAAGTAGAATATTGTAGTTGGACCGATGTGTGAAAAAGTATCTGTCACGATAAGAATAGTAACATTGATAAAAATATTGAAAGGAAGGTTAATGATATGTAGGCATTAATTATGGAATATTGCTATAATTATAGTGCAATATTTCAGGAATTCATCATTTCACATCTAGTGAACGAGAAATATTAGTTCGTTCTTATAGTGAGACGAACTGGAAATTGGATGGTTCACTAGAGGTAACAATACATAAAAGGACTGGCCAATTATAATTGCATAATAGAATATCAGTATAAATTTTTGATGAGTTTATGTCATTAGTGTGGCATTTGAAGTGTTGTTGGTCTTCAACTTTTTGTGTATTGAGGACACAATAGCATTTTATTGGTAACATTTGGGATAAATTGAGTGAAAAACTCTGTCCTTTCCTGAAGGGAGTGTACATTCTAATTTAGACAGATCAGTCAATTTATTTGGGAGTTCTCATGGCAACATGTTGAAGTGTACCTTATTGTGGTTCCAGTCTGTTAATTACGTTGGGCAGTTTTCATGGCAAAATGTTGTTGTGTGCCTTATTGTGTGGTATAGACTGGCTCTGGCCTGTTAATTATGTAATTTGGACAGAGAAGTTGATTTTTTTCGTTTGATACTTACAGAATCCTGTTGGCAGTTCTCGTGGCGATGTGCGGAAACTCCATTGCACGACAAGAAAGTCACGGTATGAGTTGGATTTACCACATCTACCATTATCGCTCCTTTTTTCTTTGAGGAACTGCATGATTCTGGTTTTTTAATTGCTACCGTGACAGGTAAGAGGTACGTCGATATGTTACATAATCGTATCATCCCCATCCTGGCTGATAAACACCTGTTGGAACGTATGATTTTTATGCAGGATGGCACTCCACCCCATATTTCTAGATGTGTGAAAGATCTCTTGCGCGTGTGCTCAGGCACCACTTTCATCATGCTTGGCCTACCAGGGCCCCAGACCTCAGTCCGTCGATTATTGGCTTTGGGGTTACCTGAAGTCGCAAGTGTATCGTGATCAATTGACATCTCTAGGGATGCTGAAAAACAACATCCGACACCAATGCCTCACCATAACTCCGGACATGCTTTACAGTGCTGTTCACAAAATTATTCCTGACTACAGCTATTGTTGAAAAATGACGGTGAACATATTGATTAATGGTGTAAATTCTCCTCAGAGATGATTAATTATTTTTCAAAAGCGATAGATTGGCTGGCCAGTAGTTACCTTTGTGCTGTACTGCCGATAGTGACACAAATGAAGAAAAAAAGGAAACGGACAGAAAGGACAAACTTCCAAACGCAGTTCCTTCTTCAGGTGGGAGAGAAGGGAAGAAAAAAGGATGGGAATGGAAGGGGAAGGTAAATCACAACGTATTGAGCATTTCCTGTAAAGAATATCATCTTTGCTTTGTCTTAATTTGTTATGCTCATTATTGCTTTTTTTCCCCGAATAAAACCCCATGTCATTCCAAGCATATGTGTCAATTTTACCTCTCTATCTAAATTATTTCATGATTTATTAAGTTTTCAAATTGATACTGACTTTTTGATCACCCAGTACTATTGGAACTGGGAATGAATATAACTTTGTGAGATTATTTAACATTGCAATATAAAGGGGAAAATGTTAACTAGATTTAACAGCTATCCAAACCCAAAAGAAATTGTATGAATATTATCTGAAACAAAGTTCTGAACTTCATAAACTGAAATAATGATTCTACTTCACAACACAGGTAGGCGACATGTGGTCTACCCACAAAAGAGAACTGCCTGCCACTCACAGATGAATGATCTCACAAAAAACGTAATGAAAAGATTGGCTGATGTGGTCTTCATGAGCTTTGATGTTGAACAAAGAGATTAGAATAAAATAAGAATATTGTGACATTTTCATACTACTTGGTGACTCACACCATTCTCTCTGTTCCACAGTCATGAAGACAAAAAAATTAAAAAAGAGAAGTGAATACCTAATTCCTGTTACAGCTGGATAACACTTAGTATATTTACACAAATCACATCAGCAGGATGAAAGAAACAACACAGCTGGCTTGCATGCGGTGGTTGAAAACCCAGAATAATGGAAAAAAGTGAAGCATCGCCAAAGAGAAATAGAACGAGAGACTTAATAAGAATTTTTATTCCTGTGTGAAAAGTGGGACTACCAGAATAGTTACTAAAATCTACATGTTATAATATTCATTGTCTGTTAGATGTCATGTAGCCTTTGAAGGTCAGTGATTATGACACTTCACCAAGAAGATGAAACTGAAAACCAGCTCAGTGATCTCAAATCTCCAATGTAAATGAGTACCTATAATAGTCATCATGTTGAATAGAAAATGAGAACACAATCCAAATGTGAAGTTACTGCAGCAATGACTTACAGAGAAGCATTAACAGATCTACAGATAGAATGCTGTCATCAGCTTCACTTAAAACTGTTGAAACAAATTTATTACCTGTTCATAAATAACACTTCATTACATCCATAAAGTAATAAAAGCACAAAATACATTGAAAATATCTAAGTACTAGTTGAAAACCCGGCATTGCCCAGGTATTTGTAAAACAATAAACTCAATTAATGCACTAAACTGTGGATGCCCAATTTCAAGATACACATGAAAAATTGACTTACTTCTTCATCAAGTATCTTCACAGTTTTTAGGCCAAGTTTCAAAGCCATTTGAATTGGTTGAATCTGCAAAGACACAGCAGAAAGAGTTGCTTCATCAAGCCTATTGAATTCATCAAAGCAGCCCCACGCACCACATTTAACAATGCCAGTAAACATTCGTGCCATTGATGTTACATCAATAGCCTGGGAAAAAAAATTATTTGGCACAAATTACATTCATGTAAGACAAAAACATAAATATTATAATGTACATGTAACACTTATATGTCTGTTTAAAATGAATAACTAACAGTGAAAAAAAAACTCTTTTTGCTGCAAATTACATTCATGTAAGCTAAAACCATATATACTATGTTTGTTTACAATGAATAACAAACACATAATCACAAGTTAAAACGCTGCATGTAAAACAGAAAAAAAAAATGACTTCACGATTCTGTCAAATATATAATTCAATGTAAATTCACGAAATACAAATATACTGTGGTGTATGAAATGTCAACAGTCTGCAAAAGTCCAACATGTCTGTTTACAATGAATAATAATCATGTAATCACAAGTTAAGTAACAGCATGTAAAACAGAAAAAAATGGCTTAATGATTCTGTCAAATTTATAATTCAATGTAAATTCACCAAATACAATTATACAGTGATGTATGAAATGCCAACAGTATGCAGAAGTTCTAACATTGAATATTATGTGAAATTTAATAAATTGGAATAAAACAATAGTTAAAATTCTTGGAAAATAATAACAAGTGAAAAATAATGGCAATAACTTCTCTAACAAATGATAATGGGTAGCATTCAACAATACTAAACTACCAAAAAACTGCCCTAGCCTTTTACTTTGAATTTCTTTGTGTAAGTATGTACACACCAATTTTCTCTTACTCATAGGTACACCTACAGAATGAGATATGTACTCCTTACCGTTTATAAATATTTATTTAGAAGAAGTGAGGGAGAGAAGGTAAGAAATGCAACTAATATGGGAGGGAATAAGTATTAGAACAAGAAAGCAATGGGATAATGAAACATATGAGAGGGCCTTGATAGCATATGGGAAATGGCGATAAATTTTACAAACAGTCATAAAAATGAAGTGGTAGAAAATGAGAAATGGCATTGATTGTTGCTGAGGAATAATTAAAGAAATGTGTAGGAGAAAAACTTTATAAAAATAGTGCATTACATATGTTGATTTTTTGTATAGAAGAGAAACAATACATATACAGATGTACAGTGTAAGTTGAATATCATTATCTTTACAAAAATTCGATGAAACTGTAAACATTATTTGTAGCGGCTGTTAAGTAAATAATTTTAATCTCAATATAGAACCACACTGTGAAAATAAATGTGCAGAATTATAGTGTGTATAAGCACATGGAAAGCTTTACTATTATTTTAATGACAAGGAGTTAAATTCAAACTTCTCAATAAAAATTATGATGATATCATTATTTTGAACCATAGCAATTATTATTAATTTGGTATCACTGAGGATAGATTATAAGAATATTTGCATTATCTAAGAAGAGATAGAACTATAGTTATACCCATCTTTCTTTGTTATTTAAGTTATCTTAGAATAGTGAAGAAAATAAAAATGGAGTGCCATGGTGGAGTAGCCGAGCGGTCTAAAGCTTCTCGCTGCGGAGCGCGCGGTTGCTCGCCGTGGAGGTTCGAGTCCTCCCTGGGGCATGGGTGTGTGTGTTTGTGTGTTTGTCTGTAGGTTAGTTTACCTAGGTTTAAGTAGTTTGTAAGCTACGGACTGATGACCACGCAGTTTGGTCCGATATATTTATAAAAAAAAAAAAATAATAATAAAAATAAAAAAATAATAATGGAGTTTTGTCATGCAAACATCTGTAACCCATAATTGCTTAGAATAGTGAAGAAAGTAATAAGTCAATTCAGGCATCATGATATTATAATCAGAGTCAAGCTTTCTGATATAAGTGATATTATTAATATCTTCATTCACTGAATAATGTACAAACAATTATTTCCTTTAACACCTAACTTAAATCATTTACAAATTTAGGCGTAGAATGACATGTTGTTGCAACTCTACAGAAGGAGAAACTGTAAAAAAACAAATTCATTACCTCATCACAGTTAAAAACCAGCACCTGACGTCCCATCAATCCACCAAGAGCCTTCACAGATTCAGTCTTCCCAGTTCCAGCAGGACCATATGGATTACCTCCAAGACCCATCTGCATTGCCTGAATAAATATTAAAATGTACTAAGAGAAGGAAGGTAGAGACCAATATCTAGGATTCCAGAGCTTTAATTCTCAACTATGTATTTTCTACTACTATTTTCATATTTTGTGCCTGTTTGTTTGTTTGTTGTGTGTAGATAGGTGTGAAGGTATGTGTGTGTGTGTGTGTGTGTGTGTAAATAACACTCATTATTTTCTGTAGTTCAGTTAATATGAGGGCTATCCAGGAAGTAACAGACATTTTGAAATAAAAATTAACAATATGGTAAACAAAATTTTATTCTATAGCTTCTAAATGTCAATAACAGAGGGTAGATAACAAACTCACCATCAAGATTCTTCCTGAGCCACTGATAGGCACATAAAATAAACAATCACATTCAAACAACTTAAATTATCAGCCATGCGCTTCACCCGACAAAGAAACACATACATTCCATAGTCACTCAGATATAACTTGCACAAATGACTGCCATATCCAGCTGCTCCAGTGCTACATGCATCTTTCAGTGAGTGAAGAGGGAAGGGGAGGGGAAAGGATTGCGGGTAAAGATAGGAATGTAAAGTTCTGTGTAGCATGATAGATTGTAAAGGCTCTGACAGATGGGAAAATGTGATGTAGCACTGAATGCAGTGAAGGGAAGGGGCAGAAAGGATAAAAGGGAGGTATAAATGTGTAATTGGTGAGGGGGATATGAAATGATAAAAATAATTAGTAAAAAGTAAAAAATAAAAAAATAAAGCATTCTTTAAAAGAGGTAGTGTGACTGGCCAGTACTTACACCAGCTGAAAAATGCTCCTGCCGGAGCACAGAAAGGGTGAATATGTTCTCTGACACAAAAGTGTGGAACCAGCTGCCTCAATCCTCATTCTGACTTCCTCTCCAAAAATTTTGGCATGCGAACATATTCACGCACTTTTAGCACATGACATTGTAAATACTTTTCCTCAGTTAAGCCGTCATAGTCAGCAATGTTGTCTCACTGTCTGTGTCTATATATGTCTCTGTCCATTTGTTTGCTGTCTCTCCCACTGCCACTCTCTGTCTGTGTCGAACTTTCAATGTCTTCATCCCTTTCCTTCGTGACTCCTCATTGCTGTCTGTTTCTGCCACTTTCATCGTCTCTCTGCCCCACTGACGTTGTCCCATTCACTTCCTGCCCTGTTGCCATTATCCTTTCTTTCTAACTTAGTATCTGCTTTCATTGTCTTCAATCATGATTGTCTTCTTTGCACATATGTCCATGGGGATGGTTTGCTTGGGGTTTAACCTGTAGACCAGGAAAGTTTAGCACGCGGGTACTGCGGATGGGAAAAATTGGTCAAATTGTTTTGTGCTATAGTACTGGAGAGCTGCACGCTCATGCTTTATGTACGGTCTCCTTTCGTCTCAGTTTCCCACTGTTCTCTCTTTTGCTCCAATTGCTACTATCTACATGTGTCTTAGTACGTTGTTGCCACTGTTCCTGACTTCCAACGTCTTGTTTCGCTTCCCACTGCTGTTTTCATGCATATGCCTTTCTCCTGAACAGACACTTTCTCTTTTCCACCATATATGGCACTCTCTTTACCTGTTGCAATGCCTCTGTCCTAATCACATTCAGCCGAAAAAAGTGCGAATATGTTCACATGCCAAAATTTTTGGTGAGGAAGTCGGAATGAGGATTGCGGCAGCTGGTTCCACAGTTTTGTGTCAGAGAACATATTCGCCTTTTTTGTGCTCCGGCAGGAGCATTTTTCAGTTGGTTTCCGTCTTTTTCCTGTTACATCAGAGTGTACAGCTTATATAACATGAAATCAATGGTGAGTAAAATTTAGATAGTATTTTATATCGTAAAAATTTTGATGATTTGCCATGAATAGAAGTGTAGATTTGCCAATGCATGCAGTTGAATCTTTTGATACCAAAAATTATGATTTTTGTAGCGTATTACAATAACGAATACACTTTTCCAGAAGCGGGGAATGGATTTTCCAGATAAACACTTAAACAACATACACATAATATTTTAGTCATTTCCTATTCCTGAAGATATGTTACCTCTCTATGAGGAAATAGCGTTTTTGAACCTATAACTGTTGCGTGCTATCATTCACGGACCGATATCTCAAGAACCATATAAGATATCATTCTGCTCTACACTTTAAATAAAATTTCAATATGTTATCTACATTTCATATGTAGCTAAGTGTAACCTAAAATCAACCATACAAGAAGGCTATGCAATGTGTTTTTAGCTCTGCAAACACTTTAATATATGTTGCAATAATTCACTAAACCGTATGCTGCATATTAACTGTAAAGTAAACGAAAACAAAAATCACCCCTTCACTGACCGATGATTTCAATCTTCAAGATGTATAAAAATCAAAATTTTTCGCCAAGTACCTTTTTCCAAACCGCAAGGTAAGTTTCAGAGCTGTCTGAATGTCGTCTTCCAGCACAATACGCACTTTTTCTAGCAAAATATTGTGGGATTTCGGCCGTATCTTGCTAACGGACTAAGATTTACAAAACTGGAAAATGTCGTTTATAGAATAATGTCTAGAGGATGTATTGTAAATATTTGAACACTTTTCTATGGTTAGTTATTAGATATTTGCGATTCATGGTGCTAAAATGGTTAAAAATAGGGTTTTGTGATTTTGTGCAAAACTATGATAAGTTTCAACCTCTGAATCTCAGTAACGCATAACAATATCAAAAAAATTTAAAAACGGCCTCAAGAATATCACCATAAGAACATATGGTATAAAGTTCGAAGATTTGCGATGAATAGAAAGTATCGAAGTGACCATCCCCACAATAAGTTTTTTTGGTACCCAAAAATCATAGATTTTCTCAGGAACCGCCCATGAATGAATGGTGCTTTTGTAAGTCATTTAAAGCCCACCATAGACTACACATCATGTACAAAAGCCAACTGATTCGCTCAATTTGGATGGGCTCCAGGAAGCATATAACTTTGAAAATTTTGACGATGTACTGTATGACAGCTATAGTATACCCATTCTTCTAATATGTACACAAATGATCACTAGGCCACGATCTTTGCCAAACACTTTACCCCTTCACTCTGAGATGAACAGAACCTGAATTATGGGCCCCTGAAGAATCGCAAATTCACACGTGCCGGCAATGCGCGGTATGATTAGTGCTGTAACACCAACAGTCACACTCAAAAAACGCAAATGGAGATGAAAAATGGGACACTAGATTTTGGAACTGTGTTCTCTTCTTTCCTACTGATGAAGGAACACAGTTCCAAAAGTTGGTGACCTATTTTTTCAACTCCATTTGTGTTTTTTGTGTATTGTATCCCCTACCTCATCTCCAACTACTTCTTCTGTTTCTACAATATTGCCTCATAGTTCATTTCCCTTTGATGTCTAGACTATTCACTGCCAGGGAAGGAGCAATGCATGCTGCCTCTTATACTCTGTGCTGAATATTTCTGGAGGACTATGACTCCCGGTGAAGCACTGTACCCTCTCATAGCCGATACTGAATAAATGCTCTCATTACATAGTTTCTCTTCACGTGATTTACTGCAGAATCAAACTGATTCATAAAAACTATTTTACCTCATTAAGAATATATCTTACATCTACATTTTTTCACATTTTTTGTAGCTTATTCCAAAAGTGATGCGGTTCATCTGATTTACCGCAATATTTTTACTATTCTTTCTAGGATACGCATTTATAACTTCTGCACTTCTCTACAGATTCCTCAATGTACTAAATTCATTTAGTTAGTGCAAGAACTTCATGGAAAATCTCAACTACCTACATTGACATACATTGCAGGAACAGCACAATAATTCACATAGAACGTTACTTTCGATTTTCAAAGAGCACAGAAGAAGATATTATAAATATTTTACTTTCATGTCATATTCTGACCACAATTGGAAATCTAGAAATTTGAGTTCATACAGAGTTACAGGTTGTCAGTTTGTCCTCACACTCACACTATTGAGAATGTCCTTAATTCTAAATAATCTGTCTACTCCAATAATGGCAGAGTTGACTCTTTATATAAGTTATAAAAAAAAAAAAAAAATAAAAAAAAAAAATAAAAAAAAAAAAAAAACCTGCAGTTTTTAGAATAACATGTCTGGTTCAGTGTTTGCTAATTTTTAGCTAAGAAACAATACATTTCTTCATATTCAGGATTTTTCCATTTTGATATTCAAGAATACACTGATTCTGCAGTATTCTTCCTGGTGAATAAATAAAAATAATTCATTTAATCAACTATATATTTCATCAGTTGTTCTATAAATCACCTGACACATACCACATCATTATAAAGTGTCATATTCATGATTTATGGAACAAAAAAGATGAATTTGTTTCATTGTCATTATTGTTTACTACATGTTTCTCAGTATATTTTTCTCCTATATATTTAAAGAATTTTCACATGAATATAGGCTGTTGGTAACTCAGGTTAACAGTTCATACACAAAACGAATATTCATGTACATTGCTCCTAAAAGGAAGTAAATAATGTAGGTTTTCCACAATTTCCACCTCTGTTGAAAGTTCAGCATTTTGTCTTCAAGTCTTATTCATACAAGTCAACCAGAGCTCAGGAAACAGGTTATGATCTGCTACTTCAATTTTCAAAGTGTTTAAATTTACAAATGACATCTTTTAGAGCTGGGCCTTGCAATGCATTAGAGGGACATTATGCGGTCTTATGTCAGTACTCAGCTATGCTGTTTGGTACAGATAAATCAGAGATCAGTGTTGATACATGTTTTTTGTTAAATTGGCAACAGCTTACCTTTTTACTCAAATTGAGTCATGCTGCACGAAATGTTCCACAAGTCAGAGAGAACTAGTAATAATTTGAAATCTATATTCAGCTTTGAAAAAGGACATTTTCAAAGCCGCAATAGAAAAACAAAAGCTAGAATCCACATTAGTACTGATACCAAACACTCAACTACTTGCCTGTGTTAAGGTTAGATAACATTTGTCTGTCAGTGGTGTATGGACCAGCTTTAGTGTACTTCCTTGGTATTCAAATGTATATTTGAACTCAGCATCTACCATGCGAACTATAGTTGTATTATCATTCTTGGAATAGAATCTGCAACAGTTCAAAAGTCATATAATAAATGTATTAATTTTGGATCAATGTAAATGTAATAACTCTAATGAGCCATGCCCATACTTTAAAATTTATTATTGTACAAAACTCTTTGAAAACAAAATGTTAACAGTTTCAATGTTAGCAAATGACTTTTTCACTGTATGTATCTTTAGCAATATCATCAATATCACAAAATGTGTGAAGATATGAAAATGCCACCTAATAAGGTGTTACTTGTTCTTTATTGATAGTCATAGTGAAGTCTGTGTGGTAATTTTAAGGTGGGCCTAGAGCACATTTTTATCAGTGATAATTGTGATGTAGTTATTGTACAATCACCATTTTTGGACATAGAATTGCCGTTGGAAAGAATTAAAATATACATATAGATAGACCTCGCACCCGTACCTCTACCTACTTCCTAAGATTCACAAACCTAATCATCCAGGCCGGCCAATTGTGGCCGGTTACCAAGCCCCCACAGAACGAATCTCTGCCTACATAGACCAACACCTTCAACCCATCATGTGCAGTCTCCCATCCTTCATCAAAGACACCAACCACTTCCTCGATCGCCTGAAATCCTTACCCAGCTTGTTACCTCCTGAAACCATCCTTGTAACCATTGATGCCACCTCCTTATACACAAATATCCCACATGCCCAGGGCCTCGCTACGATGGAGTATTTCCTTTCATGCCGACCACCCACTTCCCTACCTAAAACCTCTTTCCTTAATACCCTAGCCAGCTTCATCCTAACCCACAATTTCTTCACCTTTGAGGGCCGGACATACCAACAACTAAAGGGAACAGCCATGGGAACCAGGATGGCCCCCTCGTATGCAAACTTATTTATGGGACGCTTAGAGGAAGCCTTCCTGGAAACACAAGCCTGTCAACCCAAAGTTTGGAACAGATTCATTGACGACATCGTCATGATCTGGACCAACAGCGAAGAAGAACTCCAGAATTTTCTCTCCAACCTCAACTCCTTTGGTCCCATCAAATTCACTTGGTCCTACTCCAAATCCCATGCCACTTTCCTTGATGTCGACCTCCATCTGTCCAACGGCCAACTTCACACATCCGTCCACATCAAACCTACCAACAAACAACAGTACCTCCATTATGACAGCTGCCATCCATTCCATATCAAACGTTCCCTTCCCTACAGCTTAGGTCTTCGTGGCAAAAGAGTCTGCTCCAGTCCCGAATCCCTGAACCAGTACACCAATAACCTAATAACAGCTTTCACATCCCGCAGCTATCCTCCTGATCTGGTTCAGAAGCAAATTACCAGAGCCACCTCCTCATTCCTCCAAATCCAGAACCTTCCAGCAAAGAATCCCAGAAGCGCCCCTTTTGTCACCGGATACTTTCCGGGACTGGAGCGGACTCTGAATGTGGCTCTCCAGCAGGGATACGACTTCCTTAAATTCTGCCCCGAAATGAGATCCATCCTTAATGACATCCTCCCCACTCCTCCGAGAGTGTCTTTCCGCCGCCCACCTAAGGTTCGTAACCTCCTAGTCCATCCCTATGAAACCCCCAAACTACCTTCCCTACCCTCTGGCTCCTACCCATGCAACCGCCCCCGTTGTAAAACCTGCCCTATGCACCCTTCCACCACCATTTACTCCAGTCCAGTAACCCGGAAGGTGTACACGATCAAGGGCAGAGCCACTTGCGATAGCACCCACGTGATTTACCAACTAACATGCCTGCACTGTGAAGTGTTCTATGTGGGAATGACCAGCAACAAACTGTCCATTCGCATGAACGGTCAAAGGCAGACAGTGTTTGTTGGTAATGAGGATCACCCTGTGGCTAAACATGCCTTGGTGCACGGCCAGCACATCTTGGCGCAGTGTTACACCGTCCGGGTTATCTGGATACTTCCCACCGACACCAACCTTTCAGAACTGGCTTCCTACAGTTCTACAGTATGTCTGCCTAAGTGTACTTGCGTCTGTGTAAATGTGTGGGTGTGTATTTGTTTACCCTCCTTTTTTCTCCCCAAGGTAAGTCTTTCCTGTCCCGGGATTGGAATGACTCCTTATCCACTCCCTTAAAACCCTCATCATTTCCTTTTCCCTCTCCTTCCCTTCTGCCTGACGAAGCAGCTAGGCTGCGAAAGCTTGTATGTTTCCTTGATCGCCTGAAATCCTTACCCAGCCTGTTACCTCCTGAAACCATCCTTGTAACCATCGATGCCACTTCCTTATACACTAATATCCCACATGCCTAGGGCCTCGCTGCGATGGAATATTTCCTTTCACGCCGACCACCCACTTCCTTACCTAAAACCTCTTTCCTTAATACCCTAGCCAGCTTCATCCTAACCCACAACTTCTTCACTTTTGAGGGCCGGACATACCAACAACTAAAGGGAACAGCCATGGGGACCAGGATGGCCCCCTCGTACGCGAACTTATTTATGGGACGCTTAGAGGAAGCCTTCCTGGACACCCAAGCCTGTCAACCCAAAGTTTGGTATAGATTCATTGACGACATCTTCATGATCTGGACTCACAGTGAAGAAGAACTCCAGAATTTCCTCTCCAACCTCAACTCCTTTGGTCCCATCAAATTCACCTGGTCCTATTCCAAATCCCATGCAACTTTCCTCGATGTCGACCTCCATCTATCCAACGGCCAACTACACACATCCGTCCACATCAAACCTACCAATAAACAACAGTACCTGCATTATGACAGCTGCCATCCTTTCCACATCAAACGTTCCCTTCCCTACAGCTTAGGTCTTCGTGGCAAACGAGTCTGCTCCAGTCCTGAATCCCTGAACCAATACACCAATAACCTGATAACAGCCTTCACATCCCGCAGCTATCCTCCTGGCCTGGTACAGAAGCAAATTGCCAGAGCCACTTCCTCATCCCCCCAATTTAAGAACCTTCAACAAAACCCCAGAAGTGCCCCTCTTGTCACCGGATACTTTCCGGGACTGGAGCGGACTCTGAATGTGGCTCTCCAGCAAGGATACGACTTCCTAAAATCCTGCCCCGAAATGAGATCCATCATTCATGACATCCTTCCTACTCCACCGAGAGTGTCTTTCCGCCGCCCACCTAACCTCCGTAACCTCCTAGTCCACCCCTATGAAATCCCCAAACCACCTTCCCTACCTTCTGGCTCCTACCCTTGTAACCGCCCCCGTTGTAAAACCTGCCCTATGCACCCTTCCACCACCACTTACTCCAGTCCCGTAACCCGGAAGGTGTACACGATCAAAGGCAGAGCCACTTGCGATAGTACCCACGTGATCTACCAACTGACATGCCTGCACTGTGAAGCGCATGTGGGAATGACCAGCAACAAACTGTCCATTCGCATGAATGGACACAGGCAGACAGTGTTTGTTGGTAACGAGGATCACCCTGTGGCTAAACATGCCTTGTTGCATGGCCAGCACATCTTGGCACAGTGCTACACCGTCCGGGTTATCTGGATACTTCCCACTGACACCAATCCTTCAGAACTCCGGAGATGGGAACTAGCCCTTCAGCATATTCTCTCTTCCCGTTGCCCACCTGGTCTCAACCTCCGCTAAATTCGAATTCCCACCCACCATCTTAACATCTTTACCTTGGTTCTCTGGACAGAGTCTCTGCCTCATGTGGCATCTCTGTCTAACTTCTAACTTCTTTGCTTTCTACAGTTCTACAGTATGTCTGCCTAAGTGTACTTGTGTCTGTGTAAATGTGTGGGTGTGTGTGCATTTATTTACCCTCCATTTTTCCCCCCAAGGTAAGTCTTTCCTGTCCCGGGATTGGAATGGCTCCTTACCCCCTTCCTTAAAACTCTCATCATTTCCTTTTCCCTCTCCTCCCTTCTGCCTGATGAAGCAGCTAGGCTGCGAAAGCTAGCATTTTTGTGTGTGTGTGTGTGTGTGTGTCTGTGTGTTTATTTGTTGCTATTACTGCCTGTGCCCCTTCGCCTGGTAAGTGTACTTCATCTATTTTTTACGTATATATATATACATATATATATGAAGTACACTTACCAGCCGAAGGGGTACGGGCAGTGATAGCAACAAATAAACACACAGACACACACACACACACACAAAAATGCTAGCTTTCGCAGCCTAGCTGCTTCATCAGGCAGAAGGGAAGGAGAGGGAAAAGGAAATGATGAGGGTTTTAAGGAAGGGGGTAAGGAGCCATTCCAATCCCGGGACAGGAAAGACTTACCTTGGGGGAAAAAATGGAGGGTAAATAAATGCACACACACCCACACATTTACACAGACACAATTACTTACAATACAATGTTTCGGAATTCTGATCACTTCCTTGAAATAATCTGATTTCCTAAATCACTGTTACCAAATTTAGGAATCCATTCAGTAAAAACAAGACTACTGCCCCATAAGATCAGAATCATGGAAAAGGCGTGCATCATTGAAGTGAATGTGAATTGATGAGATCATCGTGCTCAAGGCTGGTGCAGGTACTTCGTAAGTCATGTCCCCCTGCTAGGACATTGGAAGATGTGCCAGTCTATGAAATTGCTTTTAAATACCTTGATACACATATTAAGTAGATAATTTTTCAATAGAACCTCCGGAACCTTCAGTGTAGTAACAATTGAAAATCTTATTTCTTACTGACTGTGCTTCACTTAACTTCTCATTCACTGTCATGCCTTTAGGCACACTCTTCTAGTGTGATTACAATTCTGTTGTGTGCTGTGTGACAATCACAACAGGAGTCACCAAGTTAAATTTTTGGCAAGATTTCTACGATTTTTGAAAACATTTGTAAGGAATTAACTAATTCACTCAATTTGCCTGTGAACCAGCTCTCATTCACTATTCAATAATGATGTCGTAAATTAGCATCAATTTCAAACAATCATATCTCAACATCGGAAAATGATTATTGGACGAAGAAAATTACTTTTAACATTATTCATGTAGCTACTATCATCCAAAGTATGGAACAATTTGTACAAGTTTAAATGGTAAATGAGGCACAATTTTGTATCTAAAATCTGAATTTTTTGCATTCAATTCTCAGGACTTAGCTAACTCATTTCGCAAGTGGGAAACTCTTAAGCTATTGTCACGGCATGGAGCATACAATGCTTGTTCAAAAAATTCTGCATCATTCATAACTTGTACACTGGAGTGTTAGAGCAAAATGCAGTTGGCATCCCTACATATACCTGTGCTGTAGGTGTAACTGCCAGAAGTTTCATAACTTTATGTTTGTCAATTATTATTTGATGCTGTATTGAGTAAAATACTGAGTTGCGCAGCTTGTGAATTTAGAGATGGCAGAGTTAGAGGAGCTAAGCATTTGTATTACATAGTGAGAGTTTATAACTTGCTGCAAAGATGTACAGTGAGCTGTGACAGACACACAGAAAAGATGCATATATACAATACTTAACCTAAGGCCATCAACCTTCCCCAGAAATGAGAGCATTCACACAATCATACAGGCTCATGTCATAGTCACACAACCATCAACTCCAACTGCTGCACTGCAAATCACACTGTGGCATTATGAAGTATGCAGTTGATGGCACAAAAAGATTGAATGGGTTGCTAAGTCAAGTTTTTCTTGAGACTCCAAAAGAACTAATTGATGAATATTTTAAGACTAATAATAAAATGAAGTTCGACATCCAAAGTGAAATACACTTATTATAATTTAAATTCATTAGAAATTCTAAAGTCAATTTCTTTGGATTTGCTATGCAATCTAAAAATATATCATTGTATCAAAAATGATTGAACAATTGTTCCTTATACAACTTTAATTAATAGAAAATAGAACTTTAAAATGGTACTTTCGTAATATCGGTGGCCAATTTGAATTGAGCAGTGGTCACATGACCAAGTTTTGGAGGCACAAGAAAAAATCAGCCAACAGGGCCTTTTGTCTACAGCACTGGAAGAATAAGCATCTGTGCAGCTAAGAGCCACTTGTAATCATGTGATGTAAATGTCTTTTATGAACTTATGACTGGAATGAAGCAGCAATAATTTTAATTTCATTTTGATCAACCACCAAATTATGTCAATTAATGGATGAAAATACATACCAATGTGTATTGATAAATTTACTGGAAAAGTATTTGTAAATGCGTAAACAATACCCTAGTATGTTCTTTAGGCTTGATGCAATGCCACACAACCATCCCCTAGACTGCAAAATATGCCAATAAATTAAACCACAGACAGTGTGTGTGATCTGCTTCCATTGAGGGTCCTGTTTAAAATGAATAATAGGACATAAATACAAACAGGTAGTGTGATAGTTGGTTTAGGGAGGGAAGGGGGGACAGGGAGGTTGTATCACATTGGTGGGGAGAGATACAGCACAGCCTTACAGAGAATGTACATATTAGAAAGTGGAATGAGATGCAGCTTAAGAATGGATTGGGAAGGTGACGAAGGAAAGCAAAACAAACGTGTAGACACACCCATACTCACCACACATACAGCAAATGGAATCAGAGAGCTTTAGGATAGAAGGGACTGATGGGTGTGGAGGAAAAGGGGGTTATCGTAGGTTGAGGGCTGGATAACTTCGTGTGCAGTGATTGCCACACAGTTGGTAAATTAGAAGACTGCTTTCACAGGTGGGTTGACCTATGATTGGGTAGAACAAGCCTGAACCACTGATGAGACTGGAATAGAAAGTGCTGGGTGGGTGCATTAGACAGCTCTTGCAGTGGGGCTTGTGTTTATGGTGGCATAGGGCAGGACTAGGATGTTATGGAGGGATGGAGAAGATCTTGGGCAGTATGTCTCTCATTTCTGGGCATGAGGACAGAATATCAAAACCCTGGTGAAGGATGAAGTTTAGTTTTTCCAGTCCAGTACTGGGTGACAAGTGGAGGTCTCTTTGATAGCTGTTCACAAGTGGTAGAGGAAGGGTTTGGGGTGTGTGGGAATATGACACAGGAGCTCTGTTTACTGACTAAGTCTGTGGGGTATATTCTGTCTTTGAAGGCCTTTACGAGACCATCAGCATATGGAGAAACAGTGTTCTTGTCAATGAAGATAATCAATGCATGCCTAGCCGGGCTGTAAGGAAGGAATTTTTTGATGTGAAAGGGATGGCAACTGTCAAATTGTAGGCACTGTTGGTAGTTGGTACATTTAATATGGGCAGAAGTTTGAATGGAGCCATCAGTGAGTTGGAGGTTATCATCCAGGAATGTGGTGTGGTGGGATGAGGAAGACCAGGTGAAGTGGAAGGGGGAGAAAGAGTTGAGTTTCTGGGAATAAGGATGTCCTGACCCTGAGTCCAGATAATACAATTATTATCAATAAACCTGAACCAGACTAGAGGTTTGGGGTTTTGGGATGCTAGGACATTTCCCTCCAAATGGACCATAAACAGGTTGGCATAAGAGGGTGCCATGTGGGTGCCTAAGGCTGTGCCAAGGATTTGATTATAAACCTTCCCCTCAAAGGGAAAGTAGTTATTTGTTAGCATAAAGTGGGTGAGGGTTATGAGGAATGAGGTATCAGGCTCAAAGTCTTAGGAATGTTGGGAAATGTAGTGTTTATAAGCAGCAAGGCCTTGGGCATGTGGAATGTTGGTGTGGAGGTGGCATCCACTGTGACAAGTAAGGATCCAGGAGGTAAAGGGGTGGGAATGGTGGAAAATCAGTGAAGGAAGTGGTTGGTTTCCTTGATATGGGAGGATAGATTTTGAACAATTGGTTGTAGATGTTGATCAATGTGGGCTGAAATTCTTTTGGTAAGAGGAGAGTAACCTGCCACAATTGGGCATATAACATTTAGCTTGCAACTCAAGAAAATATTTACAGAGGCACACCAAATGACTTAAGAAGCCTACAGTGATGAGTGCTTAAGCTGTACTAAGTGTTCCAAATGATTCACATGATTTAAAAATGGCTGGATGGTAGTTAAAGATGATTCTTGTTCAGGACAGCTTTCAATGTCTACTGATGATGCTCATGTCAGGAACCTCAACTAATTTGTGTATGTCAATGGAACACCGACTGGAATGTAAATTTAAGTTGGATCATGTCACAGAATCCTACCAAATCATTGTGTTGCTGCCCAGTTCATCCCACAAGTCATGAGTCAAGACCGGAAAGACCTGTAGCGACTGCAGCAGGCTACCATCTGTTTGTGTGTGTTGTGTGTGAGTGCTTCAGTTAACACGAGTGTTAAACTTTAGATGCGCACCTGAGTAGTTCCTAGTGCTCCATCAAGGGCACTGTGTTTCTTGTCTCTTGCGGCGCATTTATTCCTTGTTATTGTGTATTAGTTTTCTATGTTTTCATATGTTAATTACCACTGTTTTATAAAAGTTTCTTTGCCTAGTTACATGTCAACAAGCCTTAGTAATGACTGGCTTTCTGTTTCTACTGCTTGTCTATTGTTGTGCTGTTTGACAATGTATTCTACACAGCAAAAATAAATTACTTATCATTATACCTAGATTAGGGCATACATTTCTTTACAACTGCAGGCTGTATAGTCACAGGGCCTGATAAAAGAACCTCAGCGGCCACACTGGTGACTCTGATGTGATTCCTCTGCCCACACATACGTAACATACACAATGAACGAGAATCAAGCGGCTATCAACCCTGCCACATCTCGACTATCTGTGAGGCTGTTGCTGTTCTAGACAACCCAACTCTCTCATTCACTCAGGTAGAAGCAAATTGTTTCTATTTTGGCGTAGCCGCTGATGCTACCAAATTCGCACTGGTTGTTAGCCAGTTAGAGCACCAATATGCGGCCAAGTACAAGATATCGTCATCGCACTGCCAGAAGTGAACGCTTATGACCAGTTAAAAGTGGAAATGAACTGCTGTATATCCCCGTCGCAGGAAGAGTGTATCCGCCAGGTACTTACTAAAGAGGACATCGGAGACCGGCAACCCTCACAATACTTGCATCACTTCAGGAACAAGATCGATTCTGGCACCATACCAGATAACTTACTGAGGATGATTTGGATCAGCTGACTGCTGCCATCTGTCAAGGCAAGGCAAGGCGTCAAAGTTGGAGTTGTCAATGGACGCCATGGCCGAATTATCTGACAAGGTACTGGACACTATTTCGCCTGCACCTCTCAGTTTCGGCTGCTCAGTGCGCGAGCTCGGCGAATGCAGTGACTTGCACTGAATACGACATTTTAGCACAAAGAGTCGATCTACCACTACAGCATATTAGCCTGCTGGTGGCATTCAGCAGCTTCAGCGGAGGTCGTGAACGACAGAAGTATAGAGGATTTTTGCAGTAGAGCTGCATCCAACATGTCTGTGCCATCACCTACAGCACAGAAAGATGGTACCACTGGCCTTTTGGGGAACGGGCATAACACTTCACCAAACCTTGCAGGTTCCCAAATGTCAGCGGTAATCGAATGTAGGTGCTTTGTCAGATTTTTGGACAGCATCACAGTGCCTGTTTATTAATGATAGATGCACCGGCCTTAATACCTAATTGACACCTGCTCTGACTTACTTTTTTACATAAGTGCTGACCACATACATCGTTCTACCTGGCAGCTGCAAATAACTCTTCCATCACAATATATGAAACATATGGGGTAGAATAAGACTTGGGCTTCCACAGTGTACAATGTACTGGATTGTGTGAAGGCCTACATACAAATTTCAGTGGCCGAGGAGGACATTCCAAAGACTGCCATTATAACTCGATTCCGATTATTTGAAAGCAGGTTCATGACTTTCTGCCTCCGCAATGAGGCTCAAACTTGGCAGAGATTTATGGATATCGTGCTGCAAAGCCTACTGTTTTGCTTTGCCTATTGAGACGATATTTTGGGTTCTCACCATCATTGCAAGAACACTGCCAGCACCTTGTCGAAGTTTTCAAATAGCTGGAAGAGTACGGAGTTGTACCAAACGGGCAAAGTGCATTTTCGGACAACCGCAAATCGACTTTCTGGGCCACCATATTACACCGTCAGGCTCTCTTCCACTGCCAGACAAAGTTGAAGCGATTCTTCAGCTGTCCTGTCCAACCACATTTAAGAAATTAAGACATTATTGGGGGTTTTACAGCTGTCATATACCACATACAGATGAGATTCAAGTGCCGCTGATAGCAGTGCTAGTGTTCCCGAAAGCAAAAGGAAGAAAACCAATTGTCTGGACGGATGACATGATCGCAGTGTTCAAAAAATCAAAACAAGCAATTGCAGATGCTACATTGTTGGCACATCCTGAACCTAGCACATTGTTGACTGTAGTTGTGAATGCAAGCCAGATGACCATAGGCAGTGTCCTACAACAATGTGTTGATAACAGTTGACAGAGTTAAGCTTTCTTTTCTAAAAGCTGACTACCTCACAAAGGAAATGGAGTGCTTATGATCGGGAGCTACTGGCAATATATGAGTCTATAAAGTACTTTTGGCCACACATAGAAGCCTGAACCTTTACCATATTCACAGACCACAAGCCGCTGACGTTCACCTTTTCACAAAACAACCTGAACTGCTCTCCCATACAACATAATCAACTGCTATATGTTGCGCAATTCATCACTGATCTCCAGCAGATCTCCGGAATCGAGAATGTGATAGTGGACTGTCTCTCCTGAATCAACAGTGTCTCCACCATAGACTATGCGGTACCTGCAGAAGTGCAGAGTTCAGACTTGAAGCTGCAAGGGCTGTTACAAGGGGACAAATCATCATTAAAAATACAACTTGTGGACAATCCTGGCACCAATGTACAGCTGTATTGTGATTTGTCCTCATCCAAACCATGTCCGTATCAATCTCAAAGCTTTCGGCAGAAAGCATTTGAATCCCTGCACAACCTGAGCCACCCTGGTGCCAAACCCACACTCCAACTTGTTCTGGATCGTTTTGAGTGGCCAGGAGTAAAGAAAGATTGTCAAGAGAGAACTAAGGGTTTTCTCCAGTGCCAGTGTTGTAAAGTTAGCAGGCATGTACATGCAACAATAGGTGACTTCCCTGACATCACAGCATGTTTTGCCCCCTTTATTGCAGTGGTGTACCATAGGTCTCTAGAAGAGTGTAGCATTCCAAAAGATTGAAAATGGCACAGGTCATCCCCTTTTTCAAGAAGGAGATGTGCAGAACTATAGGCTTATATATCTCTTAACGACAGTCAGTTGTAGAATTTTGGAACATGTATTATGCTCAAGTATAATGACATTTCTGAAGACTAGAAATCTGCTCTGTAGGAATCAGCATGGGTTTTTAAAAAGGTGATTGAGTGAAACCCAGCTCGTGCTATTCATCCACGAGACTCAGAAGACCATAGACACGGGTTCTCAGGTACATGCCGTGTTTCTTGACTTCCGCAAGGTATTTGATACATTTCCCCACAGTCATTTTATGAACAAAGTAAGAGCATATGGTCTATCAGACCAATTGTGTGTTTGGATTGAGTAGTTCCTAGGTAACAGAATACAGCATGTCATTCTCAATGGAGAGAAGTCTTCCGAAGTAAGAGTGATGTCAGGTGTGCCACAGGGGAGTGTCATGGGTCCGTTTTTATTCAAAATATATATAAATGACCTTGTGGATAACATCGGAAATTCACTGAGGCTTTTTGCGGATGACGCTGTAGTATACAAAGAGTTTGGAAAATTGTATTGAAATGCAGGAGGATCTGAATTGAATTGACACATGGTGCAGGTAATGGCAATTGAATCTCAATGTAGACAAGTGTAACGTGCTTTAGCTACACTATAGCAGGTTAGCATCTGGAAGCAGCTAATTCAATAAATTATCTGGGAGTAAGCATTAGGCGTGATTTAAAATGGGACGACCATACAAAATCAATTGTCAGTAAAGCAAATGCCAGACTTAGATTCATTGGAAGAATCCTAAGGAAAAGCAATCCAAAAACAAGAGAAGTAAGTTACAGTACACTTGTTCGCCCACTGCTTGAATACTGCTCACCGGTGTGGGATCTGTTACAGGTGGAGTTGATAGAGGAAGTAGAGAAGATCCAACGGAGAGCAGCATGCTTCGTTACAGGATCATTTAGTAATTGTGAAAGCATTATGGAGATTATCAATAAACTCCAGTAGAAGACTCTACAGGAGAGATGCTCTGTTGCTCGGTACAGGATTTTGTCAAAGTTTCAAGAACATGACTTTACCAAGGAGTCTAGCAGTATATCACTCCCTCCTACGTATATCTCATGAGGATACATGAGGATAAAATCAGAGAGATTGCAGCCTACACAGAAGCATACCGACAATCTTTGTTTCCGCGAACAATACATGGCTGGAACAGGAGGGAGAACCAATTGTGGTACTCAAGGTACCCTCCGCCACACTCCTTCTGCTGGCTTGCGGTGTATGGATGTAGATACATGTCGACACTGTTGGACCTTCGCCACCTTCAAATGGTCAACACTGTTTGCTTACCATCATTAATAGGTTCACTTGTTGGCCAGAAGCAGTGCCCGTAGATAACATCTTGGCTGAAACCTTGCCACACGCACTCATGTCACACTGGATATTGCACTTTGGCTGTCCATTCTACATTATGACTGATAGAGGCAAGCAATTTGAGTCCAAGTTATTCACAAAACTAACAGCTCTGTGTGGAATAAGCCACAATAGCACAACAAGCTACCACCTGGCTAGTAATGGATTAAATTAGATTAGTTGGTTCACTCCATAGATGATCCTCGTAGATGTGTAACATGTCGAAAAAAAAAAAAAAAAAAAAAAAAAAAAAAAGAAAGAAAATTACAAGTTGATTTAATATTACTAATACAGGTACATACACTTTTTACAACCTGATAATATAATAATACTAATAGTATGAACACAGATACAGCATCATTTGGTTCTATTTAAGAATTCGTCAGTGGAGTAGAAGCAGTTGGCCACTAGAAAGTCTTTTATGATCCTCTTCAATTGATTTTTATGGAATGTGGAGTCATGGCCATCACACGCTTAAAGCGGCTCTGATGTGCCACAAAGCCAGGTGGACAGAAGCTCTTCCAGTTGTCTTGCTTGGATTACTTGACACCTACAGACCTGACCTGAGCGGTTCCTCAGCCAAATTAGTTTACAGCGAGATGCTAAGACAGACAGGTGACTTCGTAGAAGCAGTTCCTCAACAAGAGTTAGACCCCTGTATGTTCGTTGGGCATCTCAGGGACCACATTACTGAAGATATGGCCTCTACAACCATCCCGACATGTAGCTGGGTCACTCTACATACACAATGGTCTCACCTCGTGCTCGCACGTAATGCTACATATTGACGAACTCAGACCAGATCATCTCTCCATCCACCATACACTGGACCGCATCTGGTAGTCAGTAGAGGAGACCGCACACTGAGCATCCTCCTCCATGGGAAGTGCTCAACTGTCACAGCCGACCGAGTCAAGCCAGCCTACATTTTCCACGAGTCGCCATGAGCAACCAGACAAGCACCGCCTCAACCGACACCTGGTCCAGCACCACCTCGAGCCCCAGAGAAGACTCAAACTTCTGCATCGATCACGTCAGCATCTCCTGCAGCCCATCACACTACTCAATCTGGCAAACATATGCACTTGCCGGCGCGCTTCCTAGATGGTGCTCTGCTTCGACCGAGGGGGGCTGATGTAGTGAATGCAGCAGGCTACCATCTGTTTGTGCTTGTCGTGTGTGAGTGCTTCGGTGAATGTGAGTGTTAAATTTTAGTTTCGCGCCCAAGTAGTTCCTAGTGTTCCACCAGGGGCAGTGTGTTTCGTGTGTCTCATGGCCCATTTATTCCTTGTTTTTGTATATTCGTTTTCTATGTTTTCATATGCTTTCTATTGCTGTTTTATAAATGTTTCTTTGCCTAGTTACATGTCAACAAGCCTAAGTAATAGCTGGCTTACTGTTTCTCCTGCGTGTCTAGCATTGTGCTGTTTGATAATTTATTCTACACGGCAAAATTATACCAAGATTCAGGCATACATTTCTTTACAACTACAGGCTGTAAAGAGTTGCAGGGCCTGATAAAAACCTCAGCGACCAAAGACCTTCTCAATCTGTGTTGAGTTGAAAAAGAGATGTTCCTTAAGAGAATCATATCTTGTGATGAAACTTAGGTCTATAGTTATGAAGTTGAGACTGTGGTTCAATCTTTATAATGGATTGCAAACCTTCTCCATGACGAAAAAAAGCTTGGTAGGTGAGGTCATATGTTAATGCCATGTTTATGGTTATACTTGAGATTGACGGATTAGTTCATCATGAATTCATCCCACAGGGACAAACTTTTTATTGATGCTACTACTGGGATGTGTTTTGATGCATGCAAGAAAATATATGAGATGGAATTACCCTGAACTGTGGTAAGATGATTCATGGCTCTTGAATCACGATAACATACCTGCACATTCATCTATGCTGGTACTTAACTATTGTGGAAGACACGAGTGCGGAAGCAGTCCACGGGTGTGGCAGGGAGTTGCTCTTACGTAAGTAAAAAAAGCTATGTGCAGCTAAATTAGGTTTTACCATTGACTTTGTTGACCCCCCCCCCCCCCCTATTCTTGAGCAACAGTTACATCTGTTGTAAAATTCTACTTCATTGAATGTAATAATTTAACACTCTGCAACTGCAGAGATAAGTAATTTTATTTGTTAAACTATGCTCTTTAGTGTTATTTATTAGTTCAATCCTCATTCCCCCATGTGGTCATCTGGCCTGCAGCTTTTTCAGTCTGTACTTTCCTTATTTTTCCTTATTTTTCTGCTTAGGAAAAATTTAACATCTTTTTAGATCTGTTTTTTCAACAAGTTTGTATATTTTTCCCTCTTTCAATGTCTGATGATGCCAGAAGAGGCAAATGCATCATGTATAATTAAATGAAATATCAATTTTGTGCAACCAAGACTGTTTTTTACCAAAACATTTTCTAACTTTGTGGCTATACAGTTCTTCATATTCATGATAATCAGTTAGTTACAGCATGACTAGGCAAACAACAGTTCCTACCATTTATACAAATGCATGGTCTAATGTCTCATTCCCCACATTATTAGGTCACCCAGTCTATGCAATAACATTCTCACATACATACCATCACAGTTTCTCAAGCTAACTCAAACCGAACAAAACAGGTATTTTCAAGTGTAATGTAGTGTAAATAAATAAGTTACAACTACAGACCATGTTTCACACACCAACATCACCTATGGACACCAACAAAAGAGCCTGCCATCTGTGTCGCATTATCCCTCTACACATTGGTCATGAAACCGCTACTCGAGGCAAGTACGGTTTAGATCTCCCTCCACTAAATCTAGACTACTTACATTTTGGAAATATATCCCATATTAAATTAAAGAGCTTCTTGATACATTTACACTCCTTGGCGCACAGATAAATGTTCTATAGACAGCTCAAAATTACTGCTCTAGTCAAATGACACTCGCAGAACATTAGGTAACTAGAGCTTCATATAATTTTATATAAACAAAGGTAATAAAAGTTATGAAGTTTACTTACCAGGCAAAGGAGCACAGGTAGTGATATTAACATAAATAAAACACACACACACACACACACACACACACACACACACACACACACACACACACATAAACGCAAGCTTTCGCAACCTAGTTGCTTCTTCAGGCAGAAGGGAAGGAAACGGAAAAGAAAGTGATGAGGATTTTAAGGGAGTGGGTAAGGAGCCATTCCAATCCCGGGAGGGGAAAGACTTACCTTGGGGGGAATAAAAAAGAGGTAAACAAATACACACACACACACACACACACATATATATATATATATATACACAAATGCAAACACACCTAGGCAGACATACTGTAGAAAGCTTCGGCTTTGTGTTGTGTGCCTGTGTGATTGCGTGAGTGTTCTATTTTCTGAAGAAGGCCATGGCCGATAGCTGAAACTGTTGTAGGTGTGTGTCTTTTGTATGTGCCTGTCGCAGCTCATCTCCACGTCTTTGCAGTGAGTTGTAAACTGTCCTTACAATATTATTATCGGTATCACTGATGTTTTTACAGTGGCATAGCTGTTCTACATACCAGAGACTTTACACTTTGCAGAAATCCACATACTTGCCTTTGTTCACTTATTAATCTTCTTATTATTCACCTTATTGCCTTCTATTATGCTTCTATCATCCTATTCCCTATTGTCACTGCCACTTCCACTACTTCCTCCCAAACATTTAGCTTTTCTTGTAGACTAGTTCTCCTTCTCTATTTTTGCAAACAATTAAGCCTTTAAGCCACACATAAATACCACTGATTTCACGTTTGAAATGAAACTCACTTGTAGTTCTGAAAACTGACACTATGTAATGGAAAAATTATAAGGTACCCTAGCAATTCTTATATTTCAAATGTGTTGTTATGGTCTTCAGTCCAGAGACTGGTTTGATGCAGCTCTCCACAATACCCTATCCTGAGAAAGCCTTTTCATCTCCTCATAAGATCGACAACCCACGTCCACTTGAATCTGTTTACTATTCGCATCTCTTGGTCTCCCTCTGCAATTTTAACCCCACACACTTCCCTCCAATGCTAAAATTACGATTCCTCGATGTCTAAAAATGTGTCCTACCAAGTGATCCCTTCTTTTAGTCAGGGTATGCCAAAAATTCCTTTTCTCACCAATTCCGTTCAGTACCTCTTCATTAGTTATGCGATCTACCCACCTAATCTTCAGCATTCTTCTGTAGCACCACATTTCAAAAGCCTCTATCCTCTTCCTGTCCACATAGCTTATCGTCCATATTTAACTCCCATACAAGGCAACACTCCACACAAATGCCTTCAGAAAAGACTTCCTTACACTTAAATGAATATTCGAATTTCAAATATAAAATGAAATAAAATAACAAAAGAGATTGAATTTTTTTTTTTTTTTTTAATTACTACTCCTAAACCCATAGGTGTTGGCATATTTATAAGGGGCCAATATGAGCCCACAACTAAAACTAAAGACACACAATGCATAATGGTGTTGATCATGTTATCAACAGCAAATCTTGACATAGAAGAATATTTTCAAACAAAATTAAATTAAAACTGTGAACTACAAACAAGACACCTTTAAGATAATTATGAACCTATGGTAACAAGCACCAACATATTCTGTATGAATTATTGTCCCTGTTATTAGAACTGTATTTGAAATGCAAATTTTTCAAATAATTCACCATCTAATTGAGCTAAAATTTCTACTATGTTGCATAATTTGGCATTGATACATATACATTTTGCTGATAATATATCTAATTTGAAAAAACTGTCCAAGACATATTTCAAAATAGGACTGACCTTTGATTCCAAGTACTTTATTCCATACTATTTTTTTTTTTTTTTTTTTTTTTTTTTTTTTTTTTTTTTTCCTGGGGGCATCTCAAAAGTGAGGTGTACAGCACTCCGTTTGATAAAGTTGAGGTGTGGTTGAGAAACTGGAGCACTGAAAAAACAGTCTTTCCAGAGTTACTACATGATTAGGGAGTGTTTGAAAGAATTCATAATTCATAGCAAAGAATAGTGCAGAATTGCACCCAAATTTTAAGAAGTCACTTATAATATCTGATTAAAGTGGTAACATGCTCAAGTGGGCACTCCTGAGACTTTGATCATAATTACATGGTGACTCATCTGAATTATTTACTTTTCAGTTACTTATTTACTAACTAGGGCAATATTTCATACTGAACTGGTAATTCCTCATTTGTAATTATCTCACAAATTATTTTAGGTTTATAAGTACCAAATCACTTTGATGATGTGATGTGTTTCACAATGATTACTGAAACAACAAATGATTATCACAACAGAAAAGCTGTATTTAAGTCATGGTTTTATTGTAGTATGCTACTCTGAAGTTTTTTTTATATGCATATAATTTGGAGTTGGTTTATTCCATATTGTCATATGCTGCCTTAGAGGTACAGTGTACCACATGGAAGCCAAACTACCATAGCATCACAAAGCTGTCTTAATAATTGTGTAGTGATTTGTTAGCTGGCATTCAAAAGAGAATGAACATCAATCACCATCAAATGAAATAGTTATGAATACTTGCACCAATTCAGCTTGTTTTGTTATAAAAGTTGTATGAGATATTCAACAACCATATTGAATTACTCATCAATGATATTAATGATGTATATCTTCTACATCATATAGTTGAAATATGAAATTTGTGAGAGACATTTTCAACTCCCAGCACAGAAGAAGCTGCAGAAGGATACAAAGTCTACAGCAATGGCAGTCATACATGGTTAACCAGACTTCGTAGTTAAAACATATGAGGTCAGATTCATCAAACAGAAATAGATACATAAGTAATACTATATCACATAACACATGCATCACTTCAGGAGCCAAGTTTAGTGTGATATTATTGTTTCTGGTATAGTTTATTTTCACTATTAATGATAATATTCTCTGTACATTTACATAATCTAATAACCAACAATATAATAGCTACATAATAATATAAGACTACTGTGACAAGAACAAAATTGGAAAACCATGAGAAAATATTACCTAAGTTGTTTTTGCCAACACCAATCCTCTAGAGATGACACTCCTGAATTTATAAGTTGCTCCACAACATCTATATTCCTTATTGTATCAAGCATAAGGGCTTTCAGTTTTAGTGCCAATTCAGATGAATCACTGTCATCCACTAATTCTTGTCCAAGAGTGGTGTATGACTTAAGCTGCAACTGAATCAAGTCATATTCTTCAGTTCAATGGACAAAAAGAACAAAGAAACAGAGTGGAAGAAGAAAGAGAAGTGGAGGAATGTGATGGGTAAATGAAATACTTCATAAAGAAATTCATCAGTCTACAAAAATTGCAGCATATGCTGAACACCATGAAGTACAACAATATTTTTACACGTTATACATGCACATGCACATTTTATCCTTACATTTTCGAGAAGTCTAAAGTAATCCTCAAATTTTAGTAGAAAATCAACAGGAAAGAGCCACGAGTGGCTGAGTATTCTAAGGCACCTTGGTGCAGGGCACATCGTTGCTTGCCATTGGAGGTTTGAGTACTCTCTCGGGCGTGGGTGTGTATGTGTGTGTGTGTGTGTTTGTGTGTGTGTCTGTCTGTGTGTGTGTTTTGTGTGTGTGTGTGTTTGTCCTTAGGTTAGTTGAAGTTAGTTGAAGTTAGTTTAAGTAATTTGTAAGCCTAGGGACTGATAACCAGAGTAGTTAAGTCCCATAGCTTTACAAACATTTGAACAAGACCTTATTTTCCTTGCCATATTAGTGCAGAACTAGTCACTGAATAAGAATTGTGTAATGTGTTGGCAAGTATCATAAAATGCCATTTACTGAGTATGAAACACGAGTAACAAAGACTGATGTAACTAACAAAAATTTCAACAAGTACTGACTGCCTTAGGAATAAGGCTCATTTAAGCCCAGATAAGTATGAATGAACCATTATATTGCTATGAACATTTATATATGTTCTTTCTACTGGGCTATGAAAGACTTCTGCCACTTTTGTCTTCTGGTGGAGAACAAGAAGATATTTGTAGGAAAATTGAGACAGAATTGATCAATTTATATAAAATCAGCAGTCAAGTCCATATCACCAGTTTCTTTAAAAAAATTGGCTTCTTTTTCATCAATTTTTTGCACATATATTCCTGTATTCTACTGTCAGAGTTTGAGAACAATTACACTTGCATCTTCTTACAAGCAATGCTAATTAATGAAGATAGAAGTGATTCTTCCACAAGACAACAAGTATGGCCAAAAAACTCAGTTGGGAAACAACTGAACACCCAATAGCCTGTCTTCTTGTGACTTTAATGGTTTTGGTTCACTCAAAGATGCTCTGGGAGGTCCAAAGTTCAACAATGATGCTAGAATTGAGGCCTATGAGTAAAATTGAATGCAGATATGACTGACATCATTTGTATGAGGAAAGGACACCAAAGTTACTTCTTCACAAGTAAAAATTGACTCTGAAAGTAAGAACAGTTATGAGAAAATTAATTGTACTTTTACTTTTAACTATCAAATAAAAAAGTCCTCACTTACATTTGTTTCACCCTGACATCATGACTGTACTTGCATTCTGAGTAGCAATTGGTGCTTCGAAGATGATTATTAATAAATTTGACTATTCTCTGTTATTTCAATTGGTCTAAGGAAAAAACTTAATTGAAATGAACACACATCACACATTTGCTCATTCAATAATATAGTAAGGACAGTTTACAACTCACCGCAAAGACGTGGCGACGAGCTGCGACAGGCACGTACAAAAGACACACACATACAACACTTTCAGCTATCGGCCATGGCCTTCACAGAACTTAGAACACTCACGCAATCACACAGGCACACAACACACTAATACAACCATCACCTCCGGCTGCCGCACTTCGAATCACCCTCTGCAGTGAATCGGGGACGAGAGGGGTGGGGTGGGGCGGGAAGGGGAGGGGGATACGAAGATTACGTCACGGTGGTGGGGATGGGTTAGATGAGAATAACGAGATGCAGCTTAGGAATGGAGTGGGGAGGCGGATGAGAGAAAATAAAATAAAATACATGTATACAAAATGCATGCACACTGCAAGTACAGAAGACTGCATACACACAAACACACACACACACACACACACACACACAAAAGCGCACGCGTGCGCGCGCACACACACACACACACACACACACACACACACACACAACAATCGCACATTCACACACCACTCAAAACCGGCGAGGTTTGGGGTAGAGAGGTAGGAACTGTAGGGTATGGAGAAAGAAATATAGGGAAGTTATCGTAGGTTGAGGCCTGCTTGATTTGGGGATCAGAGAATGTATTTTAGGGATAACTACGATTGAATTCAAGCATGTGCTCCGCTGCATGCTGTGCCACAGGGTGGTCCACCTTGTTTTTGGCCACAGTTTGGTGGTGTTGTATGTGTGTGTCTTTTGTATGTGCCTGTTGCAGCTCATCGCCACGTCTTTGCGGTGAGTTGTAAGCTGTCCTTACTATATTATTAATTCCAACCTGGACTTTCCATTATTATATTTTGCTCATTCAAGCCATACATTGTGGGATTGTTACAAGGTACCCAATATCACATGTTCTTATTTTGTTAGGATTACAATAATGGGTGTTAATCATACAAAAATTATGAATATTACTATATGATTATACAGAATAAATAATAATAGTGATACCTTTTCATTATTTTTGCAACACAAAAACCATGTTTATGGTAAATTCAAGTAAGTCCAATATATAGGCCTACCTTCAATGAATTGAGCAGCACTGACAATGTTCCTGATAAAACAGCCTTTTCACATTTTTCTGTAAACTGAATATTTTCAGCAAGACACAGAATTTGGGAAGGATACTTCGTTGGATCAGCTCCTGATGTATTCTGATGTATATCCAACAAACATTCAGTCAAAAGTCTCTGTAATGTTGACTGTATCTCAGTCAGTAGATCACTAAGCCATTTCTGAGAATACAAGAAAAGATGTTAAATGAGAGGATAGAAGAAATTGCAGGCACCGTAAGACTATGTGTGGAATAGAAGTAATTGTTATATCAAATGAATGTAGACACAAAGTTGGATGAAAACTTAAAATTTAGACACAAATAATGTCTACATAAATAATGATAAAAACTGCATAACAGAATTAGCTGGCTACTAATGAAATATAAAAGACTACACACAATTTTAGGATTTGGTGTAACTGAAGAACATAAATTAATTTTATTAACATACTTTCTCAAAGTAATGCCATAAAAAAATAAGTAGTCTTTGGTGCACCACGTTTTTGTTGTTGTGGAGTCTGGAGACTGGTTTGATGCAATTCTCCAATGTATGAATTGCATAACATTG
This sequence comes from Locusta migratoria, assembly GCA_026315105.1. Taxonomy (NCBI): domain Eukaryota; kingdom Metazoa; phylum Arthropoda; class Insecta; order Orthoptera; family Acrididae; genus Locusta; species Locusta migratoria. The sequence goes on from CM048745.1 coordinate 333,509,128, forward strand.
GGTAAAGGCTACAACCCTGTCTTAAACCCTTCCCAACCTCTGCGTCCCTTTCATGCCCTTCAATTCTGATAACTGCTGTCTGGTTTTTGTACAAGTTGTAAATAATCTTCTGTTCCCTATATTTTACTCCTGCTGATTTCAGAAACACTTTAACTGTGAGTAAATGGAAGTTGCCAACATAGCTGAACATAATCTTCTTGGTTAGAAAAGAAAACAGTTGCAAGGTTGCATATTTATTAACAACTGGTTTCGAGCAACTGAGCACTGAGTGTTACTTCACAATGGTCTGTGTAAACCTATATGGCATCATTAATATACCTGAAGAAGGGGAATAATTGCTCAAAACCGGTTGTGAATAAATCTGCAACCTTGCAACTGGTGGTTGTTTTCTTTTCTAGCCTATAAAACACAGTTGCTGCAGTACAAACATTTAATAATCTTCCTGGTTTAGAAGTTGCATCATGTGAAATAAAATGCACAATTACAGCTACTGTAGTCAATCAGAGAGGCTGTAATGATGCACACAGAGAAGAAAAGTTGTGCACCTTGAAACAAATTTGATACACAGCAGTTCCAAGGAATCCAGATAGTACTAGATGGCAGTGAACAATTTCAAACTGCTATTATCACATCCCTACAAGTGTCAAGCATCTTTTTTGCTTTCTTTTGATATCCTAAGCTTGTCCATGTTCCCTGGTAATTGTCTCAGTTAAAACTGTTGATTTTATTCCAGATTCAACTTCCTTCTTTATTACAGGCTCACAGCTTTTTAAACTGTATTTTATGTCCATTTTCAGGCAATGTTCAACTACAACCAACTTGTAAAGATCCCTTTGTTTAACTTAAGGCTTGTGTTCAGTACATTGCTGTGCAAATTTGACAATTTCACAAGTGACACCGTACACAATGGGCACTCAAAGAACTACACTGTATTCAATAAAGCACAGCGTACCTAGGGGACAGTCCAGAAATCCATCTCGTGCCATCTCTCTGAAGCAAATGTCCTAACTGCTTATTGCCGCACAGTATAGCGAGAATGCAATTGACTTGATTTTTTCTGCCAATTCACATGGTATCCTTCATTGTTGGTGCCTGAAAGTATCATCAGTGCCTCCTTTGTTGTAACTATTCCCTTTGAACACAAATTTTAAATGCAGTTTTTCAGAAAGCAGGTAGTTATGATCAAAAATATTATTTGCTTTGTGTATACTGGACCACATACTATTGTTGTTCAAAACAGAATACATGTTTGTTGGTTTCTTGTACACCCCTGCCTTCTGCTCAACCAAAACAGGTGATTACCATCCTGATACACCTCAATAATAAATGGTTCACGAAGGAGTCAACAGTGTATCGCATGTTGTTCGAAGTGTTCCATGAAGAAATTTTCAACATCCAGCGAGAGTAGTGAGTCCATAATTGTGCCATCCATGATCTCATGATATTTATTGTAAGACAATATGTACATCCTACTGAATTGATGAATTACTCTCCTTAGCCTTTCAGGCTAATATCAGTTATATTTACTCAGTGACAACTTTAGTAACATAGTTTTGGAGCCATATTAGTAATTATCAATAAAGTATTACTTAAAAAGTATATATTTGACCACTTTGCAGAAATCTCTAAAGTTGATAGAAGTTGAAAGCTAATAACTTCTCCTGAAGTAATACCATCATTGAAAAGTAAGTCAGTTAGTCAAAGCATGAATAAAAGACTAACAACATCAAAAATACACCTTACAAGCTCATTAAAATTAACCTTACTAGCTAAATGGGAAACAAATGTGGAAGTTAACTAACCAATGTTTGAGTGGTACAATTTTCTTAAAAAGATACACTAATTTCCTGTCTTAGTAGCTAAATGGTGTTGAAATGCACCGATGCTAACAGTTGAAAATTTGTATCCATCAAGGATTCAAACTCTGGTTTCCTGCTTTATGCGAGTGGTGCCTAGGTATTTTGGACTTTTGGACAAGGGTATTAAATGTTTGACCCCAGTCCACAGTGGTGCAAGCTACTTTCAATTAAGACTATTCTTTTGGTGAAAACTTTTCCAAAACAAAATTATTCCATGTTTTATCAATAAATGTATTTAGATTAATGTTATACTTATTGGCAATGATTAGAATTAAGCACATTTCATGGACTACTAGAAATGTTAAAAACATTCCACTAGAGAATAAAAAATATTATCCAGCAGGTATAAAGTTTCATTTGTTTTTTTGACTTTGGTTAAATCCGCAACGGAAGTTTATTGAAGACCTTTATGTTTGAATAATGCACTCCTTTCTGAACCACAATGATATTTTTTTAAATCACAATGAAAAACATGTTTATTTCTTGTATCATGTTCATGATATGCACTGTTTGCTTTGTAACTTATATGATTCTTTTTAACAAAGCATATCAGTGAAAAAATGTATTGGCATGACATGGTGAGGTTCCCCAGCTGTTTGAATAAATACCTGCAAGAGCACCTAGGATGTACTCTACTCATAATTCTGATGACCTTTTTCTGTGCCTTGTTTCCCCAGAATATGATACCATACATCATAAGTGAATGGAAATATCCAAGATATACAGTTTTGATTGTTTTCATGTCACAAACAAACACAATTGAGAAAATACAAAACTCTGCATAGCTTAGTCTTTTACATTAATGTGGACTGAGCAGTTTAGGAATCTGGAAGCTTCATTCTCAATATTCTCACCGCATTTGATATCAACATTTTCCAGTTTATTGTTCATTGTTTGAAACTTTCATTTTTCTTGACATTAAGGGACACATCACTTGCAGTGAACCAATATACAACTTCTTTGAATACAGTAGTTACAGCGAACTCTAGACTGCAGTTGGATTCTTTGTCAATCATAATGGTTGTGTCATTTGCAAATAGGGTAAGGTGATATTTTTGGGTAGATCACTGTTTAAGATTAAGAAAAGTAAGTGACCATGCACCAAACCCTGGGGCACCAACATTTTACTGGGCCCAGGCAGAACTGGTAGGTTCCACTGCAGAATTTATTTTATTTTATTTTATTTATTTTCACAATCTTATCTGTTGTGATGTTGGATACATGTATATGACTAAAGTTGCTCTGAAATGATTTTGTAGCATGTTCACAGCTGCAGCCAAAGTCTCTTTACATACAATTTGATCCACTACTGTCAATAAAATGGTTGTTAAAGATATAGGCAACTAGTTCCCCTTCATCTACTATGTGTCCACTTTGAAACACTTGGATACTAACTGTATTCTCTGAAATTTTCCATGTTTTCTTTTTTACCACTTTCCAGATCTGATAAAAAGTTTTAGATTTTTTAATCACATTCTTTAAAATGCTATACTATAATCTGTAGTGCTCCCTGTCCTGAGATTTATTAGAATTTCTGAGAGAAGCATAAAGCAATCTCTTTGTTCTGCATGATGTTTTGATTACCTTGGTGAGTCATTATCTTTTGTACTCATTCTGGTTAGTATTTCTTGACATTCTCTTACAAAATACAGCTTCCTAATGTGTAACAAATTCATTCAAATATAGGTCGAATTTATCAACAACGTTTTTAGCCATATATACAATCTCCAATCTAACTGCCTCAAATGCTTGTTTTAGATTTCCAGACCATCAACGTTGATTGATGGGAACGATTTACTGATAAAACTACTCATCTTGGCAAGAATTTTAATTATATAATGTAAGGAAATGTGCTTTAAAATCTCCAAGAATGATTATTTCTTTTCTTTTTGAGTCCAAATGAGTAAAAAGTGATTCAGGCAATTCTATTAGGTTGAGGAATATATTCATCTTTCTTGAGGGAGTCTGTAAACAGCAATCACACACACAGCAAGTGTGCATTAACCTGGAGTTCAGCGCAACAAGCTTCAAAATATTGATCAACACAGTATTATTATTATTATTATTATTATTATTATTATTATTATTATTTTACGTTCATGGACTTGACAAACATAATCACTCCACCTTTGTCCATTGAACTTCTAATATAATAGGCTGCTAATCTGTTACTGTCAAGTTGCAGCACTTCAATTGTTTCGTTCATATGATGTTCAGTAAAATTAAGATATGAGCTTTGTTTATTGCATCACTGTCATTGACACAAACAGACAATTTCTCCAGTTTGTTCCTTAACTCATCACTTCCTGTGAGTTGGGACAGGCAGAGGTTATACCTGAAAATCGGAATAAATTAACAATTAGATCTTTTTATCAGCCCCCTGACTCAGACGATGCAATTGTCGAAAATTTCAAAGAAATTTTGAATCACATTTCAAACAGTTACCCAAATCATACTGTTATAATCAGTGGCGACTTTAATTTGGCATAAATACATTTTCAAAACCAGCAGCAATTACAAAACATCGTCCGAACTAGTTCTGAATGCATTTTCTGAAAACTACTTTGAACAGCTCATGAACCCATTAGAATAGTAAATGGTTGCGAAAATACCCTTGATCTTCTAGCAATAAATAATCGTGAGCCAGTAAAGAGTATCAAAACAGATACAGGGATTAGCGAACATAGAGATGTAGTATCGAGACTGAATATCTTCCCAAAAGCACCAAAAGTAAATGAAAAATATATCTATTGAATAGAGCAGATAAAAATTTGCTTCACGTTTTCCTGTCTGATAGTCTTCAGTTTTTCAAAACTAAAAATGCGAGTTTAAATCAGTTGTGGCTTACTTTCAAATACATAATATCAGTAGCAATAGAAGATTTATACCAAATAAATTAATAAAATAGGGGGCTGACCGCACGTGGTACAAAAAACAGGTCAGACCACTGTTGCAGAAGAAAAGAAAAACGAATGCAAAATTTAAAAAGAAACAGAATCCCTAAGACTGGCAATCTTTTACAGAAACTCGCAACCAAGGGAGGACTTCAATGCAAGAAGTTTAGTTTCCACAATGAAATCCTGTCTCTCAATCTTGCAGAAAATCCAAAGAAATTCTGGTCATATGTGAAGTACACTAGCGGAAAAACACAAACAATACCTTTACTACGCAATAGCAATGATAATACTACCGATGACAGTACCGCTAAAGCAGAATTGCTAAACACAGCTTTCTGAAATTCGTTCACCAAATAACACGAAGAGAACACTCCAGAATTCAAACCATTTAGAAGTAGATGTTCCTGGAGTAGATGAAGACATTTTGATGGATTAAGTTCATTTTGTTATTTCCTAAATGCTTTGTTCTGATGGCACTTTGTTGCTGAGAACTGTGATTAGACAATAAAGGAATTGTACTTGATGTTTGTCCTGGAATTAAAGCTGGGTACCAAAACTCCAGCAGAGTTATCTATTTCCTCATTCTCGTACTTGTTATGATTCTGTTGTTACTAGAAATTCAAAACAAGAGCATAACAGAGCTTCAAATTTCCTATTCATAAGAATAAATATGCGGCTCAGTAACATAGTGTTAAAGTGCCCGATCAGAAATCGAAACCTCTCATATTTGATATTTCTGAGATTCTTTTCTGTCACTTCCTTCTTTCATCTATGGTAATGTATCTCTGAGTGAAAAATAATCAAGTTGTATGATGCTTCAGAATCCGTGTTACGCTGCAAGATACCCTATAACTGGCTGGATGAGTCAATTCCGATGCCAGAGGAAGGTAATGTCATTCCACTTCTAACAAGATCATGACTAGTAAAACAAAATTAAGACTGATAACAACTTTACTTCTTTTCAAAACTAATTTGACAGTACTCGAAAACCTAGAACCTGACAATTTCCACACTCACTAAACCAAATGAGGAAACAGATTTTTCATTTGCAAACTGACTTTTAAAGGTTTTATCAGTTTCTGTAGGTGGTAAACTCATTGCATGTAGGACAGCATTTGGTTGAATTTGTTGACTTCATAACTGAATGGTGATGCACTCCATAGGCAGCAGTTTTTTATAATAGAGATCGTTTACTTACCCATAGCACAGGCTCATTGACAGATACAAAAACCCAAATAAAACCACACACATACACATAGATTCAAGCTTTTGCAACCGTTGGTCGCTTCATCAGGAAAAGAGGAAGGAGGAGGGGGGGGGGGACGGATGCGGGTTTTAAGGGAGTGGATGAGGAGTCATTCCAATCCCGGGAGTGGAAGGATTTACATTTTTCCCCTCATTCCTTCCTCTTTTCCTGATGAAGCAGACAACGGTTGCGAAAGCTTGAATCTTTGTGTATGTGTGTGTTTTTTTTATTTGTGTTTTTGTATCTGTCAACAAGCCTGTGCTTGGGGTAAGTAAACGATATCTATTTTTTATACATATTTTTCCCACCAGGAAAGGTTCCACAAAAATAAAAATAGAAAACAGATGACTTACCAAAAGGACCGGCTCGTCGATAGAAACAAATAAAATAAATAAAATCACACACAAACACACACACAAGCTTCCGCAGCCTAGCTGCTTCGTCAGGCAGAAGGGAAGGAGAGGGAAAAGGAAATGAAATTATAGAGGGAAACTTTCCCGGTGGGATAAACAAAAATAAAAATAGAAAACAGATGACTTACCAAAAGGACCGGCTCGTCGATAGAAACAAATAAAATAAATAAAATCACACACAAACACACACACAAGCTTCCGCAGCCTAGCTGCTTCGTCAGGCAGAAACCCTGAAACCCTCATCATTTCCTTTTCCTTGTGTGTGATTTTATTTATTTCATTTGTTTCTATCGACGAGCCGCTCCTTTTGGTAAGTCATCTGTATATATATATATATATAGAAAAGAGATGACTTACCAAAAGGACCGGCTCGTCGAGAGAAACAAATAAAATCACACACAAACACACATACAAGCTTTCGCCACCACTGGCAGCTTCTTCAGGAAAAAGAGGAAAAAAGGGGAGGAAAAGGGAAGGATATGGGTTTTAAGGAAGTGGAAAAGGAGTCATTCCAATCCCAGGAGTGGAAGGACTTACCTTAGGGGAAAAAAAGGAAGGTAAACAAATACACACACACTCAGACATATCGAAACGCAAACACACCTAGACAGACATTTGTGAAAAGCCTAGGAAAAGGGAAGGATATGGGTTTTAAGGAAGTGGAAAAGGAGTCATTCCAATCCCAGGAGTGGAAGGACTTACCTTAGGGGAAAAAAAGGAAGGTTTTTTTTCCCCTAAGGTAAGTCCTTCCACTCCTGGGATTGGAATGACTCCTTTTCCACTTCCTTAAAACCCATATCCTTCCCTTTTCCTCTCCTTTTTTCCTCTTTTTCCTGAAGAAGCTGCCAGTGGTGGCGAAAGCTTGTATGTGTGTTTGTGTGTGATTTTATTTGTTTCTCTCGACGAGCCGGTCCTTTTGGTAAGTCATCTCTTTTATATATATATATATATATATATATATATATATATATATATATATATATATATATATATATATATATATATATATATAAAGTACAGGCTGGTCGATAGGAACACTAAACACACACAAAAACACACAACCATTCGAGCTTTCGCCGCCAGTGGTGGCTTCTTCGGGAAAAAGAGGGAGGAAGGAGAGGAGAAAGGGAAGGATACGGGTTTTAAGGAAGTGGAAAAGGAGCCATTCCAATCCCAGGAGTGGAAGGACTTACCTTAGGGGACACTCCACCAAGAGTGTCTTTCCGCCGCCCACCTAACCTCCGTAACCTCCTAGTCCATCCATATGAAATCCCCAAACCACCTTCCCTACCCTCTGGCTCCTACCCTTGTAACCGCCCCCGTTGTAAAACCTGCCCTATGCACCCTTCCACCACCACTTACTCCAGTCCCGTAACCCGGAGGGTGTACACGATCAAGGGCAGAGCCACTTGCGATAGCACCCACGTGATTTACCAACTGACATGCCTGCACTGTGAAGCGTTCTATGTGGGAATGACCAGCAACAAACTGTCCATTCGCATGAACGGTCACAGGCAGACAGTGTTTGTTGGTAATGAGGATCACCCTGTGGCTAAACATGCCTTGGTGCACGGCCAGCACATCTTGGCACAGTGTTACACCGTCCGGGTTATCTGGATACTTCCCACCAACACCAATCTTTCAGAACTCCGGAGATGGGAACTTGCCCTTCAACACATTCTCTCTTCCCGTTGCCCGCCTGGTCTCAACCTCCGCTAAATTCTAATTCCCGCCCGCCATCTTTAACATCTTTGCCTCGGTTCTGTGGACAGAGCCTCTGCCTGAAGTGGCATCTCTGTCCAACTTCTTTGGTTTCTACAAATGTCTGCCTAAGTGTGTTTGGATGTGGATATGTGTGAGTGTGTGTGTATTTGTTTACCTTCCTTTTTGTCCCCTAAGGTAAGTCCTTCCACTCCTGGGATTGGAATGGCTCCTTTTCCACTTCCTTAAAACCCGTATCCTTCCCTTTCTCCTCTCCTTCCTCCCTCTTTTTCCCGAAGAAGCCACCACTGGTGGCGAAAGCTCGAATGGTTGTGTGTTTTTGTGTGTGTTTAGTGTTCCTATCGACCAGCCTGTACTTTAGGTAAGTCAAAAATCTTTATTTTATACCATTTTCCTACCTGGAAGGTCTCCTTCTATAATATTATATATATATATATATATATATATATATATATATATATATATATATATATATATATATATATATTATAGAGGTAAAATTCCTAACAGGAAAAAAATATACGTAAAAAATAGATGAAGAACACTTACCAGGCGAAGGGGCACAGGCAGTAATAGCAACAAATAAACACACAGACACACACACACACACACTCAAAAATGCTAGGTTTCGCAGCCTAGCTGCTTCATCAGGCAGAAGGAAAGGAGAGGGAAAAGGAAATGATGAGGGATTTAAGGAAGGGGGTAAGGAGCCATTCCAATCCCGGGACAGGAAAGACTTACCTTGGGGGAAAAAATGGAAGGTAAATAAATGCACATACACCCACACATTTACACAGACACAAGTACACTTAGGCAGACATACTGTAGATGTGTGGGTGTATGTGCATTTATTTACCTTCCATTTTTCCCCCAAGGTAAGTCTTTCCTGTCCCGGGATTGGAATGGCTCCTTACCCCCTTCCTTAAATCCCTCATCATTTCCTTTTCCCTCTCCTTTCCTTCTGCCTGATGAAGCAGCTAGGCTGCGAAAACCAGCATTTTTGAGTGTGTGTGTGTGTGTCTGTGTGTTTATTTGTTGCTATTACTGCCTGTGCCCCTTCGCCTGGTAAGTGTTCTTCATCTATTTTTTACGTATATATATATATATATATATATATATATATATATATATATATATATATAAAACGAAAATTATAGACGGAAACTTTCCCGGTGAGATAAACAAAAATAAAAATAGAAAAGAGATGACTTACCAAAAGGACCGGCTCGTCGAGAGAAACAAATAAAAAACAAATAAAATCACACACAAACACACATACAAGCTTTCGCCACCACTGGCAGCTTCTTCAGGAAAAAGAGGGAAAAAGGGGAGGAAAAGGGAAGGATATGGGTTTTAAGGAAGTGGAAAAGGAGTCATTCCAATCCCAGGAGTGGAAGGACTTACCTTAGGGGACAAAGAGGAAGGTAAACAAATACACACACACTCAGACATATCGAAACGCAAACACACCTAGACAGACATTTGTGAAAAGCAAAGAAGTTGGACAGAGATACCAATTGAGGCAGAGGCTCTGTCCACAGAACCAAGGCAAAGATGCTAAAGATAGTGGGCGGGAATTTGAGTTAGCGGAGATTGAGACCAGGTGGGCAACGGGAGGAGAGAATAAGCTGAAGAAGAACTGCAGCTTATTCTCTTCTCTTCTCTTCTCTTCTCTTCTCTTCTCTTCTCTTCTCAACGGGAGGAGAGAATAAGCTGAAGAAGAACTTCAGCTTATTCTCTTCTCTCCTCCCTTTGCCCACCTGGTCTCAATCTCCGCTAACTCAAATTCCCGCCCACTATCTTTAGCATCTTTGCCTTGGTTCTGTGGACAGAGCCTCTGCCTCAATTGGTATCTCTGTCCAACTTCTTTGCTTTTCACAAATGTCTGTCTAGGTGTGTTTGCGTTTCGATATGTCTGAGTGTGTGTGTATTTGTTTACCTTCCTCTTTGTCCCCTAAGGTAAGTCCTTCCACTCCTGGGATTGGAATGACTCCTTTTCCACTTCCTTAAAACCCATATCCTTCCCTTTTCCTCCCCTTTTTCCCTCTTTTTCCTGAAGAAGCTGCCAGTGGTGGCGAAAGCTTGTATGTGTGTTTGTGTGTGATTTTATTTGTTTTTTATTTGTTTCTCTCGACGAGCCGGTCCTTTTGGTAAGTCATCTCTTTTCTATTTTTATTTTTATATATATATATATATTAAGACGAAAAATTCCTAGCAGGAAAAATAAAATAAAATAAAATATAAAAAATAGACGAAGATTACTCACCAGGCGAAGGAGCACAGGTGTGACAGCATCACAAATAAATAAATGAATACACACACACACACACACACACAATCGCAAGCTTTCGCAACCCAGTTGCGTCTTCAGGCAGTAGGGAAGGAGAGGGAAAAGGAAATGATGAGGGTTTTAAGGAAGGGGGTAAGGAGCCATTCCAATCCCGGGAGAGGAAAGACTTACCTTGGGGGAAAAAATGGAGGGTAAACAAATGCACACATGCCCACACATTCACACAGACACAAGTACACCTAGGCCTAGGTGTACTTGTGTCTGTGTGAATGTGTGGGCATGTGTGCATTTGTTTACCCTCCATTTTTTCCCCCAAGGTAAGTCTTTCCTCTCCCGGGATTGGAATGGCTCCTTACCCCCTTCCTTAAAACCCTCATCATTTCCTTTTCCCTCTCCTTCCCTACTGCCTGAAGACGCAACTGGGTTGCGAAAGCTTGCGATTGTGTGTGTGTGTGTGTGTGTATTCATTTATTTATTTGTGATGCTGTCACACCTGTGCTCCTTCGCCTGGTGAGTAATCTTCGTCTATTTTATATATATATATATATATATATATATATATATATATATATATATATATATATATTATAGAGGAAAAATTCCTAAAAGGAAAAATATAAGTAAAAAATAGATGAAGTACACTTACCAGGCGAAAGGGCACAGGCAGTAATAGCAACAAATAAACACACAGACACACACACACACACACAAAAATGCTAGCTTTCGCAGCCTAGCTGCTTCATCAGGCAGAAGGGAAGGAGAGGGAAAAGGAAATGATGAGGGTTTTAAGGAAGGGGGTAAGGAGCCATTCCAATCCCGGGACAGGAAAGACTTACCTTGGGGGGAAAAATGGAAGGTAAATAAATGCACATACACCCACACATTTACACAGACACAAGTACACTTAGGCAGACATACTGTAGAACTGTAGAAAGCAAAGAAGTTAGAAGTCAGACAGAGATGCCACTTGAGGCAGAGGCTCTGTCCAGAGAACCAAGGCAAAGATGTTAAGATGGTGGGTGGGAATTCGAATTTAGCGGAGGTTAAGACCAGGTGGGCAACGGGAAGAGAGAATATGCTGAAGGGCTAGTTCCCATCTCCGGAGTTCTGAAGGAATGTGGCTCTCCAGCAAGGATACGACTTCCTTAAATCCTGCCCCGAAATGAGATCCATCCTTCATGACATCCTTCCCACTCCACCGAGAGTGTCTTTCCGCCGCCCACCTAACCTCCGTAACCTCCTAGTCCATCCATATGAAATCCCCAAACCACCTTCCCTACCTTCTGGCTCCTACCCTTGTAACCGCCCCCGTTGTAAAACCTGCCCTATGCACCCTTCCACCACCACTTACTCCAGTCCCGTAACCCGGAGGGTGTACACGATCAAGGGCAGAGCCACTTGCGATAGCACCCACGTGATCTACCAACTGACATGCCTGCACTGTGAAGCGTTCTATGTGGGAATGACCAGCAACAAACTGTCCATTCGCATGAATGGACACAGGCAGACAGTGTTTGTTGGTAACGAGGATCACCCTGTGGCTAAACATGCCTTGGTGCATGGCCAGCACATCTTGGCACAGTGCTACACCGTCCGGGTTATCTGGATACTCCCACTGACACCAATCCTTCAGAACTCCGGAGATGGGAACTAGCCCTTCAGCATATTCTCTCTTCCCGTTGCCCACCTGGTCTTAACCTCCGCTAAATTCGAATTCCCACCCACCATCTTAACATCTTTGCCTTGGTTCTCTGGACAGAGCCTCTGCCTCAAGTGGCATCTCTGTCTGACTTCTAACTTCTTTGCTTTCTACAGTTCTACAGTATGTCTGCCCAAGTGTACTTGTGTCTGTGTAAATGTGTGGGTGTATGTGCATTTATTTACCTTCCATTTTTCCCCCCAAGGTAAGTCTTTCCTGTCCCGGGATTGGAATGGCTCCTTACCCCCTTCCTTAAAACCCTCATCATTTCCTTTTCCCTCTCCTTCCCTTCTGCCTGATGAAGCAGCTAGGCTGCGAAAGCTAGCATTTTTGTGTGTGTGTGTGTGTGTGTCTGTGTGTTTATTTGTTGCTATTACTGCCTGTGCCCTTTCGCCTGGTAAGTGTACTTCATCTATTTTTTACTTATATATATATATATATATATATATATATATATATATATATATATATATATATATATGTTGTTGTGGTCTTCAGTCCAGAGACTGGTTTGATGCAGCTCTCCACCCTACTCTATCCTGAGCAAGCCTTTTCATCTCCTCATAAGAACGACAACCCACATCCACTTGAATCTGCTTACTATACGCGTCTCTTGGTCTCCCTCTGCGATTTTTACCCCACACACTTCCCTCCAATGCTAAATTCACAATTCCTTGATGTCTAAGAATGTGTCCTACCAATCTATCCCTTCTTTTAGTCAAGGTATGCCAGAAATTTCTTTTCTCCCCAATTCTGTTCAGTACCTCCTCATTAGTTACGCGATCCACCCACCTAATCTTCAGCATTCTTCTGTAGCACCACATTTCAAAAGCCTCTATCCTCTTTCTGTCCACACTGCTTATCGTCCATGTTTCACTCCCATACAAGGCAACACTCCATACAAATGCCTTCAGAAAGGCCTTCCTTAGGCTTAAATCAATATTCGATGTTAACAAATTTCTCTTTTTCAAAAACGCCTTTCTACCCATTGCCATTCTGTATTTTATATCATCTGTACTGCGACCATCATTTGTTATTTTACTGCCCAAATAACAAAACTCCTCTACCTCTTTTATTGTTTCGTTACCTAATCTAATTCCTTCAGCATCACCTGATTTTCTTACACTGCACTCCATTACCCTAGTTTTGCTCTTGTTAATATTCATCTTATATGCACCTTTCAGCACACTGTCCATTCCGTTCAATTGCTCTTCCAGGTCCTTTGCTGTATCTGACAGAATTACTATGTCGTCGGCAAAACGCAATGTTTTTAATTCTTCACCCTGAACTTTAATTCCTTCTCCAAATTTCTCCTTGCTTTCCTTTATAGCTTGCTCAATGTACAAATTGAACAACAGTGGGGAAAGGCTACAACCCTGTCTTACTCCCTTTCCAACCACTGCATCCCTTTCATGCCCTTCAACTCTGACAACCGCTGTCTGGTTTTTGTACAAGTTGTAAATAACCTTACGCTCCCTATATTTTACTCCTGCTTGCTTCAGAACTTGAAAGAGTTTATTCCAATCAACATTGTCAAAAGCCTTCTCCAAATCTACAAAAGCTAGAAATGTTGGTTTGCCTTTTCTTAATCTATCTTCTAGGATAAGCCGTAAAGTGAGTATTGCCTCCCGTGTTCCTACATTTCTCCTGAACCCAAACTGATCTTCCCCGAGGTCGGCTTCTACCAGCTTTTCCATCCTTCTGTATATAATCCGTGTTAATATTTTGCAACCATGACTTATTAAACTGATGGTTCTGTAGTTTTCACACCTGTCTGCACCTGCTTTCTTTGGAATGGGGATTATAACATTTTTCTTAAAGTCTGAGGGTACTTCACCTGTCTCATACATCTTACACACAATGTGAAACAATTTTGTCATGGCTGGTTCTCCCAGAGACTTCAGTAGCTCTGACGGGATATCATCTACTCCAGGGGCCTTGTTTCGACTTAGATCTTTCAGTGCTCTGTCAAATTCATCTCTCAGTATAGTATCTCCTATTTCATCATCATCTACATCATCTTCCCTCCCTACAATAATGTCTCGAAGTTCATTTCCTTTGTAGAGCCTCTCTATATACTCTTTCCACCTTTCAGCTTTCCCTTCTTTGCTGAGAACTGGTTTTCCATCAGTGTCCTTGATATTCATAGAGCTATTTTTCTTCTCGCCAAATGTTTCTTTTATTTTCCGGTAGGCTGTATCTATTTTTCCCCTATTTATATATTCTTCTACATCCTTGCATTTGCCTTCTAGCCACTCCTGCTTAGCCATTTTGCACTTCCTGACAATCTCATTTCTTAGTCGTCTGTACTCCATTTTGCCTGTTTCATTTACTGCATTTTTATACTTTCTCCTTTTATCGATTAAATTTAGTATCTCCTGTGATATCCAAGGATTCTTTGTAGGTCTTGCCTTCCTACCTATTTTGTCCTCTGCTGCCTTCACTATTTCATCTCTCAATTTTACCCATTCCTCCTCAACTGTTTTATTTTCCTCTGTTTCTATCAATTGTTGCCTGAAGCTCCCTCTGAAATTCTTAAGAACTTCGGGTTCCTTCAATTTATCTAGGTCCCATCTCCTTATTTTCCTACCTTTCTGTAGTTTCTTCAGTTTCAGCCTACAGTTCATAATCAACAAGTTATGGTCAGAGTCTATGTCTGCCCCTGGGTATGTTCTACACTTCAAAACCTGGTTCCGAAATCTATGTCTTACCATTATAAAATCTATCTGGTATCTCCCGGTGTCTCCTGGTCTCTTCCACGTGTGTGTGTGTGTGTGTGTGTGTGTGTGTGTGTGTGTGTGTGTGTGTGTATATATATATATATATATATATATATATATATATATATATATATATGTCTGATTGATCTTTTTCGTAGTCGAAACACGATGATAACCACCTTCACTTTCCAAGAAATTCAAAACAAATATATAACCTGTAAATCAACGAATAAGAAAGCGAGATGACAAGCCAATAGCCATGTAGTGCTTGAAGTGAGGGGAGGATGAACCAAGGTGTGTTACAGGGAATTTTAAGTGTTGTATAGCATAGATGTGTGCTGCAGAAATATTGAGTTTTTTTTGGAATTCAGTGGATGTAAATCTGATGTTGATGAAAAAAGTTTCATCGCTGGTGTGTAAGTGAGAACAAACTATTAAATTGTCCGAAGAGTCATTGTGCATTTCAAGGACAAAAATGTAAATATCCTGAGAGGGAAAAAAACTTGCTTGACTTCACAATTCAAAACAGTAATTGTAATTCTGGTGTTACAACAGGCATGATTAAATTGAACTCAACATTTATGTTAGATACACAAATCAGGTGTTCCGCCATCTTAATCTAATCTCCCAACACTGCTCGTGGTAGGTGTTACTGATGTAAAAGTCACAGTAAGAACTCCCGGAACATACACTAGACTTTTATCGTGAAGATTAGCTACTTTGGGCACATCAAATTAAAATCATTTCTGTGTTTAGGAAGTCTATGTGTTATGTACTGCATTTGTTTGAGACCACAGAGACATGTTAAAAACACTGCTATGGTTGGCTGCGGTACAGAAGGAGATCATTCGATTTACCCCTTACGCCTGCTAGAAATTTTTTTCTGCGCTATTAGAAAAAGAATTACAGTAGAACCTCGTTTTTATGCTTCACTTCAGTGAAATGGTGTAAATGCAGGAAAATGTAAAATGCAGGAAATAATTTTTTAAATGGTAAAATATGCTTACTGGATCAGCCTTGCATTTTTGTAGTTTATGTGTGATATATGTACATAATAGACATCTAAATACTACCCAGGGAGTTGATTATACAATAAAGGTTATCCAAATTTTTACTATTTTAAGAGCCAGGAAAAACTGGTAATTTTATGGGAAGTAGAAATTTTTGATGTAATTTCATTCATTATAATCGAGGACGCCACTGCTGGGCTATAACACATCTTCAAAATTACCTGAACCGCTTCGATAGATATCATTTGTACGCCGCTGCCAGGCTATGTAACACATCTTCAAAATTAATGACTTTTAACGGAATTAATTATTTACATAGTAAAACCCCTACAGTTCCGTTCATTTTGTATTTTTCGATGTTTCACACGACAATATTCGAGAAGTTATTCGCGTTCTCGAGTACAAACATATGCATAAGTATTTTTGTGACGTTTGCATAAGATCGTCATCTCTCACTATTATGGTGTATTATGGTGTATCACAAAAACAACGCAACTATTTATTCTCACTTCAACAAAGCAACGGGTTCTGATTGTTTGAGTACTCGCAAGCCGCTTTGGCAAAGAAGCTAGCGGAAATACGAACTACACCGCCACAAATCAGCGTTATTCTCTCGTTAACAAACCATTCTGTTTGTCTGAGTACATGCCAGGCGCTCTGTCAAAGAAGCTGGTGAAAAGAAGAACTACATTGCCACAAATCGGCGCATCTTTAAGTCAACAACAAAACGCGAAATATACATTTGAATAAACGCAAAGTGTCAAGAAACTCGAATGCGAATAATTTTTAAGCGCTATACTTTAAGGGGAAAGCCATACTAGTGTCAATTTATGTACATTACGTCATTTTTCTTCACGAACATCTTTCAAGAAGTATAAAACGCGGGAAAAGCGTAAATATGCAAAAATGAGGGCGCATTAACATTGTAAACATAGGAAATTTGACGGGACCGACAAAAAATGTGTAAATGGTGGGAAAACATAAAAACCGAGAATGTAAAAACGAGGTTTTACTGTATTTTGAAATTGTCTGGTCTTGCTGGTTGTTCTACATTCACTAGATCACCATCCTTATGGTAAACCATGTTTTAAATAACCCATCCAACTCTTATATATGAGGAAGTCAAATGGGACCATGAAATGGTTCTATTCAAAAGTAATTATCATGTGTATCATGACATTTGTCCCACCTGGAGTCACAACAATCACTTTCTGTTCCATGGAACTTTGCAGGCCACAGATGGGTTCACAACCTCACCCATCCTTACACTTCCTTGTCAAAATAAAACCAACAGTCACATATTTCTTTCTTCAAGTTAACAGATTCATGAAAATCAGCCTATGACAGATCCAAGCTACACCACGGTACTATGGGGTTTCCCAGTCAAACCATCGAGCATTCTTTTGTCTGATTGGTAGGGTGGGTACAGGCATTATCAAGCAACAGGATGAATCCATCTGATGACACTGGGTAGGTTGACTTTATAGTGCATCACAGTTTCTGCAAAGTGACTTCATAGCAAAGTGCACTTATTATGGTTCCACATTTAAGTAACTCCATGAGCAGAGGGCTTCTGCAGTTGAGGAAAGAAATCATCATTGGCCTTACTAGTATTAATGTAAACAGCTCCAGCTTTTGTTTATGGAGAAGAGGTGGTACTTTTCCACTGTGGGCTTAGCCATTTGCCCTAGCGTTCAAAATGATGGCATCACATTCATTTCATAAAACAATAAGGGACAGAATTACATGATATTCCTCATGGTACCACAGAACATAACTCATACTTGACACTATTCTGTACATCTTTTGTCTCCGTGACATACTGAATACAAATCTGTTGCTAATGCAAGTGGTCAAGATAGCATGCACATAACCATGGCTGATGCCAACCTGAACAGTAATTCTTCCTGCATGATTCATCAATCTAGTCAATCACATCTGATGTAATGATGAGTTCTTCCTGGGAACAGATTGTCTTGTAGTGTTGTGTCCCCTTCCCAAAATCTCTTCTGACACTCATGCACACGTCAGGGACATTCAGTATTCATCATATACAGTGGACAAGTGATGATATATTTCACATACTTCAACACCTCCAGGCAACAGAAAACAAACCACATATATCTACTATTCTTTGGTATCCTACAAGTGAACAGTTGAACAAACACAATAGACCAGTCCACCAACAACAAAGGTCATACCCTGAAACTGCAGACAGATGTGATGTGGCACTAGGCCATTGCCTACCATAGTGGCGACAGAATAAAATCATAACAACAGTGGTGCAAACTTTCACATGAACAATGAATGTCATAGTGGGTGTTCAGTTTTTATTTGACTGTCACTCATACTTTAAATTTATTGGACAATAGTAAAAATGTCTGCCAAATCACTAAAGACCAATATATTTTTTGCAATGCTGCTCTTAAATAGTAATAAACTTCAACATAAGATTTATACTTACTTCTACATCATTACTGATAGCTACAGCATTCTTTAATGTTACCACTTCCCCTTCAAGAGAATGCACTGCAGTCACCATCTGTCCAGAGCTGTCCAAACTGACTGTATGAACACCAGCAAATAATTTACGTAGGTGTGCCTGTATTACACGTTCCCTTGTTGATTGACCAAGTACTTCAAGAAGATCATCATCACTGAGAAAATAAAATCGAGGGAATGCTGACCTTTTCTCCTATAATACAAGGATATATAATTAGAGACTGTAATCACATTTCACATGAGGAATCATACAAATATATATAAAATTATTCTGAAAGATGGTAATTAAAAACTACAAAGTTAATATCTAACAATGGAAATTCCAGGTTAGAATTTGACAATATAATCAGAATAGATTGAAAGACACCAGAAATGCAATTGACAAGCAGCAGAAAAGGAGATAAAAAAGACAATCATAACTTAGCTTTTGGCTAATTTCATCAGAAAAAGGACACACTCTTTCATTCATACAGGCACAACTCACTAACAGACAACTATCACTTCTACCTGCTGTGATCCCAGTACCATTTGACTCAGAATGTATCATCCGGAGATGACAGTTGTATGTATGTTGAGCCATTGTGACTCTTTTTTTTTTCTGGTGTAGGCTGAGGCCTAAAGTAAGTAGTGAGTGACTGATTGGATTTTTTTTATGTCTGCAACTTCATGGTTGTCTTTAAAGTGAGTTGTAAGCTAGCCTCATTACATTGTACAAATTTAGTATGTTACACATGGAAACCTTAACCTTTTATGTTACTATAATGATAGAGAATGTCTGGGACAACATGGGAAAAGCAGAGCAGAGAGCTAAAGCTAACTTAGGAGTTCTAACATCAATATGGAATGTGTGTGTATGCAATTATTTATTAGAAGGGATCTGGAAACATGTTGGAAAAAATAAATAAATAAATAAATAAATAAATAAAAATAAAAAATAAAGGACGGAGACAGATCAATCAAAAACTAAGAATCAAACAATTGTAATTAGACAAAGTAGGCAATACAGGATACGGATAGCCCTCCTACTTTTGAACACAAAAGGGTGTGAGCACTTTAAGCAATTTGGCAGAAGAAAAGAGTAGTAGTAACTCCAAATGAATTTACAACCTCATAGACATATGGGCCTGTGCCTGGTATGGTTAACTAGAGGCACCAAAGAAAACACTGTCAAAGCATATTAGTTAACACATTCATCATGTATTTAAGCTTTTCTTAAACTCAAAATATATAAACACCAAGGAATTTCAATCAAATAGTAAAACATTTAGCAATTGTTTGGGCAAATTTTATGAAAAGTCCTCTCTTAGTGTAGAGTACAAACTGTATACAACACCTGAAATAATGTCAGGCAGCAGAAGAACAATACTGGAGATATTATTACTCTTTCTCATTGAACGTTATTGTACTACAAAAAATTGGCAAATATTTACATAACATATTGGTAAGCTGATGTTAGCTTCCAGCCCCATGAACAACAGACATTGCTGAGGTGGGGTGGTTTGCGTGCCTCAACAATATCGATAGCCGTACCGTAGGGGCAACCACAATGGAGGGGTATCTGTGGAGGGGCCAGACAAATGTGTGGTATCTGAAGAGGGGCAGCAGCCTTTTCAGTAGTTACAGGAGCAATGGCCTGGAAGATTGACTGAGCTGCCTTGTAACATCAGCTAACATGGGTTTCTACGCAGTTACTGTGAACGGCTGAAAGCAAGGGGAAACTAAAGTCACTTTTCCTGAGGACAGGCAGCTCTACTGTATGAATATATGATGATGGCATCTTCTTGGGTAAAATATTCCGGAGGTAAAATAGTCGCCCATTTGGATCTCCGGGCGAGGACTACTCAGGATGATGTCGTCATCAAGAAAAACAAAACAGGCATTCTACAGATCGGGACGTGGAATGTTCTAACCCTTAATCATGTAGGTAAGTTAGAAAATTTGAAAAGAGAAATGGATAGGTTAAAGTTAATAAATTGTAGGGAGTAGTGAAGTTCGGTGGCAGGATGAACAAGATTTCTGTTCAGGAGAGTTCAGGGTTATAAACACGAAATCAGTTGGTGGTAATGCAGGAGCAGGTCTGATAATAAATAAAAAAAATAGGAATGTGGGTAAGTTACTATGAACAGTATAGTGAATGCATTATTATAGCAAAGATAGACACCAAACCGACGGCAGTAGTACAAGTTTATATGCCAACAAGCTCTGCCGATGATGAGAACATCGAAGAAATGTATGAGGAGATAAAAGAAATTATTCAGAAAATTAAGGGAGACAAAAACTTGATTGTGATGGGAGACTGGAACTCAGTACTAGGAAAAGGAAGAGAAGGAAATGTTTTAGGTGAATATGGACTGGGAAAAGAAATGAAAGAGGTGATTGTGTGGTAGAATTTTGTGCAGAGCATGATTTAATGATCACCAACACTTGGATAAAACATCATGAAAAAAGGCTGTATAAGTGGAAGAGAACAGGAGACACTGGATGGTACCAGATTGACTTCATAATGGTAAGGATTAGATTTAGAAATCAAATTTTAAACTGTAAGACATATCCAGGGGCAGATATAGACTCTGACCATAACTTATTGGTAATGAACTGATTAAAACTTAAGACTGCAGAAAGGTAGAAAAGTTAGGATATGGAACCTGGACAAATTGAAAGAGCCAGAGGTGGTTCAGAGTTTCAGAGGAAGCATTAGGCACGTATTGGCTGAAATGGGGGAAATACAGTAGAAGAAGAATGGAAAGCTCTGAGAGATAGAGTAGTGAAAGCAGCAGAGGATCATTTAGGCACAACAAGGCCTAATAGACATCCCTGGATAACACAGGATATACTGGACTTAATTGATGAGAAAATATAAAAAGCATCAAGTGAAGCAGGCAAAAAGGACTAAAAAAATCTGAAAAATGAATTGACAGGAGGTACAGACTGGCTAAGCATGAGTGGCTAGAGGACAAATGCAGAACCATAGAAGAATGTATAACCAGGGGAAATATAGATACTGCCTACATGAAAATAAAAGAGATATTTGGAGACAAGAAAAGCAGCTGTATGAATATCAAGAACTCAGATGGAAAACCAGTACTAAGCAAAAAGAAGGACAAGCTGAAATGTGAAAGGAACATATAGCAGACTTGTACAAAGGAAATAAACTTCAAGGTAGTATTCTAGAAATGGAAGATGAAGTGGAGGAAGAGAGATAGGAGATACAATATTGCGAGAAGAATTTGACAGGGCGCTGAAAGATTTGAGTCGAAACAAGGCCCCTGAAATAGATGATATTCTGTCTGAACTGCTGTTATCGTCAGGAGAGCCAATCATGAAGCAATTATTCCAACTAGTATGCAAGATGTATGAGACAGGGGAAATACCCTCCGACTTCAAGAAGAATATAGTAATTCCAATTCCAAAGAAATCAAGGGCAGACAAATGTGAAAATTACAGAACTATCAGTTTAATAAGTCATGGTTGCAGAATACTAACACGAATTATTTACAGATCAATGGAAAAACTGGTGGAATCTGACTTTGGGGAAGATCAGTTTGGATTTAGGAGAAATGTAGGAATACGAGAGGCAATACTAACATTACAACTTATCTTAGAAGATAGGCTAAGGAAAGGCAAATAAACCTTTTTAGCATTTGTAGATTTGGAGAAACCTTTTGACAATGTCGACTGGAATAAACTCTTTCAAAGTCTGAAAGTAACGGGGTAAAATATAGGGAGCAAAGAGTTATATTCAACTTATACAAAAACTAAAAAGCAGTTATTAGAGTCAAAGGGCATAAAAGGGATGCAGAGGTTGGGAAAGGAGTAAGACAGGGTTGTAGCCTGTACATTGAGCAAGCAGTGAAGGAATGCAAGGAGAAATTTGGAGAGGGAATTAAAGTTAAGGGAAAAGAAATAAAAACTTTGTGGTTTATCAATGACATAGTAATTCTGTTACTAACCGTAAAGAATCTGGAAAAGCAATTGAATGGAATGGACAGTGTCTTGAAAAGAGGGTATAAAATGAACACCAACAAGAGTAAAACAAGGATAATGGAATGTATCATCAGAGAGTCAGGCAATGCTGAAGGTAATAGATTAGGTAATGAGACAATAAAAGTAGTAGATGACTTTTGTTAGCAAGCTAACTTCTGATGGCCGAAGTAAAGAATATATAAAATGCAGAATTGCTATGGGAAGAAAAGCATTTCTGAAGAAGCGAAATTTGTTGACATCCAATATTAATTCAAGTGTTAGGAAGTCCTTTCTGTAAGCATTTGTCTAGAGTGTAGCATTGTATGGGAGTGAAAAAAGGACGATAAGGAGTTCAGACAAAAAAATTATAGAAGCTTTTGAAATTTGGTGCTACAGACAAATGATGAAAATTAGATTGGTAGAACACATAACTAATGAGGAGGTGCTTAACTGAATTGGGGAGAAAAAGAGTTTCTGGCATATCCTGACTAAGAGAAGTGGGAGATTGGTGGGATACGTTCTGAGACATCAAGGAATCATCAACTTAGCATTAGGGGGAAGTGTGTGGGATAAAAATCATAGAGGGAGATTGAGGGATGAATACAGTAAGCAGATTCGAAAAGATGTAGGTGCCTAACTGATTCTGAGGTGAAAAGACTTGCACAGGACAGGGTAGTGTGGAGAGCTGCATCAAACCAGTCTGCAGACTGAAGACCACAACAACAGCAATGATTTTAGCTTACATTAGCTGTGCAGTAGCTCTCTCTCTTAGAAGATGAATAATTGTCCTCTGTCGATAATATGAATTTTTCTATGGGTATACAGGTATGTATCCAAATGAAACATAAATAAAATTACGTAAATAACATTTTGCAAATTTCACTTAGAAAGTGTGCAGTACGTACCATATTTAGAGGTTGTAGGTGCTTCAACTGACTATTTATTAGGTGGTGTTTTACATTTGATTTATGAATTGTAGCCAGTTACAGCATCTGTCAATACCTCAGAATACTATACATTTACAAATATATATAAATTTTTCTTTCAGTGATAAAATATAGAAGTTAACAGATATGGCATTATTTTCTGTATTATTTCTGTCTATGTAGTTATTAGAAATTTTGGAGGATATTATAGATTATACATTTATATTTGACATGGTTGTCTTTATTTCATCTTTGGTTGATTTTAACATTATAGAACGATCTCTGATTTATGTAAGCTCCTTATCCTTTGTCCAGTGTTAATTAATCAATAAAATTATCAATGTAAATTTTGTGTTTAAAATAAGTTTGATCGTTTAACAAATTGTTTGCGTCGCTAGTTGCATGGATACATACTTCAATTTCATCTAGAATATTCATTTCATATCCCTTTTGTATTACATGCAAAATTTTGAGTGCATTTTCTATAGTGTCTACTGAGTGATTTTCCGATTGCAAATACTGGTAAAAAGTAAATGGGTTTTTCTCACTCTCCCTAGTGTGTTCTTTATAACGAACGGTGAAATTGCGTCCAGTTTGGCCTACATAATATTCATCTCTCTGATGATAATCTGTGGGCGAATAGAGAGGTAACTATTTGATGTTATTTTTGTAACACATAAAAATATACAGCAAATTTTGAACCGTTTTATTTGTCATCATAAATACTGTGTTGTTAAAAAAAGAAAAAAAAATCAAGTTTCAACATAGTCTACTTCCAAGAAGGGTAATGAAAAACAGGAAGTCATGACAATATATATTCTGCAAACCACTGGTTTGATACATAAGAAATAAAAGGGAGGTCTGACAGACTCCTCCATAGTAATTGTGTTTTCTGTCAATGCCCATAGTAGTTAACGGTTAAAATTAAATTAGCAAACATAATTCATGAAACACTAACAAGTACAATATCTAAAGTTAAATTTATGGGAGAACTATCTCAGCCATTTGAAATAACAACCGGTGTTCAGCAAGGAAACTGACAATCACCTTTACTGTGAAACTGTTGTTTAGAAAAAAGGATATGGAATTTAGAGCTACAAAAGCACAAGATTCAATCAACAATTCTGGAAAAGAGGAAAAAATGGAATGGCCTTTGCGGACAATTTTGTATTCTTTCAGAAAATCTGACTGAAGGAGCTACTTAAATAAATCTTCTGGGAAACATGGTGTGGCAACCATAAATAGCAACTAGCTGGATGTGCATTATCTTTATAGGACTATCTTTGTTTTATCCAGGAGTTTTGAAGAGATCCTTGTCTTTCAGTCTGTCCCTTAGTCTCACAATGTACATGTCTGTTAATAAAGTATGTTAATTCAACAGACAGTGTGTGTTATTTCACTAGTGTTTGGATTAACCACTGTGGTAACCCTGACAATGTTTGCTAATGACTATTCTTGTGAAGTGTTTTTGATGCCGCAATTCTGAAATACATTATGCAACAAAGAACGCCATGCTAACCTTCCTTTGTTGCGAAAACAGCTTCAATGGAGAATAATGTGTTCTGTAACGTTCCTTCTCAGGACCTAATTGAGTTAGGTACTAATGAAATAGGAACCTGCCTTTCAACCACAGAACACTGTGACATTCCTGTGAATTCTAGTACTTGTGGACCACAACAATCAATATGGACACAGGCACGCAATCATTTGACTCTTCTCTGTACCTTGTATTAGGTGCAATGAATACAGCAAACAGCGACTGTGCATTTTTTCATTCGTGCCTCACCAACGTGTGTCACAACATCGTCACAGTTCAATTTGTTCTGCCAGCTATCTAGGCTTTGCAACACCTGCCTGCTGTGCTGCATATACTACCACAATGTATCCTCATGGTTTCCAGATACTTCATGCATGCAATCACCATGTCACATCTGCCAAGCATTCCGAGAACTTTCAACTGTGACACACACATCGTACCACGGTATCACTAGGCCCATAAATTGTGGCACATCCTTAACACCTTACACACTGGGCATCTAGCCTGCTTGCTGTACTTTTCACACCACCAAAAGACCATGACTGCCTGCCTCCCTCATGGCCACCTGCCTCCCTCGCGACAACCTATACGTTCCATAATGCCTTTGACATCACGATGATGCCATGCTTCTCGGGTGCGCACCACTCTGCTTACACCACCCCTCCGGTGCATCTCCCACCACAATATCCACGCATACCAGTGCCCACATGCTACTATCTCAGCTGACCGACATCAGTGTGCATCACAGTGCGGCAGCACCAGCTGCTCATCAACACTCCGAGAATGCTACACAGAAGTGGGAGGGCTCAGTACCTATACAATCAGCATCATCTCATGCCTATGGACAGTCATCTGACAATTTGGTAAGTCCTAAAAGTGATCTCCAGTTCACATCTTTGACCACCACTACACATCCCAGGCTTCCACTGGACCGGGACAACCTGACTACTTTGTTCACCCTGGTGGAGAGAGTTTACCAGTTGAACAGGATTATATCAGATGAAGCCAGGTATCTCACCTTGGTAACCCACCTACTGTCAGACATGTTATCATCACCTCCCCCCCCCTCCCCCCAATCACACTACGCCCACTACATATACCACATGTATATGATGACTCACTTGTTTCCCCTGGTGCTCCTGTTTCACCATCCATGATTACACCTACCAGCCCTGACAACACAGAGCACAATGCCCAAGCACCAGAGGTCGCTGTCCTCCAGGACATGAACGACAATGCCATTGCCACATCAACTTCACTAAAAATGATATTGTTACAAGTTGACATTTCTGCTTTCTCAGCAGATGACCTTCGTCATTCAGCTCCGGGAGGTAAATATTTTTATTCTAGACTGGCCCTCCTAGTTGACGGCCAATACCATAGTCAATACATACATTTCTCTCCCTCCAACAGCTAATATTGATAATATTCACACCTTCCTCGGACACTCCTCCCCTTGCCCCCGCTCATATTCCAATTACGATTACATCATTTCTTCTCCTCCATTGCCACTGTCTCCTACAGAAGCCACCCCCTCCATAGCGTCTCACAGATCACGTGAGGATTGGCCTCACAGGAGGCGTTCTTGCCTGACTGTGGGCACACCACAACCCCATAGCCCACCAAACCTTCTGTGACGTGTCACATAAGAGCCTCCAGTCTTAAATGCTGCCCATTTCTCCAGCAGCACAGGCCACCCCTGCCACACTGGTCTGCAAATGCTCCACGACCCGTAGCACATGGAAGCGACAAAACTCTAACAATGCGGGCCACCCCCAGGGTTTTTCAACCAGCCCAAACTACGCTGTGTGGCTAGCCACTGATGGTCTGCTCACCGCTATGCCAGCTGGGTCCCAACAATCATGCTCGTTTCTCCAGAAGTTCTGGTGAGATATGTGTCTTATTCTTGCAGTGTACACGTCTCTTAATAAAATGTGTCAATTCCACAGATGGTGTTCGTTATTTCATTAGTTTTAGGATTAACCATAAAAGCAAATAGACTTGGTCTCAAAATTACATCTGACAAAAGAAACTTCATGACTAACATAAAAGATGCACCAAAATACATAGAAACACAAGAAGGTAAAATAGAGCAATTTAGTCAATTTAAATATCTTGGAGAAGTTATACAGCAGAATGGACTAGAAAAGTTTGCAACAGATGAACAAGTTAGTAAAATAGAAAAGCATATGACTTGACAAAAAAAATATCTACAATAAGAAATGCATATAAAGAAAAACAAAACTAAAACACTATACCATTGCTGATGGTTGCAAAATGAGAAGCAAAAAGGATATTTATGAAAATATAGAGAAAATATCAGAACTAATGGCAAAGCAGAGATTATTCTTCTTTAGGCATCTCTTCTGAATGAATGAGAACACGCTTACTAAACAAATTTAATTTATTTCTGAAAAAAGAAATCAACAATAGTATGGATCACAGAAGTAAGAAAAGAACTGGAAAGAAACAACATAAAAAAAAACCAGAAATAGCAGACAGAAACTCTTTTATGAATAAAATACTAAATTTAGAAAGAAGACTTTTAAGGTTGAAAAAATAACAAAACAGGAACAACTTTGACAGCAAAAAGGAAAAAGAAACACGGGGAGAAAATGAAGGAATACTGGAAGAATAGGAAAGAAAGAACAGGAACTGAAGCTGTTTTGTGATCATAGTTGGTCAATTTGAAGCTAATAATAATAAAAATAATAATAACACTGTGTGATTCAAACCCCTAAATCAATATTAACTTGACCCACAACCTACAATGTTACCAAATAAGCTGTGCTGACAACTGGAACAATTGCATAACTTCAAAGTTGATTTTCTTGAGAATTTTTGAAAGTTCAATCAAATGGCTTTGGGTGATTACTATTTTAGGTCGGAACTTCTGGTACTAGAAATATAAAGAATTACAAATTTCTTACACCCATGTGTTCACCTTGTAAATCACAAAATAAAAGTACGATAAAAAAAGGGAAAGATCCTGATGAAACAGACATTAAAACATACAAAAACTAGCTATAAAATCTGCACCAATGTAAATAAATATGATTTCCTTTTTGAGGAAAATAATGTCAATGTTCACAGTACAAGAGAAATAACTGTTACCTCTAAAAATGCATTCAGGCTGTTTTGGCACAGTGACAATTGATTACGCAGTCTTGACAGTGTCTGAGAAAGACCACGGACTTGACACAGCAACACTACCCTGGGGTCACGTGCAACATCTGACATAATCAAACGAAAGTCTCGATCCACACGTTGAAACCGAGCCACATCATGTGACAATGTTCCAGCACCAAATATAGGTTCCAAGTATACCCATCTGTAAGAGAGAAATTATTTTACTGCATTCATCAGATATAATGCACAAGACAGAGCATCTCTATGCAAATAAACATAGGATAATAAGGAGAAGAAATAAAGATTAGAGTTCATTTACTAATCATTAATCTAACTCAATGAAGCTACAACCAACTCCCATTTTGTAAGAACAATGCAGCACCAAATTTCTTCAAAGATGAAATACAAATAACAATGAAAAGCCCAGGTTGGAATTAATAATATAGTAATAAGGACAGTTTACAACTTACTGCAAAGACGTGGCAACGAGCTGCAACAGGCACATACACAAGACACACATATACAACACTTGCATCTTTCGGCCATGGCCTTCTTCAGAAAATAGAACATCACGCAATCACACAGGCACAGGTTGTATGACTGTGTTGTGTGCCTGTGTGATTGCGTGAATGTCCTATTTTCCGAAGAAGGCCATGAATGATAGCTGAAAGTGTTGTATGTGTGTCTCTTTTGTATGTGCCTGTCGCAACTCGTCGCCATGTCTTTGTGGTGAGTTGTGAACTGTCCTTATTACTATATTACGAAAATTATAGAAGGAAACTTTCCTGGTAAGTTTGGGGGGAAACTGTTTGTAAACATATAACAAATCAAATATTGCTGCTCTTCATTTTATACAGTAATTCTGAAGAAGTAATCTATGGATTACATTCTTATTATTGATATGATTAATCAGTATAAATTAATAACACTACCCATTAGTTATCACCTTATAAAAATATACATTTTACAACTGACTTTGTCAAAACATACCCTATATTTATTTATATAAAGTAGATGAAATTTACTTACCAGGCGAAGGACCACAGGTAATGATTGTAACATAAATAAAACTCACACACACAAACGCAAGCTTTCGCAACCCAGTTGCTTCTTCAGGCAGATGGGAAGGCAAGGGAAAAGGAAATGATGAGGGTTTTAAGGGAGTGGGTGAAGAGCCATTCCAATACCGGAAGAGGAAAGACTTACCTTGGGGGGGGAAAAAGGAAGTTTTTCCCTGGGAGGGAAAGACTTACCTTGGGGGAAAAGTAGGACGTTTTTCCCCCAAGGTAAGTCTTTCCTCTTACCCATTCCCTTAAAACCCTCATCATTTCCTTTTCCCTCTCCTTCCCTTCTGCATGAAGAAGCAACTGGGTTGCGAAAGCTTGCGTATTTGTGTTTGTGTGTGTGTTTTATTTATGTTACTATCATTACTTGTGCTCCTTCGTCTGGTAAGTAAATTTCATCTACTTTAAACAATATATATTTTTCCTATATTTATTTATTTTTATATATTCTAATATTGCATAAGATTTTGGGAGTAATCTACAATGGTGTCCAAACGGAAATTTTGAAAGGTTCTTTCGTTTTGCCACAAAACAGTGTAAACATGTGGCAGTAAAGTAGAAACAATTTTAAGAATTCAGAACAAAAACAACTGTAACATAAATTATGATAAACAACTTTTTTTTCCAACTTAACGGATATGCACACACATTTTGACAACTGCTTAAAGTGCTCACTATGGGGTGTTTTGGTATATCACAGAAATACGGGCTTGACAATGACAGGACATACAGCATATTATGTCATCAATCTCTTGTTGAGACCATAACTCCCATTCTTCCTACAGAACTGCTAACAAGTCTTGAGAGGAGGATGGTGGATGATGATGTCATGTTACCAGTCTTCCTAGTGCACACTAGACATACTCTTTAACATATAAATTAGCAGAGTGAGCTGGCTGAACCATGCATTCAATACATTCAACTTCCAAGAAAACACCATCCAACTGTGCACTATAAGGTTGATAATTACCATCCATATATATGAATCCCGGGTCAACGGCACCTTGGTAAAACTGCAAATGAAATCCAAAGATGTTGTCAAGATACCTGACAACATGGCAGCATTTAAACATTGTCAGTTATCCACAAAATTAAAAAAGAAAAGTGTTTGGGTGGTTAATGAAATCCCTGCCCAAACCTTGAGGGACCCTCCATGAAATCAGTTTCTTTATAATAAGAACAGTTTACAACTCACCGCAAAGATGTACAACTAGCTGCAATAAGCACATAAGAAAGGCAAACATACACAACACTTAAGCTATCAGCCTTCTTTAGAAAAAAGAGCATGCACACAATCACACTGACACACTTTACAGACACACAACAGTCATCTTCAATTGATGCACTCCGAATCACCCACTGATGTGAGGGGTAAGGAGGAGAGGGGAAGGATGGGGCTCTGTAAGGCCATTCTGTAACCATACCCTGTGACACAACCTTGCTGTCCACCAATCCCCTCCCCTCTCCTCCTAACACCTCACATCGGTGTGTGATTCAGAGTGCAGCAGCTGGAGATGATGGTTGTATGACTGTAAAATATGGCAGTGTGCTTGTGTGAATGTTCTTTATTCTGAGAAGACCAAAGGCTGATAACTTAAGTGTTGCATGTGTTTGTCTTTCTTATGCGCCTCTTGTATCTAGTCACAAGCTAATTTTGTTGGATTTTATGGCAAATACAACTATAATAGGGAATAAACTCTTAGAAAATTTAAAACACATAAAATGAACATGGCAAAATCTAATAATGGAAAGTCCAGGTTGGAATTAACAATATAGTTATAAGGACAGTTTGCAACTCAATGCAAAGACGTGGCGCCGAGCTGCGACAGGCACATACAAAAGACACACACATACAACACTTTCAGCCATTAGCCATGGTCTTCTTCAGAAAATAGAACATTCACACAATCACACAGGCACACAACACAGTCATACAACTATCACCTCCGGTTGCTGCACTTCGAATCACGCTCTGCGGCGTGTAAATAGGTGAGGGGAGGAGAGAGTGGATAGGAAGGTTGCGTTACAGTGGTGGGGATGGGTACAGCATGGGGGTAATGAGATGCAGCTTAGGAATGGAGTAGGGAGGCAGGTGAGGGGAGAAAAATAAAATAAAATAAAAATAATAAAAAATAAAATAAACAAAATAAGTATAGATATAAACCCAGCCCACTGCCACAGGGATCATATCCTTGTGGAAGACCCCGCTACAAGACCTGTCAAATCCACCCCCTTGTCCCCCCCCCCCCTCCCCCCAGCACTTCCTATTCCAGCCCTGGCACAGTCTTATCCTACCCTATCAGAGGTCAGGCCACCTGTGAAAGCAGCCATGTAATTTACAAACTGTGCTGCAATCACTGTACAGCTTTCTATATTGGCATGACCACTAATCAACAGTCCATTAGGATGAATGGCCAATGCCAAACTGTGGCCAAAAAGAAGGTGGACCACCCTCTGGCATAGCATGCAGCAGAGCACATGCTTGATTTCAAAGTTTGCTTTACAACCGAGGCCATCTGGATCTTCCTACCCACCACCAGCTTTTCTGAACTGCACAGATGGGAATTATCCCTACAGTACATTCTCTGATCCGGAAATCATCCAGGCCTCAACCTATGAAAATTTCCCCTTTTTTCACACCTTACAGTTGCTACCTCCCTATCATAAACCTCTCCTATTTTGAGTGGTGCGTACATGCGCAATGTGTTTGGGATGGGGGTAGGTAGGTTGCGTGTGTATGTGCGCATTGCATGGTGCGTGCACATGTTTTATTTTTATATCTATGTTTATTTTATTTTATTTTTCTCTGCTCACCCACCTCCCCACTACATTGCTAAGCTGCATCTCGTTACTCCCATCTAGGCCATTCTGTACCCACCCCTACAATTGTGACGCAGCCTTCCTATTCCCCTCCCCTGCCCTACTTACACACCGCAGAGCATGATTTGAAGTGTGGCAGCCAGAGGTGAGGGTTGTATGACTTTGGTGTGTGCCTGTGTGAGTGCGTGAATGCCCTGTTTTCTGAAGAAGGCCATGGCCGATAGCTGAAAGTGTTGTAGGTGTGTGTCTTTTGTATGTGCCTGTCACAGCTCATCGCCCCGTCTTTGTGGTATCCATTGGGACATTAGAATCAGTAGAACGAGATGAAAGGAAAGTAGGTTACTGTTTGCTACACCTCTTCAAGGGGAGGAAATCAAGTTGTTTCACCTTCACTGCATTTTCTTTCTGACTTAAATAAGAAACAAGCAAATGATGGGACTAATACCATATAATCTATTCTTACTTTCTGGTAGGAACCAAAATAGGAACATTTGTATGACAGCTGATGCTTAGAGCAATCTAGGGGAAAGAACAGATATGTGGAGGTCCTGAAAGACCTAGTTCAAATTAACTGTTTCAGGAAATGAACTATACAGAGCAGAATTTATTTTAGTGAACTTTAGTTAATTCACCCCTCATTTCCCCTACCTACTGGAAGATGAAATGCACTTGCATCAAGCACCCTTCCCTCAACAATGAGTACACACCACTCAGGAGTTCTAGTGATGAATCGTGAAAACTTTATATGATCAAAAGACTGAAATTGTTCAATTAGTTCACATAGGTCAATTCACACTCCTGTTCTAAATTGTGGGGCCAGGATCAGATACGGAGACTGACACTATTCCATTGGTTCTCTTAGTTTAGTTTAAA
Source organism: Locusta migratoria (assembly GCA_026315105.1). Classification (NCBI taxonomy): domain Eukaryota; kingdom Metazoa; phylum Arthropoda; class Insecta; order Orthoptera; family Acrididae; genus Locusta; species Locusta migratoria. Next base: position 333,541,798 of record CM048745.1, read on the forward strand.
TTCATAAGGTTCACAACTTATGTACATTTGTTGCTAACAACCAAGCAGTGCAGACCAGTCTCCAGTTCTGATTAATCCCTCCCTTAACCCTGAGTTCATCACACTTTTAAAACAATTGCTGTTACTTTGGACAGGTTGGTGGCAATTTCCACTTTATTTAATCTGTATCTAAATATTTCTTTTCCATTACAAGAATTAATTTTCGTGGATCTATTTCATTATTGCCAACTGCATGCTATGGAAAGATGGGTGAGAGATTCGAGAGTAGTTTTACTGCATTTGTCAACTTTTGATTTAATTGTCAGACTCTGTTTCTTGATGAACAGTTAACAACTCACAAAAAAAAAAAAAAAAAAAAAAAAAAAAAAAAAAAAAAAAAACCATTATACATTCACATAATCACGCAATCACCTATACACACAACAACAACCATGTTCTGGAGAGGCCATAGCAGCTGTCAAAATATGAGTATCGCTGATGGTTAATGGGTATGAGAGAGATGTGGATACTGTCATCAAGGAGGTGAAGGTCAATGTCTAGGAAGGTGGAATGATGGGTTTTAGAGGAACACATGTAGTAGATGGTGCAGCAAGTATTGTGGTTGTGTAGGAATAATGTCTTGCCCCTGTGATAATATTATGAACATATCATCAATGAATCTAAACCAGAGTAAGGGTTTAGTCTTTCGAGAAGCTAAGAATGTTCCCTTTAGAGGCCCATAAACAAACTGGTGTAAGGTGGTGCCATTTGGGTGGCCATGGCTGTGCCACACACTTGTTTCTTATGCTTGTGTATTATGATTTAATTAGTGAGGTATATGAGAAAAAGGTAATGGAGTTGAAGTATGAAGGATGTTGGCATAAGTAATATTTCATATTGGCAAGACCATGGGTGTGAGAGCTGTTGATGTAAAGGGAGGTGGCATCAACAGTGACAATCAGGGATTCCGGAGGTAGAGGGGTGGGAATGGGAGGGAGATGGTGAATGACGGAGTTAATGTCCATGATACGAGAGATAGGATTCAGGCAGTTGGTTGGAAGTATTGGTAAACAAGGGTTGAAGTTCTTTCTGTAGGAACACAATACAATGGGGCATCTGAGGTAGTTGGGTTCGTGTATTTTGAGGAGCATGTTCTTTCCTCAATAAAATTCATTTCTCCCATTAAAAATGGGATCCAACTAAATTTGAACATTTCCAATGCTGCCAACCTATGCCATTGTATTCAACATACATGAATGAAAATGACAAACTGTGGAAATTACAATCTCAAATAGTAAATATACTGACAGCTGGAGGTTGGAATTTATCATATTGAAAAATGAAAATAAAAAAAGATAATACATACTTTCGCTGTATATGAGCTAAGCTATTTAGATATTCATCCAACTCTGTTAATCTTCTTTCCCAAATGGATGCACGATCCATGAAGCTGTTGTAATTTGGAGAGTTCTTGATAGACTGAAGAAGGCACTGATTATCACCTATCTGTAGAAATAACAAAACTGATTAACAGAGTTTTAAGCAAACACTTATCATGAACTAAATCTCTTTTGAGATGTCAACAAATACAAGGTAGAATTATGAAAAACCTAGAAATCAAGTAATCTACACTTAGGAACACAAGCAGTGGATGGTGAAAATGGAAAGTCCTTGGAATACAGGATGTTAGAGAGGGAAGAAAAACATGTGAAAGTACCATTGTTTTTGATATTATAAATATGTGTATTAATAATCTTTCAAAGATGTTATTTACCTTGATTTTGATTTATTATTCTGGTGTTTTATCAACAAATAATATTTATAAGAAAAAGCAACAATATTTTTCTCTCACTCACCCACCCACCTGCCCACACACACACACAGACACACACACACACACACACAAACAAACATTTTTGATATCATAGAGTAACGGCAGCAAAGTTTCATCACATTCAGAAATGTACATTTTCAAATGCAAATGAAAATGGAAAAAATGTCCAATTTACCTTATTTAAAATGTCCTTGAAATCCTTTATTAATGTTACAATCTGCCCTTGTGAATCAGCATGTGCTATGAGTAAAAATCTTGCTTCAACCTCCCATACATCTAGTTCTCCCAAAGCTTTCCTGATGGCAATTTCACTTGCTGCTCTGCTATTTAGATCCTTAAAGAATGAAATGAATGAGTTAAAATCATGTAAGAAACATATAAAAAAATGTGGTTGGAATTTCATATTATGTTACAACAATCATCTTTCACCCAAACCTCAGTTCACTGAAGCTCACATACAAACATAAAAAGGTTCACTAAATCCTTCCACTACAGCTTCGAATAAAATTGCTGACATTCCAAAGCATCAGAAATAGAAAGGATCAATTATTCAGTATCTCAGTTCAGGAGAGACCTGTTAAATTAATAACATAATAGGTTTCACAGGAGCCACTCGGTTAGCTGTGAGGTCTAACACACTACTTTTTAAGATGGGAAGGCATACCAGCCCTGGTTCGAATCTGCCGGACGGATTAACAAAGGGGACGGAGTGCCGGACCGCCTGGACTTGGTTTTTAGGCAGTTTCCACATTCCCATACTGAGCTTGTACCCAAGTCCCACCTCAGTCACACACTTCGCAAACATTTTGTAACACTTTACACTTTCACACACATAACATTATACGCAAACATCTGGGGTACACTTTTTCTCCCAGTGGCATGAAGAGAAGACAGGAAGGGCATCCAGCCACCCCAAATATATTAACACACCAAATCCGAATTAACAAAGCCAATCCTGCATGTGTGGTAATGTGACGAAAGAAAAAGAGAATAGCTTTTACAGGTAGCTTATATACACTATATTTAAAAATCCACTCTGTTTCAACTATATAACTTTTTTTTGTATGTCACATCATGTGTCCTCCTCCAGTGTCTAGAGGACAACATTTTAAGTATCCAAAATAAAACAAGTTGTAAAATGCAAATGATGAAAAATGCCTAAGTTGAAACAATGAGACTTAGCACTCTGATTAAAATTACTTTGTGATTGATATATAGTAGTAGTTGGATGCACAGCTGCCAGCTCAAATCCAGCATGCCATGTGATCATGCAATCAATAGCTGTATGCACACCTGAAAGAAAACAAGTAATCTATTTACTGACTGTTGTCAAAGTCTTGGTAGATAGTGTGGAGAGAAGTGCTGCGTACAACTACTGCTGTGTGTGTGGCAACACACAAGATACATTAATCACACATTATACATGAATAACAGATGAGAATTAGTCTCATAAATGTCCCACAGTAACAAATTGTCTAAGTAAGTACAGAAAATCTTAATGGTGAAACAATTGAATTTTCAATAATAGATGCACTCCAGTTATATCTGCATCACTTTACTTATCATTTTTGTTGTCACTAGATCTACTGTCAGAATTTAATTATTTTACACTGTAAATTTATTGTCTCAAGCTTCCATTATGTCATCCCTTGTGTGGTATTCAACATTATACCAACAAAGTTTGGTTTATATCAATCTTTGTTTGTCTTCCCATTTTTGCTAGCTCATATTTTAAAATGTTCTTTGCCTCATCATGCTTAGAGACGTGTGATTTCATTCAATGAAATTGAACTGACAGTAATCTAATAGCAGTCTGAGAATCATATATAATTTACTGTAAGTGCCTTTTAAGAATAGTCTAATTATACAAGGTGTTTTTGACAATGTTATGAACCACAAAAATTTTGCAGATACCAATTCTGTGTGCTTTCAGCTGAGAAGACCTTTAATTTTACTTTAATGCATCAATCAACAACTAAAAACGAGGAATAATGCTGAAGTAGATCTCAGCTGTTTACATTAATGTACTTACTGACTAGAATGAGAGCCGTTAACCTTATGACAGCATTACTGTGACATCGAGGTTTTCTTCTCTTAGAAAAAAATAAGAAATAAGGTTTTAAAGTGTATCTCAGGTCACAACCTTCCCATCTGGAGGCCAATGTTTTATTTCTGCACTAATTTCTCACACAGACAGTTTCATTTTGTTAAGCCTTGTTGCAGTACTCTGTAATTTCATAACAACTAAGACTATGGACATAATTAAACCAAAAAAATAGCATAAGTAACAGAAACATGAAAAACTTGAATGAATCTGTCAAAATGCACAGCACCAACTTTGACAAAAGGAGTGTAGTACAACTGATTAAATAATATTTACACTGTAGTGAGATGTGGCTCTCATTCCAAACTTAAATACAATTTTAATCTGATGGCCACAGTTTGTGTACAGTAACGTATTATACTAAGTCCACTGAATGAAGAATAGGAATAACAAGAGACATCATTCTTCAGTGAAAGCACAATGAATGCACTGCCGTAGGTTTCATAACAACAAAACTTCATAATACCTAAGATCACTCAAGGTAAGCTAAGATGTGAGATTATAAGATTCGAAAGGATTGAAGTTTAGAACCAAACAGTTTGCTTATGAATCCTTGAGAAGTATTTGCGTCTGATAGTGTTCTTTTTAAGATTTTTCTCAGAAACTAAAACATTTACTGAAGTTCTAGCTTTAACAACAAACACATTTTGCCTTATTTGCATATTAAAAAAATTATAATGGCACAACGGAAAATGCACAAAGTACCTCATATTTGGCACTCTTTTCACTCCCCTTCCCTTCCCTTGCTACCTTAAAGTCCTGTAGCCTGTTACCTTGTCCCTCTCAGTCCTTGAAGATGGCAAGGCTTGTGCCAGCAGAGCAAGTAACACAGCGAGAATGTGTAGTTCAAGAAACAGCTGTGATCTGCTCACGACCAGCCTCTACCACTCAGCTCACTAAAATGTCAATTACGAAGTAATTTTAACAGGAGTAGTATAATCGCCTTGTGAAAATGACCACATCCTCTTGTAGTTCATTGGTTGCAAATGCTGTTTTAACAAATTATCATTATCCAGCAAACAAAATATAAGCTGTGGCACATATTGAAAATCATCAGTGTGTGCTGTAGCACTTATTATGTATACTTAATAATGAGAGAAAATTCAACTTACTATCAATAACATTTTTGACATCCATAGCAAAAATGGTCATGTTACAGAAGATACAAATGTGCAAAGTCTCATTCATTACCAAATTATCTCTTCATTGTAGCAAAAGGCTTTTGTGGAGTCTTTTGACAAATGGAATTGCATTTCACGCATCTAAAATATCAGTGCACAAGATGTAACCTATTCTTTGTAAGAAAAGATACATTGAGGGTCCATTGCATCTGATAAATATCAACAACAAAATTACTGGAAAACTAAATAGATAAAGTGAAATCAGATATGGATAAGAGAGAATTACTTTGAGAAAATGTCTGTGAAAAGAAGATCTACAAAGACAGAGGATATGGCAAGCACATGTATATCACACCTGGGGAACTGAAGCTGGAAGATAATGATTTATAATGAGGTGTTACAATGTGAAAGAACTAAAAAGATCATAAATCCTTCAAATACAAAAGATAAGAAGATTATAATGAACAAATACTATCTCCTGCAAGTGCTATTCTTTTAGCACATGATTCAATCAATCTTGTTTGCACCCTATGTGGAACTTCCCTGCTTCATATACACTGGATTTACTTTTTGCTTTCATTCCCATTAATATTTTGCTTGTTTCTGTAAATATTATTTTCTGCGATGTTTGAACTTGCATCCTCATATATGTTCGATGAGATGTAAACTTCCACATAACCGTGACAGAAGGGGGGGGGGGGGGGGAAATCTGTTTGATGTGCTGACTATATAAAAAACCTAAAGTTCAATTGTTACAGTTTTCTTACAATTTTGGTAATTCCTTTCTGATATTCTCTGTTGATGTAGTCTTGCAACAAACTTTAAATGTAACAACAACCTTGAACTCTCTCTCTCATCAGACGTAACACATTCTAAGATACCACACCTCTTTGCTAATACTTATAGCACTCCTACAACATAAGCTTATGCTTTTAGAATATTTTGTTCAGGAATTAAAATTTTAGGATATTGCCAATAGACTTATGTAAAAGTACATGAAATAATCATAGGATTTGGGTCCATTAGATTTTCCTTGGCTGGTGTCAAGCTCCAAAACAAAATGGTCCAGTCTCATCTATTCAGTATTAATAACTAAATTACTGAGAAGCATACATGGATTGGTCAAGAGAAAAAATAATACTAGTATAGTGGTTATGAAGTTGATGTGTTACCTTTCAAAATACTTACTTTCAATTCAGTAAGGTTCCTGGAAACATTGTGCCTCACATCAAGAATGTCTCCGAAAGTTAAATTTTCTACCACTTTATCTGTGATACCCAAGAGAATGAATAACTCTTTCCAATGTTTCTCGCTGAACATTTCACCTCTTACATATCTCAAGGCAGGTATAATAACCTGAAACAAAAATGGAATTTACTTTACAGAATATGATTCATCTGTGTAGAAAGCTATCCAATTATGTCATGAATACTAGAAATAAATGTAATTAAAGACATTAAAAACACAATAAAAAATTAATTCACAAAAAATTAAGTTCCATTCAATTGTCCTACAAACCTCAAATGAACAGAAACATACCTTTTCCTCAAACATTCAAAACAGAACAACTATAACAGGATATAACACTAAATATATGAACATTATGTGGACTAAATTTTGTGAGGTTAGGTCTGATCAAGTGATATCCTTATGAAATTCTTAACATAACACTAATGGCACAGAGAAAGAGGTTTAAAATCTGAGTTCACACAATGAAACTAATAATTATGCCAGCAGGCTGGATAACTTGTGAAGGTGGTGTTTGGAATGCTGCTCCAGTTGCTGGAGAGCAATGGGTTCAATTTGGGAGTGGATTGCAAATTAGAAGGATCTTGCAGAGGGAGCAGAGATGTTTCAAGGATGCTGGTGCCATGGAGATGTGTTTTTGTAACACAAGGTTAGTGAGGTTTAAGAATTGTTGGAATCTGAAGAGGTGAAGGTCATTGTGAAAGGATGGGTGGGATCCACAAAAGGGAATTTTAGTGGTTAGGTCATTCCATGGTTCAGGCAGCACTTAAGAAACACGATGTGGGGGTGGGTTTTTACTAAGGATAGGGAAACTTTTCTGTACTGATGCAGAAAGATGAAGCAGGGGTCCATTCAGATAGTTACAATGTAGGGAAAAAGAAATTGCTGGGAAATGGGCAGAGAAAGGTGTTAAGAGAGATATGGGAATGTTGCATCGCCGAAAATGCCATGTGTAAACTTGTAAAAGTGCGCAATGATAACCATAAATACACAAAATACGCACTAATATGCTTAAACATAGGACACTAAAAGTTGCGCCCAATACGTAAAAATATCAACCAATATGAAGAACTGGCCATCACGGTGTAAAGATTCAGTCTAGTACATAAAAAGCGCGTTCTAAAATGAAACTATGATGCCGCAACTTCACAGAGGCAGGCAAGAATTCGCTAAATCTGCACAAACACATAAAGAAATATAAAAAATAGAAAACGGATGACTTACCCAAAGGACAGGCTCATCGACAGGCACAAATAAAATCACACACAAACACATATACAAGATTTCACAACCGTTGGTCACTTCTTCAGGAAAAGAGAAAGAAAGGAGAGGAGAAAGGGAAGGATATGGGTTCTAAGGAAGTGGAAAAGGAGTCATTCCAATCCCAGTAGTGAAAGGACTTACCTTAGAGGAAAAAAAGGAAGGTAAACAATTATACACACACTCACACATATCCAAACGCAAACACACCTAGACAGACATTTGTCAAATGTCATTTTGTCACGTAAAGATGCTTAAGAGATGGGCATAGGAATGGAAAGGACAATGTAAATAGAAAAGGTTTGGACATTTGTGTGCATTAAATTCTAGATTGGGTGGGGTGGGGTGATAAATAATGTAGAGACGCCGGTAGTTGCAGGAAAGATAATAATGTGGTAATAAACAATGTGATAATCAACAACAATTAAAAATAAAAAACAATAATAATAATATTTACTGGGAAGAGTGGAGAAAAGTAAATGTGCAACAACAAGGGAAAACTTAATGCTGTACCAACAATTGGCGCCGTGACTAGTCCTGTGTTGTGAGTGGTCAGGACCGTTAAAATTACGATCGGGATAAAAGTACAGGAAACAAGAAAGAAATGTAATAGGTATAGAATGATAATAGAATAGTAAAAAAGGAGAGGAACTGGGTTTGGAATGGAAGAAAAGCCATTTGGCAAAATAACAAAATAAATTTAGAATTGTGTGTGTGTTTCTGTGTCTTTTATTTGTGTCTGTCGGTGAGTTGTTCCCTACACATATTATTATCATTATTATTATTATTATTAACGTCCCTTACTGGACCTTCCATTGTTGTTATAATGTCATTTCCATTGTTTTGTTTTTATCTATTTGTGTTTATATAAGAGAAAATTAGCTACCAATCCAACCAATGGAAGAAACCTGTGATGAACAACATTTCTGCTGCAATGAATTACCTGATACTTGTACAGAACCGTGGAGCTGTACATTCCTTGTGTTGACAGTGGATGCCAGTTCCGATTGAAATAGACTAAAAGTTACTTTTCAACATAGTCAAATTATACATTAGGATATGCAGAACAATTATAGGAGAATAGTTACATTGCGCAATTTACCTTTCAACAGAGTATAGGCAAAATATACAACTGCTACATGGGTCACCTGACATCAGCCAAATGCCTCTTCAGAACGAAAAAAGAAAAAAAAGAAAAAAAAATCATGAACAATGATAATGGATGATATAAACTAGATGAGGCTAATGAACGAGATGTGAAAGTAGGAAACATAACAATTTACATCAGAATCATAGCTCCTAAAATGATTTTGCTATAGTCCCTAAAATATTACATTTTGAGAGACACATCAAGACCGATGACTTAAAACTAATTGTTCATCTCAATTAATTGCATCAGCTGCATCTAGTAGACATCGCCTCTATGAATGTACATCACAAATAATCAAACATACACAAGAGTATCTAACAATGGAAAGTCCAGGTTGGAATTGACAATATAGTAATAAGGACAGTTTACAACTCAATGCAAAGACGTGACGACGAGCTATGACAGGCACATAAAAAAGACACACACATAGAACACTCAGCTATCGGCCATGGCCTTCTTCAGAAAATAGAACATTCAAGCAATCACACAGGCACACAACAGTCATACATCCGTCAACTCCAGCTGCCGCACTTCGAATCATGCTCTGCGGTGTGTAAATAGGCAAGAGGAGGGGGGATAGGAAGATTGTTCCATGGTGATGAGGAGGGTACAGTACGGCCTAGATGGTACAAGATGCAGCTAAGGAATAGAGTGGGGAGGTGGGTGACAGGAGAAAAATAAAATAAAAAATTATTTTAAAAAATAATATAAATACAAAATGTGTACGCACACACACACACACACACACACACACACACACACACACACACACACCACTCAAAATAGGAGATTTAGGATAGAGAGGTAGGAACTGTAAGGTGTGGAAAAAGGGGATTTTATTGCAGGTTGATGCCTGGATAATTTCAGGATTGGAGAATGTACTGTAGGGATAACTCCCATTTGTGCAGTTCAGAAAAACTGGTGGTGGGTGGGAGGATCAAGATGGCCTGGATTGTGAAGCAGCCATTGAAATCACGCATGTGTTATGCTGCATGCTGTGGCACAGGGTGGTCCACCTTGTTTTTGGCCACAGGCAGGCAGTGACCATTCATCCTAATGGACATTCATCCAGGCCTCAACCTGCAATAAATTACCTTGTTTCCACACCCTATAGTTCCTACCTCTTTATCCTAAACCTCTCCTATTTTGAGTGGAGTGTGTGTGTGTGTGTGTGTGTGTGTGTGTGTGTGTGTGTGTGTGTGTGTGTGTGTGTGAGTGTGCACATGCGTGAAAGTGTGTGCGCATGCATTTTATATTTATTCATCAACATTAGAGACTGATTATGCCTTTCAGTGTTCAGTCTAGAGCATAGACCCCCTAATAAAATTCCTCCATGATCCCCTCCTCAATGCTAACATTGATGCCTCATCTAATGTTAAGCCTATTACTTCAAAATCATTCTTCACTGAATCTAAGTATTTTCTCCATGGTCTACCTTGACTCCCCTTACCCTCCGATGCTGAGCCCATGAGTCTCTTATGTAAACTTGATTTTACCATGCGTGTAACCTGACCCTACCATCTCAGCCTGTTCTCTCTAACTGCTTCATCAATGATGTACATTCCAAGTTTTCCTTTGATCTCCACATTATGGACACCCTACTGCCATTGTTCCCATCTATTAGTACCTGCAATCATTCTTGCTACTTTCATATCCATAACCTCAGCCTTATGAATAAGGTAACATGTATCCACACATCTTTCAATCCCATACAACAAAGTTGGTCAAAATTATGATACGAATATTATAGACGAAAAATTCCTAGAAGGAACAATTATATATAAAAAATAGATGAAGATTACTCACCAGGTGAAGGAGCACAGGTGTGATAGTAGCACAAATAAATAAAACACACACACACACACACCCAAACGCAAGCTTTCGCAACCCAGTTGCTTCTTTAGGCAGAAGGGAAGGAGACGGAAAAGGAAATGTTGAGGGTTTTAAGGGAGGGGGTAAGGAACCATTCCAATCCCGGGAGAGGAAAGACTTACCTTGGGGGAAGAAAAGAGAGGTACACAAATACACACCCACCCACACATTTACACAGATGCAAACACACCTGCCACATGAGGCAGAGGCTCTGTCCAGAGAACCGAGGCAAAGATGTTCAGATGTTAAAGATGGTGGTGGTTGAGACCAGATGGGCAACGGGAAGAGAGAATATGCTGAAGGGCTAGTTCCCATCTCCAGAGTTCTGAAGGATTGGTGTCAGTGGGAAGTATCCAGATAACCTGGACGGTGTAACACTGTCCCAAGATGTGCTGGCCGTGCACCAAGGCATGTTTAGCCACAGGGTAATCCTCAGTACCAACAAACACTGTCTGCCTGTGACCGTTCATGCGAATGGACAGTTTGTGGCTGGTCATTCCCACATAGAACGCTTCACAGTGCAGGCATGTCAGTTGGTAGATCACATGGGTACTATTGCAAGTGGCTCTGCCTTTGATCGTGTACACCTTCCGGGTTACGGGACTGGAGTAAGTGGTGGTGGAAGGGTGCATAGGGCAGGTTTTACAACAGGGGCGGTTACGAGGTTAGGAGCCATAAGGTAGGGAAGGTGGTTTGGGGATTTCATAGGGATGGACTAGAAGGTTATGGAGGTCAGGTGGGCGGCAGAAAGACACTCTTGGTGGAGTGGGAAGGATGTTATGAAGGACGAATCTCATTTCGGGCAGGATTTAAGGAAGTCGTATCCTTGCTGGAGAGCCATATTGGAGTCCGCTCCAGTCCCAGAAAGTATCTGGTGACAAGAGGGGCACTTCTGGGATTCTTCTGTTGAAGGTTCTGAATTTGGGGGGGGGGGGGAGGGGGGGAGGAAGTGGCTCTGGCAATTTGCTTCTGTACTAGATTAGGAGGATAGCTGAGGGATGTGAAAGCTGTTATTAGGTTATTGGTGTACTGGTTCAGACATTCGGGACTGGAGCAGACTCGTTTGCCATGAAGACCTAGGCTGTAGGGTAGTAATCCGCGCATGTTTTTTCCCGAATTTTAGGATGAAAAACTGGGGTGCGCGGATTATTTGAAGATTGTTGGTACTGCTCCGCCTCCAACAGTACATCCAATTATACTATTGCATTGTTGCGGCCTCAGTCTGTGACGCATCATTAGCACGTTAGGAGTGAAGTATTAACGTCTTCAAACTTGTTAATTATGGCTACAAGTTCTCGTTATCGCTCGTAAACTGCTAAAGAAAAACTGAAAATTATTGAAGAAGCCGAGAATATTGGAAACCGTGCAGCAGGAAGAAAGTACGACATGAGTGAGAGTTGTATTCACGACTGGCGAAAAAATAAAACGCAGCTTCAGGAAACTAATAGTCATCACCAAGTATTTCGCGGCCAAAAAGTGAAGCATCCGGACCTCGAAAAAAGGCTCTGCGATTATGAAGATGAGAAGCGACAATACGGATACGCGGTGACGAGTGAAATGTGCCAACTTAAAGCTTTGTCTTTAGCCAAAGAACTAGGCATTACCAGTTTCAAAGCCAGCTGGAGCTGGCTATCGAGATTTTTCAACCGAAATGGTTTAGGATTCCGGATGAAAACTACTATCGCTCAGCGGCTTCCAGGTGATTATGAGGTAAAAATAGTGAATTTTTGTCGTTATGTGATAAATCTGTGCCGTAAACAGTCCTATATATTATCGCAAATTGGTAATGCGGATCAAACGCCAGTCTATTTTGAGATGCCGCTCAACAACACAGTGAACAGGAAAGGAGAATCCAGCATAATGATAAGAACTGGCGGCAGTGAGAAACAAAGATGTACAGTGATGTTGCGTGTAACTGGCGATGGAGGAAAGCTATCACCTTACGTGAAATTTAAAAGGAAAACTATTCCGAAAATATCAGTAAAAGGCGTATTAGTGAGAGTGAATCCGAAAGGGTGCATGGACAATGAACTTATAATTGGATGGGTAACACATGTTTGGCGACATCGTCCTGGTGCGTTACTGAATTTACGCAACATGTTGGTCCTAGACAGCTTCCGCGGACATACAACTAAGGAAGTGTAGGACAAATTACAAAAAGGGAAAACTAACTTGGTCATTATCCCTGGAGGCCTAACATCCATCCTACATCCACTAGATGTGTGTATAAATCGGCCATTCAAAGCTGCACTTAAACAGCGATATACGCAATGGATGGCTGATGAAAACCATAAGTTCACACCTAGTGGAAAAATCAAAAGGCCGGATTTGTCCCAGATTTGTGAATAGGTGAAAAGTGCATGGGACTCCATTCCGCAACCATTGGTGGAAAAATCTTTCAAAAAATGTGGAATCACAAATTCATTGGATGGCACAGAGGACGACGCTCTATGGGAAGATGGTGAAGACGACACTGATTCTCCCGCTAGTGATGACGATGAAAGTGATGAATAGAGTGGTAAGGGAGGAAATGTATTGACTAAAATATTTTATTGCACACATTAACAAATTCTTAAACAAGATAATTCACATTTCATTTTTTTCGATTGTAGATACGCGTAGAGTCCCAGCTGGCGGGGATAATGTTCCCCAGCAGCCCGCCCGTCTAATGGGCCAGCCGGCTAACTGCACACCGCCGGTCGCCCGCCCGCGGGCTGGCAAGCTGTGTGCCACTCAATCGGTTGCATTTTAACGATGTATCAACCTGTAGAGCAGCGTTGCTTCAAACCAGTAGTTATTATGCATACTTTGGAACACATTATAACGTTGCAACAATTTTTTAATATTTGTAAATAACACAAATTAAAGTGATTTTTTTTTCTCCCCCCAATCAAAATTGGGGTGCTCGGATTATTCGAGGGCGTAGATTATTGTACATATGGTATTTCTTTTCCAGTACAAACCTGCTAACATTCAGCTGAAAGACTACATGGGAGGTCTCATAATTTAGTCAGTTTTAAAGCTGTTTGTCCATCCTCAGCCAAAACATCAACAACAGTCAAATAGCACACTGGCTCAGTAATATCTTGCTTATTATAAAATCCAAACTTCTCATGATGACACAGTGGACCATATGATTCAAACACACACACAAATAGACAAAACTCCTAGGCTGTTCTCATTTTTCTGATTTATAAAACTTCAGAGTAGACCATTATCTTGAAGATATTACAGATACAGTCACTCACAACTTCACAAGCACCTACAAAGTCCAGGTGAATTCAACCACGTGGATGTGGATATCTTGGCTTACTAACAGATGAGTCTATGGAGCTGGATATGGCCACTGTTCGACTGACTACCCCTCACCATGTTTCAGTGTAGTTCACCATGATTCTGTGAGAAAAAGGTCAGTAGGAGCACCATAGTGCATCTTCCAAATTCATACACTAGCAAGTGAGAAACGAAGAAGCTAATGAAACCGACTACATTAGATGGCACTGAAGTGGCCAGACATGGAGATTGTGTGTATATAGTTGTCTGAGTGATTGTGTGAATGTATGTGTTTCTTTTCCTGATGAAGGCCACGACCAAAAATTTAAGGTGTGAATGTGATTGTCTATTTTTAGTGCCCGTCAGCAGCTCAGTGAGCCTCTTTACATTGAGTTGTTATCAATCCTCCATTATTGATATACTAAAACTGTCATATAGACGATTCATAATTTATCTTAACTTTGATTTTTACCAAGTTATTTCAACCAAATATCTAAACTCTAACTTGAAATTTCATGTACATACTATATAGACAAAACACATACCTTTTTTGATTAAAATCTCAAAGCTACATTTTGCAATCCATGCTCACATATGACGAAATGAAACTCACTTATAAATATATACAAGTGGAACCTAATACCTCATGAGAACCATAATGAAACTCTGATAATGAATCAAATACTCACAAATGAGTAATTAGATATCCACAACTGCTCACGTTAAGCCAATGTAAAATCCGAACAGAAACGTATAAATGAATTACACCATAATATACTCACTAAAATACTACACCATTGGATAATAAACATGAACTTTATCTCACTGTCACATAAAATGACAAAATTATACACTGTTATAGAGTAAATGGAAGGGCACCATTGACCAAAGTCAATATAAACATTGTAACCACCGCAAATCTTAAAATTCATTGACGTGAACATAACAGAAAACATACAGACTGGAATTAGAACTGAAATATTTAATTTATAAAGATAATTTTTGACATGTTTACTTAAATTTTGAATGCCAAATAAATTGTCACATAACATCAGGTTAATTTTGAAATGAGTAGCCACTGAAAGGTGGGACACCAAGCCATGTGGGGCACTTGGTGACATGACACAGACAAGAGTGGTCAACCTGTTGATGTAAAGTGAGATACTTTTTGTTGAAAGTAATTGATTCAAGCAATAAATACATTTAAAAAGCATTCAAGAAATTTATTGTGATTGAAGATTAAAAAGCAAGACTCTATATTATATTTGCGCTGACTGAAAACAATGAGACTACACTGGCCATACAACAAAAGCTTAGTGTTAATGTTCTATATATGTTAAACCATAACCTACCTTCCTTCATTCCTTCCTTCCTTTCCTGTCTAGGGTGTTAACAATGCACGCTGATCGAGGTCAGGAGAAATCCACTTCTTTGATTTTCTCTTTGAAAAGCATTTTGACAGTATATAAGCCAATGTTGCATAATTTCCCTTGCACAGCTTCACTTGTCTTGTGAGAAATCCACTCTCCCTACCCACTATGTAAAGTTTCTCAGTGTGACTCAGTAACACAGTGGCAGAGTGCCAGATTATGACTTCAAAGATCATGGGTTCGATTGCTGCGAAGTCCTGGATTTTTATCTGTCACTTTCCAGTTATTTCACCCTGGCACTGTTGCTAATTTGAGAAATGTCACGCAGCACTGTGGTTTGTAATCCACATTAAACTGTAGGTACCCCTATAACTGGCTGGGTAAGTCAATTGAAAGGTCAGAGAAAGGCAATGGCATACACTTTCAGACACGACTATGCCTAGTATAACACTACTATGATGTATCTTAAAGTGTCTTAATAAACCATTAAACCATTTACCTTTTCATAATTCATTACAGGTCCTTTTGATTCACAAATAATGCACTGGAAAAGCCCAATAAATTGTAACTTACTGTTCTGTATGTTTCTGATCATAAATTACTGCAAGTGAAATTGGTCCAAACATCTGAGGTTTAACAACTTGGAAATTTAAGTTTGAGATGTACTTGGGTTATACATTTCCAAAGTAGTTTTGCTCTCATACCCCCTCCCCACCTCCAGATTTACCAACTCACTTGAACTTTTGCCATAGATGTGAATTAGTACCAGTTGTAAACACATCCCCAAAATTCTGTCAGTTTTTCAGAGGCAATTACTTGCACCAGTTTTTCTCCTGTTCTTACGTTCTATATCTGGTAGTACCCAGAAAAATCACTTTGTAAATCCCATGAAATGTAGTTTTGAAGGTTTTCACATGTTAATGTGAATTACTGCCAGTGTAAAGACATTCATAAAATTCTGTCCATTTCTCATAGGCAGTTATGTGCAACAGCTGTTCTCTCATACTTACATACTATGTTTGCCAGTGGACAGCTAAATCACTTTGAATATTCATGAAATGTAGATTTTTAATTGTTAACATGTTTCACTAAACTGTAACTGGTGGCAAAGAAGTCTTTGCTTTGTCCATTTTTATACTATGAGTCATAATGCACTGGTAAGCAACTGAATGGACATTGCTCCAGAATTTCGTCATTTGAAAAACTCTCAGATATACCATTAAAAGAACAGTATTGTATCACTGATGATTAATATTATTGTGGTTACTTTCTTTGAATTGTAAATCTGTAAATGGTAATGTAATGTTAATTATAGAAGGAAACTTTCCTGGTGGGATAAACAAATATAAAAAATAGAAAACGAATGACTTACCCACAGGATAGGCTGGTCGAGAGATACAAATAAAATCACACACAAACACACATACAAGCTTTCGCAACCGTTGGTCACTTCTTCCTCTTTTCCTGACGAAGCGACCAATGGTTGCGAAAGCTTGTATGTATATTTGTGGGTGATTTTATTTGTGTCTCTCGACCAGCCTGTCCTGTGGGTAAGTCATTCGTTTTCTATTTTTTATATTTGTAATGTAATGTTGGTTTCAAGAGTTACATTATTCATTGCCTTGATACATCTGTAAACAAAAATCTTTGACCTTCTATCAAAATATTTGTTTAGGCACTTAGGTGTATTGATTCTCCATGCTCTGCCATTAAGTAACAACAGCTGAGCAGGTCAGTGCAAACAACAGGACCTGCAAATGTTTAAAATCTGTGCATTCATATGGTCACAGCTACGTATTATCAAAACTTACCTGCAGTGACTGACATTTTACCAGTGTGCTCTTTTTCTTTTTAAAGGATGAGATGCTGTAAGTTTTTCAGTATTGTCAAAAATGACACATAAATGCTCACTTGAAGGTATACACTCTAACTAATAATAATTGTTGTAAATTATAACAGCACTAGGTTTCTATTGAACATTATTTAGGTATGCCACATATATCTAACTTGACAGAGATAATTTAACAGACATGGGTGGGGACCTCCAATACATTAAATCTGTAGCATTTGATAACTCCTGCTACATGGATAATCCAACACTGATCCTTGGGAGTAGGGTCAAATCACAGACCAAAAGTCAAAAGGTAATATACAGAGAGAAAAAGATGAATCTCAATGGTTTTCTTCTACATACTCAGGCACCAAAACTATGCTTAATGTATGGGTGGCAACATATAGCCATGCACAGAAGAAATTTTAAGATGAACATCTGTACTTGGCCTGTGTGAAAGTAAGTAAGGCATAATAATTCCATAAAGCATAAAATTTCTTATAACAGTTTAAGATAAAATCTGCATAACAACTACATGTTATATTGATACATAATGAAAATTAAATTATTTATATATTGCATGATATTTTATGTTTGTGAGAAAAATATTATTTGGTTCAAAAATTAGTAATTGAAAATAATTAATTATATGGTATTATTATCACCCACAATTTCTATTTTTGCTGACTCTCAGGGCGTGTAGTTTGGCCAATAAATAAATTCTTCACTAATAAATGAAAAGATTTCTAACTTGAGTTAAAACTTCATTTCACATTTAATAGATGAAACTTTTACAAAATGAAACTCTTACAAGCTTGACTTGCTCCCTTCACTCCAGATAGATAAATAAGACTAAGTATATTTTTATGTTTTAAAACACACAAAAGAAGCACTCTTTTTTGTTCTCTAAATTTATCTTTAAATTACTCATTTTATGAATTATCTGTGGTCTATCAACTGACAAAAAACATATTGTACATTCATTAGTTACTTAATTAATTATGATTTTCTTTTTTAAATTAAAGAAAAAATCCATCTCACCTACTCTCCTTGTTACTCATATATCTCCTGCCTCATGTATCATCACAATGTACACATTCTTTGACAAAATTATGAAAAAAAAAAAAAAATACATATTTTGTAAACAGTCCACAAAGTACCAGTATAAAAGACAACAATGTAAGGCGAATCAGAATACCCCTTTACCTTGTATGTATCAATTTCCTGAAGTAATTTCACAGTTAGTCCTGAAGTTTCCACCCCTGACTTAAGTCGTTGCTCCCAACTTTGTAGAAAATCTTCAAAGACATAACTTCTGCTGCGGAATATTATCCATTCAGTTTTCGACATCTCTTGAAGTCCTTGAGAATGATAATGACCAGTTGTAAGATGAGAGAGTAATCACATGGAATATATCAATTCAAATGGTAGGTACTTAGCATGCATCTCTCTTTCAAATATCATTTGTCAGAAGGTAGCCGGCCGCTGTGGCCGAGGGGACTGAGGCGCTTCAGTCACGGTCTGCACGGCCACTACGGTCGGGGGTTCGAATCCCCCCTCGGGCATGGATATTTGTGCCGTCCTAGTTTGTAAGTAGTTCATAAGTAGTTTGTAAGTTTAGGGACTGATGACCCCGTAGTTAAGTCCCATAAGATTTACAAACATTTGAACTTTTTTTTTTCAGAAGGTAATGTTGTATAATCATTGAATGTACTACTATTATTTACATTTATGAATCATTCATTAGTTACCCACAACTATATTAAACAGTGTATGTATTCTTCATTGCCTATGCAATACTTACCACTGTTGAATTCTTCAAACAAAGACCACAATGTCTCATGCCTGCTAATATCTGATTCAACGTCTTCACAAATACTAAACTTTGGTTCCTGAAGAGAAAAATGCAAGCAGTCTGCCCTGTAAAAAACAGAGGAAAAAAAAATTATCAACATAAACAAAATTGTTTCATAGATTGGTTGATGAGGTAGAACTCTGAGGAATCTGGAATTAAGCTACATTTACCAGAGGAAATCACCACACTATGTGCTCCAAGTTGATCATTATTGTAATTCCTACCAAATTGACTAAGAACAAACTGAGGAATCGACAGCCACAACTCTTCGAAAAGCCCATGGCCGACACAAGGAGGGCGTGATGCCAACACCCGCAGCCTCACTACCAGCTTCGCCCGCAGCCTGCCACTGCCCACAGGGGCGCAGCTCCCGTGCCTCGTGCATGCGCCACTACCATCTACCAGAGCTGAGCAGGTGATTCATATCAAGTGTGCAGTGACACAGTTCTTTGCTGCCTCGCAATCTGTGATGTCGTCTTTTTCTGCTTGGCTCTGGCTGCCTCTTTCCTTGTTCTTGTTATATATTGATGATAAAGAGGCTACTTACTTTATTTGCTATTTACTATAGAGCAGTAGATTCATTTGTTTTGTATATAAGCTGAGGAAATATAAATGAAAGTTAAGTACTGGTCCAAGGTTGTCATTTCATGTGTTTTACTAATTACTATGCTCCTGTTCAGCTCCTCTGTATGTGTCACTCCACTCAGCACTTTGTTCAGACAAACAACAGCTGACATTCATATATTAGGCTGGCAAAGTAACGAAGGTAAAAGGAAAAATAAAGACAACACCTTGCAAACAGTCAAGGTAACTGCTAACAGGAAACAAATACCAACAACAGGTGCAGATTGGAGATTGAATGTTTCGGAGTATGAATAGAAAAGGGAGCACAGCACATGCCATGTAATGAAGTGTACAGCAATGATGTAACAATAATGATGTAGTATGGTACCCACCACTGCACATATGAATATATATGACAACATTCAGAAAATCATGAATCGGATTCATTCTACAGCAACTGGAGATGATGGTGTCTGTCAAGCAAGCTTGTGTGATTGTGCGAGTGATGAAGGGTGTCCTTTTTTGATGTCCCTGTCACAGCTTGATGTATGTCATAGCAGTGAGTTGTAAACAGTCCTCATTATATTATTCATTCCAACCTGAACATTCCATTGTTAGAGTTAGTGCATCAATATGCACAAATAGGTTACGTGTAAGGCATAATGTGGAAGAATGTTGAAGAGAAAGATCCTATTTGGATGTCAGGCAAATTCACAATACACACCAATAACTCGTCATCGGTGTAAAATTTATACATATGAGTACTTCCCCATGCAGTCCCCGGAAAAATGAAACATTATGTAATGTATTTAATGGATTAGCAAGCCTCCTCTGCATTAAAAAATGACGTGGACATTAACACTGACAATAACTGCAGATCACAGTTATAGCTACAAATATCTTACAAGATAGAATGGTGACATTTAACACCAATGATTTTTGCAAATAAACATTCCACATATTACCTAAGCCAAACAAAAGGAGTCTACACAATTCAAATTAGGCTGTTTTGCAAAAATACACAAATTAAGAATACATGGGGAAAAAAGGAATAATAATAATAAAACAATGGTAACTCCAGGAAGAATTCAACAATATTTTTGAGGTTAGGTTGCTTACTCACCTCAGAGACATCCTATGAGCTACAGAAAGACACAAAAAATAGAATACGACATTAGAGCGATCACCGTCTCTGGCTGCTGTGGCCAGGCTGTGCTCCCAGCACTGCTGACATGAGAGCAACCAGTGGTAAGGGTGAGGAAGAGACAAAGGAGAGGGAAGCAGGAGGGGAGGAGGAATGCACAGCAAGGGTGGAGGAATACTCCAGACCTGTCTGACAGACAGTGTGGAAGGAAAGGACTGAAATGTGTGGTGAGCTGGGAGACGAATGTAAGGATAGAGTGAAGCCAGGTAAAGGGAGGGAAGGATGATAGAGGCAGGAACTAGCAAATGTTTAGCCCTGATGGATTGTGGGAGCGTAGGATATATTGTATGGAGAGTTCCCATCTGCGCAATTCAGAAAAGCTGGTGTTCGTGGGAATCTGAGGAGGGACTGGAAATCCAGTTGGATGTTTCGGATGGGATCATTGTGGCAGGGTGTGTACGTGGAAGAATCAGACAGCTCGCAGAGACCCTCTGCGACACAGTCCTTGCAGTCTAAACCGACGGTGGTGGAGCTTTACTCTGCAGGTATGATCATAAGGTAAGGATCAGAGAAATACCCTATCCAATATCCTCCCCACCCCCCTACAGTGGTATTCTACTGCCTGCCAAACCTATGTAATATCCTCGTCCATCCCTACTCCACCCCTGCTCCCAACCACTTACCCCATGTCTCGTATCCCTGCAATAGACCCAGATGCAAAACCTGCCCCATCTATCATCCCATCACCAATTACTCCAGTCCTGTCAAATGCATTTCCTATCCCATAAAAGGCAGGACAACCTGTGAAAGCAGTCATGTTATCTACAAACTACGCTGCAACCAAACTGGCCAGGAGACAGCTAGACCATCCTGTTGCAGAGCATGCAGTCCTGCATAATGTTGTTCACTTCTGTGACTGCTACACAGCCTGTGCCATAGGGATCCTTCCCACAAACACCAACTTTTCTAACTTGCACAAGTGGGAACTCTCCCTAAAATATATCCTACACTCCCACAAACCCTCAGGCCTAAACCTTTGGTAGTTCCTGCCTCTACCATCCTTCCCTCTCTTTCCCTGCCGACACTCTACCCTTACATTCGTCTCCCATTTCACATTGCAGTTCCTTTCCTAGCTTCCGCACTGACCGTCAGACAACACTGGCATATTCCCCCACCATGTCGTGCACCCCCCCCCCCTCCCCTCCTGCTTCCCACTCCATGCCATTTCCTCACTCCCACCACTGGTTGCTCTCATTTTGGCAGTGCTCGGAGTGCAGACTGGCCAGTGGCCAGAGATGGCATTCGTGTCTGTGTGTGTGTGTGTGTGTGTGTGTGTGTGTGTGTGTGTATGTGTGTGAGTGTGTGTGTGTGTGTGTGTGTGTGTGCGTGCGCGCGCATGCATGCATGTTTAACTGATGAAGGTCTTAATGGCCAAAAGCTCTAATGTTGTATCATCCGATGTCTCTGAAGTGAGTAAGCAACCTAGCCTTCTCACAATTATTGTTAAATAATTAAATAATGGATTATAGGTAACAACTCACTGTAAAGAGGCTTGCTGAGCTGCTGACAGATACGAAAATAGATAATCACATCCACACAACTTAAATTTTCTGCCTTTGTCAGAAAGAGAAATACATACATTCACAGAATCATTCAAACAATTATACACACACAACTATCAGCAGTGGAGTGGCCGGACATGATCGTTGTGTGTGTATAGTTGTCTGAATGATTGCGTTAATGTATGTATTTCTTTTTCTGATGAAGGCCATGGCCGGATATTTAAGGTGTGTGGATGTGATTATCTATTATCATGCCCGTCAGCAGCACAGAGAGCCTCTTTACAGTGAATTGTTACCTATCCTCCATTATTGATATTCCTATCAGATTTCCCATTGTTATAATAATAGTAATAGTAATTTGGGTTACAAATATATGTTGGAAAAATAATAAGTTTGTAAAGGAAAAGAGGAAGGAAGGAGGGGAGAAAGGAAAGGATACGGGTTTTAAGAAAATGGAAAAGGAGTCATTCCAATCCCAGGAGTGGAAGGACTTACTTTAGGGGGGAATAAGGAAAGGTAAATAGTGCACACCCACCCACACACATACACACGCAACACAACAAGGTAGACAGACATTTGTAGAAAGCAAATGTCTACCTTGTTGTGTTTGCGTGTGTATGTGTGTGGGTGGGTGTGTGCTTGTTTACCTTCCTTTTTTCCCCTTAAGGTAAGTCCTTCCACTCGTGGGATTGGAATGACTCCTTTTCAACTTACTTAAAACCCATATCCTTCCCTTTCTCCCCTCCTTCCTTCCTCTTTTCCCGAGGAAGTGACTAATGGTTGCGAAAGCATGTATGCTTGGATGTATGTTTGTGTGTGTTTTTATTTGTATCTGTCGATGAGCCTGTGCTTTGGGTAAGTTATCTGATTTCTATTTTTTATACATATTTATCCCACCAGGAAAGTTTCCTTCTATAATATAAGTTTCTAAAGAGTATGCTGCAGAAAGAAATACACACAAAGTAAGCAAATAAATAATATTTTAGAGAAGGAATCAAGAAACTTCATCTTTTCATCCTTAACAAAGACCATCTACTGCAACTATGTAGTTAGTGCCTCTTTTCCAGACATACTCGTCAACAGAAAATGTGCACTTGGTCTTGCTCATTTGCAATTTTAATCAAGTCTAGTCCTGGTCCTGAGTGATAGTGCAGGTAAAAAATACACCTGATGAGTGTCAATTCCATTGACCTAGAAGCTACAATTAATTGATTTCCTGCTTTATAACCAGTATGCATCAAGTGGAATGCTGTGGTCCCAAACTAAAAGAGCCTGTATTTTCCTATTGTTATGTGGTCATAGTATTCATCAGCAGCACCATCTCTCATACATTAGAAGTAAGATACGACCAGTTTAACAGATTTAGCATATACAGCTAACCTGCATAGTAGTACTAATTTTTCAATAGCAACTATGATTGTTAAATGATACAGCAAATAAAATCTGGAACAAAAATTTAATTTACATTAATTAATATGGTAAACAAACAAAAAAAAGGTAAATAATTCAGAAAATAAATAAATAACTGATTTTACAGTCACTAGCCTGATGCACGATCAAAACAAATCTACTGGAAAGTTAATAATAATAATGCTAATTAGTAATCTGTAAAATTACATAAAATTTCGAGTGGGCAAAGGAATCAGGATATGTGAGTCAAAACCAGGTTCAAAAGACACAGATATCGCTCTAGGCATTGACAATTAGATCAATAACACAGAAGATGGAAACATTAAACAATATATTACTTGCAAAGGCAAAGCAATTTTCACATCCCACAAAACATGCACACCTCACCTTAATGCTTATCACTTACTACTTTAGGTGTTCAAAATTATATTTATTCATTAGTAGCTGGTCATCTGCAAGCATGCAAAGTTGCTCATGGTCATGATTGAACAAATAACTGTAGTGATGACATTTACAAAAATAATTAATGTCCTGTCGTGGTAGTTCTTGATTATTTGAAATAAATGCTTTGACTATCTGATCAAACTTTGTTTTTCTCTGAACATGAAATTAACACTTCCCTGACATGAAACATAAGTCGTAAACAATCGCTATTCACACTAACTGATGCTTGCTAGCAAAGTTTCTGCTCTAAATGGAATGTAACGAAAATTAGTCTTTCTTTTATTATATTCGTAAGGATCTTTTGCCAGTAAATGTTATTTTAGCACTTTTAGTCAGACTCTTGAAACCTACAGATATTGTTAACTACAGTAATAAAGCTTATTTTCGACAAATTAAATATTGTTCAACTGGCACTGTGCATTTAGTTACTCTTTAGCTTCCAATAATTTTTAATGTATTCTCGGTAAAAACAGTAGATAAGGAAGGAACCTGTCTGGACAATGACTGAGGATAATGAAGTTTTTAACACTAGTTCACAATTACAAAGTTTTCATTATTGAAAAATTAGCACTGCTATGCTGCTAAATCTCTTAAACTGGTCGGATCTTACTTCTAATGTGTGCAAGATGGTGCTGCTGATGAATACTATGGGCACATAACAATTGGCAAACACAGGCTGGCTCTTCTTAATGACAAATATAATTGCATGTTTGGGACCACAGCATTCCTCTTGATGCATAGTGGTTAATTGCTTATGCGACTGGTAGAAGATGAATTTAAATTGACAGGTTAACAGATCATCAATGACATGCTATAGCTGACAAAATGGAACCACAGGGTAAGAGTAAAACCATTATATTTTGGTTCAATTCCATTACAGGACTGAGTAAAACACTTTAAGGTACACAGTCAATTTGCTTTATGTATCCTGATGAGACCTTTCCATCTGGCTCTATCCTCCCACCACTTATCTTCCTCCAATTGTTGCCGCCTCACACCTCTTTTTTCCACATATATTCTCATTCCCATTTTCCACCATGTCCTTGGGCACTCTCTAGGTCCTTTTCCATCCATCTTTAGTTCTTCCATAATTTTGGGTAGTCTGACCATACATCCTCTTAACATCACTGGACCATCTTAAAATCTTTTTATTGTTATTATTATTATTAATAATTCGTATCTCATACTTTCCTGTGTAAGGTCCTTCCTTATATCCACACTCCTTACTCTGTCCATTCTTGTTTTTCCTTTCAATGTTCTGAGAAATTTAATTTCCCTTCGTGCAGTCTGCTTCCATTTTTTTCAGTCATTGTCAATGTTTCTTCTCCATAGGTGATATTAGGAAAGTAATAACTCTTATACATAAGGAATTTTTCTTTTTCTGGAACTTTTTTATTCAAAATAAGATGTTTTATTGTTTGATAAAAATTGTTTTCTTCCTATAACCTCATATTAATTTAATTTGTTATCCTTCCATTGTTAGATATTTCTCTCTCTAAATAAGTGAAACTGTTGTAGCGTTACCATAGGGGTAGGAGGAAAAAAGTATACATTAAGAGCGGTAGAAGAATTACTGTCTTCTTAAAATATTTATTTTCTTTTTTTTCAGAATTGATGTAAAGAGTGTACATTTTTTATTTTCTGTACATTCATGTATATTTTAAATAATTCATGATAAAAAAAAGCAAATGTTAATGTATTTTCTTCAAAGACGTTTCATTTATAGATGAAACAGTTTAAGAATCACTTTCAGATGTTAATAAATATAACAAGCGAAGAAAGCTTAAGTAGAGACAGTTTGTTTTTTGCACTCGCCAAAAGTAGTATGTTTTTTCGTAGTCAAGTGCAAGTGTATAAAAAAAATGTATAATTTTCTTTCTTAAAATATATCTGAAGTTCTAAATGGAATTGTGCCAATTTATTTCTTAATCAATAAGAACTAACCTACGTATTTTGGAATGTTTGCCTTAAAATATGGACTTACGCCTGAGATTTTCTATGTCTACTACAGCATCAACAATACAATGTCGGTAGAAAATGTATAAAAATGATTTCTTTAAAAGTGTTAACACTTTATTAATGACTCTTTTACATAATCTGTTAAAGGAGCAAGCCAGAGCTGAAAAAATATATATATAACAAGAACAATAGTGACTGAACTTCGTCACTAAAAAAAAAAAAAAAAAAAAAAAAAAAAAAATTCTCCATTAACTAACTTAAAGACAAAAAAACTTGAATGAATATTGTAGGAATTTTAATTAGTTATTTATCATTCAGTTTACTACTACTACTAAATCACTAAAAGCTGAAATTAAACACTTATATATTCCCCAAATTATAATTGTTCACTGTCTACCACTTTGAGAAGTTCTCAATTCAGAGTAATATTCCCGCTGACATTTTTGTCTGTTCCAAATACCATTACTTCACTCTTATTCTTATTTATTTTTAATCCATACCTTACCATCATTTCCTCCCATGCATCAAGTTTAACTGCACATCTACCTCTTTACCACCCCATATTACCATATTATCTGCAAAAATCGTTTTTCTGTCTTTTTCTCTTACCATACCTTTACCTGCATTAATCATTCCCTCCATCCCAACATTAAAAATGCTGTAAACAGAATACTTCCTTGTTTAAGACCTTGTGTTATTTTAAAGTATTCAGAGTTTCCCAGAGGTATCCTACAACTGTGTACTCTGTACATTGTATATATCTATAAAATATTAATTTAATATTACTTTACAATGGTACTGTGGGGAGTATTGCTGGCTAACTAAGCTTGGCAATAATAACTTTCACTAGAAAAAACTTTCTCTGCTGAGAATAATTTATACCTGGCTTGTGTATCACAATGTCAGATGCTAATATTCATCACGTAACTGCTGGATATAGTACTTACTTCATCAACAACATAACAAATTTTGAAGCCTGCTTGAAAATCAATTATATGAAAATTATTTGTTAACATAATGAATATTCAAAACATCAATAAACTTAAAATGAAACAGATCATATGGCCACTGAATGTGCCATTTGACAGATATTGAATAGACACATGGAATAAAGTTGACAGAATGAGAAAACACTTACACTAATTTCTCATAGGTTTCCATTAGTTGTTTCCATTCTGCTCTCTTTGTTCGTATTGTGTCAAGACCTCGCAGAAGGATTTCAGTACCACCATCTTGCAAATCAGTTTCACGCGGGCGTGCTTGTTCCCAACGTAATCTAAATTTTTCCATTTCTTCCAAAAGCTCTGAAGTACGTGTCTCCAAACTTTGTTTTACATTTTCCACCTGTAAAAAATGACACATGTGTGATAATTTCCAGTTATGCATTTAAGTACAGGTATCTCATGTAAACATCAAAACTAATGTTTCTACTGAAGTAACACACAGTGCCTATGCCAATAGGGACAAAATGCATATTCCAATAAGATTAAAATTTCAATACGATAAGTTCAGCAGTTCTATCATTAAATCACATAACACAACATCATGAAAGCCTGAAAACATTGAAAATGTAGTTTGTTATTGTGGTGGTCTTCTCTCTAGAGACTGGTTTGATGCAGCTCTCCACCAAACTCTAACTTATGCAAGCCTCTTCATCTCCTCATAAGAACTGAAAACCACATCCCTTTTAATCTGCTTAGTGTATTCATCTCTAGGTCTCCTGTTGTGATTTTTACCTCACACTTCCCTCCAATGCTAAATTCACGATTTCTTGTCCTACTAACTGATCCCTTCTTTTAATCAAGTTATGCCAAAAATTCCATTTCTCCCCAATCCTGTTCAGTACCTCCTTATTAATTACACAATATACCCACCTAATCTTAGGTATTCTTCTGTAGCACCACATTCCAAAAGCCTCTATCCTCTTCCTGTCTGAACAGCTTATTGTCCATATTTCACTCCCATACAAAGTAACACTCCACACAAATAGCTTTGGGAAAGAGATCCTTACACTTAAACACATACTTGATGTTCATATCTCTCTGTTTCAGAAACACTTTTCTTCCCATTGCCTTTGTGTACTTTATATCCTCTGTACTGTGGCCATTATATGTTATTTTCCTGCCCAAGTAAAATAACTCATTTACCACCTTTATTTTCTTGTTACCTAATCTAATTCCTTCAACAATACCTGATTTTCTTAGACTAAATTCCATTATGTTTGTTTTGTGCATTTCTTTATTCAATGACCTTTTTTTCTTCTCTTCTTTCCTGTTTTAATACCATTCTAAAATGCATATGCTCTGACATCTGAGTGTTTTATAAACAATCCCATCCACTCACAACAAACACCTATATGACTGCTCCGAATGTTGGTAATGCAATCAATTTCCAAATTTGCTCCCAGCCACATATTTTCTATTTCCAAATTTCCTCCCAACCACATATTTCACTTTAACAATAGTGCTGATACCAGCTCCACTTCATAGATTCCATCCATTACATCCTGATTGTTATTCTACCTGCATTAAGTTTTATGCAAATTTCCTGCATGCTTGAATGTAATTCGCAAATTCTTGGCCATTTTTACACATTGCTATGAATTTTTCATATATTCCTGCTGTTTTCCAGATTCCCAGGAGTTCCTTGCACATTCCTATCAGTTTTCCACGACTTCCCACCAGCCTTTCACTCTTTCCACATGTTCCTACCAGCTGTCTTAAATTTCTTATGCTATTTTTGCAGTTTTTCATTTTATTTGCAGACCTCTATACTCACATAGAGGCTTATCCATGATGTTGTGTTTCTGAGCTTGATTCAGCATGAATTTTATCCGTCTTTAATACCCTACCATGGATCCTTGTCCCTTCTATCTTCGCCAATACAGAAAAGTTTCCCTATCCTCAGCCAGAATTCAATCCCACATTCTATTACCATGTTGCTGCCTAGCTCAGGAGATCCCCCCCCCCTTCCCCCAATCCTACAAAACCATGAAAACCAAGCCCAAACAGCCTTGCAGCGCCTCATATCCTTCCTAAAAATTCACATGCTTTCCAACCCCAAATACTGGCATCCTGTCTCCCAGACTGATAGCCTCCAAGTACTACAACAGCATGCACAATGCCGCCTCAAAAAAAAACTCTCTAACCTTCTCACCTCCTACTCCCACTTTGGGTTACCATTATCTACACCCTCAACATGAGCCTCCAAACATACCCCACAGCACTTCAGATCTGACAAAGCTTGCCTAACAGACTTTTTAAATTCACCACATGCTCACTCCCTCACACTATCATGCAACATAAACAGACCAGACACAGTTATGAACCTCTCCTCGAAAAGCCTGTGCCCCATAGAAGTTTCCATCCTTTCGAGCCAGGCTTGTTAAGTTTCTTCTCTCCTTCTTCCAATCCTTACAATGGAAGCACCATTTTGCTACAAAACCCAGCATTCAGAAGCATAACAATACCAATATTGAACCCTGCCTGTCCCAGTTCACTCCTCCAACCAGCTGAGATCTAGCCACACTGCTCCCAAAAAACATCCCAACTTCTAACCTGGCCTGAATATCTTTCCCCAAATACCTGAAAAAGGATACAAACTTCACACCCAAAGAAAGAAATGCTATCCACCACCTAAAAACTGATCCAGGATCCTACCTGCTGACAAAGGAACCACCACAGTGATTCTAGGACACAATGACTATGTCACAGAGGGTCTCTGCCAACTGTCAGATTCTTCCACCTATATACTTGTAGACCGACACCTTCAACCTATTACCCAGAATCTACCCTCCTATATAAATGACACCAACCATTTCCTCCACAGACTCTCCATAGTTCCTTTCCTTTACCACCTGGAAACATGCTCATCATGCTCTACACCAACATTCCCACCATGGCCTTGCCAATGTTGAACACTACCTTTCACAATGCCCAATCAACACCAAGACCACTACCTCCTTCCTTGTTACCTTGACGAACTACATCCTCACCTGCAATTACATCTCCTTTGAAGTCATCACCCACAAACAAATTGGCAGCACAGCCATGCCAACCTGAATCCTGAATTCTTCCTGACTACCCAGAATACCAAACCACTCATATGTTTCAGATTCATTCATGGTATCTCCATAATCTGGACTGAAGGTCAGTCAGTATTCCTTCAAAACCAGATTACCTTCTCCTCCATTCACTTCATCTGGTCCTACTCAACCCAACGAGCCACCTTCTTCACTGAAATTGACCTACACCTCAAATAGTGTCTTATCAGTACCTCCAACCACATCAAACCTACCAACCATCAACAATACCTCAATTTTGACAGCTGCCACCCATTCCACACCAAAAAAACCCTTTCATATAGCCTAGCCATTTACGGTTGTCGCTCTCTGCAGTGACAAGCAGTCCCTCTCGAAATATGCCAAACACCTCACTGTGACCTTCACTGACTGCAGTAAACCTTCAAACCTTGTCCAGAAACAGATCTCATGGACCTTGTCTGTCCAGTCACCTACCACTTTTAGACACACCCACTGTCAGACCATGAAGGAGCACTCTTCTTGTGATCCAGTACCACCCAGGACTGAAGCAGTTAAACTACATTCTCCGCCATGGTTTCGACTATCTATCATCCTGCCCTGAAATGAGAAATACCCTACCCAACATCCTCCCCATCCACTCCCCCCTACAGTGGAATTCTGTCACCCAGCAAATCTATGTAATATCCTTGTCCATCCCTACTTCATCCCTGCTCCAAACCCCTTGCATATGGCTAATATCCCTGAAATAGACCTAGGTGCAAAACCTGTCCTATCCACCATCCCACTACCACCTACTCCAGTCCCGTCATATGCATTTCCTATCCCACAAAAGTCAGGGCAAACTGTCAAAGCTGTCATGTTATCTACAAACTGAGCTGCAATCACTGTGCAGCTTTCTATGTAGGCATGACCAGCAACAGGCTGTCTATCCAGATGATTGGCCACCATCAAATTGTAGCCAAGAGACAGCTAGACCATCTTGTTCTAGAGAATGCAGCCCTGCATAATGTGGCTAACGTCAATGACTGCTGCACAGCCTGTGCCACATGGATTCTCTCCACAAACACAAGCTTTTCTGAATTGTGCAGGTGGGAACTACCCTGCAGTACATCCTACACTCACGCAGTTCCCTAGGCCTAAATCTTTGCTGGTTCCTGCTCCCACCACTTTCCCCTCCCCTTCCCTGCACACACTCTATCCTCACGTAGGTCTCTCATCCCACCACACATTCCAGTCCCTACTCTTCCTTCAGCCCTGTATGTCGGACAGCACTGGTGTATTCCCCCCACCCCTACTGTACATCTTTCCCCTCCCCTCCTGCTTCCCTCTCCTTGACTCTTCCTCACCCCCACCACTGGTTGCTCTCACCTCGGCTGTGCTGAGTCCCACCGACTCACCACAGTGACCAGAGAAGGTGGTTGTGTTTGTCTGAGTGGGTGTGTGCTTGTGATTCTCGAACCAACGAAGGCCATAACGGCCAGAAGCTTTTTAATTTGTATTCTGTAACTTGCACCTTTCCGTGGCTCATCGGACATCTCTGTATTGAGTAACAACCTATCCATCTCAAAAATATTGTTGAATCCTTCCTGGAATTTCCTTTGTTTTCCTACACAAATAATAAAACTCTTTTACCACCTTTATTGTCTCATCAACTAATCTAATTCCTTCAGCATCACTTCATTTTCTTAGATTGCATTCCATTACATTTGTTTTGCTTTTGTTAATGTTCATCTTATACCATCGATTCAAGACACTGTCCATTCTGTTCAACTGCTCTTCCAGGTCCTTTGCTATCTCTAATGGAATTACAAAGTCATCCAAAAACCATGTAGTTTTTATTTCTTCTCCTTGAAGTTTAATTCTTTCACCCAATTTCTCATTGGTTTCCTTCACAGTTTGCTCAATGTACAAATTGAATAACATTTGGAAAAGACTACTAACTTGCCTTACTCCCTTCACAATCAGTGCATCTCTTTCATATCTTTCGACTCTTATGACTGATGCCTGCTTTATGTTCAAGTTGTACATAACTTTTTGTTCCCTATATTTTATCCCAGCTGACTACAGAATTTTGAAGAGTTTATTCCAGTCAACAGTGTCAAAAGCTTTCTGCAAATCTACAAAAGCTATAAACATATCTTTGCTTTCCTTAACCTATCTTCGTGGTCATGTGGTATTACCCCACACAATCCTACATTTCTACTAATTCCAAACTGTTATTTCCCCAAAGTAAAATTCAACCAGATTTTCCATTATTCAGCCTTTTATGTTACCTACTTTGTAGCTTGAAATTTAACTCTCACAACTGATAATAATCCCCATTAATCTAGAACCATATATTTTTGCAAAAAGTAAATCGCACAGAAAAAGTATAGGAATAATCCAAAATTTGTAAATTTTTAATTATATGTAACAGAAATATATTGCCTTTCCATTAAAAGTTATACTGTACTGGTAATTCGTTACAAATCTCAGAACTACTGGTTTCCAGTAATATGTAAAGGTTCTTCTTTCTCTTTGTCTTTGTCTCACACTCACAGGGAGAGTGTGGCTGTTCTGTATTTGGCTTATTAGTTATAAGAATTGCTGGATATCCTTCCTGTCACCAAACCGATTACTCTTTCAGAAGAAATGTATGTACCTTGATTATCTGTGTATAGTGTTATACATGTAAAAATGAGGGATATTTTTCTAACTGTTTGTGTATTATGTAACTGAAATGGGACTTTGATATGTGTCTGGATTTTTCCTACTGTGATGCAGGAAATTGCCTAAAAACACATTCATATCCACTGGCACACCGACCCAAGTCAATAATCTGCTGGATGGATTCGAACCAGCATCAGTATACATCGATGTCCTGGAAAGTGGAGCATGATACCACATGGCTAATCAGACCGTTATTGACAAGGATGGCTAGCGCATATAACTGACAAATATTTCATGCTAATTAGCTGAGCTTTGATACTCTGCTGCTGAGAGTAAAATGCCTTTGTTATCTAGTGGTGATATGCATTAAATCTCTGCTTGTCCATCTTGTCTTCTTCCAGGCCTCTAACCATGAGCCTTGTATAGTGGTATTGCAGACTAAACCTTGAACAGGAATTGAAGTCACTGCAAGTCATTTTGTAAATCGGTTGAGATCACTTGTAATAGAACTGCCCACCCCTTATTAATTTTGTTAATATAAAGTTTCATTATTGTTTTACTAGATCTAACTTCGTAGTAGTGAAATGTTTAAGTTTTATATCAATATTTTCTTCTTTGTAAGAGTTGGAGTGTGATATCTGCGTGCGAACAAACTGCTTTGGAAAGACGTTGTGTGGGCTCTCTTTGAGTTGAGCTGTGGAGAGGGCAGCACAGCTCTGCTGTACCACAGGATTGTAGCAATGTTACTATGTCTTGCGTGTTAATAAATAAGTATTTTTATACAAAAAGTTTATTTTTTGTTGGTGCGACATATCGAATGTAAAAGTACTGTTTATCTCAAAATCTGAGTTGTTAGTTTATCATGTATGATTCCACAGTCGGGAAAAACCAAGTGGAGATCAACCCCTACGAACTAACGAGGCCAAATATTTCTTTAGACCAATTTATGGTGATGACTGTCCATCAGTTTTAATTTTGTTAAGCTCAACCGTCAGTCGCTACTGCAGATTGAGCAATGAACAACTTGGTGCAATCGGCATTGTGATTTTGTCTCTACCAGAACAAGAACAAGAAACCCAAGAAGTTGGACCATACTATTGGTTTGGTTTCTACAAATGTCTGCCTAGGTGTGTTTGCATATGGATATGTGTGAGTGTGTGTGTATTTGTTTACCTTCCTTTTTGTCCCCTAAGATGAGTCCTTCCACTCCTGGGATTGGAATGACTCCTTTTCCACTTCCTTAAAACCCGTATCCTTCCCTTTCTCGTCTCCTTCCTTTCTGTTTTTCCTGAAGAAGCTGCCAGTGGTGGCGAAAGCTTGAATGATTGTTTGTTTTTGTATGTGTTTTATGTTTCTGTCGGCGAGCCTGTACTTTAGGTAAGTCAAAAATCCTTATTTTATATATATATATATATATATATATATATATATATATATATGTAAAGACAAAGATTACTCACCAAGAGAAGGAGCACAGGTGTGACAGCATCACAAATAAATAAATGAATACACACACACATACAAACACACACACAAACGCAAGCTTTCGCAACCCAGTTGCTTCTTCAGGCAGAAGGGAAGGACAGGGAAAAGGAAATGATGGGGGTTTTAAGGAAGGGGATAACGAGCCATTCCAATCACGGGAGAGGAAAGACTTACCTTGGGGGAAAAAACAGAGGGTAACCAAATGCACACACACGCACACATTGTGTCTGTGTGAATGTGTGGGTGTGTGTGAATTTTTTCCCCCAAGGTAAGTCTTTCCTCTCCCGGGATTGGAGTGGCTCCTTACCCCCTTCCTAAAACCCTCATCATTTCCTTTTCCCTCTCCTTCCCTTCTGCCTGAAGAAGCAACTAGGTTGCGAAAGCTTGCGTTTGTGTGTGTTTGTGTGTGTGTGTGTGTGTGTGTGTGTGTGTGTGTGTGTGTGTGTGTATTCATTTATTTATTTGTGATGCTGTCACACCTGTGCTCCTTCGCCTGGTGAGTAATCTTCGTCTTTTTTATATATAATTTTTCCTGCTAGGAATTTTTCGTCTTAATAGAAAATGGATGACTTACACAAAAGGACCGGCTCGTCAATAGACACAAATAAAAATAAAAATCACACTCAAACACACATACAAGCTTTCGCCACCACAGGCAGCTTCTTCAGGAAAAAGAGGAAAAAAGGGGAGGAGAAAGGGAAGGATATGGGTTTTAAGGAAGTGGAAAAGGAGTCATTCCAATCCCAGGAGTGGAAGGACTTACCTTAGGGGAAAAAAAGGAAGGTAAACAAATACACACACACTCACACATATCGAAACGCAAACACACCTAGACAGACATTTGAAAAGCAAAAAAGTTGGACAGAGATACCACTTGAGGCAGAGGCTCTGTCCACAGAACCGAGGCAAAGATGCTAAAGATGGTGGTCGGGAATTTGAATTATCGGAGATTGAGACCAGGTGGGCAACGGGAGGTGAGAATAAGCTGAAGGGCAAGTTCCCATCTCCGGAGTTCTGAAAGGTTGGTGTCGGTGGGAAGTATCCAGATAACCCGGTCGGTGTACCACTGTGCCAAGATGTGCTGGCCGTGCACCAAGGCATGTTTAGCCACAGGGTGGTCATCATTACCAACAAACACTGTCTGCCTGTGACCGTTCATGTGAATGGACAGTTTGTTGCTGGTCATTCCCACATAGAACGCTTCACAGTGCAGGCATGTCAGTTCGTAAATCACGTGGATGCTATCGCAAGTGGCTCTCCCTTTGATCGTGTACACCTTCCGGGTTACTGGACTGGAGTAAGTGGTGGTGGAAGGGTGCATAGAGCAGGTTTTACAACGGGGGCGGTTGCATGGGTAGGAGCCAGAGGGTAGGGAAGGTGGTTTGGGGATTTCATAGGGATGGACTAGGAGGTTACGAAGGTTAGGTGGGCGGCGGAAAGACACTCTTGGTGGAGTGGGAAGGATGTCATTAAGGATGGATCTCATTTCGGGGCATGATTTAAGGAAGTCGTATCCTTGCTGGAGAGCCACATTCAGAGTCCACTCCAGTCCCGGAAAGTATCTGGTGACAAAAGGGGCACTTCTGGGGTTCTTTGGTGGAAGGTTCTGGATTTGGGGGGATGAGGAAGTGGTTCTGGTAATTTGCTTCTGAACCATAGCAGGAGGATAGCTGCGGGATGTAAAAGCTGTTATGAGGTTATTGGTGTACTGGTTCAGTGATTCGGGACTGGAGCAGACTCTTCTGCCACGAAGACCTAAGCTGTAGGGAAGGGAACGTTTGATGTGGAATGGATGGCAGCTGTCATAATGGAGGTATTGTTTGTTGGTTGGTTTGATGTGGACGGATGTGTGAAGTTGGCCGTTGGACAGATGGAGGTCGACATCAAGGAAAGTGGCATGGGATTTGGAATAGGACCAGGTGAATTTGATGGGACCAAAGGAGTTGAGGTTGAAGAGGAAATTCTGGAGTTCTTCTTCACTGCTGGTCCAGATCATGAAGATGTCGTCAATGAATCTGTACCAAACTTTGGGTTGACAGGCTTGAGTTTCCAGGAAGGCTTCCTCTAAGTGTCCCATAAATAAGTTTGCGTACGAGGGGGCCATTCTGGTTCCCATAGCTGTTCCCTTTAGTTGTTGGTATGTCCGGCCCTCAAAGGTGAAGAAGTTGTGGGTTAGGATGAAGCTGGCTAGGGTATTAAGGAAAGAGGTTTTAGGTAGGGAAGTGGGTGGTCGGCGTGAAAGGAATACTCCATCGCAGCGAGGCCCTGGGCATGTGGGATATTTGTGTATAAGGAAGTGGCATCAATGGTTACAAGGATGGTTTCAGGAGGTAACAGGCTGAGTAAGGATTTCAGGTGATCGAGGAAGTGGTTTGTGTCTTTGATGAAGGATGGGAGACTGCACATGATGGGTTGAAGGTGTTGGTCTATGTAGGCAGAGATTCGTTCTGTGGGGGGCCTGGTAACCGACCACAATCGGCTGGCCTGGATGATTAGGTTTGTGAATTTTAGGAAGTAGGTAGAAGGTAGGGGTGTAGGGTGTCGGTGGGGTCATGAGTTTGATGGACTCAGGTGAAAGGTTTTGTAGGGGGCCTAAGGATCTGAGAATTCCCTGAAGCTCTGCCTGGACATCAGGAATGGGGTCACCATGACAGACTTTGTAGGTAGTGTTGTCTGAAAGCTGACGCAGTCCCTCAGCCACATACTCCCGCCGATCAAGTACCACTGTCATGGATCCCTTGTCGGCGGTGAGAATGATGATGGAATGGTCAGCCCTCAGATTACGGATATTTCGGGATTCAGCTGCGGTAATGTTGGGAGTAGGATTAAGGTTTTTCAGGAAGCACTGAGAGGCAAGGTTGGAAGTAAGGAATTCCTGGAAGGTTTGAAGGGGGTGATTTTGAGGAAGAGCGGGTGGGTCTCGCTGTGATGGGGGACGGAACTGTTCTAGGCAGGGTTCAATTTGAATGATGTCTTGGGGAACTGGATTATCAGGAGTAGGATTATTTTTCCTCGTAGCAAAGTGATATCTCCAGCCAAGGCTACGAGTATAGGATAGTAGGTCTTCGAGAAGCGCTGTCTGGTTGAATTTTGGATAGGACGGAGGTTTCAGATTGGGAGAGAGGTTTAGAGGAGAGGTTGACTACTGAATTGGGATGTTGTGGTTCAGGATTGTGTGGATTAGGATTGCGAGGATCAGGATTGTGAAGTTTGGGGGGGAGTGGAGCTGGAAGATTGAGTAGATGGGAGAGACTGGGTTTCTGTACAATAAGAGGAGCTTGAGGTTTATTGGAGAGGTTGTTGAGGGAGAGTGTATTGCCTTTCTGGAGGTGGGTGACGAGGAGTTTGGATAGTTTTTTGAGGTGGAGGGTGGCATGCTGTTCCAATTTTTGGTTGGCCTGTAAAAGGATGTTCTAAACTCTAGGTGTGGATGTGGGAGTGGAAAGGTTGAGGATTTTGATCAGGGATAGGAGTTGACAGGTGTGTTCATTGGCGGAGTTGAGGTATAGGTTAAGGATCAGGTGGGTGAGAGCTGTGGATTGTTCTGTTTGGAATTGGTATAAGGCAGGATGAAAGGATGGGTTACAGCCAGAGATAGGAACTTTTAGTGTGAGGCCCTTGGGGGTGATGCCAAATGTTAAACAAGCCTGAATGAAAAGAATGTGTGACCTCAATCTGGCAAGGGTAAAGGCATGATTGCGGAGGGAATATAAATAAAATTTGATGGGGTCGATGTAGGGTGACATGTATAGTATGGAAAAAAAAGAGAAAACTGAACTGAACGGTACAAAGAAAGAAAAAAAAAAAACAAAAAACAAAAAAAGAATAAATAAAATTATATATGGGAGAGATATAAGGGTGATCAGATAGCAAAAGGAATTATTCAGATAGGAAAAAATAGAAAAAATAGAAAAAGTTATTTGAGGGAGTAGTATAAGAGAAACATTGTTGAAACTGTGATCAATCACAGTTAGTCCACAATGTGATGCACAGGGGTGTGGCAGTTGTATGGGCGTCCAAACAGGTTATGGGGTGAAGAAAATTAGGAAAAGATTTGCAAACCGTGTGAGAATGAAAGTATACTGTAAGGATTCGTTCCGTAGTGGCAGAATATGGTTGTAGGGTAAAAATAATCTGACGAACGAATAGAAGTGAAAATGCATAGAAAAAAGATCGTAAATGTCGGAAGAACAGATGGAAATATCGAAAAACGGGAATGGAAATAATCGCGAAGTTGCTACGAAATGTCGAAAATTGTTATGAAATGAAAACGGGTAGAAAAAGGATCGGAAATGTCGGAAGAACAGACGGAAATATCGAAAAACGGGAATGGAAATAATCGCAAAGTTGCTACGAAATGCCGAAAATTGTTATGAAATGCCGAAAATTGTTATGAAATGCCAATTAAAGGTTATAGTAAACTGAAGTTCTGAGATGGTGTTAACGCAGTAAAATGAGAAATGTAGATGAATGGGGGATATTATCGAGATTCAGTTATGAAGGCGGTATCTGCGAGAATATGAATAAAAAATAATAAGGAATAATAAAGACGTTGTTCATTTTGTTAGGTTGGGTTCGGAAGTTAATACTGATTGTTGTATGTAGTCTAATTAGCCTGGAGAAAAGTGAATAGTAAACTAAGAAGGGAGATAAAAATAGAATGAAAATACCATGTACACCATAAACAGAAGAAGAAAATAGGAAGACAGAAAAGATTTCGAAAGGTAACAGAGCAATAACAAACGATCGTGATTGTTAGATTCAAATTTATGAAACAAAAAGTATAGAAGGAAACTATCCTGGTGGGATGAACAAATATAAAAAATAGAAAACGGATTACTTACCCAAAAGGACCGGCTCGTCGATATACACAAATAAAAATAAAAATCACACTCAAACACACATACAAGCTTTCGCCACCACAGGCAGCTTCTTCAGGAAAAAAAGGAAAAAAGGGGAGGAGAAAGGGAAGGATATGGGTTTTACGGAAGGGAAAAAGGAATCATTCCAATCCCAGGAGTGGAAGGACTTGCCTTAGGGGAAAAAAAGGAAGGTAAACAAATACACACACACTCACGCATATCGAAACGCAAACACACCTAGACAGACATTTGTAAAAAGCAAAGAAGTTGGACAGAGATACCACTTGAGGCAGAGGCTCTGTCCACAGAACCGAGGCAAAGATGCTAAAGATGGTGGGCGGGAATTTGAATTATTAGAGATTGAGGCCAGGTGGGCAACGTGAGGAGAGAATAAGCTGAATAAGCTGAGCACAGGCAGTAATAGCAACAAATAAACACACAGACACACACACACACAAACGCAAGCTTTCGCAGCCTGGCTGCTTCGTCAGGCAGAAGGGAAGGAGAGGGAAAAGGAAATGATGAGGGTTTTAAGGGAGTGGGTAAGGAGTCATTCCAATCCCGGGACAGGAAAGACTTACCTTGGGGGGAAAAAAGGAGGGTAAACAAATACACACACACACCCACACATTTACACAGACGCAAGTACACTTAGGTTATCTGGATACTTCCCACTGACACCAATCCTTCAGAACTCCGGAGAGGGGAACTAGCCCTTCAGCATATTCTCTCTTCCCGTTGCCCACCTGGTCTTAACCTCCGCTAAATTTAAATTCCCGCCCGCCATCTTTAACATCTTAACATCTTTGCCCCGGTTCTCTGGACAGAGCCTCTGCCTCTATTGGCATCTCTGTCTAACTTCTTAACTTCTTTGGTTTCTATAGTATGTCTGCCTAGGTGTGTTTGCGTCTGTGTGAATGTATGGGTGTGTGTGTATTTGTTCACCTTCCTTTTCTTCCCCCAAGGTAAGTCTTTCCTCTCTCGGGATTGGAATGGCTCCTTACCCCCTTCCTTAAAACCCTCATCATTTCCTTTTCCCTGTCCTTCCCTTCTGCCTGAAGAAGCAATTGGGTTGCGAAAGCTTGCGTTTGTGTGTCTGTGTGTATTTATTTATTTATTTGTGATGCTGTCACACCTGTGCTTCTTCACCTGATGAGTAATCTTCGATGTATAAAACGAAAATTATAGAAGGAAACATTCCTCGTGGGTTAAACAAATATAAAAAATAGAAAACGGATGACTTACCCAAAGAACCGGCTGATCGATAGACACAAATAAAA
Source organism: Locusta migratoria (assembly GCA_026315105.1). Classification (NCBI taxonomy): domain Eukaryota; kingdom Metazoa; phylum Arthropoda; class Insecta; order Orthoptera; family Acrididae; genus Locusta; species Locusta migratoria. The sequence goes on from CM048745.1 coordinate 333,582,096, forward strand.
TCACACACAAATACATATACAAGCTTTCGCAACCATTGGTCGCTTCTTCAGGATAAAGAGGAAAAAAGGGGAGGAGAAAGGGAAGGATATGGGTTTTAAGGAAGTGGAAAAGGACTCATTCCAATCCCAGGAGTGGAAGGACATACCTTAGGGGGAAAAAAGGAAGGTAAACAAATACACACACACACCTATATATCTAAACGCAAACAAACCTAGACAGAAATTTGTAAAAAGCCAAATATCTCGAGTATAGGCCGCAGGTTTTTTAATATTTATTTTATTTATTTTTTTGTATAATCGAACTTTTTCGTAATCAGAAACACAATGTTAAAGAAGTAATGTTCTCTTTTCAATAAACTCAAAACAAATACGCTAAACTGTAAATCAACAAATAAGAAAGCAAGACGACAGGTCGATCCAGGCGCCCCATGTGAGGGGACACTGAACCAAGGCGTGTTACCGAGCATTTCAAGTGTCGTACAGCGTAGGCATGTGCTGCGATAATATAGTTTTTTCGGTGTGTGTGTGTGTGTGTGTGTGAGAGAGAGAGAGAGAGAGAGAGAGAGAGAGAGAGAGAGAGAGAGAGAGAGAGAGAGAATGAGACAATGTTTTGGCTTTTAAGATTGTAGCAGGAAATGAATGTACGAGTTACACCGCTGAATGTAAGCTTCAGATTGTCTAGTCACAATAACGGACATAGAAAAGGGTAAGTTCGGCATAAATTTGACGCTGACGAAAAAAAGGTTGACGCTAGTTTGTAAGTGAGCACAAACTATTAAAATGTTCGAAGAGTCATTGTGCATTTATGGGCTAAAATGTAAATATCCCCATGTTTGCTAAACTTCATAATTCAAAACAGAAACTATGGTTTTGCTGTTACAACAGAAATGATTCAATTGCAAGGCTGCAAAATAGCCCCGAGTTCCATGTACATCGATTCACGGAAATAACCCCCAACAAATGTGAAACCAGTGAATCTGGTCATAGTAAAATACGCTATTTTAAAACGTAGCATTGGAACTCAACATCAGCATTATCTACACAGATCAGTTGTTCTGCTTCACCGCTTGTGGTAGGTGTAGGTGGTAGGTGTGGTAGGTGTGTGGTAGGTGGTAGGTGTTACCGTACCAATGTAAACGTCGTGGTAAAATCTCTCGCGACACATACTAAACTTTTTTCACGAAGACTATCTTCACTGACTACATCAAATTAAAATTGTTTGTGTGCTTAGGAAGTGTGTGTTATATACTATTTGTGTAAGGCAGCGCAGATGTGTTAAAAAACTGTTGTCAGCTTTTGTTTGCTGTGGTACAGAATGACACCATTTGATTTATATCAAAATATCGACTTCCATGGATTCCCGCGCCGTTTCCGTAAATGTGTACAAAAACGTATATGCAATTCTGCGAAACTGTTACTGTAGCATTTTTTATAACATTTCTCAAACCAAATATTCATATATTCGAGCAAATACAGTAACACAGCAATCAGTCACAATAAATCTGTTTATTAATCACAGATTGATTTCTGCTATGTTTCGGCTGAGTCATATCGTAGGTATTTTTCGCAAGTGGTACCACTTGAATGTACACAGCAACTTGTGAAACATATCTACGATATCACACTGATGATAACTAGTTATCTAACCAAAATAGATCTGTGATTAATAAACAGATTTATTGAGACTGAACACTGTGTTATTCCCAGTAGTAAAAAAAGACACTCATACAAACATAACTATCAGACACTAGCCTTTATCAGAAAAGAAACACATACTAAATTCATACAATCAAGCAGAAACACTTCACAGACACACAAGTGCCCTCTGTGGCTGCTGTGTTCCAAGTCACACTCTGTGGTGCTGGAATGGAAGGGGAGATGCACACACACAAAACCACAGAATAGGACAGGCGTAAGATATAGGCGAGTAGTAACTGCATTCGTGACCTGCATCTCTTTCCACCCATCTAGTGCCCACAAGCCCATAAGGCCAAGCTGTATCCATCCCCACCACAGCCTTGGATCCCAGAATGGAAAATAAAAGCATTTACACAATCACAAAAGCACAACTTACTAACAAATGACCATCAGTACTGGCTGCTTTGTTCGGAGGAATGCTCCCACAGTACAGACAGCTCTGGAATGGGGAAAGGGGTGCTGGTGGGGTGGGACAGGGAAGGATGTTTGGAGACAATAAGTTACAGTACATTGACACCTCGATAATTTCCCTGTAGTGGCCTATTGTTCCATACCCAATAGTTCCGGCTTGTGATATCCTGAGCCTGCAATATTTTTTTCCACTTCTACACTGTCCCCTTCCCTTTTCCCCCCTTCTCCACTACAATCTCCGTCAGGCAGCACTAGAATATCTTTCCTCACCATTGCCCTGCATTGTTCCCCTTGCCCCTTCCCTCCCAACTATAAGTTGCTCTCACTGTGGGGCATCACTCAGAACACAGCAGGTGAAGGTTCTGGTTGTGTGTTAATGAGTTGTGCCCATGTGATTGTACAACTGAGTGTTTGTTCTGTTCCAATGAATGTGGTTTTGTATGTTTTTTGTGTGAATGTCTTTGTGTGTGTATGTGTGAACCTTGACAGACATCACTGTGGTGAATTACAGCCTATCCTGATTATATTGTTGATAAACAGCCCACATCAATCACAATTTTTATTAAGAGTATCATGTAAAAATTTGATATAAATTGGCCATGAATCTTTTGAGACTTTTGGTACCAATGTCCCTCTTCATAAATTACACTAGCAAACCTGGCAATGCTTTGTAATTGCTAAATATGCATGACATTGAACAGTCATCTTAAACTCACCTACCTCCCACCCCACCACCTTGCCCTACTTTCTCCATTTTGCCCCACAACTCTCAGTCCCATGGTTTGTCTGAACTGAATTCTTGTTTATTGTTATTGCAAAATCAATTTTGTTTTCAAATAAAAGTTGCTTAAAATAAAAAGGTAAATCAGTTGCAACCATTGGTTAATGGGGTATGACGAATACTTCTCCACCTACTGGGTCTGTGAAGATAACTTACAGTGTTAAAATTTTAATGTGCGAATGGGTGAATTATTGAATTTAAATGATGAAATGAGGGTCCAATTCAACACTATAGTCAGTATTCATCTATAGTCATTTGAACAGAGCTGTTAAGATACAAATATTTCCAGGTCGCAATGAGACACATCTTTATTTCACTCATTAAGTTTTCAGAAAAATAGGAGGGAAAAGTCCACCTTCAGAAAAAAAAGCATTGTTTTTAAATTTGATCATCGAAAACTGCAGTTCCTATGGATTCTCTTTAGTTTGATGAAACTATCATGTCAGAAATTTATTATTTGTATAAAAATTGCGCCCAGTATATAGATACAGTTACAAAGACTTACATTTACCAACTGTTTTATAATCTACACAACACTAATCAAAATATGACACACCAATAGGACTACTCAAAGAAACAAAATCATAAAAGTTTGGTAATGTAGGGGGTCCAGGGAAAAATGTGACAAGAATACTCTGACTGAACTGCCAAAATAACCATAATACTTTCAACATGCCACTAACATTACATCCATGTTCTTTTTAGGAACAAGCATTATTTTATTTGAATTTTAAATAGTTCTCCTTTTCAAGTACTTGTCAACAATCATAAAAATAATAATTCACAACAATACCTGTTTTTCTATTAGGAACTGATGATTATCTAAAATGAATTGAAAATTTGCCCATTCGGTAGCAGTTTGATTCATTTCCTCTATCCTCTCTTTTGTCCACACAGCAAGAACTTTATTCTTCTTTTTTGACTCTTCATACAGTTCTACCATCTGGGAAATGAAGCAATTACATTATCTTTAGGAACACAGACGTAAAAAAATCGCAAAAATGGAAGGTCCAGTAAGGAATGTTAATAATAATATGTAGATAGGAAACAACTCACCATGAAGACGAACCTTGAGCCTCCAACACACACAAATAAAAGACACACAAAAACACACACAAAATTCAAAATTTTCGGCCGGACCTTCCTCAGAAAGAGAATACTCATCCACACAATCACTCAGGCACACTCATCCACACACGTCAGCCATCTCTGGCTGCCCAATACAGTCTGGCTACACGGCAAGCGGAAGGGATGGAAGAGGGGAGGGGAAAGAAGCGGAGGATGGGGGAAAATGGAGAGGGAAGATATGGGTGGGTATAACAAGCAGAGGTGATGTCAGGCAGAAAATGAGATGCAGTATGAAGTGTGTGTGAAAGAGAGAGAGGATGTAGAATTGTGTGTGTGTTTATGTGTTTTTATTTTTTGCCTGTTGGCAGCTCAGCATTCATCTTTATGGTGAGTTGTTCTCTAATAACAAAATCAAGTTATTTTTGGGATCCTCTTTTTATCAGACAAATCCTATCTGTAAATAATCTTCATTAACAATAAAACAGAATACAGCATTGAAGAAGTTTCTACATTTGAAGAGAGTACTTTCTAAAATCTGTAAGACACTTACCGCAAGAAGGTAGTGTGGAAACAAACATAATACTCATATTTTAAACATGAGATCACACTGTTTAATGTATTAACAATAAATAAGCAGGTAAGGTGTACAACGAAGTATTACATACACAACTGATATGTAACTGAATTAGAGAGACTGTTCTGGTTCATAAGTGGACATTGAACACACTTATCTTCATCAAAATCACAAAATATAAGAGGAAAACATATTATACCAACATGGCCCAAATGGTGCTTATTATCACACAATTGTGTTTTAATTACAGTACATACTCGAGTAATACGCGCACATTTTTTCCTGAATTTAAGAACGAAAAACTGGGGTGCGCAGATTACTCGAATTTAGGTTGGTATTACTACATCTGCAACAACAAAACAAACTAGCAGGTATTACTCTGCTTTAAAAAACAGATCCATTTAGGCCGGTATTACAGGAGAATATTTTTGATCAAATCTTTGACAAAGAAATATTATCAAATATTTGTAATATTTCTTAGACATAAAGCTTCATCGTGGTGTTAAAAAATGAGTGTTATGATCGTCATATTTCAATATAATAATAAATTTTTATTGTGTACTGCTTTAGCCGCTCAAAAACGTGGCAGATTAGCATATCTTTCCGGCAGTTCCTTTGCAGCGCAGCTAGCGCGTACAAACAGTTGCATTGTTGATGTCAGAATGACTAGTTTCAAGTTTGTGGTACCACCTTTCTGAGTAATAAAGTACGTTAGCTACTTAAGTTGGGTATTATTCGGTTCAGTACCACCATATTACCTTCGGCACTTCAGGATTACAGCAATTTCTTGCTACTGGGATTAAACATTAATTACGACGAAGCATTGCAGCTATGTTCAAACACATACACGTCAATTAGTAACAGTGATGCTATTCCTCAGAGCGGATAGGTTTTGCATTGCAGTGGAGAGAAGACAAGCAACTTTTATAATCAAATATACGGCGAGGCACTACATTTGATATTTATTTGATGAATAATACGTATATGTCGAAGCTCCCTATTACACTATCAATACCTTTGACGTAAACACATGACATATTGACTTTTACAAATATATATGATCGTGTAATAGCAGTGTCAGCTCCATTTATTTATTAACGGTTCAGATTCTATAAGCATTCATTTCAGTGTGTTACTGTGAATATGTTTTCACAGTAACAACGTTACAAATGAAATATGTTTTTTAGTTTGTATGACAACGTTTAGTAGATAAAATATGAGAATTTTATGGGGTTGGCGCGACATTCGCACACTCTGGTATGACAACCCTGCGAACCCCCCCCCCCTTCCCCTCTCACTCTCTCTATCAGTGTAGCATCAATTGTTTTGTTATTTACATATTGCTTTGAAATTTAACGGACGTGACATCCAAAGATAGCTGCCCTCATGAGCTTGTTCAAAGCTGTCGGGTGGTATCCTACACAAATCCGTGTTCCCCCCCCCCCCCCCCCCCCCCTGCTAAAATTTGGGGGTGTGCGCAGATTACTCGAGTATTTATACCTGGAAAAATTTAACAAACATTTGTATGGAAAAATTTTTGATTGTTTGATTGTATTTCTTCATTCTTAGGTCATGTAATTGATTCCATCTCATTATAAAGTCATCATAGGATGGCCTGAATCAGAGTCTCAGACTATCTTGTGTCTACACAGGCTGCAAATTCTTCTTGCACCATACAGTATTCAGCTGCCCAGTGCCATGCAGGAAGTGGCTACATGGATAGTGGAGATTGTGCGATATGGATTATGTGGGTTTTTATGTTAAAAGGGTTTCAGGAATGCACCAAAGCGGTTTTAGTTACAAAGGACACAGATAATACACAAAACAAATGCATATCTAGGAAACATCAGTATTTCAGTTGTAAATTGTCATTGCCAAGCACTAACTACAAGTACTGAAGCACAAATCATTATAGGTAGTAAATGCTGTTTTAAAGTCAGAGATAAATTCAGCTGAAATGTGTTCAGAAAGAAGAAATTATATAAAGATGGTGATACCATGTTTATAGCTAATACAAGCAGTTTATCCTGTTGTGAAACTGAATTAGACAGTTCCCGTGAGTTGCTATGGGTAGCACAACCACAATAAATTAATAATGGAGTCATTTTACAGACCTCCTGAATCAGAAAATACAATTTCTGAAATGTTCAACGTAAACTTAAATTTAAAACATACGCCCAAGATATTTTAACTGGTCATGACTTTAATTTATGCTTGATATGTTGGCAAAAAAAAAAAGTTCTAACCCAGATGCATTCATATAACATGTAATGAAGCATGTTGGGGTTTATTCCTATCTGCTTGCATTATTGAACCTCCCGATGCAACTGTTGCATAATAATAGATATGACTGCAATTAGTCTGTTATCATCTTCTTTTCCAAAACCTATGTTATTCTTTTTTATAGTGTAACTAGGAGAAGTCTTTTCTATTATTTGATGACAGAGAAGTTTGTTTAATTAGCAAATATTAATTCATGCCAGAAGTATATTGTTGAAGTTCAGATGGCATGCTAATTACTATTTCTATTAAAACTAGGTAAATCCTTTTCTCATAATATTAAAGTAGGTATTAATATGTTTCACAAGTAATGTTAGGAAAGTTTTTCCTTCATTAGTTTCTGTATAATTGCTGTTTATTATGAAGTAATTGTTTGAAAACTTATTTAAATATATTTGCATGTGAAATACTATTAATTTAACTGAAATTTGTATATCAATTTACTGAGTATTATTTACACTAACTTTTATTATAGCCAGTTGCATATAATTGTTTAATTTTCCATTATAATTACTTTAATGTATATAATTAACAATACACAATTTTCAGTGACATTGTCTGGATGACATAAATAGGATGCGCACGCGGCATGTATCAGAGTATCTGATGCTCAATACATGTCAGTTCATAGTTTGTTTATTGTTTCGGCCACGATCTGAGCCACAAGCCTCATCAGTTTGAACTTTAATGTTGAACAATTATGGAAAAATTCGCCAGTGTTGTTAGTGCAAAAAGTGTACCTACTGTGATTAATTAATATTTGTGCCACATTATGATGTACATCTCAAACTTTTGTATTCCACATATGGACAGTGTTAACTCATATTATTGATCTGTGGAATGTGCGTGCCTGGTATTAATGGATGCAATTAATGAGACTTGTAAGCTGGCCATAAATGGGGACAATTGGGCTAATTTATAAATCATTAAAAATGTCACAGAACTGCAATTCTGTGTGTTGCATTAGTCATATGTAGTGAATTGGTTTTCGCCCCAAGCGATTTCAGCCAGCCGCTACCGAGAGCAATGACCGTTGACCACATCAAGAACGTCAATCTATGACCAGATACGGCACAACATCATTAAAAATTGTGCTGAATGCATTTTCTGAAAATTATTTCTAACAACAAATAACTCTGAGACAATAATAAGTGTCAATACACATGCTTCTCATGGTATATAAAACAGATCAGATCACCGTTGCAGAAGCAAAGAATAAAGCACACCAAATTTAAACAGACACAAAATCCCAAAGATTGGTGATCTCTTACATAAACCTGAAATTTAGCACAGACATCAATACATCCACAATGAAAACAGGTCTTGTAATTTGGTAGGAAAATTCAAATAAAATTTGGTCATATTTAATGTGCACTAGTGGCAATATACAACCAATACCTTCACCATATGGTAGCAATGGTACTAAAGCAGAGATGCTAAACACAGCTTTCCAAAATTCCTTCAAAGAAGAAGACAAAGTAAGAACTCCAGAAAAGAAATCAAGAACAGCTGCCAGCTTGCATAATTTAGAAGTACTGGTAGATGTCCTCAGAGTTGTAAATAAAAGTAAAACAGTGAAATGAAATAAGTGTTCTGGGCCAGATTGCAAACAAAGTAGGTACCTTTCGTGTATGCTGATTCAATAGATCAAACCTAGCTATCAACTGCAAATGATCAGTAACCTAGCTATCAACTTCAAATTGATCCATACACAAAAAATTGGAAAGTTGCACAGGCAACTCCAGTATTACAGAAAGGTAATAATAGTAATCCAATAAAATATAGGTCCATTCCAATGATGTTGATTCACAACAGGATTTTGTAACACATACCTTGTTTTAAAATCATTAATTACCTCAAAGAGAACAATCTGATGACCAATAGTCAACATGGATTGAGAAAGTATGATTTTAGTGAAACCCAGCTAGCTCTTTACTCACACTAAATGATGAGTGCTATTGACAAGAGATGTCAAATCAGTTCCAGATTACAATGGGTATTTTTGACTGTCTATGCAACCATAATATGATGAAATCTTCATGATATGAGTCAAAAATCTACTTCCACCACTGATTATTCTTTATATTCAATAACATGAAGTGCCTCTGGTAGGGAGGAAAAAAAACACTACATCTTATTGTAGTTGCATGGTTAGACAAAAAATACCCTTCCTAAGTGTAAAGCAATTAAAGACATTATGGTCACACAAATGAGGAATTTTTCTATGCTTTGTCAAGGATTAACCATATTTTTAGATTTCTGGAAGGCTATTGACTCCATGCCCCACAAGTCCCTCCTAAACATAATTGTGTGCTTTTGGAATATGTTCTCCATCAAATTGATAACACTGTGATGTGGAAGCTGTCCACATTTTAATTTCTATATAACTGTAACACAACTGACCTAGCACCTACAGTGTTGTGGAACACTTCATGTTTTTAGCCATTACGCACAGTAAATATTTGACCACAGCCGCTAGCACTCTAGGGTCAGCACATGCCGTGTTAATATAGTTGTCACAAGGCACTACTATGTGCAACAGGAACTTCATGCAAGGTAACTCCCCTTTATGGTGATTCCTTTAACACTTTATGCTATTTTAGTATTTTTCAAATATGTCCAATGTCCATAAGTCTGTTTCAAGGGGTTATTAAAACTCCCTCCCTCTGGCAATGTCATCCCTTCACATGTTATAACCAAATTTATTTTTGAAAAGTCATTTCAGTTTTAATCCAAAATAAATTTGTATTTAATGGTCAATGCTACTGTGGCACCACTGATTTCATTAGTATTGTCTGTTTATGACATCCTATAGTTGCATTTTAGAAATTAATCAAGTCACCCTCTATCACAGAATAGGCGTAGTACTTTTGCCATAGATTATTACAATATTTAAGCACAGATCTCAGCGTTGTTTAGTAGCTAAAGAATCCTTTTTTTTATGTTTTTGAAAATATGTCATATAGATACTGTCTTGTTTGTTCTAATTCACTTCTTTGTTCTTGGTTAGATATTGAAGATATCATAGCGGGGCAAAATGCATCAGACCTAACTAAAAATAAATTTTGCAACCAAAACAATCCTTTATTCAAAGAATTGCAATTATTGGTGGGATTATTGCCATAATAGATAGAATCAGCAACAAATACAATCACATATGCTGTTGTTGTTGTAATCTTCAGTCCTCAAACAGGTTTGATGCAGGTCTCCTCTCTACCCTATCCTATGTAAGTCTCTTCATCTGAGAATACGAACAGCAATATCCTTTTGATTCTGTTTACTGTATTTGTCCCTCGGTCTCCCTCTACGATTTTTACCTCACACACTTCCTTCTAATGCTAAGTTGACTATGCTATTTGCTCTAATTACTTAAGATTTTCATTTTTAAATGTCAATGTTCTCTTATTCGGTTGAAGTAATACAGGGAACGAGGACTGCTCTGCCTGGATCTTACCTTTCTTTCTGGGTGTTGCCTGGACTGTCTTGAAAATAGGACATTTCTATTATCAACTACTAAACTCATTAATAATCATTCTAGGGACAGAGATTGAACTTTTGTAATTAAGGGATTTAGAAGAAATGAAAGCCAAACAATTTCTTTGTATAAAATTACATGGCATATTTCACAAACAGAATTCATTGACAACATAGTCTTAAGTTTTTTTTTTTTTTTAAATGTGCTACAAACAATTAGTTGGGACAAATACAAATTAATTAATTAATCACATCTCACTATGAATTTAAATGATAGGCTTAAAAAAGACAAGCATATATGGTTGCAAACTGTATTCTAAGTACTAAAAATAAACCACCTGTGGTGTTAATTCCTTTATTTCTGCGTGTATTCTTGTAGCATCAGCAATTTCGTCAATAGATTGTGGCTGTTTTCCAAGGGAAGCTACTGATTCAGAAGCAAACTTCTGGATTTTAGCAGCATCTGTCAGAATAGAGACTTGTAAAGATGTCACTAGGGCATCCCAATAACGTCGATTATGTAGTTCTAATTCTGAGCAAAGTGCCTTTACACTTACAGAGAAACACCCAACTTTTTCCTCTGTCCTGTGAAACCAAAAAACAACATTAAAAAATCATTGATTTCAAATTCTGTAGTTAAAAATAATTGAATTTTGGCTGTACCACTGGGAAATCAGAATGGCAACAAAATATTGTATATTTCCACAGATAAGACTATGGCTCAATCATAAGAAGAGGCCACAAAATCTGAGGTTGTCTTATACGATAGTACAAAAACTTGAAATTTAGTCTGACATTTACATTGTGGAGCAAAGATTTATGAAAACAAAGGTCAGTGTAATTAAAAAAAATTACAAGCTTTGTTAATTTACTATGCAGGGAAGGGCACACAAGATGACCTATGTGTCATAGAGCAGGAATAGAATTGATCATTTCCATATTGATTAATTCTACTGTCAGTTCTTGGTGAAACATTTTAAATTAAATAATTTAACAGTTGTTATTGCCTTGTATCACAAAACTTTATTTTACAACCTAGGTTTTAGGTTATGAGCCCATTTTCAAGTGTTTTACTGTATTACAGTAATAGATAACAGTATTAAATACAATGTTAGTACAATAGATAATTAAGGTTATTCTAATAAGGTCATGCAAGTGTATAGTTCCTAAATTGCAAGGTAAAAGTATTTTCTTCTAATGTTAAAATCAATAAACAGAGACCTGTAGTACCGTAACAGTTTGTCTTCAGTGGTGTAACAACTTTGGAATCAGTAAAGTACTTGAAAATGGGCTCATAACCCAAAAACTAGGTTGTAAAATAAAGTTTTGTGAAACAAGACAATAACAAGTGTTAATTATTTACAATGCAGCTAGAGTTTACAATGTCACTTGTCAAAAATAATTTCTCAGTATATCCAGAGTCGCACTGAAACGATTACTGTATATTTACATATGGAGTAGTGAAAGGGTTAAAATATTTCAGAGCTACATGCAACAATTGTGGCTTTCTTTTAAATCCTTTATCTTCTGTTCTGGGGCAATTTCGTGTGTTTTCACCCACATAATATGTGTATCGGCACGATCAAATGCCGACTTGGTGAAAGAAATTACTTTTCTTTTAAACTTCATGTTGTAAAAATAACATCATTCTTCAAGATCGGATACAATGTAGCACTATATGCACGAAAGTTCAAAAGTAGACTGTTGACACTGCAACAGTGGGTGAAATCCAGATGTATAAATCACGAAAACTACTTATAGCAGCTTCTAGTGGCATTTTCCAACTACCATTAACAAAACCTACTTATGGTCGCTTTTAACAGCATTTTTCGGAACTTCTTGAAGCTTTACTCCAAATCTAAAAGCTGCAGTCGTATTTTTATATCCCAAAAACGTTCGGGGTGGGGAGGGGGGGGTGCAGCTTGCATTCGAGTAAATACGGTAATTTCGGGGTCGTATTATAGAAGAAAGGTTAGGAAACTTGATGCATTAAAAATTAATAATAAAATCATGTATGGAGTAAAAACATTTTACACTATTTGAGTTGTTAGTCATCATGGAAAATCTAACAAAGAGAATGAGGGGCTGGCCAATACTTAATCTTAGCTAAGGACAGCTGACAGTCACATAAAAAAATAAAAAAAAGAATATGAAGATAAATACTGAATCTAATTTTTGGTATTGGGTGAGAAGATCCAGATGGAACATGTGTTGTTGCATGTGCCTTGGTCATTATAGTTATGCTGGAGAACATGTTCTGCAATTGGTATTGGGCAGGTATACAGTTCTTCTGTGCCAATTCACGCACTCCATCAGATTCATGAATGCCATAGCAATGTAGCAGGCTATGCAATAAATAATTTGCATTCATTTATAAATGACATATGATGTTTTACATGTGGCAATACTTGATTGATATACAGTGTTATTCTAAGTGATTGTCAAGATTACAAAAATTCATAACAAACAGTGAAACCAACATATGTATATACTATTGTATTACTGTATAGTGTAGCTAATAAAGCTTTTTACAAACATCGCAAATGTTCGATATGTGTGCCTTTTGTCACTCTACACACATCTATTCAATAGTCCATTACCACACACGGGTTAACAGCTCAATGGTGATGGCTTCTAAGGTGGTTCAGATGTGCTGCTTCAGTTCCTGAATATCCACTGGGAGAGGAGGAACAAATACTTTAACATATTCCCACAGAAAGAAATCACAAAGTGTGAGATTTGGTAAGAGCATCATCACCTTCCATTGCACGTCCCAGCCACCATTGTGGAGGTTCTTGGTTTAAAAGTGCTCTGACCTTTCTGTGGAAACAAGGTGGTGCATGATCTTGTTGCAGCATGTAATCATCCCTGTCGTCACTCAACTGGGCTAACAGCCATTCTGTGAGCATGTCCAGGTAAGACAACCCCGTCACTGTCTGTTCACTGAAGAAGAATGAGCCTTAGACCTTTGTGTTAGAAATGGCACAAACATATTCACCTCACGGGAGTCTCACACAATTTCCAGATAACAATGGAGGTTCGTTGTACCCCAAATGTGAATGTTTAGTTTCTTCACCTTTCCACTCACATGAAAAGTAACTTCATCACTGAAAACTAATCTGCCAAGAAAAGCTAATCTTCTTCAAAACGTCCCTGCAGTGTCATGAAACAGATGAAATGTAGAACGTATCCATTACTTGAAAGAGCTTGACGTAGTTGTAGGCAATATGCCCACAACCTTTAGGTTCCTTTGTAACACACACCATACTGTGGTTTTAGAAATTTGCAGTTCCCTGCTACATCTCGTAGCTGATTTCTTATGAGTCGGGAGGTAAATGTCTCTAATCCAATTCACATCCACTTCTGACACAGCTTTTCCTTTTTTGTTACCATTTTTGTGTTTTTATGAGACTGTCGGCAGTACAGAACTAAGGTAAGTACTGGCCAGCCAATTTACCTCTTTCCAAGAATATTTTAACATCTCAATAGAGAATTTTCATCAGTAATCAAAAATATCTCAAGATTCTCACAAAAGTAAAGCAAAAAATAATGTTAGTATATTTCATCAAAATATGAAGGGTTTACATAATACTGGCCATGAGCTTCTAGTTTGCTTGGGAGATACAAAAACTAAGGATGTGATACGGAAAAATTAAATGTTACTTGATATAAATTGTCGGCACATATAAGTAGAGAAAATAAGGAGAAAGGAGGTGTTGCCATGTATGTTAGAAGTTATCACTATGTGAAAAGCATAGAAATAAAAAGTTTTGTGTCAAGCAACGTATAAAAATATGTGGCTGTGAGCTTAAACTACATGATAGCACTTTTGTAATTGTATCTGTGTACAGGTCCCCATTAGGAAATTTTCAGATATTTCTAAAATTTTGCATTCCTTTTTGTGCTATCTGTCAGACAGGGAGAAGCAAATTATTATCTGTGGGGATTTGAATTTTGATTATTGAAAGAGTGTAACAGGAAGGCTGACCTTGAAGCATCACTCAGTTCTTTCAATTTGATATCCATTATTGATTTTCTACTTGGCTAGTAAAGGACAGCACCACACTAACAGATAACTTCTTTATAGACAAAAATAAATTTAACAACATACATGCTTCTCCTATTGAGAATGGTCTTTCTGACCATGGTTCATAGCTAGTTACAGTATATGATGTAGCTCCACACATTAACTCAATACAGTCCTTCAAAGTAGTGCATTCAATATTGAGCAATTACTAATTTTTTAAAAAGCCTACAGCAGTTACACTGGAATCAGGTGTACAAGGAATTTGTAGTTGATTTAAAATATAACTTACAAGACACATATTTTAAGTAAGTTCCATTTTGTTGTAGACAGTAGTAGTTCACGCACATCCTATAATGAGCACATGTGTCATGTACTGGCATGCCTCGGGAACAACTGTGGTCAGATTCAGCTCTGCAGCTAACCTGTACGGTTCTGTTCTGCGCTTTCAAAATGTTAAGACTATCAACTCGCTCGCCACATGTGAGGTTCGCTCAGTGATATGGTTTGACACCAAGGAACCTGTCTGATGCAGAAATTCATTGAAAGATTTGCGAGGTGTATGATGATACTGTTATGAGTAAAGGGAAAGTGAATAAGTGGGTACGAGAATTCTAAGATGACTGTGACAACGTCCATGATGAGGACCGCGCCGGTCGCCCATCTTCAATTACAGACGGTTTGGAGGTTTCAGCTGAAGCAAGGATTCGTGAGAACTGAAGCTTCACAATAACAGGTCTCTCAAACAAATTTCCTTTTCATTGTGAGAATCATGAAATTCTTTTAGATAAGATCAAGTATTCTGGTATGAGTGGGCCGTGCACCAATGGTTTAATTCTTACTTAACTAGATGAGTGCAGAAAGTTGAAATAAGTAGTTCACATAATACACAAAAATCTGTTGTTTGTTAAAACTGCGGGAGCTTTGAAGAATGGGGTCCCAATTGGATCTGTCTTGGGTCCTTTGCTGTTCTCAATAAATATTAATGACTTGCCATTCTTATTCATGAAGATGCAAAGCTAGCACTTTTTGCTGATGATACATATATTCTAGTCACACCTGACAAACAAGAATTAAATGATGAAATTGTAAACAAGGTCTTCCAGTAAATCATTAGGTGGTTATCTGCAAACTGACTCTTGTTAAATTTCAAGGGAACAAATTATACACAGTAAATGCCCATGACACCATTAATAAACATAGACTTTGGACAGAGGTCTGTAGCTAAGCTATAATATTAAAAAAATTTAGGTGTTTGTATTGATGAGAGAATGAATTGATGAACTGCTCAAAAGACTGAATTCAGCTACTAATGCTATTAGGGTTATTGCAAATTATTTTGGTGACAGAAATCTCAGTAAATTAGCATACTATGCCTATTTTCATTCACTTCTCTCATATGGCATCATTATTTGGGGTAATTCATCACTGAGGGAAAGTATTCATTGCACAAAAGTGTGTAAACAGTATAGCTGCTGGTGCCCATTCAAGATCATCCTGCAGGCATTTACCTAAAGATCTAGGAATATCCGCAGCAGACTCACAATATACACTAGTCAAAACAATTAGGGGATCATCTGAGATATCTAGGTTCTGAAGTAGTGTCATTGGCTCAACGAACTACAATGGTTTGATGTCTTTCTGTCGGTTCTACAGAGTGGAAGAAACATTACAGCAACTGAGATAGTCGTAGTAACAGAAAGTTGCTGCAGATTACATAAGCAGTTCAATTCAGATAATGTAATGCAATTCACCTTACCTGAATTTATGGCATGCAGAGCCATAGAAAGACTGGAAGTGTGACAGACACAGAGAGGGGTGACTGCAGCTATTGGAATGTTCCAAAGTATAATTTCCAGCACTCGTACGTGATTTCAGACAATAGGAACCGTTAAAAGAAGACAAGGTCAAGATTGTCCATGGGTAATTTCAGCAAGATATGACCATTATTAACATTCCATTGATACAGAATGCAAAATGTAACAGAATTAAAACGCACCCTCCAGACAGCAACAGAACACACAATATCAACACAAACAGCCCAAAATTGTGTTTGGGAATGTGGCCTCTACGCACAGAAGAATATGGTGTGCGTCTAATTAAAACCTTGACACCATTTAGCCCGCAAAAACTAGATGGAGGAACATCAGGATTGATGTCTTAAGAACTGGCACCAGGTTCTGTTCACAGATGAGCCAAGCTTCTGTGTTTAGCTCGATAATCGCTGTTTCCTCATCTGGAGAGAATGTGGAACTTGGAACAATCCTGCCAGCTTGTTCATGCACTTAAACCCCCAAAATATTATTCCATATGTAATGGTTGACATGGAAATGTGTGTGATATGCTTGCATTATTATTTCTCTGTTACAGCTTGTGTTTAGTATCTGAACCATGTGCACATGTAGTCTGGAATACCATCAAAACCACATGAAATGTTCTTTAGTGAGCTCATTGCCAGCATGGGATCACTGTCTGTGACCTGTATGAGAAACATAGATCCCTTGGGGGAAAGTGGAGGGGGGGGTTGCAGTTTTCGGTGTGATATGTACAAGAAGTTTGGAGGCTACGTTGAATAAGATCATTTGCTCATCTGCTACCTTGCTAAGGTAATCATTGAAAATATTAGCTACTGAGGTAGCATCACATTCTTGTATTTTTTCCGACGCCCCACCCTGTCCCAAAAACTTGTGATATATCTTCTTGTACTCTTTGATATAATTTTACATTTATAATGAAAGATGATTTTGTTTTTATATGAATGTAGGTATCTTTTCCTTCTATTTGAGGTTATTATACCATTCATACTTCAACATTTGTTTTAGCTGGTTTTAGTTTGTGTTTCTAAAGAGAAAAGGCTATGTTGACATAATACTTGAATACTTGTATGTATCATGAGAGGTAATCAACATTTTATTTACATCTGTTTCATCAAATATTTTTTAATGATGAAAATTCTCCTCAGATATGATAAATATTTTTCAAAAGAGATAGATTGGCTGGCCAGTACTTACCTTTGTGCTCTACCAATGATAGTTACACAAATGAAGAAACAGAAAAAAGGGGACGAAAGAGGACAAGCTTTTGGAACACAGTTCCTTCCTCAGGCGGAAAAGAAGCCTCAGAGCTACAGAGGTGGGAACTTGCCCTCAAACATATCCTCTCCTCTCGCCACCCCACTGGCCTAAATCTACGCTAACCCCTCCCCTTCCTCTATCCTCAATCACCTATTCATTATCCCTTCCTAACCTCTCTCTCTCTCTCTCTCTCTCTCTCTCTCTCTCTCTCTCTCTCTCTCTCTGTGTGTGTGTGTGTGTGTGTGTGTGTGTGTGTGTGTCCATCTTTCCCTGTTAATGAAAAATGTTTTAGACAACCCCCCCGCAACTCCTACACCCGTCAGCATCATTTTGTTTACTCATATTCTATTCTCTTTACTACTTGATCTTTCCTCTTTAGTTATATATATCCTCACTGGCTTGGCTCAGTACAAACATGCAGTATCTCTGTCGTCCACACTCCTGAAACACCACCTTCATGACCTAGGTCATGAATTACCTTTCCCTTCCGTTCCCATCCTTTTTTCTTTCATTCTCTTCCACCTGAGGAAGGAACTGTGTTCTGAAAGCTTGTCATTTTTCATCCCTTTTTTTCTGTTTCTTTATTTGTGTAACTATCAGTGGTACAGCACAAAGGTAAGTACTGGCCAGCCAATCTATCTCTCATCAAATATTTTATCCCACTTTTCCCAACTTAACATGTTGCATAGCGTGAGTGAATAGATAAAAGGACATTTACTACAACATTTTTTTTTTCAGTTTGTATACTACATCAAAAGTTATAAATTAGTGTTCACTATGCAACACTGTATGTTCTAAAATGTATAGAGGAATGATAACTTATACAAATTTAATTGCACACTGTGATTAGAACAGCAACAAAGAGATTGGATCTCATGACTATATTGTCGCATTGATATGGAAGGAGGCTCGACTTCGAACACAGCACTTATACTGAAAGCAGGTTTATTGCGAACTGATATGTACAAGCAGCATTGACTACCTCTCGGGCAGAGTGCTCTGCTATTTATACACAGACAGAATGTACAAGAAATTAGAAGAATAGTTAACATAAGAAACTAGTAGACTTTACAAGTGAACATAAGAAACATGTAGAAGAGTCTGGAAATGTTAATCACAAAAAAATAATTTTTTTCCAGTGGACGGGATTGAAGCGGCGACCTTCAGCACCGCAATGCGTGATGCTATCCCTTGCACCATAACTACACTAATTGATCGAAAATGGATCAAGTAATAAGTTTATATTTAAATAACCAAAAACAATAGGGTTTTCAATTAGAGTCAAATTTATTCAAATATTGGTAAACAGCAGTTTATTCTTTGGCACAAGAATATTCAGAGAAAGCTGATATTTAAAAATGGAAAAAGTAAGAAAGGAAGAAGGCTTTGACGAAAATTTCAGTGACATCATATATTATACTTTGACTTAAAAGAGTTGGTGGAATTCTGAAATCACATTCTACAGGGTGGTTATGCAAAAACTTTTGCCAGTGAAGATTTTGTTATCAATATGAGAATCATGACTTGCAGTTAGACAGTGCTTCTGTGATGGCAATGTAAGTAACAGCAGCATCAATGTGAGTCTAGAAAAAATGAGCGCCTTGTAAAGCTGTTTCTCAAGACAGCTGCAGCTTTTGGTATCGATCCATCAAAGGAATATGAGGTCATCTTTATGTACTAGGACTGAAGAACATGATTCATTTGGATTTGGGTCAAAGAGAGGCTGACAGCCAATTGCAACACAAATTGTTGAAGACATTATTGTTGCCATGGCTGAGAGTGCTAGGTGCAATATGCAGTCTTCAGGCAATAGTCTAGTTGTGTGATGACAACTGAATATTTCATGATCCGTTATTCAAAAAGTGCTGCAAACAATTGTGATATATCATCTCTGTTGCCATTCCAGGCAGTCATCACACTAGACTATGTTTGTAACCTGGAACATGGACATGATAAATAGTTATCAATTCTTAACCTTTCATTTGGAAACTATTTTATTAATTAATTAATTTTTTTCCAATGGTTTTGTTTTCTCTTCCTCATGTACTTTCCACAAAGTTCCTTTCTCCTACAATCACTCATTTTTCATGGGGCCCTATTGAGAGTGAAAATTGAATTATGATCATATTGTATCTTTATTTGTTAAATGGTACGCTATTAGAATTATATCTACATTACCTTGGTAACTTAGCAATTTGTTGACCATGTGTCTTTGAGGCCCGGAAGTTTTGATCCCAATCATCTGCTGTATGGAGATATTCCCTGGTCAAGAGATCAATGTCAGCAGTCCCTAAAGCAACCCATGGCTGCCAATGTTCCTTCACTTTTTCCAATTTTTCAAACTGCTGTTCCGCTCGAGCAAAGACTCCTCCAAATCGTCTGGCATTCCTGTAGTGTTATTAATAAACAAAATATTTAGCTTGAATAGGCAACGTGAACAATATTAAAGGTGAAGAATATAGACATTCATAATTTTCTGGGGTAAATGTGAGCCAAGCTAAACTTACCCAAGTCCAAAAACGTGCAGTAAGAATTATATTTGTGGTGTGACCTCAAGAACATCCTGCAGAGTGCTGTTTAAGGATTTGGGGTTACTAACTACCACTTCCCAATACATATATTCCTTAATAAAAAAATTTCATTGAAAATATATCTTTTTTCTAACCCAACAGCTCAGTTCACGGAATCATTACTAGAAATGAGAATAAATTTTGCAAAGATTTAGTCATTCACTTGGCAACTGATTATAAAGTAAGGCACTGAATTACAATTTGTGCCACAGCCAGTTTTCAGACCTGCTTCTTCTGCTTGTTAGGCAGTCACTGTATCCATTCAGCTACTGTGGAATTACAGATAATCTGAATGCAGGTAACAGTCTGAATACATCACCCTCCACAATACATACTTCAATTCTGCCTCGATGTCCCCCTACATAATTTATATCAAAATTTCCAAGGCTCACATACAATAGAACCCCAGCATTGAAGCTTATCCAAAAACCATAAGCTTCAGAAAAAGAAAAACTTGGCCTGCTAGTATATATGTTTCGAAGTCTTACTGTCATCACTGTAGGAGACTTAAATTATCAAACCATCAATTTAAATAACTATAATTTTCTCTGAGTATTAGACATGGCAGCACATCCTGCACACCAATACAAAACAATTTCATGCTGTTGGTCAATTCCCTTTGCGCAGCATGTCATGCAGGGGTTTTGCAATAGATGAAGCCCCCGGCAATAATTTATGATAATAAGCGATCTTTCCTAAAAACACTACAAGGTCCTTGACTGATGTTGGCCTAGGGAGAGACACCACAGGGTCACATTCTGACGGAGGGGCTCGGTGGCCTCACTAGAAATCTAAAACTCCAGAAAAGTGATAGAAGGCTGAAAAAAATGCAGTACTATGAAAAGTGCACATAAGTTGCATAAATGTTCGTCAGCTGTGGTGTCGGACACTACTATATCATCCAGATAATTAACACACCCAGGCACCAACAGAGAGAGTTCTTTGTGAAGCGCTTAATGATTGCTGGAGCGCTGGCCACCCCGAATGGCAACCTCAAATATTGGTACAACCTAATGGGTGTGTTAAGGACCAGAGACATTGAGAGTCAGCATCGAGAGGGACTTGCAAATATGCATCTGAGAGGTCTATCTTGGAGAAGTACTACCCACCCGCCAATTTTACAACATCGTCAGGGCGCAGTAATGGATAAGTGTCTGTGATAGATTGAGTGTTCACAGAACTTTTGAAATTGCCTCAAAGGCGCAACCACCCTGACAGTTTTTTCACAATGACCATGGGAGTTGCCCGTTCACTTGATGGAATTCGTTTTATCACCCCAGCTTTCTCCACGCATTCCAACACCACTTTGACTTGGTCACAGAGTGCAATCGGAACCGGCCGAGCACGGAAAAAATGGGGCATGGTAGAGGACTTCATGGTGATGTGGGCTTGGTAATTATTACCACAGCCCAATCAACAGCACAGAAAAATTTTGCAGATAAGGCACTTGATCAAAGACAATGTTGACTTCATCAAAAATAGTGAAACAAAAGACCGAAAAGCATCAAGACCAAACAAGTTGTCTGTATGGGCATTGTTTACAACAAAGAAAGTAAGCCTACAAGTGACAGATTTGTATGTAACAGGGACTGAGAACTGTCCCAGAATCGGAATATTTTGTTTATTGTAAATGACCAATTTTCATGATACTGGTAAGAGAGAGGGAAAACCCAGATCTAAATACGTCTGTGAGTTTAAAAACTTGACGGCCGCACCTGTATCCATTTGCATACGCAAACTTTTGTGGAAAACAGAGACATCAATGAAGACCTTATTGGGTGCAACATAAATCGCTGCGATGCAAATATTCAAATATTTGTAATCCTATGGGACCAAACTAAGTTGGTAATCAGTCCCTAATCTTACAAACTACTTAAACTAACTTAAACTGACCTAAGGACAACACACACATCCATGCCCAAGGGAGGATTCGAACCTCCGACATGGAAGGCCGCACAATCTGTAATGTGGTGCTCCAGACCACTCAGCTACTCCCGTGCGGCACTGAGACGCAATTGACATCCTCGTCAGTGTGAGAATCTTGGGTTTTGGAGGCACAATTGGAAGCAATGTGACATATATTATGGCAATGATAAAAAATGGCCCACCGCTTGGGGCAATCAGGTCTATCATGATCAACAAAACAGGAGGCACAAGAAGGAAGTGGTGACCAGATGCGTGACTGCATGCCGCCTACACAGAGTTTCCGCCACCACAGCCCGATCGCCCTGGTGCTGTGGCTGTGCATGAGCTGCCATGACCACGTCATCCCTTTGCAAGACGTGGGTGAATTTCTGCCACCTCACACCAAGCCTCAATTTGGTTGCACGCCACCCGCAAGACCTCAAAAGACTGTGCGATGATAAGGAAAGAGAAGGATTCTCGCACAGGAGAGCTTGCTCGCAAACTTTGCAATCGGGGACAAGATGAATAATAGCACCGTGGACCATTTGATTGGCATGCGATTCCTTATGCACATCAGTAACAAAATGACAATGATTGTATCAGCTGTTTTTCAAATGTGCGCCCTTGCAGCTTCCTTCATCACTGTCTTTCAATCAAATATACAACCTTTTTTCACAATATTAGGTACCGCAAACGGACTCATGTGATAACTGCCCTAGTTGAGTTTTATCACTGCAGGAAGCAGCCACAGCAGTCCTATCAACCATGGGCTGCGGAACTCCACAGGAAGGCTTCCTCTAAGTGTCCCATGAATGAGGAAGCCTTCCTGGATACCCAAGCCTGTCAACCCAAAGTTTGGTACACATTCATTGATGACATCTTCATGATCTGGACCCACAGTGAAGAAGAAATCCAGAATTTCCTTTTCAACCTCAACTCCTTTGGTCCCTTCAAATTCACCTTGTCCTATTCAAAATCCCATGCCACTTTCCTCGATGTCGAGGTCCATCTGTCCAATGGCCAACTTCACACATCCGTCCACATCAAACATACCAATAAACAACAATGCCTGCATTATGACAGCTGCCATCCATTACACATGAAACGTTCCCTTCCCTACAGCTTAGGTCTTCGTGGTAAACGAGTCTGCTCCAGTCCCGAATCTCTGAACCAGTACACCAATAACCTAATAACAGATTTCACATCCCGCAGCTATCCTCCTAATCTGGTAGAGAAGCAGATTGCCAGAGCCACTTCCTCATCCCCACAAATTCAGATCCTTCAACAGAAGAATCCCAGAAGTGCCCTCTTGTCACCGGATACTTTCTGGGACTGGAGCGGACTCTGAATGTGGCTCTCCAGCAAGGATATGACTGTTTAAATCCTGCCCCGAAATGAAATCCGTCCTTCATGACATCCTTCCCACTCCACCAAGAGTGTCTTTCCGCTGCCCACCTAACCTCCGTAACTTCCTAGTCCATCCCTATAAAATCCCCAAACCACCTTCCCTACCTTCTGGCTCCTACTCTTGTAACCGCCCCCGTTGTAAAACTGCCCTATGCACCATTCCACCACCACTTACTCCAGTCCCGTAACCCGGAAGGTGTACATGATCAAAGGCAGAGCTGCATGCCTGCACTGTGAAGCGTTCTATGTGGGAATGACCAGCAACAAATTGTCCATTTGCATGAATGGACACAGGCAGACAGTGTTAGTTGGTAACGAGGATCACCCTGTCGCTAAACACGCCTTGGTGCATGGCCAGCATATCTTGGCACAGTGTTACACCATCCGGGTTATCTGGATACTTCTCCCACCAGTACTTCACAACTCCGGAGATGGGAACTAGCCGTTCAGCATATTCTCTCTTCCCGTTGCCCACCTGGTTTTAACCTCCGCTAAATTTGAATTCCCGCCCGCCATCTTTAACATCTTAACATCTTTGCCTCAGTTCTATTAACAAAGCCTCTGCCTCTAGTGGCATCTCTGTCTAACATCTTAACTTCTTTGGTTTCTATAGTATGTCTGCCTGGGTGTGTTTACGTCTATGTAAATGTGTGGGTGTGTGTGTATTTGTTTACCTTCCTTGTCTTCCCCCAAGGTAAGTATTTCCTCTCCCAGGATTAGAATGGCTCCTTCCCCCCTTCCTTAAAACCCTCATCATTTCCTTTTCCCTCTCCTTCCCTTCTGCCTGAAGAAGCAACTGGGTTGCAAAAGCTTGTGTTTGTGTGTGTGTGTTCTATTTATTTGTGCTACTACCACACATGTACTCCTTCGCCTGGTGAGTAATCTTCATCTATTTTTTTATACATAATTTTTCCTGCTAGGAATTTTTCGGAAGGAAACTTTCCTGGTGGGATAAACAAATATAAAAAATAGAAAAGGGATGACTTACTCAAAGGACAGGCTCGTCGACAGACACAAATAAAATCACACACAAACACACGTGATTTTATTTGGTCTGTCGACGAGCCTGTCCTTTGGGTAAGTCATCCCTTTTCTATATATATAGACCCCTTTTTTGCCTGATATCCCCTCTGCTTGTTGCATCCCCACCCTTATCTTTCCTCTCCACCCCCACCCCCCTACTCCACTCCTTCCCCCTCCCCCCTCCCATCCCTTCCGTTATAGTGAGTCAGACTGTGTTGGGCGACCAGAGATGGCTGACGCGTGTGGTTGAGTGTGCCTTAGGTATTGTGTGGATGAGTGTTCTATTTCTGAGGAAGACCGTGGCCGAAAATTTAGAATTGTGTCTTTTATTTGTGTCTGGCTCAATGTTCATTGTTCCCTATCTACATATTATTATTATTATTATTATTAACATTCCTTACTGGACCTTCCACTGTTATATTTCTATAGGTTCTTTTAAGAGTCTGTCACATAGTGGCCAGCTTGGTCCAGCAGCTTGGTGTTTAAAGGTTCAGTTTTCTTTCATGCTAAAACAGATTTCTCAGTTTCTCCATGTTGTACATGTCTAATACATTCCTAGTACTGTTTTAGATATATAATGCTGTGTTTTTCCAATGTACTGTAGAACAAATTCATAGGCAATGTGGCATATCCCTGACGTGTTAAATTTGAGTGTGTCTTTTGCTGAACAATGCAACTCTTTGGTTTACGGTGGGTGAGAAAAGGGTTTTGATGTTCAATTTTTTCAGTAGCCTCCAGATTTTGTCTGTTCAGTAACCCAAAATACGGAAGAAAGGCAAGTTTTCCTGATTTTTGACAATCTGTCTCTCCAAAGCCTTACCAGTCTATGTTCCAGTGTACCTATTTTTCTGAAGTACCACTCTTTTTATACATCTGAGAGGCATCGATGGTGGCAACTACTTGCATATAGCAACAGGTATGTGTGCATCTTCTGTCTATATACTGTATGGCCTTGCATGTCATATGCTTTCCTCGTAATTAATATATCTACAACTGGTAAACAGTCATTCTCCTCTACTTCCGAGGTGAAAATGATACTTTCATGGATGATGTTTAGGTGGTCCATAAACTCATCTAGAGCCTGCCTACCATGCTGCCAAATCACAAATGTGTCTTCCACATAGCGGAATAAGTACTCGGGTTTACGGTGAGCAGTATGTAGGGCCACATCCTCAAAGTGTTCCATGTAAAGATATGCAATATCTGGAACAAGTGGAGATCCCATAGCCACTCTATACACTTATTCAAAATAACTACCCAATGGACTTGAAGTAGGTGATCATAGCTGCATGTTCAAAGAGCTTCACTATTTGAGGCATTAAGGTGATTTGAAGAGGTACTTTTGTAAACAATGAAGTGGTGTCGAAACTTGCAAGTAGATCATCACTGCTCTCATGAAAGGGCTAATCTTTATACCTGTACTGAGGACAATATGAAAATGGCACATTATTGGCAGCATAGAGGAAGTAATTTTGGGCCTACTGTACAAAGCAAAAGAGATATGAAGGGAGACCTGCAGAATCATCAACAAGTCACTACTCCAAAAATCAAACATTACTATGGCAGGATGAGAGGGTATCTGCATATTAAAGTAGGATGCTAAAACATGCTCCTTCCAGCAGACACGGGAAACAGATGGTGCTGATTCACACCAATGACTACCAGTATAAAATCTGCTCACTACTACAACACCAAACCTACAGAAAGGATCCTACCTTGTCACTAAGCAGAAAAACCATGATGTTACTGCAGAACTCTCATCTATCAGAGGCAGTGACGCAAAAGCTGTATCCTAGAACACCAATGACACCAAACCCTTGTCTGGACTGCCCGAGATACACAACGATGGGGTGCTGCTCTGGCCAATAATGGACACTACAATTATGGAATTATGGACCAGCCAAATATCTTGTGACACTGATTTCATTACTTGAGGAAGCAAGCAGAGTTCATGAAAATACTTAAGAACATTACAATGCAAAGAGATGACTCACTCAGGAGTTTAAATGTCACTTCTTTCCTTACAAAAGTACCTCTGCAAAATGCCTTGACGCAATTGAATCGAGACTTTGAATTTGAATTAATGAAGCTCATGGAACATGAACTTACAACTACCTAAGAGGGGCACTGAAATGTAGATTTGTAGGGCTTTCAAGAAGAAACACATCGCCAAAAATAAGGAAGAAGAAGAAGATGAAGAAGAAAAGAGGCTTACCTTTATTCTGTATTTGGGATCACTGTCAGCCAAAATTAGGATGCTACTGAAAAAATTAAAACATAAAACCACTGTCTGACCACCATCAAAGACAAAAGAGTTGCTCGGGTCACCAAAAGATCCACTCAAACATAACACACAGCAATGCCTGTAAATGCAGTCTACAGTACATTGATCAACTGCAGCATTATATCTCGAAATGGTGCGAGGAACATATTGGACATGCCTGACTTCGATAAACAGATAAATCAGCTATGGATGAGCGCAGCATCAAAGAAAACCATTTCTTTGATCTCAAAGAACATCAAGCTGCTGCAATGAGCCGGCAGCTTTTAGAATGTATGAGAATAAGGGTTCATGAGAATCATGTAAACAGAGATGAAGGATATCAAAAGAGCATGACATGGAATTCAGCAATATCTACAATACATTGAGACTGCACCAAGAACCAACCTCCTCATGAGAAATGGTTGGAATGCTCTGACAGAGATAAGAATGGCACTTCCCCCACCACCCTGCCCACCAGCTTCACTAGATCCAGACTCTTACAATGTACAGATTAGATTAGATTAGATCCTTTATTCACCTTTGAACATTTTTACATGCAATCAGTGTCGTCAAGATTAGATAAAATAGTAATAATGGTAAAACAAAATAGCAACAATAAATGACTTAGAAAATCCCATAAGATAGAAGAAAATAATATGAAATGAATGTCAAGAATAATAAACAATTACATTATAGTTATCAGATATGTACACTACCAAAATAGATATCAGACAACAAACAGACAGATGTATTACAATGTGTTCAAGACAGTAACAAAGTTATAGTACCATACTGTGAACATAATTATAAAATAAACAACACTTTTTATTTGTAATTTATTACTATAAGAAATGTAAGTCTTTTGTCCCACATTCAAGAAACTCTTGTGCAGAATAAAATACTTCGTTTTTAAATCATTTCACAATAGTATTCTTAAATTGATCTACTGGCACTGTGTATGCCTCTTTTGGTAATTTATTAAAGAAGAGGAGTCCTAAGTATTTGTAACAATTGTGCGTCTTTGCCAGTCTAGCATTTGGCACATCGATTGTATGTCCAATTCTTGTACTGTGGTCATGAATTGTCATTCTTAGATCATAGTTATTTAACTTTTCTTTGACATATACTAGGCAATTGTATATGTACAGGCTGGGTACTGCCATGATGTTTAATTCTTTGTAGTAGTCTCTACATGAGTCACGTGGACTAAGTCCTGCAATACACCTGATAGCTTTCTTCTGCCATTTGATAACTGCTTTTGAGCCTACAGAATTACCCCATAAAATTATTCCATAATTCAGGTGAGAATGGAAGAATGCAGATTATGCATATAATAGAAGTTCTTTACTGACACTATTCCTCAGTTTGTACAGCATATGGAGAACATGGGCTAGTCTACTACAAGGTTTATCTAAGTGGGTATCCCAGTTAAGCTTTTGATCTATGTGAAATCCTAATAGTTTGACAGTTTTATTGTCTTGACTAGGAGCAGTGAGACTGAATACAATTTCTTCAGTTTTACTGTCATTTTTCTGCAGGACATTGGCTTCAAACCAAGTATTGCATTTCTCCATTGCTACTGCCTTGTTGTGCTGCACATTTTCAAGATTGGTGTCACATGTGATGAGAGTTGTGTCATCTGCATAAAGCACTGCATCAAATGGCACAACTGTAGGTAAATAATTAATATAAACAATGAAAAGGAAAGGCCCTGGAACAGATCCTGGGGGTAAACCCTTTAGAAGTGGAAGACATTCCGACGATTCACAAGGACTTACAAGCACTTACTTTACTTCAAAAAGGGGTCCACTACTCAGGAACACACATTTTCAATAATTTACCATCACATATAAAAAATTTAGCTACAAATAAAGATCAGTTTAAGAGGAACCTAAAAGACTTTCTAGTGGTCAACTCCTTCTACTCCACTACTGAATTTCTAAACTGTACCAAATGATGCTTGTACTCATACTATTTTAGTATTATTATATTATCAGCTTTAAAAAAAATGTTTGTATCTATATTTATATTATTAGTATTATCTATTATTCAACTTGTAAATTTTGTTTCTTGACATGTTCCCATCCATGAGGATCTCCTCAACATGGATCTACAGGACGAAAAACTAATCTAATCTAACCTCATTATTTATCTTAACTAACTGTTTCCTGTTCTCCAAGTAGGACTCCATTAGGCATATAGCATTCCCTATCACTCCATAGTGCTTGAGTTTTTTATAAGAATATTATGGGACACCATATCAAATGCTTTCCTGAGGTCCAACTATGTTGCACAAACAATATCTTTATTTTCAAAAGAACTGTGTATTTTTGATACCATACTCTCAACTGCTTTGGTTGTAGAGAGCCTGGATCTGAAGGCATATTGTGAGGCACTAAGTATATTACTAGTTTCAAAGTATTGATACATCTGTTTGTGTATGCAGTACTCAATTATTTTTGATATTATAGGTATAAGCGATATTGGTCGACAGTTCTCTGGAGATGTTACTTCACCTTTCTTATATACTGGTTTGACAACAGATTTTTATACACTCTGGATAGTGGCCTTATTCTAAGATCTTATTGATTATTTTAGTTAGTGGCTTCACAATTTGTTTTCTGACAGATTTAATAATAAAATCTGAGAGGCCGTAGTAATCCTCTGCCCTAGAATTACTGAGCTTTGCTACGGATTCATAGACCTCTTTCTCTTTTACACGAGACCAGCAAAAGTTGTTTGTGAGATTACTGCTTGTTTCTGGCAGTAATGCATCTGCCTTCCTCACATCCTGCATTGTACTGCTATCTGAATGTGGACCAACAAAATGTTCATTTGTATTAACAGTTTTTGCATTAGCCAACATCTTGGCTTTTCACCATCAGACGAAGAGTACGTAACTCATCAAAATGTCATGGTTGGAAGACACTACTACCCAGCTGGAAGCCTGGGAACTCCACATCAATAAATATATTGACCTATACAATTTATAAACTATTATAAAATAACCAAAAGTGCACAATATTCAAGAGTAAGTCTTTATGAGGGCAAAGATCACCTCATTTCAGTTAGTCTTGCTTTAGTCTTCATTCAGTCTTTTTCTAGTCCATGTTAGTCTTAGGACCTACCTATGCTTTATCAACATAAGTTTTAATTAAGGTTGGATGTATTGTGTCAATATAAGCAGAACCCATTAAAATGTTTGCTTTTCGTGTAGCTGAGTTGTATGTGTGACTTAATTACAAAACCTTATTTATCTCTAATGTCCACATTATCAATGGTACATTAAATATGAATTTATCTCATTACTACTATGTGCAATTTTTTTCTTGGAAGAGGTAGTGACATTTAAAATCCATGTACCTGTTTGCAAACATTATCATAGACTGTGAGGGTTCTGGTCATCACTGGTAGGTTCTTAAAGACTGAATTAAAAACAGGTTAAAATTTTAAAAGTACCTTTGTATTATAACTGGAAAAATTGAGTTCTCCGTGGTTTCAGCAATACCTCTAAAATTATTGGGAAGAGCAAGAAAACGTTTCAGTTGCCCATAATACTTCATACGAATTTCTTCCATTGGTGGCTGGAATTGTAGTTTGTGTTGCCTGAAACCAAATTATAAAAATACTATTTAACTGTTCATTTGCAAAATCTGGCTATTTTCATCATGAAAAGAAACATGTATAATAAGGCACAAAATACAGTAAAACCAATAAAACCACCAACCGCAAGTCTTTAAATAATTGATCATCCATATATAAAACAGTTTCAAATGCCTAATTGTGTTGGATAAATTATACTTGGAAATAAAGAGACTACTCATTAAAAAGCATTTGTTGAGTCACTGAAAGGTGCACACAAAAAGACAACGAAGACCAATTATCTCACTCTTAGATTAACCGTATTCAATGAAAAGTAAAAACACACACAGACATTGGAGCACTCATGATCATTTAAATACAACTTTGACACTGCATGTCAATGACAACACTGCATCCGGTTGCAATTGTGGGTGATGGATGTATGGATGAAGGTGGAAAGGCAGGAAAAGGGAACACAGGAAGGGAAGGGTGGCAGGAAGGAAGGAAGGAAGGAAGGAAATGGGATACTGCAGAAAAATTAAATGTGTTTCAAGTACTCAGAGATTGTAAATACTGTAATTAAGAATACCACAAATACAGTTCAGTTGAGGGTCAATGGACATCTCTGATTATACCAAACACAGAAATTAGATAAATGTATGGACACAGTGATCTAAAAGCCTGTAAATATTCAAAGAAAAATTTACATATGTAGATATATGAAAATTGACACATATGCTTGGAATACATTCAGTTTTATTGAAGTGTACAATAAGCAAAATGTAACCAACAGATGTTACTTCATATGATACAAAAACAATACTAAGCAAAACAATTAATGTTTAGAAAAGGAAATGTTCTTCGTAACAAATATTCATCAACAATATTTGTAGCTGATAGACAATGTTCTGAACACCACCATAGAGCATACTAGTGCATAGTGTGAGAAATGACCACTGGATGTTGTCTCTTAGGATCTTTAATGTGGTCAGAAGAGAGCAGTAGACTTGTGACTGCAGGTAGTCTCAGAACCAATGGTCACAAGAATTGATCTCGAGAAAATGTGATTCCAAGTAAGATGGAAATGTTCGCACTGCATGCAAAAATTATGTGCACAAGAGATCTTTCATTCATATTGCAAAATGGGATGGAATGGCATCCATTCTGCAGAAAACTCATAAATTCAAGAAGGTGCTTATCAGCCAGGGTAGGGACAATGCTGTTCTATATTACACTGGCCTCTCTTGCACCAAGCAGCAGCCCACAATTCCATGAAGATATCATAGTCATTACCGATGTAGTACATCTACACCTCATTGTGACTTTTTCATCATGCATTGGGGTCTAAATGACAGTTCTAGGATTTTCAGTAGCCCAAATTATGGAATTGAAAATACTGACAGCCCCTCAATATGAGAAATGGGCTTCGTCATTCCACAATATGTTGGAGAAAAGTAAAAAAGACATGGCTGTTAGGACAAAAAATTCAGAATTAAATAAAAAGCAGCCTTAGGTGAAATTACAAGCAAAGGCATCAACATTAGACGTGGAATAGGAATTCCACTGTCAAACACATAGGGGTATGGATATATCAAAAGATTAATTGAAGCTGTGCTCGAGCTGCAGCAATTAGTTGTCAACCCACTTTTCCATCTAGCCTGTAGGTGTGATAAATGATTCACAGCATGTACACGGACAGAATATTTATTGAGTGTTAATTCTATACACAAAGATCAACAACAAATTATGTACTTGTAATTAATGTTACCCTATAATCCCCTCAGCAGAAAATAGTTGCTAACTCAATATGAACAATGGAACACATATTACAAAATTATCTCTCTGACATCTCAGAGTAATAAATCACCATTGATGTCAGCACTCTTGGTGACAGACATGTGAAACTGATTGACAATTGCATCGTAACAGTGTTTATATACACATGTACAAGTTTGTGTGCAATCGAAACATCACAGCAAACATAGAACTGCACTTTACTAAAAACTGAAGCTAGTTGCCACAGCAGCCCCTTTGGTTGAAGTGCAGCACCATCAGTTAACACGTTCGGTAATGTAAGCACCTCTCAGATCTTCTTTTACAGTAACTGACTAAGGTAGTCGTGGGCCATGGGGTGGATCATCATCTTGAACTTATTTGTGCTTCACTTAGTCTATTGACAATGTAGAAGGCTTGCAGTTGATTAATATTTCATAAATGCGTTCTCCTCAGTGCAACACTTTATGTAGACCAGTGTACAGGGGTTGAAGCAAAGGTGTGATGACACTGGTGCATGTAGGTAGGTTCCAATGCTTGTAAGTGATACGGATGCCGTGCCTCTTAGCTTAGTGTTGGCAAAATCAAGTGACATCTTCCCTCTGCACATAATCATTGAACTAGCTCCTTTAACATTTCACACGTGTGGGCCGACCCATGTCAGTCTACCTGGATTTTCAGCCACACAAATTAGTCAGAGACTAGGAAAACTGTTAAGCCAATTCCAGGATGACTAAGTTGTGTTGGTTATCAAAAGTAGGCTTGGAAAATTTTGCAGTTAAGAGTGGTCTTTGTCTCCCAGTCTTGAGGTCACAGTATATCTTGGTGTCTGTGCCAGACACATTAACTAATCTCAGCTTCAGTGGTGTTGACAGATCATTAAGGCAGTGGAAGAGTTCTATGTCAGATTTCTGTGTTTCAGTAAATTCAGCAAAATCATTTGTGTTTGAGCTGTTTGAAAGCTATGTGCACAAGAGAGGAAATCAGCCATGATATTATCAATGCCAGATATGTTCCTCATGTCTGTACTCAACAGTGCTATAAACACAAGTTGGTTTTGCTGGCAAGGTGAACAGTTGTTGTCGAAAAGCATAAGTCAATGGCTTGTGGTCTGCAAAAATCATAAAATTTGTCAGCACTGGTTTCTGGTGGAAGTCAGCGGGGGCCACTGTCAAAAACACTTGCTATTGGCTGGAGTTCCCTCATGTCATACCATGGATCCTAGCATAGCACAGCCTGATGATTATGAGGCAAAAGCGCTGCAGCACAACTCTGTGGGGTGCTGCTCATTCACTTTACTGTTGGTTTTGTTCAGTACACAAATGTAGAAGTTAAAACAAGTGGCATATCATGTTTTGTGCACATAAGATCGAATAAATGATAATTGAGTTAAGAAATAACTCACTCGGTTGGTGAAGAAGCAAATCTTAATGTAGTCTGTTTCTACAACCATTTACCAGACGACAATGCATTCCTTAAATGCTTCCTCTTTGCAGCACATTTCTTCATGGCTTCCAACTTTGCTACTTGATTCAGATGCCTAATCCTTATAAATGTTCTCCGTTTTATGTATCATACATCATGAACTCAGATAATTTGGTGCTCTTGTTGAAGGTATAGTATGAGGTGTATTCATGTTACAAGACCTCTGATTTTTGGTGTCACAAACTATTTAAGTGCAAACTGTGTAACTTCTTCAAATCCAACAAGTTTCTAGTATAACAGGGAACAGGAAAAAATGAGTTGATAACTGTGTCCACAAATAAAGATTTTATTCTCATTATTGTTCCCCATTTCTGATGTTTTATGCATGCTAAGTGCCTTGCTAAATTGCACTTTACCCTAGTATTTTACTTTAATAGGCATCTGATTTGCACCACTGTAAAATACTTTAACTATACTATTTACATTTTTGTGTAATTTGGCTTTTTCTTTCACACCATATTACCTTTCTGTCCACTTCAACAGAAGAACATGGCAAAGAGCATTCATTATATTCATAAGGATGCATCACATTTTGGCTGCTTTTTTCTGTGCAAACAATTTTTTTATAGTTCAATCTCATCCTTATTTATTTAAAATCCTTATTCACTTCTTCATTGAGCTCTTAGGCTGTATCCACTTTATTATTACTATTATTATTATTATTATATTCTAAAGTTGCCTTACATGTTTTTGGCAAACATCTTGCTGTGTACTTCTTACCCTTCATTTGTGGCAACAGACTGTTTGCAATGTGCTGGTGAATTTTATCCACTCCTCCCATTGTGACATTATAAGCAAATAGAGCCACTGATTTCACAATATATTTGTTTCTTACTTTCCATGTTTGCATTTCTGCATTGTGGATAGTGAACAGCATGCAGATGTCTCTCTATCTTTCCATTCAGTGCAGCCAATTTACCTCACTGGAATGTTGTAACCTCCCTTTTCTTTAGTTTCTTGGTTTGGAAAGAGTGCGGAATTTCTTTTCTTGTTGGGAGCATAGTAGCATACATATCTGTTAGCAGATAAACAGCAAGCTGGACAGAACTAAGATAATTATCTAGAATCAAGTAGTATCCCATATTTAGCAAGGGTTGCATTAGGCTCATTATAAATTTTTAATTACACTGACAGAGCCTTGTATTCTTCCTCAAATTTAGTGCCAATACCAACAGAAATAATTAGGGCCCAAACATATCCACTCACTGACTCATACAACATCAATGTTTTTATGCCAAACATAGCTCTCTTAAGTGGCAAATATTGGAAACATCCCAGGCCGCCCTTTATATAACAGAAGGTTTTCATTTATGGTGACATCTCTTGCTAGAACAGAGCTGTTTTTAAATTTAGCCAACAGGTAGTTCAGAAAAGCCCATACTTTATTCACTTTTGGGTTGTGGATGGCTTTCTGCATTATAGGTTGCATTGTCCAAAAAATGTAAATTCTTCTTCAAATTGACAAACCTCTTGAATGGTACCACCGCTCTAAAAATTGGTGTGGCTAATGTAGCTCTTTTTAACCTGTACACCTAGTATGTCGTGGTTCCCCCCCCCCCCCCTCAATGTGTTGTTGCCATGACATTTGTTTGTGTTGCATTTTTGTTGGTCTTGGTAACCAAAATTTGCATGAATCCATCATCAATGAATTGTCTGAAATAATGCAAGGCATCTTCAATACAGGGTTCAAAATCAATTACAGTTTTACCTGTAAAAGAAAAACAAGGTGGAGCAGGTGGCAGTGGCCTAGATGGATCTATCTCACACAACACTCTGGCAATCACAAAATCACAATGTCACACTCAGAAGAAACTTAACTTCTGAACTCTCTTCATAGCTATCTTCAGAACTCTCAGACCCACTAAATTAAATATCAAACAAATCTTCATTCTCCATTTTCATAAAACATGAGGAAATAAGAGGCAAACTGCAAAAACAGATTGTAGCAGTTATCACTAGTATGACAGAACAAGAATTTATGAATGTAACAAGTGGGAAAATGTGGACTGAACTGCCTGATTCAGAGACTTCTCTTGGCAGAAATATTTCATAGTAACACACCACATTGAAATCTACCAAAAATATCAAGGAACTTCCAAAACGCTAGATAGAACGAGTAATTTGGCCTTTTAAAACATGTGCCAGTCGAAAATGATAAGTCCAAGTATACTCAGCATTTTATTATTTCATCAGAATTTAAAAAGTAGTATACTCGGGATTTTATGTTAAGAGGTTAAATCCCTCATGAAGTTTGTTGTAAACAATACATTGCAGCTTGAAAGGAACAATTACGCACATAATAACAGTAGTAAAGAAAAATGGCTTTCATTTTTCACATTAAGGTTGTTGCCTTTAGTATTAAAAAGGGTTTACAATGACTCCACCAACATTTTTGATCACTTATTCAATGATATAAAATGTCTCACAGCAAGGAAATTTAAATTAGAAAACAAGTTGAAAAAGTTTTTCTTCGGAAACTCTTCCCATTTTTAAAAAGGATTTATATTTTTATAATTTGTTAAAGGTTGTGTGAAGAAGGTATTAATGCACAATAGTACAAAAAAAGATAGCTCAGCATATAGCCACAATGGCATATGAATTGTAATACTAATGTAAAATGACAATTCTACATAATTATGGTTAATTGCACTGTGATCCATAGAGCATGAAACTATTTAACTTTAGTAAAAAAATGATACCAAATGAAGTCTGTTCCGCAGATAACAATAAAAGTTAAATTTCCTCCTAAATTGTTCACAGTATGTTCTGTAATATACAATGCACATTTTTAAGATTTCATTCCATTACAGTAGAAGTCTAAAGAATATCTGCACAGAGTTCATCCTACATAAGTATTACAGTAGAACCTCATTTTTACACTTTTCAAGGGACTTCAGTAAAATGGTGTAAAATGCAGGAAAATGTAAAATGCAGGAAGTAGTGTTTTAAATGGTAAAATGTGCTTACTGGATCAGCCTTGCATTTTCGTAGTTTATTTGTGATATATGTACATAATAGGCATCTAAATACTCACCAGGAAGTTTATTATACAATAAAGGGTATCCTAATTTTTACTATTTTAAGCACAGGGCAGAACTGGTAATTTTATGGGAAGTAGAAATTTTTGAAATAATTTCATTCATTATAATTGAGGACGCTGCTGCCAGGCTATGTAACACATCTTCAAAATGACTGCCTTTTACTGGCATTAATTATTTATGTAGTAAAACTCCTAAAGTTCTGATCTTTTTGTATTTTTCAATGTTTCACTCGACAGTATTAGAGAATTTGTTCATGTTCTGAAGTGCAAACATATGCATAAGTATTTTTGTGACGTTTGCCTAGGATTGGCATTTCACACTATTACCGCTTTTTTGAGGTTGTGGGTATTATGATACCAAACTTTGACAGATAATGTTCTTTATGAATCAGAAATATGTAACACAAAAACAATGCAACTCTTTATTCTCACATCAACAAAGCAACTGGTTCTGATTGTTTGAGGACACGCCAGCTGCTCTGGCAAAGAAGCTGGTGGAAAGAATAACTACATCGTCACAAATCGGTGCGTCGTAAGTCAACTAGATACATACTGCCATCAATGATACACAAAATATATGTTTGATTAAATGCAAAGTGTCAAGAAACTAGACTGTGAATAATTTTTAAGTGCTATACTTTAAGGGGAAAGCCATGCTAGCATCAATTTATATAGATTACGTCATTTTTTCTTCATGAACATGCTTTCAAAAAGTGTAAAATGCAAGGAAAGTGTAAATATGATAACGCAAAAATGAGGACGAATTAACATTGTGAACGTAGGAAATTTGACGGGACTGACAAAAAATGGTGTAAATGGCAGGAAAATGTAAAAACCGGGAATGTAAAAATGAGGTTTTACTATTTCTTATCATATAACTTTTCTTTCTTTTACCTCTGTTCATTTCTGACAAAAAGACAAATTTATATATCATGAATAAGCTATATTACCTGAAAATAAGTTCAATGCTGATCTCAGTCAAATGATCATTCAGAGTCTCCAAACCCAACTGATAATGATATTCTATAGCCTTATATATCTGGTAATCCCAATGTAAGCGCCATGATTTCATATTCACAAATTTCTGTAAAAGAATAAATACATAAATAAATTCATAGCCGATTACTTTTTCTTAAATTCAAAATAGCTAATATGATTAGGAGGAGGAACTCTTGTTGCAGCCAAGAGGCCACCAATAATTAATCTCAAAAGATGGAGCAAGTCAATCACAGGTATGTAAGTAGGCCTATAATATGCAACAAATTTCACTTGTTTTCAGATTATTATCGTTATACACTGCCTGACATAGTGATACATCCAGATGGAGTGGTTGGAAGTGAATGGACTACATATGACGAAAGATCATGTCACATTATTGAACTAATTACAAGATGAAAGAGCAACACTATTGGTGTTACAGGCGGAACATTGGTGTGAGACTAATATGGTGTCACAACCACTCTGGCCACAGCATGTGCCCTTATGCTGTTCTGAATAGTGTCAAACTACCTTTGAATACTCCTCTGAGGCACATTTGACCACAGTTGTTGTAGTAGTCCAACCACATGCCACAAGTTGTGTGTGTGAGACAGAAGCCCCTTGCACTGTCAGCCAAGCTTTTTCAATGATATAAAAGTCTGGGATCTTTCTGCCTATGGAGAAATTTCAAACTGCCATAGAGAGTCCATATTCATATATGCTATGTGTGGGCATGCATTATCGTGTTGGAACACTGTTGCTGGGTGTTGTGCTATCAGGGGTAGGATGTGCACAAGCATAATCTCTCCCTACGCTGACAGCTAAAGATTGACAAGAAGTAACCTGAACACATATCCTATGGCTTCTCAGACCAGTTATAACTTCATTTATATTTATTTATTTATTTATTTATTTGTCCAGAAATCTTTGCAGATTGTGGGGCACGAAAACACATAAATTACTATATAGTATTATTAAACAAGTATACACATACAAATTACACAAACAGTTCTTCAGTGTTTTTTTTTTTTTTTTTTTTTGGGGGGGGGGGGGGACACGAAAACACATAAATTACAATATAGTATTATAAAACAAGTATACACACACAAATTACAAAACAGTTTTTTTTCATCAATTACAGGGATAAAATATAACAACATTGATGTTTCAGCAGATGCAAGAATTTTGGAATTAGGTATGATGGTTTTTAATTCAAACACAGACCTAAACTACAAAGACAGTATTTTTTCCAGACACAGACCTAAACTACAAAGACAGTATTTTTCCAGCAGGTACGTTACATAGATAAAGTAATGAGCTCTGAGTCGTGAAAGTTATACACAATAGATACTTGCAGTTACATCCTTTCACTACTGTACACTTCCTTTGCAGAGATCATGCCTACATTTTGTTGTCTTAAATTTATTTTCAGACATGTGGTCCAAAGATTCAACTACAGTGTAGAAGCAATGGTCAAGCAAAAAGGTTTTGAGTGTTTTGCTGAACAGGGACTCAGACTTGCTATTTGTTATTGCTGGTGGCAAGCTGTTGTAAAGATGGACGCCTTGGTGGAATGTGGAGTTTTTGAATGCATAAATACGGGTGCTTTGTATGTGGAGCTTGTTTTTCTGCCTGGTGTCATGGTAGTGGACATTTGAATTTTTGTTGAACTGTATATATCATGTAATACCGGCCTAAAGGGATCTGTTTTATAAAGTGGAGTAAAACCCGCCTAGCTTGTTTTGTTGCTGCAGATGGAGTAACACCATCCACTCAAGTAATCCACGCAACCCAGTTTTTCGTTCATAAAATCAGAAAAAAATATGTGCAGATTACTCTAGTATATATGGTACTAACTAAATTTATCAGCACAAACAGACACATTCAACTGATTTCAATATGACAGTGTCTAAATTTATCTACAGTACTAGAATTATTCAAACAGACTTTGGTTTAAATTGATGAAACAAATATTGTAGAAGGAAACTTTCCTGGTGGGATAAATATGTATAAAAAATAGAAATTGAATAACTTACCCAAAGCACAGGCTTGTAGATAGACACAAATAAAAACACACAGAAACACAACATTCAAGCTTTTGCAACCGTTGGCCGCTTCTTCAGGAAAAGAGGAAGGAAGGAGGGGAAAAAGGGAAGGATACGGGTTTTAAGGGAGTGGAAGAGGAGTCATTCCAAACCCATGAGTGGAAGGACTTACCTTAGGGGGGAAAAGGAAAAATGTCTACCTTGGTGTGTTTGCGTGTGTATGTGTGTGCGCTTGTTTACCTTTTCTTTTTTCCCCTTAAGGTAAGTCCTTCCACTCCCGGGTTTGGAATGACTCCTCTTCCACTCCCTTAAATCCCGCATCCTTCCCTTTTTCCCCTCCTTCCTTCCTCTTTTCCTGAAGAAGCGGCCAACGGTTGTGAAAGCTTGAATGTTGTGTTTGTGTATGTTTATATTTGTGTCTATCTACAAGCCTGTGCTTTGGGTAAGTTATGAGACTTTAGTTTAATATAGATGAAACATCATGTCATCATTACTGACATTGTTCCTCAGTGTTTGATCTTCTGCAAAGAAAACTAGTTTCAAATTATTCTTGATAAGGAAACAAAGGAAAATATCATTTTGAATCATTGTAGCAGGCATTATTTTTCCTAATCCGCACAAGAACAAAATGTCCATATAATGGGGTAGCATTAACCACAAAGAACTAAACTTCCAATTAAGAGTGTTTCCTGGATGTGTGTGTGTGTGTGTGTGTGTGTGTGATGTGGCTAACCTGTCTATCCACTTGATCAAATATATCACGTATATCCCTCAAAATTTCTTTCATCTTGTGTTGATATCGAAGGGAATCTGATTCCATCAAAGCAAGAACCTGAAACAAGAGGCATCTGTTAGCATCAAATAACTCATAATTAGGTATTTACTATTATACATACCTTTTCCCAAACACATTATATTGCATAGGTCTTGAAGTGCAGTGATAGGTTAAAACTTGAAAATGAATCATTTTCTCATATGAGTAGTGCTTCAAATGCCCTCATTCATGAGACTGACTTAAAAGTATGAACCTTTCAGAATATTAAAATTATATGCCAAATTTTAACCTAACAGTGTTATCCTTTTATAGAAAAAATATTTATCACCTGAGAGCATAGTTTTTGTCACAAAAAGAGTAAGACAACAATCTGGGTAAATTTTCTGTGTTGGATACTCTTTCATTTAAACTGCAGTACACACTCTTCACACCTGATATATTTGTAATAAATTCCTTTTTAAGTTTCTGGTACCAATTTGGCGGTTTTAGACAAGTTCTTCCTGGAAACAAGTCCAGTTTGACTGAGTTAACAGATATTAACTGTTTACAACAAAACTAACGTAGCCACCACAATAAGTAATAATACTGTTTTCAAAGAACCCAAACAGGTTCTTTGTATACATCCCTGCAGAGAAAAAATTTATTTAATGTTGTACAGAATTCAGAAGAAGTGGTTATAGAAACACTAGAATAAAATTTGGAAAATTTTCTTTAAAAATATTTTTCGGCGTATTAATAATATTTTTTTCCAGGATTGCACTGTATTTTATAACTTCTTTTATTTCCACTAATTGTTTGCAATAGACAAGCTGTTATCTTCAGATCATATGGAGTAATTTATTAAAACAGTATCTCACCCCCATAATGACAGCACATCTCAATATTAATAAAGCAGCACAGCATTGACTTTTCATTA
Source organism: Locusta migratoria (assembly GCA_026315105.1). Taxonomy (NCBI): domain Eukaryota; kingdom Metazoa; phylum Arthropoda; class Insecta; order Orthoptera; family Acrididae; genus Locusta; species Locusta migratoria. Next base: position 333,623,242 of record CM048745.1, read on the forward strand.
GCATAAAAGGAAATATGTAAACAATCCATAGCTCCCACTATGTCCAAATGTGAAGGTGAGTTCATCCCAAGATATGTGGTAGTCACACCACTAAAAGTGCTACTAGTAGTGCTCATAACACCTGATGTGACATGACTAGCACATATCAAGGAATGACCCCGCCCTTACACTTGATCATGATGGGAGCTATGGATTATTCACATTTTCATCTTATCATTATTTAAAAATTAAAACATACCTTATTCCGAAGATTGCAGTGATAAGCAGCAAGAATGCTGTTCTCTCGTGAAAGACGTTCAACAGCAGCTTGGAGACGAGACAAATAACTCTCTATAGTTTGACTGTCTCCCCATGTGACATCACCTTGTTCTTGGACAAGCCTCTCCAGTTCCCTTGCTGCCACCAGCATCATTGGCCTCTGAGAAGGTATCATTCTATCTCCAATAGTATTATGAAAATTTGCTATCTGTAAGTAAATATTAAAATATCTGATAAATATGTGTAAATTTGAATGGTATAATCTCAACTATGAGTGCAAATAATGGAAGTGAAACAATTTCTGGATTACATGAATATTTAAAAAAATTATAAGCAAGAAACTGAACACATGATGGAAAAAGTTATTTCTAAATTTCTGAAGAAACTAATAATTAAAATCTGAAATTAATTTGTTGAAACTGCCTTGCATTTGGGATAGCAATAGACTGGGCTTCTGACTGAATTTTCAGACTAACAGGATGGCAGAGGCATTGTGTGTACAAGTGAATGGAAAAAGTGGGTAAAAATACAGTGTTTGTGAATTGTAGTGTCAAAATCATAAAGCTAAATGAGCTTTTTTTTCTCACATTCAACAACTCACTGAGTAGTGTGAGGTCAAAACTTATAAGAAAATGAGTGAGCAACCAATCACACAAAATTTCAGTTATCTTCCACTAAAAATTCTAACAAATGAATGACAATATCATAAAAAACAGAAGTGTGAACACAAAAAAAAATTCCTGGTAGTGGAAATACCAAAGAGTTGTCAGTTAAGAACAAATTGCAAGTTCTTTCCATGAGTGAAGAAGTGGATTTAATATCGCAAATCAAACATGATTCTTTGAACAAACTTTGTCAACAGAATGTTAATGGTGATACAGGCTCTCAGTTCAGAATTAAGGCACACAACAACAGTGAGAAATTGAGCATGCTATCCTTTGCACAGCAGTGGACTAATGAGAAAGGCGCTGTCAACAAAAACATACAAACACAAAAATATTTATAATTTTTAATGGGCATTCTTGGCAAAAACATGATGAGAATTTTCGAAGAAAATAGGAAATATGACATGACAAATATTGTAAAACCAGCAGCAACAATGAAATACATTATTGGTGTCAACATAAATGACAAAATGCCCATGTTGTATGTATAGTGAGTGCAAACAATATTGCAAAAAAATGAAGCAAATAACTGCCAAACAAAGCTTAAAAAAAGTCCTGGAACATAATAAACAATGAAATACAATAAAATGTCTGTCTAGGTGTGTTTGCGTTTCGATATGTCTGAGTGTGTGTGTATTTGTTTACCTTCCTTTTTTTCCCCAAGGTAAGTCCTTCCACTCCTGGGATTGGAATGACTCCTTTTCCACTTCCTTAAAACCCATATCCTTCCCTTTTCCCTCCCCTTTTTTTCCTCTTTTCCCTGAAGAAGCTGCCAGTGGTGGCGAAAGCTTGTATGTGTGTTTGTGTGTGATTTTATTTATTTTATTTGTTTCTATCGATGAGCCAGTCCTTTTGGTAAGTCACCTCTTTTCTATTTTTATTTTTGTTTATCCCACCGGGAAAGTTTCCCTCTATAAAATACAATAGTTGCACACAGATATGATTTAATGTACAGTACTGGTCATGTGTAAACAAATAAAGTTGAAAAACTAACATAAAAATAAAACAGTTGACTTCATTGTTCAGAAAATGCAGAATACTTGATATAGGCAAATTGGACTGATGCCAGCAAATCAGGCATGGAAAGTATCTAAGAAGGAAAAAACGATTTATATAATGATAAATAAAATTATTGGGTGAAGAGAAAGTGAATAGCAAAATTTGACATATGGGACCAATCTCAGCAGCAAAAGTAGCATCATCAGCAATAGCATCAGAAGAAGCAGCACGGAATCATCAGTGGCAGAACCAACAGCTGAAACTAACACACACAGCAGAAGAAGCAGCAGAAGCCAGTGGCAGCACTAGGAACCAGCAGCTGAAACATCAACACATGCTGCAGAAACTCAGCATTTTTATGCCAAATAACATGAGAGATGGATTCCAGCTATGTGAAACATCTCTCTGATGTGTTCCATATGAGTCACCACACCTCAAGCAGCACTAACAACTAGTGTACTGAAAGATGCCACTCTTAACCAACATCATGCAAATGCAGAGCTGAACAAAAATCAAACTGTCTATGTTCCATCAAAATATATGCAGTCTAACGAATAACATAGACGAGTTGTTAATAAATGTAAAAGACAACTGAGAAAGTTTCATATGTTAAGAATGGAATCTAAATGCTACAGATTGGAAACACTACTTTAGCTTACTGCTGGTCTATTATGGAAAAGGGTGGAGTTGCAATTTTTGTTAAAAATAATGTAGTATATAAAGCTCTATAGACTTAAGCAAATACTCTGCTGAAGAGTATTTTGAGGTGCGAGGCACTGGGTTAACAGCAGAGAGTGCAACAGTTATTGTGCTATTTACTGGGCACCTGTTGAGAGTCTAGATGTATTTCTGAGACAAATTGAATTTACTATGTAGTAAAACTAAATAATAAAATATTGTATTGGATGCCTTCAAAGTGGATTTTAGTAGAAATTAGAAACAAAACAGACTTTTAAAACCTAATGTGCAGTTACAACTTACTATCAGTGGTGGACACTCTATCTATATGAACTGCCAGTTCTGTTACTTTAATAGAGAACACATTTTTAGATAAGGATATTGCTCCTTAACATAGCAATAAAGTGCCAATGGGTAGAAAATCGTTCTTGAAAAAGAGAAATTTGTTAACATCAAATATTGATTTAAGCCTAAGGAAGTCCTTTCTGAAGGCATTTATGTGTAGTGTTGCCTTGTATGGTAGTGAAATATGGACGATAAACAGTGCGGACAGGAAGAGGATAGAGGCTTTTGAACTGTGGTGCTACCGAAGAATGATGAAGATTAGGTAGGTGGGTCGTGTAACTAATGAGGAGGTACTGAACAGAATTGGGGACAAAAGGAATTTCTGGCATACCTTGACTAAAAGAATGGTTCGATTGGTTCGACACATTTTTGGATATCAAGGAATTGTGAATTTAGCTTTGTAGGGAAGTGTGTGGGGTAAAAACTGCAGAGGAAGACTGTTGTTGTGGTCTTCAGTCCAGAGACTGGTTTGATGCAGCTCTCCACCCTACTCTATCCTGAGCAAGCCTTTTCATCTCCTCATAAGAACGACAACCCACATCCACTTGAATCTGCTTACTATACGCGTCTCTTGGTCTCCCTCTGCGATTTTTACCCCACACACTTCCCTCCAAAGCTAAATACACAATTCCTTGGTGTCTAAGAATGTGTCCTACCAATCTATCCCTTCTTTTAGTCAAGGTATGCCAGAAATTTCTTTTCTCCCCAATTCGGTTCAGTACCTCCTCATTACTTACGCGATCCACCCACCTAATCTTCAGCATTCTTCTGTAGCACCACATTTCAAAAGCCTCTATCCTCTTTCTGTCCACACTGCTTATCGTCCATGTTTCACTCCCATACAAGGCAACACTCCATACAAATGCCTTCAGAAAGGACTTCCTTAGGCTTAAATCAATATTCGATGTTGACAAATTTCTCTTTTTCAAAAAGGCCTTTCTACCCATTGCCATTCTGCATTTTATATCATCTGTACTGCGACCATCATTTGTTATTTTACTGCCCAAGTAACAAAACTCATCTACCTCCTTTATTGTTTCGTTACCTAATCTAATTCCTTCAGCATCACCTGATTTTCTTACACTGCACTCCATTACCCTAGTTTTACTCTTGTTAATGTTCATCTTATCTGCACCTTTCGGCACACTGTCCATTCCGTTCAACTGCTCTTCCAGGTCCTTTGCTGTATCTGACAGAATTACTATGTCGTCAGCAAAACGCAATGTTTTTAATTCTTCACCCTGAACTTTAATTCCTTCTCCAAATTTCTCCTTGCTTTCCTTTATAGCTTGCTCAATGTACAAATTGAACAACATTGGGGAAAGGCTACAACCCTGTCTTACTCCCTTTCCAACCACTGCATCCCTTTCATGCCCTTCAACTCTGACAACCGCTGTCTGGTTTTTGTACAAGTTGTAAATAACCTTACGCTCCCTATATTTTACTCCTGCTTGCTTCAGAACTTGAAAGAGTTTATTCCAATCAACATTGTCAAAAGCCTTCTCCAAATCTACAAAAGCTAGAAATGTAGGTTTGCCTTTTCTTAATCTATCTTCTAGGATAAGCCGTAAAGTGAGTATTGCCTCCCGTGTTCCTACATTTCTCCTGAACCCAAACTGATCTTCCCCGAGGTCGGCTTCTACCAGCTTTTCCATCCTTCTGTATATAATTCGTGTTAATATTTTGCAACCATGACTTATTAAACTGATGGTTCTGTAGTTTTCACACCTGTCTGCACCTGCTTTCTTTGGAATGGGGATTATAACATTTTTCTTAAAGTCTGAGGGTACTTCACCTGTCTCATACATCTTACACACAATGTGAAACAATCTTGTCATGGCTGGTTCTCCCAGAGACTTCAGTAGCTCTGACGGAATATCATCTACTCCAGGGGCATTGTTTCGACTTAGATCTTTCAGTGCTCTGTCAAATTCATCTCTCAGAATAGTATCTCCTATTTCATCATCATCTACATCCTCTTCCCTTCCTACAATAGTGTCTCGAAGTTCATTTCCTTTGTAGAGCCCCTCTATATACTCTTTCCACGTTTCAGCTTTCCCTTCTTTGCTGAGAACTGGTTTTCCATCAGTGTCCTTGATATTCATAGAGCTGTTTTTCTTATCGCCAAATGTTTCTTTTATTTTCCGGTAGGCTGTATCTATTTTTCCCCTATTTATACATTCTTCTACATCCTTGCATTTGCCTTCTAGCCATTCCTGCTTAGCCATTTTGCACTTCCTGTCAATCTCATTTCTTAGTTGTCTGTACTCCATTTTGCCTGTTTCATTTACTGCATTTTTATACTTTCTCCTTTCATCGATTAAATTTAGTATCTCCTGTGATATCCAAGGATTCTTTGTAGGTCTTGCCTTCCTACCTATTTTGTCCTCTGCTGCCTTCACTATTTCATCTCTCAATTTTACCCATTCCTCCTCAACTGTTTTATTTTCCCCCGTTTCTGTCAATTGTTGCCTAAAGCTCCCTCTGAAATTCTTAAGAACCTCAGGTTCCTTCAATTTATCTAGGTCCCATCTCCTTATTTTCCTACCTTTCTGTAGTTTCTTCAGTTTCAGCCTACAGTTCATAACCAACAAGTTATGGTCAGAGTCTATGTCTGCCCCTGGGTATGTCCTACACTTCAAAACCTGGTTCCGAAATCTATGTCTTACCATTATAAAATCTATCTGGTATCTCCCGGTGTCTCCTGGTCTCTTCCACGTATACAACCTTCTTTTGTGATTCTTAAACCAGGTGTTTGTTATAACTAAATTATGTTCCGTGCAAAATTCTACCAGGCGGCTTCCTCTTTCATTCCTTTTGCCCAGACCATATTCACCCACTATCTTCCCTTCCCTTCCTTGTCCTACTACCGAATTCCAGTCTCCCATAACAATTAAGTTTTCCTCTCCCTTAATTGTCTGAATAATTTCCTTTAGCTCCTCATATATTTCTTCGATCTCCTCATCATCGGCAGAGCTAGTTGGCATATAAACCTGTACTACTGTTGTCGGTGTTGGCTTCGTATCTATCTTTACAATGATAATGCGATCACTGTGCTGGTCATAGTAGTTTACCCGCATTCCTATTTTCTTATTCATTATCAATCCTACTCCTGTGATACCCCCAACTGATTTTGTATTTATAATCCTGTACTCACCTGACCAGAAATCCTGTTCATCCTGCCACCGAACTTCACTAATCCCCACTATATCTAACTTCAACCTATCCATTTCCCTTTTTAAATTTTCTAATTTTCCTACTCGATTAAGGGATCTAACATTCCACGCTCCGACCCGTAGAATGCCAGTATTGTCTTTCCTGATGATCACATCCTCCTGAGTAGTCCCCGCCCGGAGATCCGAATGGGGGACTATTTTACCTCCGGAATATTTTACCCGAGAGGATGCCATCATCATATGTTCATACAGTAAAGCTGCATGTCCTTGGGAAAAATAACGGCTGTAGTTTCCCCTTGCTTTCAGCCATTCGCAGTAGCTGTGTGGCAAAGCCACATTAGCTGATGTTACAAGGCCAGCTCAGTCAATCATCCAGACTGTTGCCCCTGTAACTACTGAAAAGGCTGCTGCCCCTCTTCAGGAACCACACGTTTGTCTGGCCTCTCCACAGATACCCCTCCGCTGTGGTTGCACCTACGGTACGGCTAACTGTATCGTTGAGGCACGCAAGCCACCCCACCTCGGCAATGTCTGTGGTTCATGGGAGTGGGAGGAAGACTAAGAGATGGATACAGTAAGCAGATTCATAAGATGTAGGTTGCCACTCTTACGTGAAGTTGAAGAGGCTTGCTTAGGATAGGGTATTGTGGAAAGCTGCATCAAACCGGTCTCCGGACTGAAGACAACAACATATGTTTCATGGCTTTGGCATTATACTTTCCTGATAGGGAATTTGTACACTTATGTGTGCTTTTGCAATTCCAATTAAAACTGCATTTCTCAGGTTATCGACCTATCTGCATCTACATACACACTCAGCAAGCCTCTGTTTGATGCATGGTGCAGGGAATCATTACTAGTCATAGCCTTTCCTGTTACACTCACAAACAGAATAAGGGAATTGTCTATAAGTTTCCATATGAGCCCTCATTTCTATACATTAGTTATGAGTGCCTTAAGCAATATTTATATGGTTTCAGTACAATCATTTTGCAGATGATGTCAAGCATAAGTTTCCTAAATTTCCTTAATAGTGCCTTCTGAAAAGATGTCATCTTTATTCCATGGATTTCTATTTCAGTTCATGAAGAATTTCTATAATGCTTGCAAACTGCTCGAACCTACCAGTAAGAACTCCTGCAGCCAATAGAACACAACCAACCATTCGTATTCCTTGCAAGCAACCTTACATGCTATTAGTGCATTCCATTTCACGTCACTTGAAATGTTACATCTACATCAGGCATGGCCAAACACTGCCTCGCGGGTGCAAGCATCCTCGCCGCACCTGCAGGCAGTGTGTGCAGCGACATGTGGGGCAGAGCGGCCAGCAGGAAGAGGAAAAACAATATGTATTTCTGCTAATCACATGAATACTGCATAATGTGCTTATTTCATTAAAGAATGAAGTTATTCCTTTGGCGAATAAAAAGAAAGGTAGAAAATATATATTAGTGCTAAAATCCCGATTATAAAAGTACTCTACGACTTGCCATCTCCACTTAGTAGTCTCACTGTGTTAAAAAAATATTCCTTCCTTCCTTTCCCCCTTGCAGCGTTTGGCATATAGCCATCTCACTCCCACTCATGCTGCAGGCATTGCACTGGTGGGGGAAGTAGTGCGCCCATCAAAATGGCTCATGCCCAAAGTGCACTATCATCTTTTCAGAGAAACTGGGAGGATATGCACCTAAAACCAATCTTTTCTTGTTAGTTTTTTATCTGTGTTTAAACAAATATTTACTTGTAAGAATGAGACTCTGTAGCCCATCCTTTCTTCTTCCCTTCTCTCCCACCTGATGAAGGAACTGTGTTCCGAAAGCTTGTCCTATTGTCCCCTTTTTTCTCTTTTTTCATTTGTGTTACTATCGGCGGTACAGCACAAAGGTAAGTACTGGCCAGCCATTCTATCTCATTTCAACATTATTTATGATACTAGTTCATTTAAGAAACATAAAACTGTGCGCCTCGGTTGCACAGTGGTAGAGTGCCAGACTACAAATCCAAAGGTCGCAGGTTCGATCCCTGCCAGGGCCTAGGATTTTTATCTGTCACTTTCCACTTCTTTCACCTCTGGCAGTATTGCTCATGTGCTCATGTGAAAAATACCGAGTAGCACCGTGGCTCAGAATCCACGTTAAACTGTAGGTCCCCCTATAACTGGCTGGGTAAGTCAGTTCGAAGGTCAGAGGAAGGCAACGGCATACCACCTCCAAACAGGACCATGGGTAGTAAAGCACTGTGGTGTTCAAACCAATCTTCAGATTGTTGACTGCTTTACCTTTAAATCTTTCAAATAAGCCTATTGTATACATGACGAGTGTGCATGTACAATACTTATAGAAATTTTGATCACAAAATTACTAAGTTTTTCTACAATTCGTGTTTTGGTTATTTTCTAAAGTTTTGCGAAGTGATTCTGCCATACAAATACTAATTGTTACCTAAACAGTAAATGATTTGTTTGTTTTAGCGTTCTTCGCCCACACTGCGCTTCCTCTGTTACTTTGTTTAGTTGGATCTGATGGTGGGACAGTTCAGCACAGAGCAGTGCTATGAGGTCTCACTCTTTCCGCAGCTATCTCTCTCGCTCCACTGCCAACACTAGCGACACACGGTTGCGGCTGGGATGGTGAACTGCAGAGTACTACACCTGCAGGGCGTGGGAGCACCTGCCGGGCGGAAATGTTGGCCATGCCTGATCTATATATTAATTAATGTCAGCAAGTCAAGTAGCACAGTACTAACATTGCATTTGAATACAGAAGGATTGTTTTTCCAACTTATCCATGTTAACTTGATTTTTTTTTACAAGCTGCCATTCACCGGATCACCTAGAAATAGTGTTCAAGTCATCTTGTATCCCCCAACCATTACTCAATGATGACACCTAGGAATATTTAGTCTTTAGTGTTGTTGTTGTTGTTATGGTCTTCAGTCCGGAGACTGGTTTGATGCAGCTCTCCACCCTACTCTATCCTGATCAAGCCTTTTCATCTCCTCATAAGAACGGCAACCCACATCTACTTGAATCTACTTACTATATGCGTCTCTTGGTCTCCCTCTGCAATTTTTACCCTACACACTTCCCTCCAATGCTAAATTTAGGATTCCTCAATGTCTAAGAATGTGTCCCACCAAGCGATCCCTTCTTTTAGTCAGGGTATGCCAAAGATTCCTTTTCTCACCAATTCTATTCAGTACCTCTTCATTAGTTATGCGATCTACCCACCTAATCTTCAGCATTCTTCTGTAGCACCACATTTCAAAAGCATCTACTCGCTTCCTGTCTGCACTGGTTATCGTTCATGTTTCACACCCGTACAAGGCCACACTCCACACAAATGCCTTCAGAAAAGACTTCTTTACACTTAAATTAATATTCGATGTTAGCAAATTTCTCTTTTTCAAAAATGCTTTCCTTCCCATTGCCATTCTGCATTTTATATCCTCTGTACTGCGACCAACGCATGTTATTTTACTACCCAAGTAACAAAACTCATCTACCACCTTCATTGTTTCATTACCTAATCTAATTCCTTCAACATCAACTGATTTTCTAAGACTGCATTCCATTATCTTAGTTTTGCTCTTGTTAATGTTCATTTTATACGCTCTCTTCAACACACTGTCCATTCCATTCAACTGCTCTTCCAGGTCCTTTGCTGTCTCTGACAGAATTACAATGTCATCAGCAAAATGCAGTGTTTTTATTTCTTCTCCCTGAACTTTAATCCCTATTCCAAATTTTTCCTTGCTTTCCTTGACCGCCTGCTCGATGTACAAATTGAATAACATCGGAGAAAGGCTACAACCCTGTCTTACTCCCTTCCCAACTAATGCTTCCCTTTCATGCCCTTCGTGTCTAATAACTGCAGTTTGGCTTTTGTACAAGTTGTAAATAACCCTCATTTCTCTGTATTTTACCCCTGCTGACTTCAGAATTTGAAAGAGTGTATTCCAACAGCATTGTCAAAAGCTTTCTTCAAATCTACAAAAGCTAAAAATGTAGGTTTGCCTTTTCTTAATCTATCTTCTAAGATAAGTCGTAAAGTGAGTATTGCCTCCCATGTTCCTACATTCCTGCTGAATCCAAACTGATCTTCCCCGAGGTCAGCTTCTACCAGCTTTTCCATTCTCCTGTAGATAATTTGTGTTAAAATTTTGCAACCATGACTTATCAAACTGATGGTTCTGTAATTTTCACACCTGTCTGCACCTGATTTCTTTGGAATGGTGATTATAACATTTTTCTTAAAGTCTGAGGGTATTTCGCCTGTCTTATATATTCCACACACCAGTTCAAACAGTTTTGTTATGGCTGGTTCTCCCAGGGACTTTAGTAGCTCTGAGAGTATATCATCTACTCATGGGGCCTTGTTCCAACCTAGGTCTTTCAGGGCTCTGTCAAATTCATCTCTCAGTATAGTATTTCCTATTTCATCTTGATCTACTTCCTCTTCCCTTCCTACAACATCGTCTCAAGTTCATTTCCTTTATAGAGCTGCTCTATGTACTCTTTCCACCTTTCAGCTTTCCCTTCTTTGCTGAGAACTGGTTTTCCATCTGAGTTCTTGATATTCAAGCAGTTTCTTTTCTTGTCCCCAAATGTCTCTTTTATTTTCCTGTAGGCGGTATCTACTTTTCCCCTTCTTATACATTCTTCTACAGATTTGCATTTGGCTTCTAGCCATTCCTGCTTAGCCATTTTGCACTTCCTGTCAATCTCATTTCTTAGTCGTCTGTATTCCATTTTGCCTGTTTCATTTACTGCATTTTTATATCTTCTCCTTTCATCAATTAAATTTAGAATTTCCTGTGATATCCAAGGATTTTTTATAGGTCTTGTCATTCTACCAATATTGTTCTCTGCTGTCTTCACTATTTCATCTCTCAATGCTACCCATTCCTCCTCTACTGTTTTATTTCCCCCTGTTTCTGTCAATTGTTGCCTAAATCTCACTCTGAAATTCTCCAGAACTTCACGTTCCTTCAATTTATCTAAGTCCCATCTCCTTATTTTCCTACCTTTCTGCAGTTTTTTTCAGTTTCAGCCTACAGTTCATGACATCTCCTTATTTTCCTACCTTTCTGCAGTTTTTTTCAGTTTCAGCCTACAGTTCATGACTAACAAGTTATGGCCAGAGTCTATATCTGCCCCTGGGTATGTTTTACAGTTTAAAACCTGGTTCCAGAATCTATGTCTTACAATTATAAAATCTATCTGATACCTTCCGGTGTCTCCTGTCTCTTCCACGTATACAACCTTCTTTTGTGATTCTTAAACCACGTGTTTGTTATAGCTAAATTATGTTCCGTGCAAAATTCTACCAGGCGGCTTCCTCTTTCATTCCTTTTGCCCAGACCATATTCACCTACTATCTTCCCTTCCCTTCCTTGTCCTACTACTGAATTCCAATCTCCCATAACAATTAAGTTTTCCTCTCCCTTAACTGTCTGAATAATTTCCTTTAGCTCCTCATATATTTCTTCGATCTCCTCATCATCGGCAGAGCTAGTTGGCATATAAACCTGTACTACTGTGGTCGGTGTTGGCTTTGTATCTATCTTGACAATGATAATGCGATCACTGTGCTGGTCATAGTAGTTTACCCGCATTCCTATTTTCTTATTCATTACCAGTCCTACTCCTGTAATACCCCCAACTGATTTTATATTTATAATCCTGTACTCACCTGACCAGAAATCCTGTTCATCCTGCCACCGGACTTCACTAATCCCCACTATGTCTAACTTCAACCTATCCATTTCCCTTTTTAAATTTTCTAATTTTCCTACCTGATTAAGGGATTTAACATTCCACGCTCCGATCCGTAGAATGCCAGTATTGTCTTTCCTGATGACAACATCCTCCTGAGTAGTCCCCGCCCGGAGATCCGAATGGGGGTCTATTTTACCTCCGGAATATTTTCCCCGAGAGGATGCCATCATCATATTTTCATACAGTAGAGCTTCATGTCCTTGGGAAAAGTAACAGCTGTAGTTTCCCCTGGCTTTCAGCCGTTCGCAGTAACTGTGTGGCAAAGTCACATTAGCTGATGTTACAAGGCCAGCTCAGTCAATCATCCAGACTGTTGCCCCTGTAACTACTGAAAAGGCTGCTGCCCCTCTTCAGGTACCACACGTCTGGCTGGCCTCTCCACAGATACCCCTCCGCTGTGGTTGCACCTACGGTACGGCTATCTGCATCGTTGAGACACGCAAGCCACCCCACCTCGGCAATGTCTGTGGTTCATAGTCTTTAGTACAAAAGTTTATATGTTGTACATCAATAATCAAAAACAATCACGTTAAAGAAACCACCACTGCAGCTATGTAGATAGTTTATTCAAACCACGACCAATTTCATAGCATTTAGTTACATTCTCAATTTGATAGCTTAAAATAACCATGGCAGCTGTTAGTGTGGAAGAAGACAAGAAGGCAAGGTCTTGGCAGTACTCATTATCATAGTGTCAAGATTCACACAACAGTAATCAAAATACAGTGTCAAAACAAGGTACTTTGGGCAGGGTTTTTAGAGATTCCCCTGAATGTAATATGAATACAAAAGCTGAACCACAAACCACATCAACTTTCAACTGATAATGATGCATAACAGAATAACACTGAAACAAACTGATAAAAAAGAGTCTACCCAAGATACCTTTAAACAGATCACTGTATTCAACTGATATTGATGCAGATCGGAATAAGCATACCTACGATATCTTTAAACAGTTCACTGTATTCCATAAAATAGAATGAAAGTAATACAAAAACCTGTGGCTATCAATGAGCACTGATGCTGACTAAAGCAGATTCAAGAACCAAGACTAAGACATCATTATTTAGTAAAAGTTTATATTTCCAAAGACAGATAAGATTTCATGGTAATACACAGCCTGAAAATGACAATTGTGTTTGCTCTATTTAACACATGGAGTTCTAATATCACAATGTGCCTAACAGTTCTTTCTGTAGAGAGGAAGATGATCTGTGAAGAATGAACTTCAGGTAACAAGTTCTAAGTTAGCAGCAACTTGGCAGGTGTAGGTGAGACAATAAGGGCAAATGTGGTCAGAGTGGGATAATTTTAGACACTTAAAAAACTGAGAAAAAGGAAGAGATAGCATTACATGAAAATGCAATATTATCATGTACTGGATAAGCCTTTTATAATTTAAATGAACTAACAACATAAGCAAAATTTTATGTTATATTCATTACCTTGAACATAAATCTGAAATATCTGCAATATTAACATTTATGCCACAGTCAAAATAAACCACATTCAAATAACTCCAGTAGGGTAATTTTCTCTGCTATTTTAGTGTCAATTCACCTTTAATGCAGTTTGCATATTTTCATTTTTTAACTTTTCTAAAATTAGTTAATCACATGTAGGTTTGAGCACCATCTATGATAACATTGGAGCATATGTTCCAGTAACCACCATACAAATATATAAATATATCCTTAAGGACAAACTGGGAAAGAAAGGTTGCAAGATATGGAAAAAAAGTCTCATGGAGCATATTACACTCACCTGTTCAAGAGCCTTTGCCTGACGCATGAAACTTGCTGCTAATTCAGCTGTCTGTTGCACATGAGAAGGAATTTTGTACCCTAGTACTGAAAGCTGGCGTACTTCATGTATCAAACTGACTAATCGATGATCGTAGTTGACCCTCATTAGCCTGCCTTCGAAATGTACAACCGGTTGATCTGTCTGGAGGCTGAAAATCAATTTTTTCAGCTTTATAAACAAATCATACAACTTCATTTAAAGAATATAAGAAATTATATTATAATATAAATACCTCAGCTTCTTTGTTTGTACTGCACTCCCAACATCTCTTGTCCAGTTATCAAATTGTTCAGAAATATGTTCTTTGATATCTCTAATTAATTCACTCACTGCTGCCTGGAGTTCACCAAATCCACTTAAATCGTGAAGAATAATTGTGCTGATATTTTGAATTTCACAAACCTGTCCAAAATGTAAGAAATTATGGGATGAAATAAAAATTGTTCTTTTATATGCATACTAGCAGAAATAAAATGTTATATTAATGGTAATAATTCCTTACCCAGACATGCACACACGAACAAGAGAAACACTGTTGGTGTGGAGGAAGTGGAGTAAGGAGTGGAAGACCTAAGCCAGGGTGGCCATCAAATTTTCATTTTCAAATTCAAGGTTTTTTCCAGGTTTCCCAGGTTAAAAATAATTATTTTCCAGGTTTTCACGAAACGTAATTTTGATCAAAGGGGTTAGCAAACACTATTTCATAAAGAAATTAGTTACATATTTTTAAAACATTGCATCCAAGATGAACCATGTAACACATTTTAAGTTGACAAACCAGAATAACTAGGGAAGAAAAAAGAAAGAGAGGAAAAAATAGACTATTCATGATGTGGTCTTAGAATCCGAATCTGCAATAAAAAAATCGGGGTTCCCATTTAAAATTTTACACTTGACACCCCCCCCCCCCCCCCACACACACACACAAACATACAAACGGTTCCGGTTGAGTATTATTTCATAAGCCCCTGCCATCCGCACATGCTGGTGAAAACCATTTTTGAAAATCTACTGTTTTTCCGAGTTATTTCGGTTTGTCGACTTAAAATTTACGCCCTGTATAATGGACGACTAAGTTGAGTTCAAGTAGTTGGAGGATACTGTGCGTTTTACGTTTTAATGTGAATTGCATTGGTTTATGCAACATACCCCGTTAATTTATACTAGACTTCCTGATACATTAAAATACAGTCACATCTCATGAACTAGTGATCGAGAACCCAATCCATATGTAGGAATCAGGACTCGTCTTTCCAACATAAGCATTTTATTTAATCAAAGTTACTTAAATTAAAACAACAGAGATAAACTGAAACAAAGAAAAAACTCTTCCTACTTGTGTTTATTCCGTGATCAGCAACCTACTGTCCAATATTTAGCTTGTGTGGCGTGTCTTCAGTTTCGTCAGCAGGAAATCCTTTAAATCCCCCATCCGAATCCCACATTCGGTCATCCTGACAATCATCCGACTCGGATAATTAGTAGTCACTTGGCCAAGGTTGCAAAAATTCAGCACATGTTGCTGTAGTTCTGGGACCCTCTTGGTTATCGCCTTCTCGGCACACATCATAGGTGTCATTGTTTTTTTTATTTTTGTGACTCTGTAAGAACCTAGATTCTTGGCCTTCAGCTTCAGATGTGGTCCAGTTTGTGTTCAGTTGCTATCAGATCACCAAAATTGAACTTGTAGGCTTTCTTCCGATGACTTCTTCTTGTACCTTGCCGATTTGTAGCTTAGCATCTTCCCTCAGTGCACTGCGTTTTTCTTCAAACAAGTTAATAATCTCGTCATCCAATAACTTTGTGATCTGGAGATCAGACTGTGTGTGCATCTTGACTCCCATCAGCAGTTCAAATGGTGTCTTCTGTGAAATGTTGAATTCATAGCACGTTGAACTGATGGTACCACCTTATACCATTCCTTTGGGTTATCAATATCAGCACGACTGGCAATTTCTTTCATTACGAGGAAATGTTCTTGAAGAGACTCTTCTTGTCGATACAACAGCTGATGAATCTCTGCAGCACTCGTTTTCATGTCAAATCCTTCCAGCAAAGCTTTCTTCAATGCAGACCACGATGTAAGACCCTTCTCACCTTGAACAAAAACCTTTGCTAAACCTTCGAGCGATTTTTTTTTTTTTTTTTTTTTTTTTTGCGAATATAAGCCTTTTCAGTTGACTCCAGTCCATTAAAAACACTGTTTCTTCGAAGTCAAAGATCTATTTTTTAACTGGATATCCGTCACTGCCGTTAAATGATTTAAGAGCACCCTCTACGTCACGAAACGACATAGAAAATTTACACTGATCTTGTAATAATTGCGTTTCGCATTTATCTTTGTTTCTATATCGGAATCTGTCTTCTTTTCGAGTAAACCCAGTCTTTTATGGCATGCCATTTACAGAGCATCCTTTTCTTCATCATGAGCGTCATCGACGTCCTCTTCACATTCTACGTCGTCGCAAATTTTCATTGCAAGTTTGTCAATGTTAGATAAATAATAACAGATTTCGGTAAACATTTCACTTTTCGTCCCACTATCTATGCTCAATATATTGCAAGTTTTCATTTAGATTGTTCCCAATGATGGTTTTCAGTTTCCAGAGTCCATACAGTCAAATAAGTTTTGCCCTGGAAAACTCTAGCTACAAGATTATTGAATGTTAATGACCCAGCATGCGTAATAATGCACAATGTTGTGTGCGAGTTCTTGAACTTCGAGGAGATGAAATGGGGAATGCAAAAACCTATCTGGAGCAACAGCTGTGTGGTATTTGCATTCAAGTGTCATCTGGTAAAATAACACTCAACAGCAGATTTTAATGAAAACATTATTTTGTTCTAATGAATTTGTTTCATTTTTTAAATTCATTTAGTACTAAACAGACCACGAAATATATATTGTGGAAAGCAACAGACTTCCGTTTGCTTATGGAAAGTTTATGTTTCTTGCGTGGCTGTTCAAAGCACTCTTCCCCATTGAGTTGCACCATGAGTATAAAGCATTCGTTTGTGATTTGGGATCACATGTAACCCACGGATACACTGACTCGTCTGAGCTCTGATTTCGATTTATTCTATGTTTTGACATGTCGGACAAACACTTCATTCTAAAACACGTTGAATTACTTCATCTGTGCAGGCACAAGTGAGGTCGACTCACACTTGGATTCACTCTATTGTTCTCTGCAACGATTGTTTCACTCTGTTCCATCTCAGAAAGATGTAGATGACGTTAGTCTCGAAATATATTTAACGATATTTTGAATGTATTGTTATAAGACAGCTGTTAAAGCAATAAAGTACATATGAAAGAAATTGCCTTTCCGCAGAAGTCGCGTACCGTATTACAGTTACATCTTTTTGGAGGGCAATTAGCATGTCAAAAAGTCGCAATCAACAATATAACAACTGTATTTCATACGGGCCCTGCTAGCGCTCACTAGGTGGCGTTGCATTTACGTGTGCTTTTTGAAAACCCATTTACATGTAACGAGGGGAATAATCTTTTGTGTTGACCATAAAATAAATAATGTTGTTCCTGTCTATGGTTGACAGGTTCTCGATGGACCCTTGACCGCTAAGTAAATTAATTATCCTCCGAAAACTGTCTGGAGCAGTTAAACCGGCAACCCACGCGCAATGGAAATATTCTAGACCTTATAGCCACAAACAGGCCTGACCTTATTAACGATGTCTGTGTAGAGACATGAATTAGTGATCATGATATCGTCATAGTGTCGATGGTGACCAAATTTCATAAACCAATCAAGAAGGCTAGGATCGTGTTTTTGTTGGGAAGAGCCGATAAGCATATGTTACGATCGCACTTAGAAAATGAATGGGCATCGTTTAATTCCGGGACTATGGATGTAGAGGAATTGTGGACTAAATTTAAGTGCATTGTTAAAAAAGGGTTAGAGAAATATGTGCCAGTAAAGACGATTAAGGATGGAAAAGATCCACCGTGGGATAATAATAATGTTAGGAAGCTGCTGAGAAAGCAGGGGCTGTTGCACTCTCGATTAAAAAAAAAAAGAACACGCAAATGATGACAGGCAAAAGTTAGTAGAGGTTTGTGCGTCTATAAAAAGATCGATGCGTGAAGCATACAATAATTATCACAGCCATATCTTAGCAAAAGATCTTTCCAAGAACCCAAAAAAATTCTGGTCTTTTGTAAAATCGATAAGCGGGTCAAAGCCCACTGTCCGGTCACTCGTTGATCATTCCGGGGCAGTAATAGAAGAAAGCAGATGGAAAGCTGAAGTTCTAAATTTAACCTTTAAGAAATCTTTCACGCAGGAGGACCGCACAAATGTACCATCATTTTATCAATGTACTAATTCCGAAATGGCGGACATAGCAATAGGTATTTCCGGTGTAGAGAAGCAGCTGAGAGAGCTAAATACGAAAAAGTCTCCTGGTCCGGATGGAATACCAGTTCGGTTTTACAAAGACTATTCTGCGGCATTGGCCCCCTACTTAGCTTGCATTTATCGTGAATCTTTAACTCAGCGCAAAGTTCCTAGTGATTGGAAAAAAGCGCAGGTGACTCCTGTATATAAGAAAGGAAAGAGAACTGACCCACACAATTTCAGGCCAATATCATTGACATCAGTTGCATGTAGAATTTTAGAGCATTTTCTCAGTTCGAATATAGTAAATTTCCTTGAAACGGAAAAGCTTCTTTCCATGAATCAGCACGGGTTTAGGAAACATAGTTCATGTGAAACTCAGCTTGCCCTTTTCTCACACGACATCTTGCGAGCCACCGTGACTGGAGCGCCTCAGTCACCTCGGCCACTGCGGCCGGCCAGTGTTCATCAGAGACGAGTGTATCGCCAGGCGTGCTCCAGGGGAGTGTGATAGGACCGCTATTATTTTCTATCTATATAAATGATCTGATGGACAGAGTAAGTTGTAATTTGTGGCTGTTTGCTGATGCTGTGGTGTATGGGAGGGTGTCGTCTGTAACCGACTGTAATAGCATACAGGATGACTTAGACAAAATCTCTAGTTGGTGCGTAGAATGGCAGCTAGCTCTCAATGTAGAAAAATGTAAGGTGATGCGCATGAGTAGAAAAAGCAATCCCATAATGTTCGAATACAGCATTAGTAGTGAGCTTCTTGATGCTGTCGCGTCGTTCAAATATCTAGGCGTAACATAGCAGAGCGATATGAAATGGAACGAGCATGTAAGGACAGTTGTGAGTAAGGCGGTCAGCCGACTTCGGTTTATTGGGAGAATTTTGGGAAGACGTACTTCATCTGTAAAGGAGATCGCGTATAAAACGCTTGTACGACCACGTCTTGAGTATTGCTCAAGTGTTTGGGACCCGCAGCAGATCAGTTTAAAGGAAGACATAGAGGCAGTTCAGAGGCGAGCAACTAGATTTGTTACCGGTAGGTTCGACCAATACGCAAGTGTCGCGGAAATGCTCCGGCAACTCAATTGGGAATCGCTGGAGCAAAGACGACGTTCTTTTCGTGAATTTCTGTTAAGTAAATTTAGAGGGCCGGAATTTGAAGCTGAGTGTAGTACGATCTTGCTGCCACCTACTTACATTTCGCGTAAAGGTCACAAAGACAAGATAAGAGAAATTAGGGCTCATACGGAGGCATATAAGCATTCTTTTTTCCCTCGTTCTATTTGGGAGTGGAATAGGAAAGGAAATGCCTAGTAGTGGTACAGTGTATCATTCGCCACGCACCTTACGGTGAATTGCGGAGTATGTATGTAGATGTAGATTGTTACCGCGACTCCTCATTGGCTCTAGTCAGGCCCGCATGAAAAAAAGCTCAGCCATCAACAATACGTACATGATGACTGTGTTTACTATTTATAAATTATCAATGTTCCGTCAGTCACAGGAATCTTCTATAATTATTACTTACAAACATAGGCACCAACTTTTGAAAATCTTGGGGTATGCTCAGTGGCGTTCCTAGGTATTTCTAAAGAAAAATAAATAAATACAAAGCAAAGCCAAAAACTTATGCAAAACATACACGCTATCGATTCCATATCACCGTCACCATCATGATTATAAGCCGAAGTCTTTTGTATTTCACTATATGCTTATCCATTTTTAACGATTTTCACATGCAAGACATTAACTGTTGTAACCCCAAATTTTATTGATTTATGAACAAAAATATTTCTTTGCATATATCTATAAATAATAATTGGATTAATGTATATTTGACAGAATTTTTGATTATTTTTAGTTTTTGGAAGGAAATTTGGGATGACTACAGATGGCATCAGTGCGCAGGATATGTTTCCTTTATCGTAACTAATAACATTTTCAAACTGTTGACTACTAATTTAGACATTGAGCAATTATTTAGTAATAAAGTTTTCAAATTATTTTGTTTCCTTTACCTTGATACAATTATTCGAAAGTATTGTTGCATTTACTCCATCTTAGACATCAAGCAACGATATATGTTTTGACAATGCTTTGTAGCCTAATGCTTTTTGTTTCCTCGAGGTAATGGTAGACAGTCTAGTCACAATGAATTATTGGAAGTCCTGCAATGTTATTTACAATCTTTGAACAAATGGTTGTGGCTAGACGGACAGATAAAGATGAGGGGAGGGAAAGGGTTAAGACGTAATTCCATGCACAGGTGACACAGGTCAAAAAGAGCAGAAACTAAGGTCCGACTACTACGTTCAATTGTTGACAAATAGTTGAACCCTGAAAATTCAAATTCAGAAAAGAATCACTAGGTGTTGCATTTCGAGAATTTTGTACAACTGCCAATTAAAACACAAAGACCTTCGCAAATTGTTATGAGGACTGTCTGTTTACAGAATGTTTTAGCTAGAAGGGATAGGGCAGTCTTCGCAGCAAGTATGTCGGCTCACTGGTAACGTATGTGGTTGTCAAAAGGTTATCTCAAAAGATACCGGGAATTAAATTTGTTTTGTAAACATTTTCAATGTATCCTACCAAACCCACTCCATTTCTAGTTATTTAATACAATTAAAGGTTTCCGCCTTCAGTTTAAGTCAATATTGACTTAACAAGCGGAATTCCATTAACATTCGGACTATTTAGAAAACGGTCACTTCACTCACATGTGAACATGGATTTTAATGCCTACGAATTCAATTACCTGTTTAAAATAATCTTTTTAGAGTGGTGTCTTACAAAACCCAGCCGGTCAACAATGGGATGAGACAGTCGATTTTAATTACAGTCAAGAAATATAACGTAAAGAAAAAATGATACCAAACTTTTCAGTGGGGTATGCCTAGCATCCCCACTCAAATTTTGGGGTATGCTTGAGCGGCCGAGCATACCCGTAGTCGGCGCCTATGCTAACGAATACCAACTTTTACGAAGTATAGTTAAAATCAACAACATGCTTCCGTAAAGAGATTTTTCAACACAGAATCAGACAAACGAGATCTGTGTTAATGTGTATCTCTGCTAAAATTTGAGTACAAATGTCTTTCATTCTAACTGCGATTTCATAGTCGCGCCCTGCGATAACATCGCGTCTTTTCGACGTACATCACATGGTTGAACAACACTTCGAGATAAATACAGAAATAGATAACGGAATATGTAACCTATAATTATAAAACTTTTTAAACCGTCCAGAAATATATTTGAAAATGTTTTTGTACACAAAAATGAAGCGATGATTATTATTTAACCCGCGGGCACTAGCGATCTGAGCATTTTGCTCACCGTAATTTTAAAACAACTGGCATTTTGTTACTTGTAAATATTAAACTTTGAGATTTTTTCTTACTAAAACTACAGGGATTACTTATTTACACTTATTAAGTACATTTCGAACCGGTTGTGTAATCTGAGCAATAGGCTATACATGTGAACGATCGTTTAACTCTTAAAGCTGCGAGATCTCATGGGTTAAAAATCCCGGTTTCTGGCTGAAATTCAAGGTTTTTTCCCGGTTTTCCCCGGTTTTTTCAAATTCAAGGCTTTTTCCCGGTTTTCCCGGTTTCAAGGTTCAGTGGCCACCCTGTAAGCTGAACAAGGTTAAGTGGAATATTTTGAAACCCATATATTCAGTACGAGGCAGCAGGAAGAAACACACAAAAAGGCTGGCAAGATTTAGGAGATGCGGATAGTTATGGAAAAGTCACTCAGAACCTGGGAACTTACAAGATGAAATTAGAAGGAAAGGATAACTCTTTCCTCCTCATCCCATTGGGCAAGTCTCTCCCAATTGTGAGTTCTGGCCATGTTTCTGTAGCTCACTCCATTTCCTTCACCACTCTTCCTTTTCCTTTGACCCTCCTACCACAATAATGAGCCACTGGCTCCAAAAGCTTGGCCTTTTGCTGCGTTTTTCTAAATGTTTTCTTCTGCTGCTATTGATGAATATATTTTTAAGTGTGAAATTATATTTACAAAAATCCATTATTTTCATTGATATAATGAACAGTACCTAACTGTCAGGCACCCAAAAGGGAAATATATATTCAAAACTTTTAAACAAAATAATTAAGTCTGCATTGTTTTCGACAAAGTCCAAGGAAATGTATAAAATATTCAGTCATCATCAAGAGCAGCAACAGACATTTCTCATTCATCCCTGAGCCCCTACACATGTCTTATGACTCTTAGCTATACACACCGAAGTTGCTACTTAGTGTATTCTAATTTATTCAACACATATTCCATTAACTTGTCATCACTGTCTTTTGTTTTCTATTATAATATACAAAGAGATTCTTTGGTCCATCCTGCAGTTGACTGGCTTGCTATGTGTGTGCAGCAAAGCTTTCATTTAATTACTACCATAATGGTATGTTTCACACCAGTTTACTCCCTGGTCCATTTGTTTGCTTTCATGTCTCTCCTAGTAAATCCAAACATTAATTTCTCCCTAGCCACTGAGCAACACTTAGTTTTTGAATATGATTGCATGCCTCACTGCCGCAAGTAATAATTGGTAATATAAACTGACAGTGTATCTTACACTGGTTTAAATAATCTTGACTGTTTTTACACTTCTGGTTGTTTTTTCCTCATACACCCAAGTGTGATCTCTAACGTCCCCATATACAAAAATTTATGAGCTTTTTCTATGAGTTGGCTATATTTTGTGTTATTTTCACAGTGATTTTTTGTTTATGCAGCAGTTATTATAATTGATTACCAAGCCTAAACACTTGTTTTATTATATTCATTTCCTGTTCACTAACAGCGTAATTTCATTGATGAATGTTGGTAGTTCAGACATATATACCTTCTTAATTTCCCAATTTAGACCTCTGAAAAATTCTTCTTAGACTGCCAAAAACAGTTTTAAAGATGAAGGTATAGAACATCTTCAAATATCTTTTCATTACATTCTTAATTTCCCACAACTGTAATGAAGTCCACTGTTTCTCAGTGGCTATAAGTACAGTATTTGTCAAAATACGGTCCAGAAGCAATTAATAAACATTATTTTTGTCCCATAATTTTATTCACATCTTTTAAAGCTCTTTTTTCTTTATATATACATATACGGAATAGGCTGAATGTACGGCAGTTCTCTTTTATAGATATATCATTTTCTGAAATTAATAGTTGAGTTTGCAGCCTGCTGAACTGAAGAGACAATATCTTAGAAAAGACAAGGAAGACAAGGAGGTAGCAAGAAACACGTACGCTTATGATTATCACTTTGCTGAAAATTTAACATTAAAAACTGACAAATGATTGATGGAAAGGAAGTATAGTTGCTGAGAATTAATTAGCACTTGAAACCAAATTCAGTTCCACCCAATTTCCTAAAATTGCTCAAGTATTTGTCTACTCCATTAAAGCTACAAAAATCTTCTACAAAAAGGAAAACTCCTTTCAAAACTGTGGATAAAACAGCCACCAAATGTTTAAAAATTTGTGATAGTGATGCTACTTCTGATTCAAGCAGAATCCAGCTGTTTTGTGGGTCTAAATTCACTGATCCACTTGAAGCAAGTGTATTGAAAGCACAAGTAAAACATATAAAAAGCTGCTTGGCCAGGGCAAACATTAAAATCAAGTCAGAGAAGGCTCGAGTAATTGTGCTGATGTAGGAACACTCCATTACAGACACTTCTGGCAAGCAACACTGTTGTATCCCGTGAGATACAAGTGCTGAAGCATTCTTGCTTGACTACTGGCCAAGAATATCTAAAACCTGACTGATATGCTGGAAAGTAATTGTTGAAGAAGAACATTAGGAAAGGATTAAAAATCGACAATGTTCTGCAATATCTATTACAGAACAGTAAATTTTTCTCTGCAGTTTATTTGCAAAAGTGTCATATTTTGTATCAGATTTAATCCACTGTAGGAATATGAAAAATTATGCAGTAAGAATAAAAAGTGATGCCATATAACATTCAATGGTTTCTTTTCTCCATTTTTTGTTACTTTAATACATTGACAACCCAAAAAAATTATTACTGTTTGTGACGTCATGCAGTTTATACGCTGCCATGTTCTCATGATTCATGCCAGAATAATTACAAAAAGTTATCATTACTGAGTTAGGGCTTATATAATCTAGTTTTAAGTATGATCCCACAAAACATACAAAAATCGTGACTCTAAAACATACAAAATATAGATACAGGAACCTAAGTGTGACTTCACTACATGGGAGAGTAGGAAGTAAATCAGTGCTGGAGTAATTGGTGTACTTAACTAGTTATTCAACCTTTTATTTGTTATGGTGTTGCAGTGTTATACTGCAGTAAGTAGGAATAAATATTAGTGTTGCCATATAAAATTCGATGATTCCTTTTTCCATTTCTTGTTACTTAAGTAACTTGACAATCCAAAACAATTATTGCTGTGGATGAAGTTGTGTGGTTTATGCACTGTCCTAATCTCCTGTTTCCAGGACAGAACAATTAAAAAAGCAATTACCAGTATTGCTTCCGTGCTTTAATAATCTAGTTTAGGTGTGATCCCACAAAATATATGATAATCATGTCTTTATAACACAAAAAATAGATATATGAGTGCCAATGTGTAGCCCCACTGCAAAGGAGAGTAGCACATAAATCAGAGCTATCACCACCAAGTGGTGAAATGGGAGTACCCAACTAGCCGTCACACTTCTATGTTCTATTCAGTGTGGTGTTGCAGTATTATTCTGCAATAATGGGATAACGTAAAGTTCTTCATTAAAGTATCAGCTCTTAACAGCAAAAATTTCAAAGTTTAAATTTTTAAATACTAGTTTCATCCATTTTTGAGTATCACTGACGTGTTTTGAGGCCTCCAATGGGTTTGACGAAGGCTGTAATGATCGAAAGCTATTATACATCTACATAAATACTCTGCAAGTCACACTGAAGTGCATGACAGAGATTTCATTGAACTGCTTTTATGGTGTTTCTATTACAGTTCTTGTGGGAAAAGGAACACCCAAATCTTTCCATTTTCAATCTGATTTCTCTTATTTTATTTTGATGATAATGTCTCCCTATGTAGGTGGATGTTAACAAAATATGTTTGCATCTGGAAGAAAAAGTTGGTGAGAGAAATTTCGCAAATAGAGCTCGTTGCAACGAGTAACGCTTTCTTTTAATAATTTCCACACCAACTCATGCATCATTTCCATGACATCATCTGTCACTTCCACTTGGTGGGGATCCTATAATGTGTAACAATACTCCAAAATACGACACAGAAGTGTGGTGTAAGCCGTTTCTTTAGTAGAACTGTTGCATCTTCTAAGTGTTCTGCCAACAAAACGTAGTCTTTGGTTCGCTTTCCCTACAATATTTTCTATGTGTTCTTTCCCACTTAAGTCGTTTGTAATCTCCTAGGTATTTAGTTGAATTTACAGCATGTAGTTTTGACTGATTTATCATGTAAATTAAGTTTAATGGGCTCCTTTTAGGGGTCATATGAATGACTTCACACTTCTCAATATTAAGGGTCAATTGCCATTTTTGCACCATGCAGATATCTTATCTAAATCATTTTGCAGTTGCTTTTGATCTTCTGATGACTTAACCAACTGATAAGTGACAGTATCATCCACAAACAACTTAAGAGAGATACTCAGATTGTCTTCTAAATCGTTTATAAAAATAAAAATAAGGAACAGTAGGGGCCGTATAACACTTCTCTGAGGAACAGCAGATATGACTTCAGTTCTATTCAATTACTTTCTGTCAATTATAACATACTGTGTCTTTTCTGACAGGAAATCATGAATCCAATCGCACGATTATGGCAATATTCCATAAGCAAGCAGTTTGATTAGAAGATGCTTGTGAGGTACAGTGTTGAAGCCTTCCGGAAATCTAGAAATCTTTTCGATAGTACTCATCACATCATGTGAGTAAAGAGCTAGCTGTGTTTCACATGAATGATACTTTCTGAATCTGTGTTGACTATGGGTCAATAGGTCATTCTCTCCATGGTAGTTCATAATATTTAAGGAAAGTATATGTTCTAAAATCCTGCATCACACCGATATCAATGATAGAGGCCTGTAATTTTGTGAATCACTCCTATTGCTTTTCTTGAATATTGGTGCAACCTGTGCAACTTTCCAGTCTTTGGGTATGGAACATTTGATGAGCGAGCAGCTGTATACGATAACTAGGTATGGGGCTATTGCATTAGCATAGTCTGAAATGAAACTACTGGTAATTGGTATACAATTGGGACTGGAAGACTTACTTTTGTCAATTGATTTATGTAGCTTTAATTCATGAAACATATCATCTTCTAAATTAGGCAAGCTGGCTGCTGTTCCTGATACAAACTCTGAAGCATTTGCTTCATCGTCTTTCATGAATGAATTTTGGAAGTCTGTATTAAGCATTCTGCTTTAGCAGAACTGTCATCGATAGCATCACCATTACTATGGTGTAATGAAGGTACTGATTGTGTTTTACTGCTAGTATACTTTACATATGACCACAATTTCTTAGGATTCTCTACCAAAATACATGACAGGGTTTCATCATGAAATTTATTATAAACTTCTCACATTGAAGTTTGAGCAAACTTTCAAGTATCTGTAAAAGACTGCTAGTCATGAGGGTTTTGTGTCAGTTTAAATTTGGCATGCTTCTTGATTTGCTTTTGCAAGAGTGATCTAACCTGTCTTGTGTACCACAGCAGGTCAGACCAATCTTTTGTTAATTTGTTTCATATAAATATGTCAAAAGTTGTTGCTATTATTTCTTTGAACGTAGGCCACATCTGATCTATGCTAATATTGTTAGTTTTGAAAGACTGGAGATTCTCACTCAGGAAACTGTTATTCAAATTTTTATCTGCTTTTTTCATTTCCTATACTTGTGGGTTCATGAATTAATTGTTTGAGATAATTTTTGGATAATGTGTTCAGTACGATTTTAGACGATGTTTTATAGTTGGCTCTAGTTTTAAACATGTATTTTTGCCAACATACTGTGGTGAACATATCTGCAATCGAATCATCTGAGTCAGGCAGTCATTAGAAAGAGCCAAATATTAATCTATTCTTGTTGCTGGATACAACCTCTACCCATACCAATTCATAGCACTATCTACTTCAGTTATGCTACACGATAAACTGCTTGTGACAGCAATAAATATGCCACCACCTGATTTATCCAATCTATCCTTTCTGAACACCATTTGCCCCTTAGTAAAAATTTCAGCTGAACTTACCTCTGGCTTTAGCCAGCTTTCGGTACCTATAATGATTTGTTGTTTCCATTATTTGTGCCTTTCTGCAGCTAAGACACCAAACCAATATAATAATATGTATTTACACGTGAAGACAGTGTTTGCTTCATTTACTTGACCGCAGATGCAGTCACATATTCGACCTCGCATGGGAATCCATAACGGTGAGTGTAAGAGGGCATGGACAGTATGGGTATTACAGCCATATCATGCGATTTGTGAAGTTTGAGACAGGTGGGAGTCAAGCACAGTTGTCAAGTGGTTAAGGCAACCACTGGCTGGAAGTGGGAGACCCAGGTTCAATTCCTGGCTCAGCTCGCATTTTCACTTGTCGCCATTGTTTAATTTCAATGGCCTAATGTAGCCACTGTCGATTCTTTACTTCCTAATCCTTCTTTCTTCCCCTCATTCATAAATAATTTGCAAATGCAATACGGCTGCGAAGCAGGTATGGTGTCTGTTCTTTCAGACATATCCAAAAGAACAGACACCACACCAATATAATAATAAGTATTTATTAACTTGTAATGTATCCTACATGTGAGAAAACATATTTTCCCAATTAAACAGAAAGTGTGTTAAATGTTGTATCATAGTAATGTAAACAATTGCTCATTACATCTGATTGTGAATTATCAGTAAATAGAAATCATGATTGCCTTTTGACAAATGAATGCCACCAGCAATTTTCTGTAAATATTGAATCTACCTTTAGTTTTGATAGTTCTCTAACCTTGTTCTCCATCTGCCGAAGCCAGCATATGTTGGCAACAATAGAGGGCATATCTGATGTCTGACCAATTCTTTCATGCCCATTGTGATTTCTTGAAGAAAAATCTATGGTGGTTGAGGTAATATATTCTTTCAAAGCAGCAAGAAAAGCCTCTCTTTCTGGGGTAAGGATACGAGATACATCAGGCTGCTGAATAAGCTCTCGACAGCGAACAAATTCCTGCAAAAGCTGTACAAAACAGTCATGAGGATAAAGGTAAATCTCACAACAAATGAATCATTTCTTAAAATAGGTACACTGAAACTACTGTCAAGACACACTAAAGAAATATAGAATTTGAACCTCTAGCTTTTGTACCTTCAAATGCACGAATTACAGAAAAGTATATATAAATAAATTTGTTGATAGGAAGTTGTAGGGCAGCTGTGGACAGCCTTCAGTGGCCTGTTGGCCTGATTTACATACTTATTAAGATCACAGGTTTTCCTGACATGCCACACCAAAATACATGCTTATAAAAGTAAATTCATTTATCCCCATCTTCAGATTAGATTTATTTACTGTATATGTAATGAAATTGTTCCTTCACTTAACCACATTTCACAATAGCTATCTGAACAATTTCAGAGCAATATTCAGGAATGCCTTAAGTGTCCATGATATGTAAATAAATGTAAAGGTGAAACACCATGAAATTTCATCATAGAAAAATAAACACCTATAAACGTATTCAGTTTTCCCTGATTATAAACTAAGTTCAATTAAGTTACAACAGTTGTGTTGTTCCAATATGCACAAAATAGACAGGAAATATTCACTAATGGCAATATGAGAAAGCATGAAAAATAAATAATTAAATAGATAAAAATAAATCATTATGGGAATGAGATAGGGAATGCTGGCCATCCACCAAATAGGAGTAACTTTCCAATATTTGGCCACTGGAAGGTGATTGAAGTGTTTGAAATTTAGTGCTAATTGTATCCACAAACACTATTAGCATGCAATTTTGAAATATTTTAGTAAAATTCTTTAGGTGACTGATCTCACAAACATAACTTGTTTCTGTAACACTAAATAAATTAAACTAACATTCCTTTTGTTATGTAAAAAAAACTGTGTAAATAAACTGAATTTATCATACAGCAACTGTTTACTACAGAAGCAAACTGGAAAACATCAACAATAAAATGGTGACTTGCCAAACTGTCTCCAAGACAGTCAATACATACTGGTACTAAAGAGAGTATTTTGATCAGTATCTACACAGTTCATCAATATTTCTAATACTGACAATACAATAATAATCACCCCAGAAGGGTCATTATACTCAAGTACTGACATTATAGTCGGGCCAAAATATGATGATCCCTGGCTCCGCCTACTGGGCTGGCCTCGGAAACTGAATGCAACCATGTTGCCAAGTAGCTAGTTCGCTGCTGGAAAGTATAGCTAACGGTACCTGTTGTCTGACAGAACTGGCAACAGTGCACAGCGCAGCCGAACACACGCATGCGCAGAGCAAAGCTCGCGTTTGACTTACTCCAATGGTCTGATGCCACAGCCGGCGCTCAAAGCCAATTGGCGCAAGCACCAGAGATTGTCTCGGCTCGACTGTAGTACTGAATGTGTGAGAGATGTCAGGCTATTGTGTGGAGAGATGAGGGGGGGGGGGGGGGGGGTTGCACAGATTGTAGTTGCACGATTTTTTTGCAACAATGCCCTATACACATTTTTTCCACTAAATTTATTTTTTTGCTTTGTAATCCTACCAGCACACCCATCATCATCATGTAATTCCCACATTTGACTTTCTACTTTTATAACAAGCTCATAATTTACCTCCAACACACTGTTACCAGCCCTACTAATTTGGTTACGCAGTTTTCCAGCAACTCGTTCTCCAACTGGTTTTAAAATACGATGATACTGTGCAACTGCAGTCTGCCACAATGGATCAGTGTAAGGATTGCATTGTAACACATTCAGCTCATAGAAAATATGAAATGGACCACCAGGCAGAAGTTCTTGAAGTTCCTCTGCTGCCAAAAGACGGCTTAACTGCCTATGCAGCTTCCGGATATGTAGGATCTAAATGGCAAGAAGAAAGAACAAATATGTATTCTCAGATAATTATGATAAGTCACAGCTTTACATAACAACTGCACTATAATTAGCAATCAATGTATCTGCAGATATGACAGAATTTAAGCAATACTAAAAGTTTTTAAAAATTATAAAAGATTAATTAAGAGAAATTTTATGTTAAGTCACAGGGACATTTAAATAAAAGTACCACAATTCACACAACTGAGCTAATTACACCACATCCTTCGATTATCAAATCCAGTAATTATTTATTCAGAATAAAATACAGGTTGTTAGCATGATCAATAAACAAATGTTTTATGATGGTAGGAGTTAAAAGAACACATCAATCTAAAATAAAGAATTATGATCTGGAAACAATGGAGTCAAAACTTATAAAGTAATATATAACAACCTGAAGAGAATAGATAAAGGAGGCATTCTGCTGTGCTGCTCCTGTGCGCAACAGTACACCACCTCTTAAATGATGAACAACATGATGAGGGCACACTAGCCACATTCCTTCAAAACCTCAACACCTTCTCTTCCAATCACTTCACAAGGTCCTACTCAACACAACAAGCCACCTTCATCGATTTTGACCTTCACCTCAAAGATGGCCTTATGAGTACCTCCATCCAAAACAAACCTACCAACCATCAGCAATACTTCCATTTCGACAGCTGCCACCCATTCCACACCAAAAAGTCTCTTCCATACAGCCTAGCCACCCATGGTCGTCGCATCTGCAGTGACGAGCAATCCCTCTCCAAATACGCCAAACGCCTTACTGAGGCCTTCACTGACCATAATAACCCACCAAACCTTGTCCAGAAACAAATATCATGGGCCCTGTCTGTCTCGTCACCCGCCACCTCACCCACACCCACTATTCGGCCAGAACAGAGCATATCCCTCTAGTCACCCAATACCACCCAGGATTTCAATTACCTTTCATCCTGTCCTAAAATGAGAAATACCCTGCCCAAAAACCTCCCCCCCCCCCTACAGTGGTATTCCACCATCCACCAAACCTACATAATATTCTTGTCCATCCCTACTCTGTCCCTGCTCCCAACACCTTACCCCATGGCTCATATCACTGAAATAGACCTAGATGCAAAACCTGTCCCACAACCACCTACTCCAGTCCCATCACAGGCATTTCCTACCCCATAAAAGACAGGGTAACCAAGTGATAGCAGTCATGTTGTGTACAAACTGAGCTGCAAACACTGTGCAGTTTTTTACATGGACATGACCAGCAACAAGCTGTCTGTATGGATGAATGGCCATCATCATACTGTGGCAAGGAGACCGCTGGACCATCCTGTTGCAGATCATGCAGCACTGCATGATGCGGCTCACTTCAGTGATTGCTACACAGCCTGTGCCATATGGATCCTCCCCACAAACACCAACTTGTCTGAATTGCGCAGATGGGAACTCTCCCTACAGTATATTCTACACTCCTGCAATATCCCAGGCCTACACCTTTGCTAGTACCTGCCCCCACCACTCTCCTCTCCCCTTCCTTTCCCTACCCACACTGGGACTGATGGCCTTCACAGTTTTGTCCCCCTTCAACATCTAAATAACAACAACATCCTACCCACTCTCCAGCTTATGTACATTTCCTTTCCTGCCACATACTCCAGTCCCTTCCTATCTGTCAGACAGCACTGACGTATTGCTCCATACTCACCAGCATCATTTCCCTCCCTTCCTGCTTCCCTCTCCGTGCTGCTTCCTCATCCCTACCCTGGTTGCCCTCACCTCAGCTGTGCCATCTGTTGCAGTCCAGCCACAATAGCCAGAGACGGTGGTTGGGTTTGTGTGAGTGTGTGTGTGTGTATGCGCATTCTCTGTGGCAGATGAAGGCTTAACAGCCAAAAGCTTCATCTTTGTTTATTCTGTTATGCGCGCCTTTCTGCAGCTCATCAGACGTCTCTGTGGTGAGTAGCAACCTATCCTTTCCAAAATATTGTTGAACAATAATCTGCCTTTTCCATATTGTTGTTATTCCAATTTGGACTTCATTTGATGAAGCCACATATATTGTAAAATAACTCTGCTAGACAAATACAAAGATTTTCAGTTTGTTGTTTGATGATGTCATGCATTTGGTATGGTGTAAGCAGCTACACCACACATCTTGAAGTATGAAAACAGGAAACTCTACTACTGCACTGCCTTCATGAAAAGGTCTGCAGAAATGCAGACTAACTACAATGTGAACTGTACTGTTCAATATCCATGATGAAATGGCATTGTACGTATTATGGAAACGGCAACAATGAGATTTTGTGTACCAAAAGACAACCTCAAAGAGGAGTTTACAGTGTGTATCAGACCACCTATTTGTTCCAAAAGAGACCTATTGCAAACTGTGTTTCCTTGACTATTTAGATAAGGGGTCATCAAACTGTGGCCTGCCAGCCGAAAATAACTGAAACAGGTGTTTGTGCAGCCAACAGTTCTGAGTCATATTTTCATTATAAAATACAATTGAGGCCCACAACTTGCATGAACATTCCATTTGGAAAAGATACAACCTACAGGATATATGATAGGATCACTAAATATGCTTTTTAAAGAAAGTCACAAGAGAAAAAAATCTGTTCTATACTTTTTTCCCATGTAAATGTCACATATCATTTATTTTATATTTACTCTCTTTGCAAAAAATAAGTAAGATGAACTCTGCCACGATAATTTGAGCTGTGAAGAATGTACAGGGTGTCTCACGAAAGATGCCTAGCAGGCGTCCGTGGATAGCGCAGTACGTCTCCCAGCCGCCGCCACCGCATCTGCCGGCCTCAGCAGCGCCCGATTCTTGGACTCTATTGTGCCGCGGGCGCGTACACTGAGTTAAAGTCTAAAAAACATTGCCACCTGAGTAACCTAAGCTTACCTTTATTTACAGTATATGTTCAAAATGATGTCCCTCTACAGAAAGAATGGCCTGACATCTCTTGAACACATTTGCAAACACTCGACGAATTTCGGCTCTGAAATCTGGGAAATGACTAGTCGAATCCTGTCTTCCAACTCTTCGAATGTATGGGGATTGCTTGCATGCACCTTGTCTTTTAAAATTCCTCAAAGATAAAAGTCACAGGGATTTAGACCTGGAGAACAAGGAGACCAGTCAACTATCCTACATCAAAAACATTTCGTAATGCGGCCATAGAAGCATTGGCAATGTATAGCCTAGCATTGTCCTGCATGAAATAACCGTACAGCTTTTCGTTGGGTGAAAGTTCTTGAAAAAAATGGATGCAGGATATTGTTCACATACCTGTCAGAATTTATTGTTTCATGAAAAAAGATTCGACTAGTCATTTCCCAGATTTCGGCAGCCAAAATTCGCAAATGTGTTCAAGAGCTCTCAGGCTGCTCTTTCCATAGTGGGACATCATTTTGAACACCTACTGTAAATAAAGGTAAGCTTATGTTACACAGATGGCAATGTTTTTTAGACTTTGACTCAGTGTATTAGAGTGATTTTACTTTAAAGAAATGCATATTATAGAAGTATATTGCAAATAACCAAAGTTGAAATTTATTCCTACAATGATAGATATAGTAAAAAAGGGGGGGGGGGGCATGTACCATAACACAGGTTGGCACAGAAAGATGCCACACAGGTCCCCGTGGTTGTACTGCAATTTTTTTTGTAAGTGATGTCTTCAAAGGAGAGTAATTTTGAGTGAGTATGTAGTTGGTCATGGTGACGACAAAGGAGTCAGTCAGGCACAGTGAAAGGTAGTGTTCCACAGTGACAATGCCATTAGCATTGAAAATGTTGGTGTAGATGGAGG
Source organism: Locusta migratoria (assembly GCA_026315105.1). NCBI lineage: Eukaryota > Metazoa > Arthropoda > Insecta > Orthoptera > Acrididae > Locusta > Locusta migratoria. Next base: position 333,657,269 of record CM048745.1, read on the forward strand.
TGATATCAACCATAACGAGCATGGTAACAAGTGGTAAAGGAACAGGAACTGTGGGTAATAGGTTGAAGGTGTTGATCCACAAGGAAAGAGATTCTCTCAGTGGGGGGCACCATAACCGACCACAGTGGGGTGTCCTGGGTGGTTGGGATAGAGGACTTTAGGGAGCATGTAGATGGTGGGGTACAATGTATAAGAGGGGTGAACAGAGAGATCGATAGTATTTCATATCCAAATATAATTTAATAGTTTTTCAAACAATTACTTCATAATTAATGGGAATTACATCGAAACTAATGACGGCAACAATTTCCTAACATTACTTGTGAATCATATTACTACTTACTTTAACATTATGAGAAAAGAATTACCTAGTTTTAATAAAAATACTAATTGAACTTGAACAATATACTTCTGGCATGAATTAATTAATTTTTACTAATTTAACAAATGCATCCACTATCAAATAATAGGAAAAGACTTCAGCTAACTACTTTATAACAAATAATAAAAGTTTTGGAAAAGAAACTGAAAACCAGTGAAAGACCTTGGTATAATCTTGGATGCACACCTAAACTGGGAAGAACAAACAGTTATAGCGTGCAGGAAATCTCTATCATCCCTATAGTCAACCTAAAAATTTAGAAAAATATTTCCAATCCAAGTTAAACAAAAATTAGTCCAAACACTTGTCTTGCCAAATCTTTATTACTGTGATGTAGTTCAAAATGGCACAAATAGTGATAACTCTAGGCACCTCGAGCTAATGCTGGATGCTTGCATTAGGTACTTGTGCAATATATGGTAGTACGATTATATCAGTCCTTCATTTACCCAGCTAGGATAGATGCACCCACATAAGTGGCAAAATTTTCAAATGCTGTGCTTAGTTCATCAATTTCTCAGCCACCAGTGCCCTCAATACTTAACTTCTCACATTAAACAGCTATCATAATTCCACAACTGCAATACCAGATCGGATACGTCTAGCATCTTGGCTGTACCTTCACACAACATTAAATTTTTCTTCATGTCGTTCTCCAGCTCAGCCATAAGACTATGGGACACACGGCCATGTGATCTATGTCTTACATTAAACCACTAGACACTCAATAGGAATCACAAAATTCACATATTAACAATGGCGTAGCCTCCATTGTTACCCTGCTCTCAGTCTTTCTCTCCATCATAGCTTTGAATCTTACCATTCTACCTCTCTTCCTCTAACCAATCTACCTCTTCTATATCTCTCTCACCACATTCTATCATCTTATGTCTCTGCTTGATGTGAATAACTCACATTCTGTAAGAACATAACGAGGCAATCCACACGCTACAGTGGTTCAAAGGGAACTGGGTTCTAGTCCGGCAGGAGGTGATTTAAATACCCTCAGCCCGCGGAGCGCCCCCTCTGTGGTCCACGCCTTGCGCTGCAGTCGCGGAGTGGAACTGATTACGATGGTGTCTGAGATGACATTGATGTGAGGGCTCTGTCCGCCGTAGTCGTCACTACATTACTTTTGCTAGATTTACTCTTAATTAACCCAATCTCTGGTTCCCAAGCTTTGCCTAAGATTTGCTTCCTGCTGTCAATCATCCAATAATAGATTAACTTTTTCACATTTATCATTCATGGTTAATTTTCAAGAACTTTACCTTCGCAATACTGTCGCGTTGAAATGGAAGCAGGCTTGACTTTGAAGGCAGGGTTGTCAACTGAACACAGCACTTATACAGAAAGCAGGTTTATTGCGAACTGAACATACACGCAGCACTGACTATCTCTTGGGCAGAGTGCTCTGCTATTTATACACAGACAGAATGTACCAGAAATTAGAAGAATAGTTAACATAAGAAACATGTAGAAATTACAAGTGAACATAAGAAACATGTAGAACATATTGGAAATGATAATTACGAAGACAAATTTTTGCCGGTGGACAGGATTGAACCGACAACCTTCAGCACCGCAATCAGTGATGCTACCCACTGCACCATGCCGGCAGTTGGTTAACTTAGGGTCTCGGGGCAATACGATATTTTCTGTTGGTGATCTGATCTCGTCGGCAATGTACACCACTGTTCTCCAACAAGATGTCTAGGGAGGCAGGGACAGCTGCTACTGTGATTTCAAAGGACATGGAAGAATTTCTGCCATTTGTTTACAAGTCGTCTCAGAATGATGAAGCATGGCAGAGTGGCCAATCACATTCAGGCGCTATGCTCTGATGTGTGAAGCCACTCACTGTCGGCGTTCAAATCCCCCCCTCGGACATGGATATTTGTATCGTCTTTAGTATAAGGTAGTTCATAAGTAGTTTGCAAGTTTAGGGACTGATGACCACGCAGTTAAGTCCCTTAAGCTTCACAAACATTTGAACATTTAGAATGCTGATTGGCTGCTTTTCCACGATGACAGTGTTGCTCCTTCTTTTATTGGCTGCTCCTTGACATAGATTTTGCATACAGTAACAGATCCAGCTTTGAAATTCGTAGACATTGTTGATTTCTTTTTTTAACTAATGATTGTTCTACACTGTTCACTGTGCCACACAAAGTATTTTCATTTTCATAGTTCATGTCTATGTACCCCTCAATCACGACACACTGTCTGTAAAAGATTGTGAGTCCCAATTTAGTTTGCCTTAAGTTTCTTCAGTCATTAATGTTGAATTCCTCACCCAGGGCACCATGTGTGCTGTTATCTGGTTGTAGATCAATTATTCTCAAAGTTCTTGATGTAGTCGACGATTGATGCTCTCGGTGGTGGTTGGCTGTAATCTCATGGGGCGAAAACAATTTCACCAAATGATGAAGGCAACACACAGGATTGCAGTTCTTTGACACATGTCATGATTTATAAATGCCCAATTGTCCCCATATATGGCCAGCTAATGAGTCTTATTAATACCAGGCACGTACATTCCACACATTAATAATATGACTTTGCAACACAGTTCATGAATGGAATACAAAAGTTCTAGGTGTACATAGAAATGTGGCACATACATTAATCAATCTAATCAATCACGGTAAATGCACATCCTGCACTGAAGAACTTTTACACTGAGTCCAGCCCCAATTGCCGGAGGCGGCACTATGGTTTGTGTGAGTGTGAGTGAGTGTGTGTGTGTGTGTGTGTGTGTGTGTGTGTGTGTGTGGCAGATGAAGGCTTAACAGCTGAAAGCTTCATTTTTGTTTCTTCGTTTTGTGTGCATTTCTGCAGCTCATCAGAAGTTTCTGTGGTGAGTAGCAACCTATCCTTTCCAATATATTGTTGAATCCTTTAAGGTATTTCCATAGTTCAAATTTAAAGTCCGAAACTGACATGACTTGTGGCTCAGATCGCGGCCAAAACAATAAACAATAGTCTCAGCTAGTGTGGATTCTGTGTCAGGTAACTGATGAAACAATACTCTCCTACATGCCGCGATTGCATCCTATTTATATTATCCAAACAATGTGACTCAAAATTGTGTATTGTGAATTATGTACATTACATTAATTATAATGGAATAGTAAACAGTTACATGCAACTGGCTATAGTAAAAGTTAGCGTAAATAATACAGAGTAAATTGAAACACAAATTTCGGTTAAATGCATAGTATTTCATATCCAAATATAATTTAATAATTTTTCAAACAATTACTTGATAATTAATGGTAATTATATCAAAACTAATGAGGGCAAAACTTTCCTAACATTATTTGTGAAACATATTAATACCTACTTTAACATTATGAGAAAAGATACCTAGTTTTAACTGAACTTTAACAAAATACTTTTGGCATGAATTAATTAATATTTACTAATTGAACGAATACATCCAGTATCAAATAATAGAAAAAGACTTCAGCTAACTACTTTACAACAAATAATAACAAAAGTTTTGGAAAAGAAAATGATAATAGTTTAATTACACAGTGGTATCAGGAGGTTCAGTAATACAAGCAGATGCTACAGATGGTACAATGCCTGAGTCATGCCTGCCTGCCCTCCTGGGACAGGCAATACATGCACTTCCAGCTGGTTAACAACTTTGCTGTAAAGTGACAGCCCTCTAATATTTCTCACATAGTGAACACTAGGGCATGATAACCAGTTCCCAATCCTAGCATATTTCAGTTAGGACACCTGCCACCAGGAGCTAGAGCACAAATGGAACTCACATTGGCCCCCGCTACAATCTGATCAACTCCAGCTCTAACACATATACTGCCCATACTGTCATAGATGTTACCTACAACACCAACATTAAAATCACCAACTCTAAAACAGACACTTTCTATTATGGTTGATGCAGGCTCCTTTGGCTCCATCAACAGCGCCTTCTGTGCTGCCACAGACATTGCTGTAGAGACACAGATACTGTCATTTCCAGTGCACTCCCTATGGCCGCTACTCCTGATATCTGTACTTTCGATTTGGGTACTAATCTGCCCTCACATCTCAGGGGAACCTAACTAGGGGTTTACATCCAAGAGCCAAATGTAGAAGTGAAACACACCTATCAATAGCTGCGGACAGGCACCAATACACATGGAGGGGTGTAAGGTATCGTTACTCTTACACTTTCCACCCTTAGAATGCACAACACACTTTTTCACTATTAACTGTCACTGATATTTTTGCTTTTCATTCACTGTATTTTCTCTATTTTTTTTAGTTGCATAAAATTTCAGTGTATTGTAGGTGAAGACCATTTTTACATAACACAAGTAACAAATTTACTCTTACACTTCCCACCCTTAGAATGCACAACACACTTTTTCACTATTAACTGTCACTGATATTTTTGCTTTTCATTCACTGTATTTTCTCTATTTTTTTTAGTTGCATAAAATTTCAGTGTATTGTAGGTGAAGACCATTTTTACATAACACAAGTAACAAATTTCTCTCTCTGCTGATAAAAATCAGGAAACTTTAAGCTTTTTACAATCTTATTTCGATTTCTTACCTCTTCCAGTCTGGAAGCAAGAGTAATAACATGAGTTGGTTGATATGGTTTGCCTTGCCACAGATGTGGAGAATAATTGGCCCAGAAGAGAGATGTGAGACGCTCACAGCAAGAGATCCAGTTTCTGCAGATGGATAATGCCTTGGAATGGAGGAAAAAAAGATGAATATACAAACACTTCATTTCTTTTACTGCTTAACAACAAAAGGTTCACATTCACAAATGTTATTGCCATTTTTGTTATTATTTATAACAACACCCTACAACATAAAGTGGCTGCAGAATATACATGTTACACAGTATTTCTTAGCACCAGCACTGCAAATATCCATTCTTCTGTGTGTACACAGTTGCCATTATCAAATGAGTCTGAACTTGTAATCTAGTGTTAAGAAAATTACCTGTGACATTTTATTCCTTCATTGAAATTTTAAGTGTTAAAAACTGCATTTTATTCAGTTGTGATGTAAAATTTCGGAAGCCATTTTCTCGTACTAATATTAGTTTCAGGCAATTGTTTTTGTACTTGAATTATAGAAGAGAATGTTCTGAACAAAATGGTGTGTGTTTCATTCCAACAACATTATCCTATCAGAAGATATTTAATTTATCGCAAATGTCTGTAAAACCTCAAACATGCTCCCACATCTCAATAGAAATACCGTAGCCACTTCTCTGAAATGGCTGAAGATAAAAAGAAATTAAAACCTCTTTTCAACTAGTTATTTACTATATATTAGCATAGAAAAAAATTATAGAAATCAAAAATGGAGAAGCAACACTTGTTGGTTCACTTGATGTGGATTGACCATTCCAACTTGTGTGCAAGAAGTATAAGACAAGGGAAATACCCTCAGACTTCAAGAAGAATACAATAATTCCAATTCCAAAGAAGGCAAGTGTGAAAATTACAGAACTATCATTTCATGGTTGCAAGATGCTAATGTGAATTATTTACAGACAAATGGAAAAATCGATAGAATACGACTCGGGGTAAGATCAGCTTAGATAGAGGAGAAATATGACACGTGAGGCATTACTCATATTATGACTTAACTTAGGTGATAAGTAATGGACAGGCAAACCTATATTTTTAGGTTTTGTAAATTTTGAGAACACTTTTGACAAAGTCGCAACTCATCTGCTTCAGATCCACTGATGACGTCTTCATAATCTAGACCAAATGTGAAGATATGCTATCCACATTCCTTCAAAATCTCAATGCCTCCCCCATTCACCAGCTGGTCCTACTCAAACCAACAGTCACTTTCCTCAAAGTTGTCCTCCACCTCAAGAATAGCTACACCAGAAACTCTGTTCCTATCAAACCTAGTAACTACTAACAATGCCTCAATTTCTGTTGTCAATTCCACACCAGGAAGTCCCCTCAATACAGCCTAGCTACCCTTAGTCGTTGCATCTGCGGTGAAGAGGAATCCCTTTTGAAACATGTGGAAGGTCTCACCGAGTCCATCACAGAACCAAATTACCCCCTCACCTCATACAGAAATAGATCTCACATGACATTAATTAAAACATCAAGGCTGAGATACCATGGTCCCTCCAGAAAACTTCTTTCTCCTGATATTTCATTGCCTACTGTGGGCAACTTCTTCAGAGATGAGACGACTCACTGCAAGGCACTGGAGGTCCTGCTTATATAGACCAACACCCCTTGTCAAGTGCTGCTTACTATGAAGCTATCTCTGAATAGTTACTTCGTGATCACTGTCTGCAAAGCTGATTTGTCGGTGTGTCCCAATAGACAATTCCTTTTATGTGCCATTAAGCTAGTATTAACACTTCTGGTGTAGGTACCATGCACATACTAAGGAAGCACCAAACCTAAGCTTCACTCACTTAAGGATGATGTCTCAAAGACACATCAATAACAGGAATAGAGATATGGCAATGAAAGAGATATTGCTGATGCTGAGAGCTACTACATGACTGCCTTGTGATGTATTAATTAAGGTCTAATTGTGCAGCTTTGTACAGTTCATCATAATACAATAATCAATAAATAGTGTATAAGTATCACATAGTCTCATTTGTGATTCAGTAAACAATAATATAATGTTTACAACTCTTCATGAAAACAATTAAACTGTATTTTTCTGAATACAATGAATTATTGTCAGTTAACTGAAGATTTTCAAGATGTTTCAAGGAATATTTGCAGAAGTGAAGCAGCAGTACATCTAATCAAGTGAAAAATTGTCTTATAATAGACACCCACTACCACATACTCCAGCCCCACCACAGGAAAAACCTACCTGATTCAAGGCAGGGCCACATGTGAGACAACACATGTCATATACCAGCTGACATGTGTCCACTGTTCAGCCTTTTATGTTGGTATGACTACTAACAAATTGGCTGAGCGGATGAATGGGTACAGACGGACTGTTCGCCTGGGGGACACCCAATATCCTGTGGCAGAACATGCCCTCCAGCATAACTCCAGGGACCTGGGCACGTGTTACACCACACGTGCCATTTGGATAGTACCAACAAACACCAGTCCCTCAGAGCTACGGAGGTGGGAACTTGCCCTCCAACATATCCTCTCCTCCCGCCACCCCCCAGGCCTAAATCTACGCTAACCCCTCCCTTTCCTCCATCCTCAGCTCACCTATTCATTATCCGTTCCTTACCTCTCTCTCTCTCTCTCTCTCTCTCTCTCTCTCTCTCTCTCTCTCTCTCTCTCTCTCTCTCTCTCTCTCTCTCTCTCTACCTCCCGCCCTCTCACTCTCTCTGTCATTCTATCTCTCTCCGTGTGTGTGTGTGTGTGTGTGTGTGTGTGTGTGTGTGTGTCCATCCATATTTCCCTGTTAATGAAAAATGTTTTAGACACCCCCCTGCCCCTCCTACACCCCTCAGCATCATTCATTTCACTCATCTTCCTTCTCTTTACTACTTGATCTTTCCTCTTTAGTTATATTTATCCTCTCTGGCTTGGCTCAGTACATACATGCAGTATCTCTTGACGTCCACAATCCCGAAACACCACCTTCATGACCTAGGTCGTGAACCACCTTTCCCTTCTGTTCCTATCCTTTCTTCTTCCCTTCTCTCCCACGTGACTCTTGTTCCGAAAGCTTGTCCTTTCTGTCCCCTTTTTTCTGTTTCTTCATTTCTGTTACTATCGGCGGTACAGCACAATGGTAAGTACTGGCCAGCCATTCTATCTCGTTTCAACAATATTTATCATCTCTGAGGAGAATTTTCATCATTAATCGATTATAATGCACAAACTCATTCCGTGGCAAAGGCAGAAATCACTATTATGATCCATGAAAGATGCAAGTAACTAACATAGTAAATAAATAATGGCATGAGTCAAAGTCCATGTAACAAATCTTTCTATGTTTCTGTTTTATTTCAATATAACTCCCAAAAAGTGAAGAAAAAAATAGTGATAAATGTTTTAATCAAAAACACTGGCAAATGAACTCACCGCATTTATAAGTTCCTCAACCAATATAAATGGTTCCTCCCATAAGTCAGTATCCCTGAGTTTTCTTTGAATAAAATGGATCAGACAATTACCTGAAACAGAAAAATTATGGACTGCAGTGCAGACAAATTCACACATTTATATTACTGATGAAGGTTTAAATAAAAACACCCCATTGAAACAGTTGTTTGCACAAATTGCTGAAATGTGTGCACATTAGAATAGTTTTCCTAAGCCCTAACTAATTTTCTAGAAGCTAGCATAACCTGCAGTTCCAAACACAAAAATCATTTTTGATCAAAAGGAAAAGAGGTTTTATCTTAATTGCATAGAACTACCTTGCTGCACTGTATCTACAACAGCTGGAGTGACAGCTCTGCCTAGCAGTGTTTGCATGGCAATAGTCAAATCCTACTGGATTGCTTTCCAATTTTAGTACAATTCTCAACCCCCCCCCCCCCCCCCAATGTCAATATTAAGAAATGCTATATCACAGCAATTCTCTTTCCAAGAGCTACTGAATGTTGCTATGAAAAGCATACAGTTACAGTTTCCTTAACAATAAATAAATAAATAAACAAACAAATGGAAACCTTGCTTTAAAAGCTTGATCAATACAAGAGTTACAACTCTTTACCCCATATCAAAGTATATGCCTCCCAATGCTCTTTCATCTGATGAAAACCTTGTTTCAATATCTGGAACTGTTCTCTAAGTGAAAGTAGTGCAAGTTTTCGGAGACTTGCCCTGCATAAGGTGTATACTCCGCTGTAGCAAGGAAAAAAAGCTGAAAGACGCTCCTGTTGCAGCACGAAAAAGTGATTACACTGCTCTTTAAAAGACTGACGGAAAAGTGGGGAACTAGTTGCCTCAGTAGTCATTCAGCCTTACTCACCAAATATAAGGTACTGATAGGTGGGAATGTGAGATGAAGCTTGGAATGCAGTAAAGGGAGAAAAAAATGGAAGAAGCAGAAAAGAGGGTGGGGAATAGGGAAAAGGCAGCATGCAGTTGGGAAAGAGACACGAATTGGGAAGAGCTGTCAGATGGGAAAGGAAGGGGTGGGCATAACTGCTAAGTGTGGTGTATAGAATCACAGGTTACTGTGAGTTGAGGCCAGGTTGTTTGTGAAACTGTGTAAAATATGTTCTCAAAATAATTCCCATCTGCATAGTTCAGAAGAGCTGATGTTGGAGGGGAGGATCCACATGGTGAGCCATACAAACCAGCCAATGAATCGAGCATGTTATACTCAGCTGCATGCTGTGATAAGGGTGCCCCCCCCCCCCCCCCCCCCCGGCATTTGGGCACAGTTTGAAAGTGGCCATACATTCTGATGGACAGCGATTGGTGGTCAAGTCAAAGTAAAAAGGAGTGCATTAATTGCAGAGGTTCAGTGATGGTATTTCCATGATTTGGATGTATGAACCGATAACCTCACCAGTTTGGTCCCTTAGAATTACACACATCTAAACATTTCGACTCACGACCAGGAAACTGCATCCTCATTACTTCATAAACCCTCTCCTTCTCTGAAATCCATTTCACCTTTTCTTCCTCAGCACAGCATTTCACCTCCTGGACATTAAGCTCGATCTTACTAATGGTTCCATCCACACCACTAATGACATTATACTCACGAACACAACCTGAACTGTTTCACAGCTGCGATCCATTCCACACCAAAAATCTCTCCCATACAGCCTTGCCAATCATACTTGTTCCCCAATACCACTTTGGACTGGAACAACAGAATCACAGGCTTTTGATTATCTATCATATTGCCTAGAAATAAAGGACAACATACGAAAGAGCCTTCTGACAGTTCCTAACATGATGTTCTACCACCCACCCAATCTCTGTATATAGTTCATCCCTGTGCTGCTGCAATTCCAAACCCATTAACACAAGTATCATATACCTGTGGAAGACTCAATGCCAGACCAGAGAAATCCACCCACTTAGCACTATTCCAGTCTTACCATATGCTTATCTCACCCCATCAGAAGACAGGACATCTGTGAAAGGAGCCATGCGATTTACCAACTCTTCTGCAACACTGCACTGGTGTGTGTGTGTGGGTTTTTTTTTTTTTTTTTTTTTTTTTTTTTTTTTTTTTTTTTTACATTGCTATGACTACCAACCTGACATCCATTAGAATGAATTTCCACCATCAAACTGTGGTCAAAATCAGGGTTGATCACCTTGTAGCACAGCATGTGGCCAAGTATAACATACTCAGTTTCAACAGCTCCTATACAACCTGAACAATCCAGATTAACCCCATCACAACCAGCTCTTCTGAACTGAACAAATGGAGGTTATCCTTACAACACCTTTTACAGTCTTGCAACCAATCTGGTCTACATGTAAAATAATCTATCCTCCTAATACTCCATGCCTAACAGTCTCCCCCCCCCCCCTCAATCCTACACCTCCCCATAATTCGTCTCTCTCTCCCAGCTAAGTGCGACCGTTTCCCCTCACTCCTTCCTTTTCCCCTTTACGCCATTCAATACTGAAGCTACATCTCACATTAACACCTATCCATATATTTAACTCCAGCAGGCACCACAGAACTTCTATACCCACCTTGCCTTGTAAACTTTCCCCTCCTCTCCCCACCACTCCCTCCTCACATATTGTTAAGATGTGAATTGGGTCCTAATTGTTGGAGATGGCAGATATGTGTGCTTCAGTAGACCTTGAGTGATTCTGTAAATGTATGTAGACTCTTTTCCTAGTAAGGTTATTGCCAACAATTTAAGCAGTGTGAAGGTGATTGTCTTGTCTGCATGTCTGTCTTTACAGTGAGTTGCTACCTACCTTGATATTTCTGACATATTAACCTGGACTAACCAGTGTTAAACATTAAAAGACATGGATGTCAGAAAAATGTTCTTTAATTACCTATGACACAAAATAGGTGTTCCATTCTTGTTTGAGGATACTGGTACTCATCTAGTTTCCATAAATCATCCAGGATGTTGAATGCAGACTCAGTCACATCCTCACCATCTTGTAATGGCAAGGAATCCAACATACTGTTCAAACAAAATAAAGCTTGTGTAAAAATATACTTATATTAAGACAGATTAGAATGTGTACGTTTCAGCATAACACCAGTATGCTTAGAGCTGTTTATACTTTTGAGGTGAGAAACAACTATAGTTGGCGTCATGTAAGAAGCGTTTCCACACACAGAGGAGGAGCGATAGGGGAAGTATGGAAGGGAGGAGCTACGGCCGTGTGCCAAAAGTTGGGCCTGTGGGAGAACCAATGTGTAATTTGTGGCCAGCCATGCAAGTAGAAAAAGTATTATTGGCTGCCAATGCAGTAATGGAGGTGGATGTGCAGAAAGGCTGAAAACTGGGCCACCTTCTTATGTGACGCCGACTATAGCACCCTTTTGGATATTAAGTGTTATGAATAGAGATGATGCACAAATAATCTGTAGTTTTTAAGATTTTTCAGCTGATAAGTGATATTTAATCCCTAATGGTGGAGATACTAGTGGATAGAGAAGACATGTTAAGAATAACTGTGGAGTTCTTGTGGCACTTTCTGTCTAACTTGGTCCACATGTGACTTGCATTCTGGTAAAAATACTGTGGGAGTAAGACATCTCCAGCTATTTGTTTTATGGGGATGGAGACATTTAAGCATAAAGTTTGTTCAAATTAAGATATTTCAATTAAACTTGATCCACAGTTACACATTTGAGAAAAATATCATGGGAGTGTGGCATCCCTTGCATAATTTGCTATGGATGGTGTTCCTGAAGGAATAAGTCTGGAATGCTTAGAACCAATTCAATATTTTTATGTAATTTGCAATCTGAGGAAAACAAGTACTGTGAGAAAAGGACATCCCTAATATTCACCAAGAGAGAAAGAGTCCAGTTTTGTGGAGTGGGGGATCGAATGTAACAATATTGATTATTATTATACCATGATAAAAAGATTCCAGTAGTGAGGGAATCGCAAAAAGTATAACTTACATGTGTACAATAAAAAAACAGAATAAAAATAAATATTAACTAAACATAAGACCAATCAATAGAAATAGTGTTATACTGTGGAAGAATGTCTAAGATATTAAGTGTCCCTCTAAAGAGTTGTGTAATACCTGCAGAAACAAGAAGGACAATTTTGCTGACATATAATAGTAGAGTCAAGCAGCACACAAGTATAGCTAAGCTATATTTTAATAAATAATTACACAAATGCTAAAACTCAACTTTTAATAATATTATGAGGAACAATCAAACAAACAATATATCACCATAAATTCACCTAGAAAAAAAACTGTCCTAGAAAATAAATGTCACAAATTAGGAAGAGCAAACAGCATATGCTAGGATCTTTACAAATGCAGGCGTGTATCACTAAAGCTCAAGCTTTGTCATTAAAATACCTTGCTAAGACCTACTGCCCTGGCTGATGAAAACAAAGCACCCTACAAGCACCAAGCACGGGCAAAAATTACCCGTACCCTTTTCCTTTATTAAAAAATTATAATTAATATCCTTCAATGTTTATGGGCTTTTTTCTATTTGTCTCTCACCTTATAAAGTACTACCATATACATTTACATGGTTACAATTTTAAAAACTGATAACAAAATATAGCAATTTTATGCCCAAGGGCACATTTTGCCCTTGGTTGGTAGTCTATGCGACCATAATTCTTCATGCCCCCTACAACCTCCAAGCACAGACAAAATTGCCCCTACATTTTTCTTATAATAAATTTTGTTTGGCAATAATGATTGTGAGTTTTTCATGCCTTGTTGAGAGTCTGATTGTTGTGTTTGATATTCATTGTTGAGACTAACTGTTGTTACTAGCAGTTTGTCACAGTAGAGCAAACGCATTTCTTGTAAGTACATTTTCTAAAATGAGTTGTTGAGGGTTGAACGACGCATAAATTCTTGCTGAACTTTTAGTAGACGACGAGTTATCAGATTTCAGTGACTCTGAATCGGCGCACACAGAAATAGAAGAGAGCTCAAATGAAGATTCGGAGGACGAAGAAGAAACAAACCATGCAGGTAACGCTCCCAATAAATATGTTACTAGTTCTGGTAGGGTGTACCTTGCAGAAGCTCCAAGGCATTGTAAAAGGGATTTTGCCAACATAGCTTGTGAACATCAGGGAGTAACTACTGCTGGGAAAGTAACAAGTATATGTGAATCATTCAAGAAATTTTTCACACCTGAAATAGTACAGAAAATTGTTGAGCATACAAATGAAGAAGCTGAAAGAAAAAAATGTATCTCCTGTTGACGAAACTGAAATATATGCTTTGATGGGAATTTTGATGCTAATGGGAATTTACCAGGACACCAATATTTTGTTATCTGATTTATGGTCAAATTTATTGGGAAGAGCCGTATATAGAGGCACTATGAATAACACAAGAGCATATCGGCTATTGAATATTTTTCGTTTTGATGATAAAGGAACCAGGACAGAAAGACATGTAGGTAATAAATTTGCACCGCTGCGTGAAGTTTTCTAAGCACTGGATTGACCATTCCCAAGGTACTACAGAAGTGGACCTCACAATACAATTGATGAGATGCTATATCTTTTCAGAAGTCATTGTCCTTTTAAAGTTTTCCTCAAAGACAAACCTGGAAAATATGGTATACTTGTTAGAATTCTTAGTAGTGCAACTGAACGATACATTATAAAAATGGAAGTGTATGCTGTAAAAGACAGTAGACCTGCCAGTCAACGAGGTCCTCTTTAGGTTGTGAAGAGACTGGTGGAGCCAATAGAGAATACAGGCTACAATATCACAACTGACTGTTTCCACACTTCTGTGGAATTAGTGGACATTCTGTATAAAGATTACAAACTCACAATGGTTGGGATACTCAAATCCACCAGAAAACATATACCGCAAGAACTTAAGATGACAGCAGATAGAGAGCTATATTCTTCCAAATTTGCATTCACAGATCCATTCACTAAGAAGCCTCTGGTAACAATTGTCTCTTACACCACAAAGGGAGAAAAAAAAACTATTGATGTTGTCAACACAACATAGTGATGCACGAGTAGATGATGATACACCTAAGAAGAAAACCCATATAAACCTATACTACAATGCCACTAAGGGAGGAATGGATGCCATAGATCAAATGGCTAGGGCGTACTCTACAAAAAGAGGTACGAGAAGATGGCCACTGACCACATTCTACAGCCTACTTGATATAGCTGGAATAAACTCGTACACACTGTTCAAGATGGATGTGCCAAAGTCTAATGAAGGGAAATCAAATGCGAGGAAATTAGGCCTTGAACTTTTGAAACCACATGAAGAACAGCAATCCAGGGACTTGAAAGGACTCCAGTTCCCCATTACTTGTGCGATGGGAGAAATCCTTGGAAAGAAGCTAAACTGCTGCAGATGAAGAACCAACTAGGAAAGCAAGATGCTACATATGCTTGAAGAATGCAAGTAACCAGAGAGCCAGGGACAACATCACGAAAAACAAGTTAACATGAGCAAGTTGTGGCCTCCATCAGTGTAAGAGACATTCAGAATCAACCATTTTGTATGCAGGAGGTAAATGTCATCTGTAAATGTTAGTATTCTTTCCAAGTGAAGAGAGGGTTTTTTAAAATTTCAGTGCACCTTAAAACATATTTGTACAAGTTTTTTTATTTCAGTTTTTGAAACTTCCTGTCAATAATTAAACTGATGTTACATTGGAAACAAAAATACATTTTTACACGATTTATAGCTTTTTGTAACACGGGCAAAATTTGCCCTTGATTGGTGCTCCGTGTAACCTAAAATACCTTGGTGCTCCTAGGGTTAAGGAAGCTAGAATCAAAGGATAGAAAAAGCCAAAGTAAAATATTAGGGCCAGTGAAGCAAAGTGAGTGTTACAGAAAAATATATCATAGAGAATTATTTAAAAATATATAACACATTGTCACAGTTATGAGAAAATGCTATTATTCTGTTATAATGGGAAACATGTCTCTGCTTGGGACTGACACTGGTGTAAATAAAAAGATAGTGTAGTGAATACTTCACAGAATTTCCACGAAAATACAAAAGGCTATTGCAACTTACATTCAAGTATGAAAATAAGAAGTTCCCACTTATCAACTGTCATGGCCCCTGATATGTACACTGCTAGCATGTGACATTACAACAGTTGGCAACACAATGGCAATGACAAGGCACTAGGCTGTGCTTCTGCATAATTCTGTGCCCCACCAATTGTCAGGTTTTATGAGGCAAAAATCTGCAAATATCAGTCTCATTTCTGTGCTTCATTAAGATGACACATTAGCTAGGACAAGCAGGCTCTGTGCACATAATACTTAGCAGTATAACTTAGCTTCTAGTGATCATAATTGAGGCATGACAGAAATGTATATTTAATCCTGTATTATAGTCATTCTTTGTTCAGTGTACACATATGAGCCCTGTCTACTGTTCAACTGTCTGCAGTTAAGGATTCTGTAATTAAATTGTTTATATTTCTGCTATCTAATAAGTATTGACCTGTTGCAGATAATTTGACCACCTCTGTCCTACTCCATCCTGACGTTGATTCCTACAGCAGGCTACAAAATATTGGTGATGAGGCTGGTCATTTATAACCTATGAGAAAGCTGACCCAACGGAAGGACGACAAAGACCCAGAATTTTCCTTTCTTTCTAACTGATCTTACATTTAGTGATGCTGTGCTGCAGGAATTTGTTTGTTATTTTTGTGTTGCCTATCTATAGCTGCACCGGAAGATAAGCTGATTATTCATTTTCAGCCAGAACAAATAAATAAGCTGATCCAAACTGTCCACACCACTACACAAACACTGACATAACATGCAGCAGCACAGCCCAAGGCAACACCAAAATTTCAGACCATCAAAGCTGCTGCAAAAGACTAGAAAACCTACGTGCAGCAGTTCTATGCCCACTTCATAATTTATAATATACAAGGTAATGAGTGCATTGCTTACTTCTTCTCCACCACTGGTCCCTCAGTGTTTGCTCTGCATCACAAGCTGTTTACCAATGGCAGTCTCTGCAATGTCCCCTATGAGGAATTGGTTGACAAATTGAGCATGCATTATGACAGGGTGCATTCTACTGCAGCTCACTACAAATATTTTAGACTCAAGAAGGAACTGAAAGAAACCTACAAGCAGTATCTGGCTGAATTAAAGAGACTCACCACCAGACATAGTATATTTAAGTGTACTTGTAAAACGAGTTACAGTGATCTGTTGTTAAGTGACGCTATCACACAGAATGTTCTGGATGCTAGGATTTCTGCTGCCAACCTCAAATTGCTAGACCCGGGCTTGCAAACTGTGATTTCCATAATTGAATCACAAAGCTTTGTAGACACTATGGAAGTGAACATTGACTCTTCTGTGAATTCCTGTCTGAATACTGTTTCAAGGAATAGGACACAACATAAAGACAAAACAGGGCATAAAACAAAGTGCAGTCACAGGGCACGGGTACATATTTTCAGTCTAGCATTAAGCATTGAGGTGATCAGCAGAAAATACAGAAATTGTGTCCAAAATGTCACATGCACTCACAATGCCAGCCACAAAGCCAGCAGGTGACTTGCTATAGCTTTGGCAAGGAAGCCCACATTCAGAGCACGTGTTTATGTCAAGACAGAGCTGGACACAGCCCTGCGAATTCACGGCAATGCGATAGTCAGCAGAACATTAACACTGTCACAGCCTGCCTGGTCGAACAAGGGAACGTAATTACTGCAAGCATGCTCACTACAAGGAATCCTTTTTCATACAGAATCAAACAGGAAAGTCAAACTTTTTTTCTAACATTCAAATGTTCTACAAGACACCAAGCCAGATTTTGGCTACTTTACCCTCACTGGTAGAAATATTGTACAACCACTGTCACTGAATATTGTTATCTCTTCTGTGACCACCGTGGAAACAATTTGTTCTGCATTCAAACTCAAAGTTCAAGGTCAATGACCAAATCAACTTTACAGTCTATGACGTAAATGTCCTTGGGAACCAGGTATCATTGTTGAAGTTTTGGAACACTCTACCTATGCAGTACAGGGTTCCATTCCGCTGCACAGGCATCATCAAAATCAGCTTCGATGCTTGCATCCTGGTGATACTGTCTAAGATCTTTTGTCGACAGACTAGAAGACGGGAGAGGTACACATCAAGAGGACACCTCCACTGCTCCTGTCTCTGGATCTGACATCTACCAGGGTGGTGTCAATGGACTACGACATCACACTGCCACATAGCTTATGCACTTCCCATCACTGAAGTCTCTGCAGCCAAAAGCAACAGCTGATCCTACCTTTGTTGTCATAAGAACTCATGGTCATCAACATGCCAACTCCTACTGCCTCCCTGATCTTCAACATGCAAACTGCATGCATTTTCCCAAATGAAGTTCCCATGTGCTTGCAAGGTGAATATCGAGCTCCAGGTGAGCAGTTGCCATCAGTCAACGTTCCAGCTCCCACCTCTTCCTTTATGTCCAGGTTCAGACCTCCTTCCCATCATTATAGCAAATCAAGACACTATTCCACAACGGTGCATCATTTAGAGAGGGAGGAGTGATATGTGCTAGCGTGTGACATTACAATTGGCACCATGAATGACATAGAATATCAACACATCCACTGGAAGTGTATCTATCAATTATGACAACGCACTAGGCCATGCCTCTGCATAGTTCTGTGTGCCACCACATCACCAGATTTTAAAAGGCAAAACTGCAAGTATCAGTCGCATTTGTGTCCTGTGTTCGGTTGAGATATTAGCTAGGACACGCAGGCTCCATGCACTTAGTACTTAGTAGTATAGCTTGGCTTTCAGTCATAAAAATCTGGGGTGTGGCAGAAATATATATTCAATCTTGTGTTATAGTCATTCTGTCAGTGTATATATTTGATTCCTGTCTACTGTTCAGTTATCTGCAGTTAAGGACTATATAAATAAATTATTTATATTTTTTTTATTTAACTGGTTTTAACACACCGACAAGAAGAATAATCCACATGAAGTGGAAAATTTCTGAAATCTTTTGGAAGGTGAAATATTGCAGATACTAGAGAAAAATGTAAAAATTCTGCCAAGAGAATTTAATTCACAAATAGGAAATGAAAGAAAATACTGAGACTGTGGGAGATTATCTAGCACACAAAGGAACTACAATGAATGGGGATAGGCTTGTGCACAACATCCCTGCTTACAATAATGTCAACAGACTCCAAGAAACTCTCAAGAAAAGCAAAAACAAGGATATTCCCATATCCAAAACTAGGGGGAAATTTGCAATATCTAGGAAGAATGCAAAAGAGATCATGAAAGTCAAGGAAGCAGTGGCTTTATTTCTGACCCTACCTTTCCAAAGCTGAAATCAGCTTCCTCATATTAGAACAAAATAGAGACCCACCCAGAATGTCCAAATATAACACGAAAAAAAATGAAGATCATACAAAACATCATTATGAACTTTAGGAAAAAAATTTCAAGAGCAAAAAATCTGCATGGGAATAAAAGATACTTGAACTGGAAAAGAGGAAAAAAGAAACATGGTAATTTATTTGCATGAAACATGCAAATACATGCATAGCAATTGTAATTATACAGTACACAATATAAGGTTTTTTTAACATAACATAAAAAAATGTTTGTATAGCTTATGGGACTTAACTATGGGGTCATCAGTCCCTAAACTTACAAACTACTTATGAACTACCTAAGACTAAGGACGGAACAAATATCCATGCCCGAGGGGGGATTTGAACCCCTGACCGAAGTGGCCGTGATGACCGTGACTGGCACGCCGCAGAGCGCTCGGCCACCGCGGCCGGCTAACATAACATATCGAATTTTTATTACAAAGGTAAAATATATATATATTACTGTGGTGAAGTAGATATGCACAGGCAATACTAGTAGCAATAAAATAACATAAAATGTTATTTGTATAACAACACAATTACACAAAGAATACTTTGGGTACCTTTCAATGGGAAGAAAATATTGGTGCTTCATACCTGAATTCCTTTGCAAGAGGTTCCAAAGCTTTAAAAAAGGCCACACACTTTTCTTGCAGCTTATTGTTGGTAGCATTGTTAGCCATGTATGACCAGTAATGTGCTTCATCATCTGGGCTCACTATCACTGAAAATATTACATTAATGTTTGGAGTGTACAGGATTTGCAGACAATACATAGCAAATATATGCTATCCTATATTAATAAAAATGTAAATGTTCATTTGGGCAAAATCACAAATTTCAAAAAGTTATTACCAAATACTTTTAAATTCTGGAACAATGCTACATTCTAACATAGAAAGGTTTTGATATGCCTAATTATTTAATATAAACATGGAAATTCCAGACTGGAATCCAACAATATAATGAAAACAGTTTTCAACTTCCCACAAATACATACAACGAGCTGTGACTGGCACATAATGAGACAGTCACACATACAACACTTACGCTATCGACCACTAGCCTTCGTCAGAAAAGACAGCATTCACACAATCACAGACACACAACTGTCATCTCCAGCCATCACACCCCAAATAACACTCTGTGATGAGGAGACTGGAGAAGAGCGAAGGGAAGGTGGGAAATGAAGGTTGCAAAGTAAATACTGTATGAGTGCACAGAGATGCAGCTTAGGAACAGAGTGGGGAGGCAGGGGAGGGGAGGAAAGCAAAATAAACACACACACACACACACACACACACACACACAGAGAGAGAGAGAGAGAGAGAGAGAGAGAGAGAGAGAGAGAGAGAGAGAGAGAGAAAGCACATATTGGGGGAACAAACTATTTGGTGTGTGGAAACAGAAGTTCTTCTAGATTGAGGCCTAGATAAATTCATGATTTGAGAATGTACTGTAAGGATAACTTCAATCTGTGTAGTTCAGAAAATCTAGTTGTGGAGGGTGGGATGCAGATGTCTCATATTCTGAAGCCATGAAATCAAGCATATACTCATCTGCATGTTGGCCACAGGGTGGCATTGGGCATTGTTTGGTGGCAGCCATTAGTCCTAATGGACAGCTAGTTAGCAGTCATCTCAATTTGAAAAGTTGTCCAGTGACTGCAGCACAGTTAGTATATTACTTAGCTGCTTTCACAGGTGGCCCAGTGTCTGATAGGGTAGGATAAGCCTGGGACAGGATTGGAATAGGAAGTCCTGGGTACGTGGATTGGTCAGATCTGGCAGCAGGGTCTTCTATAGAGATATGATACTTGTGGTTAGAATCGTTCAAAATGGCCGCCACTCTAGCTTACTTCCTGCTTTGCTCGTGGCTCGCTCCCACTGGCTGATGGTGTGTAGAGGGGGAGTGATGACATCACACTGCCGAGAGTGAGACATGTTGGGACGGGACTGACTCAGCCTAGACAGTGCATGCCACCGGCCTGGGTATTCACACTGCACGCCGAGCCGGGCCGAGACAAAAAAAGGAGAAATACCTACTTTTATGATTTTCACATTGTAAAAAAATGCTGACATTGTTTTATAAACTTATTTTTCCCGTACAAGCTATGCCTTGTATGTGAGAAAAGAAAAAGTCTACTTTTCATTCAGCCCAAGTTTCTAGTTTTGTAATGCTTCTCTCTTGATTTTGATGAAAATATGCAGTTACGAAATCTGATTATTGAACACATTGTAGTAAAGTATCATAGCTTTCGAGTAAACCATTCACCTTCTCGTAATTCGTAACAGTTGTTTCCAAATGACGCTATTTGTCAAGTATGTACACTTGATTTACAAATTGTGTATTAAAAAGTTAGATAGTGGGCAGCTTACTGTTCCATGCATTTTAGACCATACATGAAAACGAGTGAAATGGAGCTAAAAGTACTCTCTAAAAGTACAGAAAAGGTTTTGAAATGTTCATCGCATCATGCCACGATTGCAAGCCTACGAACTTAGCTTTGCTGTTGATGGACTGAAATAAAATTTTCTGAGATTGCACGTAACAGCTCTCTAGTTGGAAATGATGAATGTAGGAAGCCCGAGTCACATATTTATAGATGCATCTACTCCTAATACACAATATAGACCTTTTTTTTTATTTTCACTTTTGTAACTCTTGGAAAATGTTGTACCACGAGGTGAAAATAATTGTATACAGCATGCCCCACATTAAAGCAGTACCCTCTCATCTGAGATTAAAGTAAGAATGAATAAAGTTTCTTTCTAAGGAATCTGTCTGAGGAAGACTACGTTTTTACAAACATTTTGCTGAATCACTGAAGACAATTTTCTTTGTCTGCATGATGGTACTTTCGAGTTTTCTACTTTAACTGAAAGAAAAATATGCTGATTTAGTTTAGCCTGAGACACTGCAGGACACGTCAGTAAAGCCAAGGGATCCCACCCACTGTCAGCAAAAGATCAAAGGAAACACAGGAGTGAACAAAACCTGTTCACTGCTATCTACTTTGAACCAGCTAACAGTTCATTTATTTTGATATTTTATTACTATTGTTCTCACGCTGCAATGACTCATCAAATCTTATGCACATAAGAAATAGGTGGTAATTGACTCACCCCATGGAATTAGACTGACATTTAGGAGAGGTTTTCATTGTGTGAACATTAGATAAGTTTAATATTGGCACCAGCGTGAGCCAATTGGGGTATAGTGTTGCTTCTGCAACACAACTATCACATGTCTGCAGCCTGCTTTCAGCAGAAGCTCCTCCTCTCTCTCTCTCTCTCTCTCTCCTTTTTTTTTTTTTTTTAATTACACTTACGAACATATGTTTATTTTTTATTCCATTACTATTAATTCTGTAATATGAATAAAATTTCAGAAAGGTTTTTAGTTATTCATATAAGGAAAACCTCTCCTAAATTTTAATTGAAATTGATTGGATGCGTACATACCACATATTTCTAATGTGCTTATAATTTGATGAGTTACTACAGTGTGACTAACCTGTCCTGCAGTGTCTGAGGCTACAATAAATCAGCATATATTTCTTTCAGTTAAAGTAGAAAATTTTTTTCTTTATTCACTAATACTTTAGTCTTTGGCGTGAGGGATAGCACTTTTATACGAGTCACTGGATACAATTACTTTCACATTGTGGTACAACATTTTCTGAGCGCTACAAAAGCAAAAATTAAAAGAAAACTATATAGCGTATTAGTCAATTTAAGTGTAATTCATCAATAAATGTAAGTATATTTTTGGGCTTCTTGCATTTATTATCTCAAACTAGAGGGCCATTAAGTATATTGTCAGAAAATTTTATTTTAGTCCATCAAAAGCAAATTCGCAGTTAACATTAATTTATTCTTCTCTCATAGTTCCAAACACTAAATATTTATCCCATCAATTGTACAGTGTGGACAACAAACTAGTTGTATACCTGTTATTAGGTGAAGTAAAACCATAGCAGTTCATTGTCCATTGTAATCGGTCGCCATGCAAGAAAAATTAATTTATAGTTATTTTCTGGTTATAAAATCATTTTTCTGGTGCCGCAGAGGTTCACACTACGCCCAACACTAGCCAAGTACATAGGCTTGTGATCGCAACGTTGATGCCGCTCAGATAACTCCCAATTACTTGTGACAGGATGTAGACATTGGTGTGACAACCATCTCAAAACCTTTTCGGTACTTATACCTCCATTTCACTCACTGTAATGTATGGTCTAAAATGCATAGAACAGTAAGCTACCCACTATCGAACTTTTTCAGTACACGATTTGTAAATCATGCACAAGTACCTGACAAATAGCAGAGTTTAATAGCAACTTTTACGAATTATGGAATGATGTATGGTTTATTCGATAGCCAAGATGTATTATCATGAGTTAAAAAATCATATTTTTTTAATTATATACTTTCATCAAAATCAAGTGAGGAGCGTTACAAAACTAAAAGCTCTGGCGGAATGAAAATAGACTTTTCTTATTTTACAGACAAGGCAAACCTTCAGTGGCAGCTGGTGCTTCAGATGACTGAGGGTTAACTTCTTTCAGTGCCAGAACTTGATAGTGGCATCGCCACCCGCCCTCTCAGCGCATTGCTGTTTCGGCATCAATCCCCCCCCCCCTTCCCCCCCCCATGCTTGGCTTCCAAAGAGACAATTTGGTGCACCTCTGCAAGTGGTGCTGGTGAAAAGCGCCCCCATTCCCCCGCCCCCTTTAGATATATTTTCGTTAAAAGATCTCCAAGCTTAAAGCTGAGAAATCTGTTTCTAAATGATACTGAACATTGTTAATTTTTCTTTGATAATAAACACCAAGAACATATGAGAGAGAAGCTATACTTTCAGGTCATGTGACACTCTATGCAGCACCCACTACTAACCTTATGCATGTGCAAAGGCTGCTCTCCCCCACATGTTTTCAAACAGTTAAATATTTGTTACAACAAAGAGTATAAATGTCGTTTACCCTCAAAATCTTGACACATTTTCAAAAACGTCCAAAGATATGTGGCAAGTAACAATTCAAAAAACATTGTTGTTCCCATATATCTTAAAAAGAAGATTAGGTTTAAAAACAATTGCTTGCGGTCGGTCTTGAAACCACTACCTTTGACACTGCAGCGCAATGCCACTAACCACACGGATATTATTGCTAGGTGCAGAATGACGGCTTCATTATTATTCATGATCAGATCTTCTGAAGGCTTTTATAGTCGATGTGTACCTTTAATAGTTATAAGATATTTTACCAAATATGACATGTTTTTGATGAGTCTTCAATGCACCAAAGACAAATATGAAGGGCAGATGTTGTCTTAGTGGAGGATTTATGCATGTGCATGGCGAGGTGCACAGTACCTCCATTGTCTTCCTTCGGAACTATTCGTGTGTAACTACTAGAGCTCGAGTGGCCAGGAACTGGTGTCTCTACCAGCTCCAATGCCAATGTTAAAAGCGGCGTTCCCCTAACCCCTCCTGGTGCTGTTCACCGTCACCTTACAAAAATACCAGCCACTTACCTAGCCACCGTGTTCAGGAAAACTAGGCGACGCGACCATCTACGGAGGTGAGGCTGCCACAGATGAAAATTCTCCATGGAAGACATTCGCTAAGATGTCAGGAAACCTCATTGACATAATAATCGATTGCCAACCTGTCCAGGCACTAGTCGATTCAGGAGCTTCCTTCTCTATATTGACAATGACTACTGCCGTAAACTAAAAAAGATAATGTTCTGTGATACAAGAGCAAATGTGCTGAAGGTCACAAATGGAAAATATGTATGGACGGCAGGAACATGTGTCACAAGAATAACTATCAAGAACAGGATGCAGCTTTTCGAATTTTCGTTTTAACATAATGTAACCATAATGCGATCCTCGGATGGTACTTCCTTTAGGCATCCCAGGCTGTCATTGACTGTGGAAGATCTGACTACAAATTAAGGAAGCTGTTCTGACGAGTACACATAACATGTACTTCCGTGGGACGTTGTTTGCTGTCAAAAATGTTGAGATCCCATCGTTAACAATGAGAAGTGTTCCAGTCAGCAGCCGAAATGACCAGTTGGATGATGAAGTGCTTGTCGACTGCAAATAGCTAATTAGTATAACAAAGGAAATCTAAATACTTGCAGCTATCATAAGCATTACAAGTGGTCAAGGAGAACTTTGAACCACTAATTTTCACTAGCAATCGCAACTCATTCCTAAAGGAATGTGTAGTGGAACAGCAGAACCAGTCCAGGACAGTGAGCTCAATGTCATTGACGAAGTCTCCTGCTATGTTGTTACTGCTGACAACACGCTAGAGGAAACTACTATGGAATTGCATATAGGGCCTGGTCTGATGCAGGAACATCAGCAGGCGTTAACCATACTAAACCAATGTTCAGGTGTATTCCAGGCCAGGCAGACAAAGAATTAGACGAAACGGCCCACAATAAAACACAATACTGTGGATCATCCACCAATTAGCCAGTGTTCGTACAGAGTGTTGCCAGCTGAAAGACAGATAATTCAGGAAGAAGTGAAGAAGACGTTGCATAATGACATTATTCAACCTTCAGAGAGTCCCTGGTCCAGTTGTCCTCGTGAAGAAAAAGGATGGCATGTGACGTTTCTGTGTCGACTATCGGCGGCTGAACAAAATCACAAAGAAAGATGTCTACCCATTGACCCACATTGACAACACCTTAGACTGTTTGAAAGGCTACATACTTCTCAAACTTGGACATGCAGACTGGTTACTGGCAAATTGATGAAGCTGATAAGAGACAAGACTGCTTTTATTACACCTGCCGGCCTCTATGAATTCAAATTTATGTTGTTTTGACTATGTAATGCCCCGGCCACATTTGAACGCACGATGGACAACTTGCTTCGACACTTTAAATGGATGACATGTCTTTGTTATCTAGATGACATTTTTGTTTTCTCAATGACATTTGCAGAACATCTAAACCACCTGTCAACTGTGTTGAAGTGTGTTCAGACAGCAGGACTCCACCTCTTCGTCAACAAAGAGATAAAAATCCTGGGGCACCTAGTCAACGGAGATGGTATCCATCCTGATACAGACAAATCAAGTGCAGTCATAGAATTTCCAACTCCTCAGCACATCCGTGACATGAGAAGTTTCCTCGGGCTGTGCTCATATTATTGTCGTTCATAGAAGGTTTTTGTAACAAGGCATGTCCATTTCAAGAACTCCTGCAGGGAAATGCCAAGTTTTACTAGGATCAGACGAAAGAAAGAGCTTTCCGGGTACTTAAGGAGGCTCTAACTTTCGCACCAGTTCTAGCCTTATGCAATGAGAATGCGAAAACCAAAGTTTGCACAAACTCTAGTGGTTATGGGATTGGTGCAGTGCTTGTACAATTTCAGAAAGGGGAGCAATGCTGTGAGTCTTCCGACAGGAAGCGTGGTGCAGTGGTTAGCATCGCAGATTGCTGTGCTTGCGGTCCCCAGTTCAAATCATGCCACAGGCAGAAAAAAATTTATTTGTCTTTACTATTTCTAGAATGTTTTACATTTTTCCTTTGTTTGATTTACTTGTAAATTCCAGAAAATCATGACGTACAGGACTGACATCCATGGCCATAATCTGGTGCTCACGTGGCGCGCGAGAGGTACTGGGAACGATACCCAGCGTCTCCACCAGAAAGTGTCACATTAAAAATTTCAGGTGGTCCAGAATTTGAAGGCTGGTCGTTAATAGAGCACAACACTTTACACTTAGAACATGTTTATTGCTAACACAAGCATCACTCAGTACAGACTGCCTCCTCCTTGGAGTGCTCCACTATTTATACATAGAAAGAATTTTATGGAACTTACAAGTAAATCAAACATAAGAAAAATGTAGAACATTCTAGAAATAGTAAATACAAACAAATATATTTTTTCTGCCCATGGCAGGATTTGAACTGGGGACCACAAGCACAGTGATCTGCGATGCTAACAACTGCACCACACCTTCTGTCAGAAGACTTGCGGCAGTATACTATGTTCAATATATTTCAAACTAATTTGTATTATCTGATTAAACTGTATTTCATGAACTTTGGTGTTTGTCACACACAATCAATAACTATCATATATTTCCTTAAAAATATAAAAAAGTGTTATAAATACCAAACTTACAATCCACATTATCCACAGTATCATTTCCAACAGATTTACCAATCTTCTGAAGGGTGCATTTTAGCCTATCCTGGAGCTTTGTTATCAAGTCTTGTAGACCACTGTCAATTTGATTACTGGAGTTTCCTGCCTGAAAATGTTAAAAACATTATCAGATTAAAAATTATTCTTAACAATACAACTCACCACAAAGACATGCAATGAGCTGCAATATAGACATAAATAAGACACTCACACATACAAGACTTAAGATATTGGCCTTTAGCCTTCTTCAGAAAGATAACATTCACATAATCACACAGGCACACTTTACAACCATACAGTCATTATCTCCCTCTGCAGCACTTTGAATTTCAAGAAGCAGAATGTCTCACATATCTAGCTTAAACTACCATTCTTTTCTTGACTTCCACAAGGCATTCAATACGGTTCCGTAGTGTCACCCATTGAAGTAAGTGCGAGCAAACGGAACATCAGACCAACTGTGTGACCAGATTGAAGAATTTCTAGCAAACAGAACACAACAATATCATTCTCAATGGAGAGAACTTTTCAGGCATGAAATTGGTTTCCGGTAAGCCCCAGAGGGATGTTAAAGGATCATTACTTTTTAGAATATTTATAAATGTCCTCGAAGGTAACATTAGAAGTTCAATGAGGCTTTTGGTGCATGATGCTGTAGTATCAATCTGTAGAAAAATAACAGCCAATCAGTTGTGTCAAATTGGTTTTTATTAAACCTTGGTCAGGTTTTGGATCCATTAATTTTGTCTTCATCAGTGGGTGTTGGATACATGATATCACATAAAAGTTGTTATAAAATAGAACATAGTGTCAAATGCTCTAGTCACGGTGCAGCTTTTGCTCCATGTATAAAATGTTAAAAGTGACATGTCAACATTTAAAAGTTATGGAGCAAACACACACACAGGGTGATTGAGCTCCACAAGAGAGTCTGGAATAGAAGGAGAAAGTTACAGTAGTAAACTAAGTACCCTTTGTCACACACCGTTAGGTGGCCCGTGGAGAATGAAAGTAAATTCCGAGTTAAGAGTGTAGATTACTGTCATGGAGTCATGATCATGTTGGACATCTTTTCACATGAACTACTTCAGTAAAAATACAGCTCTGCCAGTGCATTACCTAAATGCCTTATACCTTGTGTATGTGATACAGCTGCCTTCTCATGACTTTTAGCACCTCAGTGCATTGTAAAGAAAGTCACAAGAGAACTACAACACATTATAATGATGATCTCCTCTCTATCCTCACAGAAATGTGAGTCAACTAGAAAATTAAAAACAAAAAAATGAGGAAAACTTGTTTAATCAAATGCTTACTTCAGTTATTGATCATAACTAATAACATAAAAATCATTAAAAAATTAACCTTCTAATACATGACTTTTTATTTGAAGCTATAAAAAAATGCCATAATTTATGTATAGTGCGTGTATACTGAGAAAAATAATGGAAAAAATCCATAAAATTATTATGTACTACTAGCAACAAAAAGTTCATAGCTAGTCAATTATATAGTGCTTCCACGATGTACCTGATGTAGTAAATGTCACTAAATGGCTCTCATCTTTCCAGAAAGTAGCTCATAATGCAACAGAAGTATGTGATTGACTACTTTTACATGGCAAAGGAGGAATACGGATGTAAACAAACACACGTTAGGAGTAACTTGATGCAGCTAACTGTCGAAGTAATTCAGTACCACTCTGCAATTTATAATTTCTAGGATGAGCTAGTAGCATATGTAACACTATGTATACAAGCTGCTACAAATGATTTTGTGGTAAAATTTTGATAAGTTTGAGAGATAATGGGGAAAAAGAGGTATGCAGCTGATCAACTACACTATGTATTACAGGGTTAAATTATTACCATACAAATGTCAAACAGGCAACTGCTATATTATTAACATTGTGTTGTGTTATGTGTGCCTTTATACTGCTCATTGGACTTCTCTGTGGTGAGTAGGAGTGTAACCTTCTCAAAAATATTGTGATCTGTGGAACTGCCATTGCATGGCTAAATGATCTGTTTTTCCTCATAAAAAACTAAAAGTTCTTTAATGCTAGGATCCTTTCTTGTACTTTTGTATGTCTCAAACAACACCAAAAACAACAAACAGAAAAAGGAACACCACACTTTGGAGTATGTGAAGAAGTAAGGATCATTGCAAATTATATTGCATATTTTCATTCAGTTTTATTGAAATAAATGATCATGTTCATTGATTAAAAACCATTTGAAGTAAGTCCTTAAATGCAAATGAAATTATTTATTTGCAAGAAAGGTTAGTATATTGTGCAGAATATTGTGTTTCTGGCTATGTATGTATGATGAGAGGCAAAACTATTGCCTAGAGTGAATAATTTAAGGCCCAAGAGCGGAGCATTATGCATGGCGCCTTTTCAATATCACATATAGGTTAGCAAGCACAACACCTATCAATATTAGGCACTACAATAGAGGAAAGCAAAATGTATTAATTATATCTACTTTGATAAGAACCAATATATTAGATATAACTGTCAGTCCTCAGCTAATGGGAAAGCAGGAACATCACTTATTGCAAAAGCAGTGCATTTGGTACAGGCTTGAAAACTTACTTATCATCAATTATGTTGGCAATCATGTGATTTTGGCATTAGCGAATCATGTTACAATGCAAATGTTTTATCATGAAATTTTTGTTGTACGAGAACAGTTATTTTACTGAGCGTACAAGGGTACATACAAGAACTTGTCAATCACAGAGCAGAAAGAATATAAACATCGTGGCAAAGATTTTCTACTACGTTCTTGATGTTGCCAACAGAACCACATGAGGCCACCGGGGTGGTAGGTAAAATTTTTCCGGTGCAGGAAATATATAACTGCTGAAGCATCTGAATAAAAGTTTTTCTTTTTCCCCTACAGTTGCTGGCCTCGAACTATGTGGTTCTATAGCAATACTTACACAGTACACATTGACAATGTTACAATAAACAGGCCCATAATATTACAAAATACACACAGTTTCATTGTTACAAAACAGTATTTCGAAACCTCACACTGTATGGTTTCATTTGTTCTGAAACTGTCATGTGTTACATTTTTCTAATGGCCATATTTATTATGCTCTAGAAAGCTAGAAAACTGAGGCTAAGTCCAATGAATTCTAATTCCATGTGTTAAGAGCTGATGATAGGATCTGAGAGTGACACAAACCCCATGAAGCTATGGAACCAAGTTGTAAAGTTGGCAACCTGATAGATGCCCCATAAAGTTGTGGGCTGTCTTTACAAGGTTGGAGTGGGCCCTCTGGCTCAACTGAACCAGTCATTAACTGGAAATTGTTATGTGAAGTTACTTGGAGATTGTTATTAGCCATTCATGAACTTCACATCCCAAACAATAATGGGATTTTTAAGGATGACAATGTGCAGTCTCACCAGATCATATTTCTTTGAGATTGGTTTGAAGAATATTCTGGACAGTTGCATTCAACAGGTAATTTTATTTACATGGGAAGCCACAAAAGACAAGATGTAATCTTACATTCAGCAATTAATTAAGCATAGTTCATAATTTAATTATCCAGCATGAGAACAAAATATCATTTGGCTTACAACACACATACCTGTAATAAAATTGGCATATATACTTCCTTGACAGTATAATAAAAATTGACTAAAGGTGAACTTGTTACTGTTGTCATGGATATTGTGTCATAGATGTTTTCAGGTGTAATAACATCTGGTCGAATCTTGAAAAACACGAGTAAGCTGTTCTTCCCTTCTCCTGCACTGACCTAAAATAAAAAGTTTCCTGTTAGAAATAAATTATGTACACACAGAATATATTACATATTTCCAGTAACTGAAATCTGAAAAACTAACTTCAAACATCATGAATTGCAATTTACTTTCAAATCCACAAATGCAGTTTCTAAGAAAGATTGAGCAGGTGATATCAATATTTTTTTCCAAAAATTTCTGCAATAACGTCTAATTAATTGCTCTGACCTGCCTATTAAAAAAATTTTAACAGTTTTAGTATTTTAGTACAACACTTTGGGCATTTTCTGTTTTGGAAATGTGAAACAATATGGTCTATATCCATTGATATTTTGTAGCATAGCTATATTATGATCCCATATTAAACCATTCATGAGATACTACTACATTGCTGTATATTCAAGCTCCTCACAGTCTACTGATACCTTCTTCTTCTTCTTCTACTACTTCTTCTTCTTCTTCCTATTCTCGCACTTGCAGTGCATTAGCTGCTCAAAGACGACGTTGCATTACTCCTTCAACTAGCTCTCCAAAGTTGGTGATGCCAGTCCATGTCTCGATATTCTGTGAGCATCATTGCTTTCTTCTATCTGGTGAGTGCTTTCTTTCTATTATGCCTTCTAGAATTAACTGTAGAAGTTCATACTTATATCCCCTCAGAATGTAAACCAGGTACAATGTCTTTCTTCTTTTAATTGTGCCCATTAGTTGTCTATCCACTCTGACTCTATGCACTGCTCACATTTGCCCCATGACCTGACAGGTACTGAACCAGTGACCTTTGGATTAACAGTCTGGCACTCTAAGGCCGTGTTCACGCTGCCGGTCGGGCCAAGCCGAGAGATTAAACACACTGTTTTAAATTGCACTGTTCACACTGCCGGCCGGGCCGAGACGACTCCGCTTCAGCCGGCTCATACCAAGCCAACAACATTCAGAATATTTAATATTTCTGGCATGAGGCAGCACTGGCAGGAGCCAATTGGGCTACAGTGTTGCTTCTGCAGCACTGGTAACTCACGTCTCCAACCTGTTTTCAACACAAATCTCTCTGCTTAATAGCTTCTTTTTTTTTTTAAAAATAACACTTGTGAAAATATGTTTTGTTTATTTTTTCTTTTATTACTATTAATTCTATAAAATGAATACAAAATTTAAAAAATAATAATAATAATTACTTCTTCTCATAAGGAAAACTCTCCTAAATGTCAGTCGAAATTCATGGGACGAGTCCATTACCACCTGTCTCTGATGTGCTTAAAACTCGACGAGTCACTACAGTGTGAGAACGGTAGAATTAAAACTAGAGGACCCATGTGAATACTTCGCACCGTTAGTGGAAAGACAAATAAGTTGGGAAGAAATGGAACTTGAATATTCATACATAGCTTTCTTGAGAATCAATCAATGGGAGTGTTTAAAAGCGCAAATGAAAGAGCTTGATCCGCTGAGTGTTCTTAGATCAAAAAGAACTGTGTACCTTAATTAGAGTCGAAGATATTGTAAAACAAACCGTTTAAAATATTCACTGAAAGGACAGAAGGATACTGCATTTAAATAAAAATAAAGGATGGAGGCTCTTAAGTTAATTCTGACACTTGTTGACAAATCTGCAAATGAATACCTTTCGTTTAAAGCAAAAGTGAAGGAAATCGGCTGGATAGAATGGCCTGACCGACTGACTTTAGTGTACAGCAAGGACATCCTCATAAGAAATATACGAAGGATATTGCGTTTGAGTATAGAAAAAGGAAGGCAAGAGTTATGTAAATTCTGATACTTGATGACAAATTTGTGGATGAATATCTTTCATTTAAATAAAAATGAAGGAAATTGGCCGGGTAGTTAGGTCTGGCCGACTGACTTTAGTTTTCGTAGATTTTTTAAATATATACGATAACAAAATCAATTAACTGTTAGCTGGCTCCAAGTAGATGGCAATGAACCAGTTTTGGTCACATCCGTATTTCCTTCGATCTTTTGCTGACAGTTGGTGGGGATTCCTTGTTGCTGGGGACAAGCCCACCAAGAAGGAAAAAGAAATAAAAAACACACGGTTCTATCCTTTGCTGACTGTCCTGCAGTGTCTGAGGCTAAACTAAATCAGTGTATTTTTCTTTCAGTTGATTGAAAAGAAAGTATCATCCTCTCAGACAGTTCCTTAAAAAAAGTAACAGTAATAACAATAACAATAATAATCTGAGAGCTGTGCAGAGTTCTTTCAACATGGAGGTGAGCTGAAATATAGCACAGCATGACGCATATAAAACCGGTACGCCTCACATAGCACTTGTATCATTTCGTATAAGGATAGCTACAGAAGTGAAAATGAAATAGTTATACATTTTGTATTAGGAGTAGATGCATCTATAAATATAAGTGTATTTTTGGACTACTTCTTTTATCAACTCCAACTAGAAAGTCATTAAGAGTAGTGTCAGAAAATTTTATTTCAGTCCATCAACAGTAAAGTCGCAGTTTACATTAATTTTTTATACTCTTATAGTTCCAAACACGATATATATATTCAATTAATTGTCTGATGTGGACAAAAAACCAGTTGTATGCTTGTTCATAAAGTCAAGTATGACCTGATGTAAAGCCCTAGCAGATATTTGTCCATTATAATTGATCAGCATGCAAGAAAAATTGGTTCATACTTGTTTTCTGTTTATGGATCATTAACACATCACAAGGGACCTACACACGTGGCCAGCAATTCAAATTTTTCGGCACTGCAGTGCTTCACGCTATGCTCAACACCCTCAGAGTTCATACGCTTGCAATTGTGACGCTGACCAGATAACTCGCAATTACTTGTGAAAGGAGGTAGATATAAGTGCGACAACCATTTCAAAAACTTTTCTGTACTTTTAGCTCCATTTCACTCTCTAAAATGTATGGTCTATAATGCATAGAACAGTAAGCTGCCCACTAACGAACTTTTTCAATACACGATTTGTAAATCAAGTGCATATACTTGACAAATAGCTTCATTTGAAAACGACTGTAACTAAATACGAAAAGGTGAATGGCTTATTCCGAATCTAAGATGTTGTCTTACCATGTGTCCAAAAATGTGATTTTTTAACTGCATACTTTCGTCAAAATCGAGTGAGGAGCATTGCAAAACTAATAACTCACACGGAATGAAAAGCAGACTTTTTATTTTTACACAGGCAAGGCAAAGCTTTTAAGGAAAAAATAACTTCATAAAACAATGTGGTGTGGTCTTATATAGCGGCAAAATTTTTTACAAACTGAAATTCAGAAAAGTTGATTTTCCCCCTCTTTTTTGTCTCGGCCCGGTCCAGCACGCAGTGTGAACACCCATGCCATCGGCTTGTGCCGGCTAGGTACCAGCTGGCTTGGCACATCGCAGCTCAGTGTGGCCTGGCAGGCAGTGTGAATGCACCCTGTGCTGTCACCGTGTATTTTTCTTTCAGTATTTCCACAGCAAAAATAATACCTTTGCCTGTTCATTTTAGGATATAATATATAGTTCACACTGTTCTTCCCACAAGGTCCGGCTAGTCCGTACCTTGTATTGAAAGAAAATAGGCATTATAATCAGACTAGTATCCAAAGTTGCTTGATATGGTTATAAGGACACTTGGAAATTTTGTCCATATCTACATTTGAAAGATAACTATTCTTTCCAATCACATTAAACTTTATACTTTCTACGTTAAGAACTACATCAGTTTTACATTTCTGATTCTGATATGGACTGAACGAAATCCTAATTAAGAATAACAACTGATTTAAATCATAAAAACAACAGACAGTCATCTTCAAATAACCTTAATCTTCTCTCTTCCTTGGCACTGTGCAGTTCTTTTACTCTGTAGCAGTGAGCACAAATTCACCCGCGAAAACCTGCGGAAATAAATTACGTCTGGCAGTATTTTTTCACACAGTGCCAAACCCCTTATAACATAAACTATTTGAATATCTTGAGTCGAGCTAGAAACCAGTAGTGTACAATGTTACACTACAACCCTAATGCTGTGCTTTCAAGCCAATGCCAATAATAGATAGCAAACCACTATAGAGACGATGGCTGTGTCACAGACAGATACAAAGATAAGACAATCACATTCACACTACTTAAATTACACAATCACTCGATCACAATTTATGCACACATAACTGCCCATAGCAACCATAAATGGTGGTTATGTGTAAATGAATTATGCCTCAGTGATTGTAATTTGCTCTCTCTCTCTGATGAAGGCTGTGGCCAAAAATTAAAGTTGTGTGCATGTGATTGTCTTTTCTACATGTCTGTCTGCAGCTTAGTGATTGTCCTTGTGGTGAGTTGTACCTACCCTCATATTATTTACACTAGCTGCAAGTACCCAGCTTTGCCCGGGTTTAAGATAAGGTTTTCTGTAGAAGTATACAAAATTTCACCAAGATCAGAGAAAAACTGTGGATTTTGGCAAAATCCATAAGTAGCCTCCACCATGCATGGAATGAAATTTTATGTGGACAGTGCCCTTCCTCTTGTTTTGAACGTCAGTTGTGTAAAATTTCATCAAAATCAGTGCAAAAATGTAGATTTACATGAACACATTGAAAATGCACTTTCACTTTTTCTCAAATTTTCCGGTTGGTTTTCCAAAAATTGAACGAAACCTATTTAACAACCTTCCCATGTAATTTTGTGTATGTGTACCAAATTTCAGTTATTTGGTTGTCTGCATCTTGAGTTATAAGAGGACAGACAGGCAGACAACAAATGTGTCTTATAAGTATAGTGAAGGTAGCAGAGGACAAAATAGGTAGGAAGGCAAGACCTACAAAAAATCCTTGGATATCACAGGAGACACTAAATTTAATCGATTAAAGGAGAAAATATAAAAATGCAGTAAATGAAACAGGCAAAATGGAGTACAGACGACTAAGAAATGAGATTGACAGGAAGTGCAAAATGGCTAAGCAGGGGTGGCTAGAAGGCAAATGCAAGAATGTAGAAGAATGTATAAATAGGGGAAAAATAGATACAGCCTACAGGAAAATAAAGGAAACATTTGGAGATAATAAAAACAGCTCTATGAATATCAAGGACACTGATGGAAAACCAGTTCTCAGCAAAGAAGGGAAAGCTGAAAGGTGGAAAGAGTATAAGGAGGGGCTCTACAAAGGAAACTAACTTCGAGACAATATTGTAGGAAGGGAAGAGGATGTAGATGAAGATGAAATAGGAGATACTGTAATGAGAGAAGATTTGACAGAGCCCTGAAAGACCTCAGTCGAAACAAGGCCCCTGGAGTAGATGATATTCCCTCAGAGCTACTGAAGTCTCTGGGTGAACCAGCCACGACAAACCTGTTTCACCTGGTGCGTAAGATGTATCAGACAGAAGAAGTACCCTCAGACTTTAAGAAAAATGTTATAATCCCCATTCCAAAGAAAGCAGGCGCAGACAGGTGTGAAAACTACAGAACCATCAGTCTAATAAGTCATGGTTGCAAAATATTAACACAAATTATATACAGAAGGATGGAAAAGGTGGTAGAAGCAGACCTCGGGGAAGATCAGTTTGGGTTCAGGAGAAATGTAGGAACATGGGAGGCAATACTCACTTTACGGCTTATCCTAGAAGATAGATTAAGAAAAGGCAAACCTACATTTCTAGCTTTTGTAGATTTGGAGAAGGCTTTTGACAATGTTGATTGGAATAAACTCTTTCAAATTCTGAAGCAATCAGGAGTAAAATATAGGGAACGTAAGGTTATTTACAACTTGTACAAAAACCAGACAGCGTTTATCAGAGTTGAAGGGCATGAAAGGGATGCAGTGGTTGGAAAGGGAGTAAGGCAGGGTTGTAGTCTTTCTCCATTGTTATTCAATTTGTACATTGAGCAAGCTATAAAGGAAAGCAAGGAGAAATTTGGAGAAGGAATTAAAAGTTCAGGGTGAAGTAATGAAAACATTGTGTTTTGCCGACGACATAGTAATTCTGTCAGATACAGCAAAGGATCTGGAAGAGCAATTGAACGGAATGGACAGTGTGCTGAAAGGTGCCTATAAGATGAATATTAACAAGAGAAAAACTAGGGTAATGGAGTGCAGTGTAAGAAAATCAGGTGATGCTGAAGGAATTAGATTGGGAAACGAAGCAATAAAGGAGGTAGATGAGTTTTGTTATTTGAGCAGTAAAATAACAAATGATTGTCGCAGTACAGAGGATATAAAATGCAAAATGGCAATGGGCAGAAAAGCGTTCTTGAAAAAGAGAAAATTGGTAACATCGAATATTGATTTAAGCCTAAGGAAGTCTTTTCTGAAGGCATTTATAAGGAGTGTTGTCTTGTATGGGAGTGAGACATGGACGATAAACAGTGCGGACAGGAAGAGGATTGAGGCTTTTGAAAATGGTGCTACAGAAGAATGCTGAAGATTAGGTGGATGGATTGCGTAACTAATGAGGAGGTACTGAACAGAATTGGGGAGAAAATAAATTTCTGGCATATCTTGACTAAAAGAAGGGATAGATTGGTAGGACACATTCTTAGACATCAAGGAATTGTGAATTTAGCATTGGAGGGAAGTGCGTGGGGAAAAAATCGCAGAGGTAGACCAAGAGATGGATACAGTAAGCAGATTCATAAGATGTAGGTTGCCGTTCTTATGTGGAGATGAAGAGGCTTGCTCAGGATAGGGTATTGTGGAGAGCTGCATCAAACCAGTCTCCGGACTGAAGATCACAACAACAACAACAAGT
This sequence comes from Locusta migratoria, assembly GCA_026315105.1. Lineage (NCBI taxonomy): Eukaryota > Metazoa > Arthropoda > Insecta > Orthoptera > Acrididae > Locusta > Locusta migratoria. The sequence goes on from CM048745.1 coordinate 333,694,830, forward strand.
ATAGAGATTCCAACCTGGACTTTCCATTGTTTAATCTATACACGTTATAAAATTGTCAGAATTTGTGTATGTATATTCCACATCTACTCATATACTATTTGAACAATTTCAACCAAGCTTGGTATACATGTTCCTTACTATAAGGTACAATTGTTGTCTGTCCTAACACATGTCAGGAGATATGACATAGTAAACAATGATATTTGTGATATATGGCCGCTTCATGAAATAATATTCTGCATCTGCTTCTACAGTAATGGACCGATTTCAACCAAATTTGGTACAAATACTCTTTAAGGTCAGGAATATAGTGGTAAAAACCACCTATGACACATAGTTCATATGATATCACATCATAAACAATGAAAACTGTGCCATCTTGCAGCTCATGACAGCGTCATTTAATTCAACTATTTGAGAATGAGTGCACTTAGCAACTTACAATAAACTTTAAGCATAATTTAAAATCTTTACAAAACTTTTTCTCACTGACAACTCCAACAAAATGATAAAAAGAAAAAAAGTTTATCGCTAACTACTTTTCCAATGTTCATTATGTATATTTACCACATTTGGCATGATGTTACAAGTTATTACTTCTACACTGTAAGTTGTATTAATGAGACATTTCACAGACAGTAAACATACATACACTGAATGTTCCTTCAACATTATATCATAGTTTGACATATAGTTCATAAGATACGAAGTCATAAAGTATCTGATTCATGGAAAATTGCATCATCACACTGTTTACCATTATACCACCCAAATCATAAAATATGAATGAATGGCTCACCAGTACTGACCTTCAGGAGGCAAAATTTCATTGGAACCAACACACACATCTTTACTTTTAAAATTGTCTACTGGCAGTAGATCATTTTTATGTAATTATGTACACAAAATGAATATCAATCAGTTTTCCAATGCAAATAAAAATATTAAAATTTTACAGCAATGTTTACAATATACTGCTAAAGTACCAGATAAAAACATGCATGTATTCAAAGTACTGACCCTTGTACTAAGTTGCAGCTTTCCATCTTTTTGGACAACAGCGAGTGTAACAAGACTTCTGTCATCCAAAAATTCATCAAGATCTTTGTCTGAGCCTAGTTCTTTGTTTTGATCTTCATCGAGAGTTATTTCAAAATGATGTGCTGCAAATGGAACAAAAAGTCAGTTGTCTCAAAAGTCATAAAAAGAAAGTATCTACAATTTTTTATTTATAATAAATCTATCCAATGATGGAGGTGTAATCCTCCAAAATATGAAGTTGGGAGAACAATAAGTGTGTCTGCTTACAATAATTTGTGTTTTCAAACTGATAACACAAATTACATAGAGAATAAGTAAATGACAAAAATACAATAAAAACATAAAAATTAGAAAAAAATTATTTTCATAACCATCTTGAGTGATATACCAGCTGTTCATCCACAAAACTTCTTTGATGATTTATATAAGAGAAAATGTTAAACACCATTACAGATTCTAATGTCTTCCTAAAAATATAGAGTATGTCTTTATCAAACCAAGGCTGTCTCTCATTAGTGAAAAGTGTACAGTCTTTCAGAATGTGACAAACTGCTGTTGGTATGTCATACAGTCCGTGCATTTCCACAGGAAGGAACCAATTGACTCAATGGGCAATGCATTAAAAAGACTTAATATATCCACAGTGCTTGAAAGGATCTACACTATGTATGAGCTTGTCTTCAACTTCCAATCAAAGTGATGGATGGTTCTGTGCCTCAACAATTAGGCCACTGTATGACAAGATACTTTGCATTGTGGCACTGTATATACTACACAAATCTTGGCTGTTACATCTGCTATTTTCGTCCCCACATTTGTTTCTTGTCACTTTTATCCAGAAGGAAATCACACCATTCCCTCCTGATGTAAGGCCTCCATGGACTGAATTAGATTTTTTTATACGTAACTGTAATGAACTGTTTACAGTATAGTAAGGAAACTGCATAATTTGAATTTCATAGCTAAAATGTGTTACACCTGATTAACTTATTTCATGTTTCTTGTGAATCTGTCATAGTGTGGTGTAATAAATCTTATCATGTAATAAAATTCATGGAGATTCTTGGTCACAAATATGTGTCCGTCTAGGTGTGTTTGCGTTTGGATATGTGTGAGTGTGTGTGTATTTGTTTACCTTCCTTTTTGTCCCCTAAGGTAAGTCCTTCCACTCCTGGGATTGGAATGACTCCTTTTCCACTTCCTTAAAACCCATATCCTTCCCTTTCTCCTCCCCTTTTTTCCTGAAGAAGCTGCCAGTGGTGGCGAAAGCTTGTATGTGTGTTTGTGTGTGATTTTATTCGTATCTATCGACGAGCCGGTCCTTTTGGTAAGTCATCTCTTTTCTATTTTTATTTTCGTTTATCCCACCAGGAAAGTTTCCCGCTATAATTTTCGTTTCATCAATTTGAATCTAACAATCACGATCGTTTGTTATCACTCTGTTACCTTTCGAAATCTTTTCTGTCTTCTTACTTTCTCCTTCTGTTTATGTTTTACCTAGTATTTTCACTCTATTTTTATCTCCCTTCTTAGTTTGCAATTCAATTTTCTCCCGGCTAATTAGACTACATACAACAATCTATACAACAATCAGTATTAACTTGCAAACCTAACCAAACAAAACGACCAACGTGTTTATTATTTTTTATTCATATTCTCGCAGATACCGCCTTCAAACTGCATCTCGATAATATCCCCCATTCATCTACATTTCTCATTTTACAGCATTAACACCATCTCAGAACTTCATTTACTAGAACCTTTTATCGGCATTTCATAACAATTTTCGGCATTTCATAGCAACTTCGCGATTATTTCCATTCCCGTTTTCCGATATTTCCGATCCTTTTTTACACGTTTTCATTTCATAACAATTTTCGGCATTTCGTAGCAACTTCGTGAGGTTTGAGTTTAGTCTCGCTCACAAGGGCAATCAGTATCCCCTTAACCTCAAGGAGTGTGGCAAATTCTGCCTTTTTGTTGGTGATCCCGTCCGTGTTCCAGAAGAGGATCTGAGATAGTGTTACATTGTTTATGTGAGGGGGCAGGTGTGGCGTGTTATCCATGAATGGGTGTGAACAGGTTTGTGATAGCTGTTTGTATGACAGTCCAGTACTGGCCGGTTTCGGCAGTCATGAGGCTCAAAAAACTCTACCCGATGCTCAACAGGGAAAGCAACTGAGTAGCCGGGTGTTGAGGAGCCTCTACATGACATATACTAGACCTCTGATGACGTACGGTGCTCCGTGCTGGGCATAGGCGGCGCCAACACGGCTGCGCCGCCTGCAGCTCATTCAGAACAAGGTACTACTCATCATAAGCAACGCTCCACGATACACACGCACCATGGATCTTCACAATGAATACCGCCTAGAGCGCCTCTCGATGATATTCAAGAAACTCGCCACACGAATGTACAAAAACTCGAGACACTCAAACAATCCCTTCATTCTATGCTTGGGGAACTACGATCACAACCATAGGTGGAAACATAAACGACCCAAAACACTTCTCCTCAGAGACTAACCACCAAAGGTCATAGGGACCACCAACTTGCAAACACGATGAATATGGCGAACCCCTGCAGAACAGCAAACTGAGTGGCAATGCCAGCTGAGCTCACAGCTGACCGACAGGCAAGGCAGGGAAACCATATTCAGCGCACTGAACAAAAACAAACCTATACAGTCCCAGATATTTAGCCAGTTCTATGACCGAACTGTCTAACTATCATGACAAACTTGGCTGTGTTCACAGGTATTCTGCCACAGCCGACTCAGGAGACTTCAAAGGAGCTCAGCTGCAGCAGAACCTCGCATCAACCGGACTGATTCTTTATGACAAACCTAGCAAAGTAAATGGTACTGAGATACATCCTTTACTAACATTACCAAACCTTGCATGATCTGTCGCAGATAGCATACCGCTACTGCCCTTAAAACCAACCCCACTGTCGCAGAGGTTTTTTTCCCTTGGCTCTTGCCTTGGCACTTTTTTCCTCTGCCCTTACATACCCTTACCCTTCGTATACCTTCCGACCAATTCTATCTCCAGATGCACCATATTAATGGGTGATCGTGCCCACACGTACGGATAACATTGTGGTTCCCACATCCTGTGATTCACCTTAGCAAACTAACCAAATACAGAGATGACAGTAGTACTTTTGTGATTGGTGTGGGCGTGGGGGGCCCCCACCCTTGCTACTAACAACAATAGCATCGAAATATCTTTTGGAAACCTCAGTGTACATATTTGTGCAGAACAAACTTTGAAAATACTGTATATGAATGTCCAACACATTTAGGGGCCATCACAAATATGAGAGGTTATTTCATCGTCATAATATGTTTCATTTAAAATCACTGTCGGCATACTACTAACAAAATGTACAATGTGCATTCAGCAAAAGTGTTAACTATATTGTACTTACATCTAGACCATTGCAGTAGTTCTCTAAATGAGTTTTAAAGACCAGAATAATATTAAAGTAATTAGGAACTCTGGGAAATTGCTCATGATCACAAAATTATATACATTTCAAAATACTGAATAAACTTGAGAAACAATACAATACTAATAAATGCAATTTTATATCATTAACCACACAAATGATTAAGAAAGTTATAAGCAGGAGTTTTATTTTTGTTTTGAAAAATATACTCATTTTCTGAAACAGTGGATTTCCTTCTCTTCTTTAAACTAAAAACAAGGTTAAGCATTTTGTATCAGGAAAACTTCTTTGAATACAGTAAAAAGTTACACAAACCTGCTAGAGTTATAATGAATTTCTTCCTCCTGTCATCCACAACCCCCATGACAAAAATTCAGCTTCAACTGCAAAACAAGTAAACATGTTTAATATTCCATCATTATGCATTAAGACATTGTCATTTATTGTTGTATTTAAACCCGTCACTTAGTAACTACAGGAGGCTATGATAATTCTATAATCAATTTTAGTACTTTTTGCAAAATATGATGCTAGCTCTATTGCACTAAAGAAGTTGTTTCTACCTATTTCTATTTAATTTTTATACCCTGGCCATTTTCCATATACAGAAAGTTAATTTTTCTCATTTGTACCACTGAGAATTGCTTCTGTTAATCATTATTGCTACATACCAGTACTGTTTATTACTTCATAATCCATTAGACTGATATAACTTCCCAGCCACCTATAGTCTCAATCAGTATCACCAAAACTACTGTGTTAAGTTGAGGATGTATTAGTTGTCAAAACAAATAATCACAAAGTTGGTTCCCTCCCCCCTCCTCCTTTCTCTCTCTCTCTCTCCCCCCCCTCCCCCCCCCCCCCCACATACACACACACACACACACACACAATTTGAAGAAAATGGTTATACACTATGGAAAATTCGAAAAGCCTTGAAATTCAAATCTAAGTAAATGATCCACAGGAAGAACCTGAAGAAGAAAAGTTCAAGTCCATGGCCTTCATACCATATATAGGTAATTTATCATCAAAAATTGGGCATATTCTCTCCAAAAACGAAGTCAGGGATGTTTTACTGCTCGGCGGCTCAGTGAAAGATGATTTGGTTTTGCAGAAGGCAGGTGTGGACATTTGTATATCGGACGCACTTTGCGCACAGTCAATGAAAGATGTGCCGAGCATACACATTACACTTGCCTATAATAACCTGATAAATCTGCTGTAGCTGAACATGCTGAACATTGTATTCAGACTGGCCATAACATAGATTACAAAAATGTTGAGATTTTATCACCTGTTTCATCCTTCTGGGATTCAGTTTTTAGAGAAGCGATTGAAATTGGAGTGGTGAGTAATTTAGTTAATTGTGATGATGGTTTTAATCTTGACAAAATTTGGAATCTGGCACTCAAAATCAGAAACAATCAAAGACAACGATACTGCAACCCTGTTAACCATGGAATACGATTACATACACTCTCCATAGACAGCACTACGGCTTCATACATCTCTACTTAGAGGGCACAACAACTGCCGTCTATGTGGTATGGCTGTGATGATGACTTCCCAATAAGCATGCAAACTGGCTTGCCCCACAGTATATAAGGTGGACGAGAGCGCTTTGCTGTCAGTCTTCAGACTAGCTCCAAGGACGACTGGCCAATTTACAGCCGAAACATCAGCAGAAGAAAATATATGGATACGGCTGAATTCCAACAATTTTATGGGTTAATAAACACTAGATGTTGGCACATTGACAGTGTTACATGGTATGATAAATCCTATAGAATGGTGCAAATTGATAATCTTTCAGGGGAACTGCTCCTTGACATCTGTACTGCAGGATGTAGACAAGCTGGCGGCTGTACAATTATGCTCTGGGGAACATTCAAATGTGTATCCATGGATTAATTTCAGCTTGTGCAAGGCACCATGACAGTCAGAAGTATCACACCCCTTCATGACATTCATGTCTCCCAATGGCAGTGGCAATTTTTAAATAGATAATGTGCCATGTCATAAGGCTATAAATGTGATGGAGTGCTTTGAGGAACACAGTGGTGAGTTGAAATTGATGTTCTAGTCCCCCAACTCAACAGATATGAAGCACAACTGGGATGTGATTGAAAATGGAGTCAGAGTTCATTGCTCCCCTTCCTAGAATTTATGGGAATTAGGTGACTTGTATGTGAAGATGTGGTGTGCAGAGTCATTGGTCCATTGGTTCAGAGTACTAAGGAATAAGATATTAGGTGATTTATTATTTATTTAATTTTATTACCTTTTTTTTTTCAAATTTTATGGCCACCTCTATCTTTATACAAGTATAAGCGTCGGTCCCAACTGGTTGGGTCTGATTAGCACCCAAGGCCAAACCATGACCCAATTACATGAAAGCCATCCGGCTTCATCATAAACAAAATTGCTGAGTGAAACAGACACTAACTGCATGGTCTGACCAGATGAAACCAATGACAGTCTAAGGATGGCATCATGTTAGGTCAAGCCACAGCCCCGAAGGCAACGCTCTCTTCCTCTCTGGCTTCTGATCCATTCAGACGCAGCTCTCCATTCCTGCCTAATGGCACTTCCTCTGCTACCAAACTTGTTGTTCTGGTGCCTCTGTCTCCCTGTTTAATACTATAAATCAATATCTGATTCAAATAATATAATTTTCATTCCTAATCTGACGGGATGCCCCTACCTCACCTGACCATTCCCTGCCATCCTGTACAACTGGTGTCAGAAATGAGATAGTTTCACACCTTGCACTCCCTTTTATTATGAAATTTTATTTTATTACTTGAAGTCTGTTCTGAACAGAGGAAGTCAGATGTAGTTTGAGCAGCAAGTCAACAACATGCTGTTCCCAGAGTGCGCCTACCCGATGCCTGCAGCCACGGAAATGGCTGACCACGCAGCCCATGCACTAATCACCCCAGTAGAAAAACTACAGGCTGACAGCTGCAACAATACCACTTCGCAGTGCCATCGTTACTGTGAGGTTCCAGAGTCGACACTAGGATCGCCCGCATCACATCCATACAGTTGTCGCTGCCAGGTCTCGACGCCCCTCCACCACTGAGTGCCTCATCACTGAGTGCCAATTGTGCCCAACACCACCTCCGACACTGCCTCCAACTCTGGTTTCTCGGTTGCCACAGTCTCCAGCATGCTGATGTCAATGCCACTGCTCGCATCACCATTATTACAAATTGTAAGTACTTAAGTCTGATACGTAATCCGTGCATGAGTCAGTAGCGTCAAGAACCAATTCTTTTATAATTAATTGAAATCTTTGGATTAGTCCTTTTATCTTGTAACCATGCCTTCTAAAATACGTGCAAGAGCTAAAAGCATTTTGGGCAATTATTCCATAGCAACCAATCCAGTAGAATGGTTTCCAAATCAAGGCAAAAGGTTGCTTCATATGAATAACAGATTAGAGGAGAGATTATCTCAAGTCCTTGCAAGAAAAAAAGAGCTATCCACTCAAAATAACAAACTAGGTGACTCAAGTTGTCATTTATCAGACAGGTCATACAGTGACTAAAGTATTAAAAGTAGAAATTGCTACCCAAACTGATTTGGTGATAGAATTTATGTATTTAGAACCTGAAACTGTCGAGCTGGCATCTCTGGCTGCTAGTTCTCCATTAAAGTAGACTGGTGAGAGTTGGGGCATGCTGCTGGACCAAATTAGAGTCCTTGCAGTGAAGACACATCAACTGCCACAACCACCCAATATTTTTGACACACTGCCACGTATAAATTTTATCCCATCTTTTTCAGTGAAGTCAACTGACAATGTGAACAGTTTCTTCAAAATGTCCGGGACTCTAGTAAACTTTGTGCTTGGCCTGACAAATACATGTTAAATGTCATATGCATGAAGCTCGTGGGCAACACAAGAAAATATGTTGAGTCATAGAGGCCCTGAACAAAGCAAACATAGTACCAATTGCTACCATGACCATCTGTTTACCCTACACCAAAAACCAGATGAGGACATGTTTGCTAACCGGATGTGTGCAATGTCATGTAAAACATATCATCTAGGCAAAGATACAACAAGAAACAGCTCCTTACTAGAGTAAGCTAAGTATCGAGTGATAGATGATTATGTCAGAGGAATAGATCCTTAGATTGAGATTCACTTAGCAGTATAAGTTCCACAATAAATATAGAGTGTCATAATTGTTGACTTCTTATTTCACATCCTTAACTGCTTTCCAGACCCGGTGCCCAATTTATTGCACATTTTTTATTTTGGATACTAAGTATGAAAATTTTTAATTTTGCTGAAATATACAATAGATAGGGTATTGTAGACATTAAAAAGTGCAAGAATATGTTTTATTCCATTTTTAAAATAATTCAGGATTGATGGGGTTAAAGAACATTATGACATGACCTAAAAGGCATGCCGTTACGTAGCGCTCCAGTGAGCACAGCTTTGTTTATCCCAAGAGAAGTGTCCTGTATAAACATGCCCATAAGAATCACTCTTTGAAGTACATTGTGGTAGTCACTGCCTGAACACTTTTTGTGAAACAAGAAATAAAGAAAGTACAATTTATGTGTAGGTTACTTATCTATTGCAATCACTTATTTGTATTTCTTTTTGTGTTGTGTACATTGCCCTAATTTAGCAATTTTCGAATAGTTTTTGGGTCTGTTTGCACCAGAAGGTCTAATATGTTGTCGCCACGAGTCGGTTCTCTGTTTAACTGCTCAAGGTAGTGTTCATATAATGCACTCAAAACAATTTCAGTGAATTCTTTGTCCCTGCCACCCATCATAAATGTTTGAGTCTCCCAGTCTATATCCGGTAAATTAAAATCTCCTCCCAAAACTATAACATGATCGAGAAATCTACTCAAAATATTTTCCAAATTTTCCTTCAGGTGTTCTGCCACAACAGCTGCTGTGCCAGAAGGCCTATAGAAACATCCAGTTACCATGTTTGAGCCTGTGACCTTCACCCAAATTATTTCACATTTAGGATCTACATCAATTTCCTTAGATACTAGTGCATTTTTATCACTATAAACACACCTCCCCCTTCACTTCCAGCCTACCTTTGCGGTATACATTCCAGTCTGAGTTTAGAATCTCATTACTTTTTCAATCTGGTTTCAGCCAACTTTCCGTCCCTAGTACTACGTGGGCATTGTGACCGTTTATTAATGAGAACAGTTCTGGACCTTTATAGACACTCCTGCAGTTAACTACTACTACATTGATCTTTTCATTTCCTGTTGTGTGCTGCCTACTGCTACCTTGTTGCGGCTCAGGAGATGTCTTGTCGGGCCTAGGGAATAAATTCTCTAACCTTAAAAAACCCCAAAGTGCACTCCGCACTTACTCTGCTACCCTTGTAGCCACTTCCTGCGTATGGTGGACACCTGACCTATTCATGGGAACCCTACATTTCTCCACCAACCGCCTGTACGAACCGAGGATGAGCTGGCAGTAGTGATTGGTGCTGACATGAGCAACAATTTGCAGTCATGTGCACCTAGTGCTCTCTATCGCCTCTAGCAGAGGCACTCTTCGAACACTATTCCCTGTATGACTCCACTCACAACCTGTGTCTGGTTACACATCTCGACACAAATGTTGACCTGATCTGCAACCAGGTCAGTGATCCTCCAGCCACCATGCTGTATGACAGCTGTTCTTGTTATTGCATGTGCTGTTGTACAAGCAATGTCGTGTGGGTGCTGATATCAGTCTTGATTCACTAGCTAATAAGGTGCATGGTTGAGTGTACAAGTATCTTCTGGACCTCGGGAGGCAACTGGTACGATCCCATAATGAGCAAGGCGTTGCCTAACATGAGGTTCTCACTGATGAGAAGGCATAGTCTTTGCCTCATCTGGAATGGAGTTCGGTTGTCCAGTTGCTCTTTGTATAAGATGTGGTTGATCTGCTCCTCGGGGTGCGAGATACTTGTTCCATGTTTGGCCACCAATAACTAAATTCACTGGATTTTCCTCATTGCCAATGTATTGGAACTGATCATCAGAATTGATTTTCTCACACACTACAAACTATCCCCGAACATGGTATATCGATGCATGTATATCTTGCTATAATCAGAGATTTTCTGTGTAACCCATCGAGATCAATTCCTATGAACCCACCCACCCATACACTCCAACAAGAACTGTAGGATACCAACATTCATGTTAGTAGCAGCACATCTGACATGTGTCGGGATTCTGTATCCTCGCCCACCATGCACATCCACTTTTGTAAACATAACTTGGTTTTCATGTCTATGCCACGCACTGGTGGATCGATGTGCGGCCCACACGGTCACTAATGACACTTCCATCTCGCACTTGGGGCTCCCTCCTTCTGTTCTGCACTTGACATTGCCAAGTTTCACCCTGGTGGCTAGCAAGCATAACCACAATGCCGTGATACAGGTGAAAACTATGGGAACAAAATACTAAAGACCCAAAGTTGGCAGCTACCAGCTCACGTGATCACTTCCTCCCCCAGCCAAGTCAGCAGTCCTATGAGGCACGAACGAGCATTGGCCTTCTTTGGTTTCTCCGAACCCAGCCACCTCACACATCATGCATTGCACAGCCACATATCTGCCTCACATGTGTAAACAAACACTTTCCCGCTTGCTTCCGACTGTGTCAGTAGTCACAAACAGTACCGTTCATAATCTCAAGCTCACTGATGGTGCGCCTATCTTCACTGGCTGCCTCGAAGCATCCCCAATGGGAGCGCCGCCTCCTTGTCCTGCTGGAACCAACGACAGTGCCTCTGAACTTTCTAAGGCCAGCCAGCAACACATACGAGCAGAGATTCCACTGTAACCATACTTTTGTGACATAATGCATTTGAAACATAATCTATTGTAAACCTAGACATAGTTAAACAGCTACCCCTTGTTATATATACAAAGAAGTAGCATTAAATTCACCCTCCCCTAACTTATAAGAACCCTTGCCCCAACCACTTTGTTGGACAGAGTCAGTGTTACAGCTGTAATAACAGCTCCCCAAGAAGAGGGGAAGATGTGCAAGGCCATTGGTTCAGAGTACTAAAAATTAGGATATTCAGTGAATTTTTTTTTACAAATTTTATTGCTATATCTATCTTCATACAAGAGTAAGCCTTGGTCTGTTCAGCATCCAAGGCTTGGCAGCATAGGATAATCTTACATATGTACTAGTTTATTTTGATCTCTCAGACACTTCCCTTCTACCCATGTACCCAGATTTTCCAGCATTGGTGGACACGGTTATAGCTCCAGGAACCACAACTAAACTACACATGGAGCAAGAATGCTGTAAAAACTGCATAAGCTGACTGCAAAATTCCAACATTCTCATACTGCACTAGTGTTACGTCAGATACCTGCAGAGATGCCTTCTTTCCTTACCTCAATTGCCTCCCCACCCTCTCTCCTACAGTTCTGAAGGACCTACAGACAGTGCCTCCAGTTTCTGGCCCACCAATTTACACACCTATCAGCCACTAATGCATTAGCAGTGTCCTATGTGTTCACTGATTCAGGAACCCCCAGAAAGAAGCTCATTATGAAAAAAAAAAAAATTTTTTTAATTAAATTAACTATCATTCTTCATTTCGTTCTTCTATCAGATCATTTTATATGCACATTCGAAGTTTTTGTATCGCATGAGAAACGTTTTACGTCACAGGGACAGCATGTCGTATCGCGGCCGCTTAATATAGGTGGCAGCGGCCACATCGTTACAATGCGCATGCGTGGCTGAAGTTCAACTTCTCTTCTGAACCCCCTGGAGGCAGCATATAGGCACTCCCGCGGCAGGGGGGGGGGGGGGCAGGCAAGGGGAGACGCTGCTTTTAACACTAGTGTTGTAGCTGGTGGACAAACCAGCTCCTGGCTACTTGAGCTATGGCAGATATGCACGAATGATCTCAAAGCAAGACAATGGAGCTACTGTGCACCTCATTTTGTGCATGGTCAAATCTTCTAAAAGGCAACAACCGCTCTTCATATTTGCTTTTGACACACAGAAAATTCATAAAAAACACATCAAGTTCTGTAAAATATCTTATAACTATAAATTAAAGATGAATCAACTGTAAAAGCCTTCAGAATATCTGATCATGAATAATAACGAAGTCACTACTCTCCGTCTAGCAAAAATAGCTGAGCGGTTAGCTGCATCGCGCTGCATTGTCAAAAGTAGTGAGTTCAAGACCAACTGCAAGCAAATTTTTTAAAACCTAATCTTACTTGCCACATATCTTTCGATGTTTTAGCAAATGTGTCATGATTTTGAGGATAAATGACATTTATATTCTTCTTTGTAACAAATTTGAATAAGGTGTGGGAGAGAGCAGACTTTGCACATGTGCCCACAAGGTTAGGAGTGGGTGCTGCTTACAATGTCATGTGACCCAAAGGTAGCTTGTCTCTTCGTCATAACAGATTCGTTTTTTTACAGTCACTTAACAGTGTAATCAGTTACTTAATGTGTTTTAGTTGTCATGTGCATATTAATATGTGCTTGGTGTTTATTATCAAAGAAAAATGAACTGTTCAGTATGTTTTACAAACAAATTGAAGCTTGGAACAAAAGTGTGAAATAAAGGGTTGGTGGGCTGACACCTCAGCTTGAGTTGAAGCAAGCCAAGATACGACATTCTGCAGATCTTTTAACGAAAATATATATAAAGGGGGGGTGGGGCATGCAAAGGGGGGCTTTTCCCCCTGCCACCACACACAGAGGTGCACCAAATTGTCTCTTTGGAATTTGGGAGGGAGGAGCGCCGAAACATCAATGTGTTGCGCAGCGCCACTATCAGATCCAGCACTCAAAGAAGTGAACCTCTAGTCATCTGAAGCAGCAGCCGCCACTGTACTAATGCCTGATATTTCGCTTAAAGATCACAAAAATAAGATAAATTGGTGCTCATACAGAGACATTCATTTTTCCCTCATTCTATTTGGGAGTGGAACAGAAGAGACAATGAATTTTGGTGAATTACAGCATATGTATATAGAGGTAGATGTAGAATGACCTCACTGCCTGCCTAACTAGACAACCTGAACAATGTGATAGTTTGTTATAAAATGACACACCGTAAAACAATTCCCATCACCTGAACAATGGGCCACAGAAAATCAAGATTATATTGAGTATTTACATTATATGTTGTAACATCCAAGGATATAAACACAGAAACATATTACATGCCCAGTCAATTGAGAATCTGTTTCAAAAGTATTTAATTAATCCCCAAGGTCCTGATTTTAGTAAGAAATCATATTTTCCCTTAAATTTAAGGTGTTACAATAATCTATTCTCAACTTCAGATAGCACAATGAAGAGAGCCATATATACAGTTCTATATTAATCCCTTTTGTAATAGGTCATACTTTGGTCAACATTAGCCAATACTATATTTGTTACATCTTGTAGGATGCAAGAATAAAAAAAACTGAAAATGTTGCACACATTATATTGCTTTAGGTGATATTATCACACATAATGTGTGGGTTAGAGGCAGGTAATGATGGAGTTATCAATGATCTGTCACAAATAATTACAACAATTACTAAAAAGCAGAGCCCAATACAGTTTGAGCCCAGTGTGCATGTGCAAACACACTAAATAAAGGATCACTGACCGTCTTCACCTTAATATATATAAATATTCAAGACACAAAACAATTTATGACATTACAGTTGCTGCCAGTGGATACTGAATTGAATGAGTCAGGAAAGTTGGAAATTCGTGCATAGTTGGGATTCGAACCTGCATTTCCTGCTTACTATGCAGTTGTGTTGTCCAATATGTCATCTGGACAAAGTTGTCGCCACTCCTGCATGGACTACCCTAGTACACCTCCGATCAGACACATATTTTCAACTAAGTATCCAACCACAGCTGGCATAATGCCCCTGCCCATTTTACTCATTACTCACAGCATTACTCCAAAATTGCTCATCATATAACAGGTCCACAATTTTCTTTCTATTCTTCTGTAGTCAGTAGGCTGGAAGAAAGAACTGTAAGATGATTGTCAGAAGTTCTCATACTTATGTGCCCTTTCCATCTCCGATATCTGTCCACTGTACCACCTGGACACAGTACCATAATGTTTAGCACCACTGCCAAGTAAGCATGAGACATGGGTTCAAATCCCAACCCGACACAATTATCAACATTCCCCATGATGTTTTTCAATTCCCACTGGCAGCTAATGTCATAAATAGTTTTGTGTCTTCATTCATAAAAACTGCAGAGTCAAAAATTGTTTCCTTCCTTTAGATATGTCAAAAAGAACAGAAACCACACCTACATCATTAAGGCGAATGGGCAGTGCTACTTCCTTCAGGGCAGATGCACAACAGGTTCTAAACGTTATGGGAATCAACAAAATGCCCTGAGTGATGAATAAAATGGGCAAGGGTGCTAAATCAGTAATGTGTGCATAAGTTGAAAATTTGTGTCTAACAGGAGCCATGCCTTATGGCAAGGAAGGCATGGTGACCACTGTGCCCAGATGACACAGCAGGTAGTGCCACGGCTTAATAAGCAGTGGATCCAGGTTTGAATCCCGGCCTAAAACAGATTTCCAACTTTGCCAGTAATTTAATTTCGTGTCCGATTATAGTTAATGTCCTAAATTCCTTCGTGTTTTTATTTATCAGGACAACAATAGACAAGCAGCATCCCACACTACTCAGGTTGCTTATGTAAAGCACTTTTCTGCAGGGTTGATAAAATCAACCTGAAGCCAACAAAGGCAGATTCCACTGTAATAAACATCACACTGATCAATTTGCAAACGAACTCAGGCTACTTCAACATGCTGAAAGAAAAGTGCTCCAACAGCTTGAAGTTGTGAGGTTTCATTTGTGATTTTGAAAACATGTTTTTAACATGATTGGGAAATATTGTGGTGGTTGTAGATAGACATTGTTTTAATATCTAAACTATGTGATAGAAGACTAGAAAAGCATGGTCAAGGAACTTCAGATTCTCTATCCCAGTATGGTGTACATTATCTTACAAATGCAAGAGACTTCTGTTCCGATTATCCTGATGTAAACTAATTAAATTTCCTATGGCAACACAATCTATGTGAAAGCTCTGCCATGAATGTTGAAATATAAGCCCATTGTTAAATGATGGGTTTCTTGGCCTAATGATGATAAGTGCCCATTACACCAAAATAAATATAATCTATTGTGAACTTCATAGCAATGAATCAAGTGATATCAAAATTGTGAAGACAAACAATGGAAATGCCAGGAAGGATTCAACAATATTTTTGAAGCAGATAGGTTGCTACTCGCCACAGAGACACCTTGATGACTTCCAGAAAGGCACACATAATAGATTACAAGTTTACTAAATCATCCGGCATTACAGCCTTCATCAGAAAGAGAAACACCGTTTCTTGCACACACATTCACACAAACATGAATGCTCTGTGCAGCTGCTGTGACTAGACTGCAGAACTAGGAGAGCCCGAGGCTAAAGCGCCTAGTGTTGGGGGGTGAGGAGGCAGCATGGACAAGGCAGGAGGCAGGGAAGGGAGGGATGCAAGTGGGATGGGGAAATGCATCAGCGCTGTCTAACAGAGTACGCTCTGACTGGCTGAGGCAGTAGAGAAATGGAGTACGTGGCAGAATAGAAGACGTACAAGATGTACGTACAGTGTAGGCAAGGAAATGCAGGGAGGTGATGGTGGTGGGGCAGGAACTAGCAAGGATTTAGGCTGGCAGAGTGTGGAAGTGTATGATATCTTGTAAGGGAAGTTCCCACTGGCACAATTCAGAAAAGCTGATGTTCGTTGACAGAACCCATATATCACAGGTCAAGTAACAGTCACTGAAGTGAACCAAATCATTCAGGGATGCAGGCTCTGCAACACAGTGGTTCAGCTGTCTCTTGGCCACAGTTTGATAATGCCCATTCGTAGGAATTTGTTACTGGTCAAACCCATGTAGAAAGCTATACAGTACAGATTACATTAATGCTACCACAGGTTGTCCTGACTGTGATGGGACTGGAGTAGGTGGTGGTGGGATGGTGGATAGGACAGGTTTTGCATCTAAGTCTATGGCAGAGATAATGACCCATTGGGCAAGTGTTGATAGTAGGGATGGACTAGGATATTACATAGGTTTGGTGGACAGTGGAATGCCAGTGAAGGAGAGGTTGGGAGGATAGTGGATGGGTATTTCTCATTGCAGTGAAGGATGAAATGTAGTCGAAATCCTGGGGATGAGTGTGGTTCAATTGCTCCAGTCCTGGGTGGTACTAGGTCACAAGAAGGGTACTCTGAAGCCAGACAGTGCATGTGAGAGGTGGATAGTTGGCAAGACTGTATGGAACTGACTTTTTGGTGTTGTTTGGGTAGCAGCTGTCAACATGGAGGAATTGTAGATGGTTAGTAGGTTTGATGTGGGCAGAGGTACCAGTGAGGCCAGCCTTGAGGTGGAGGTCAATGTTAAGGAAGTTGGCTCAATGTGTTGAGTAGGAACAGGTGAAGTGAATGGATGGAAAGGTGTTGAGGTTCTGCAGAAGTGTGGACAGTGTGTCCTCACCTGCAGCCCTTATTATAAAAATGTCATCAACGAATCTGAACCAGATTAGGGGTTTGGGATTCTATGTATTTAGGAATGATTCATTTAAATGGCCCATGAAAAAGTTGGCATAGGAAGGTGTCGTAGAAGTGCCCATGGCTGGATTTGTTTGCAGGCGATACCTTCAAAGGAAAAGTAATTGAGGGTGAGGATGTAGCTCGTCATGGCGACAAGGAAGAAGGTTGTGGGCATAGAGTCAAATAGGCATTGTGAAAGGTGGTGTTCAACAGCAGCAAGACCATGAGCATTGGGGATGTTGGTGTAAACGGAAGTGGCATCAACAGTGACGAGCATGGTACCACGTGGTATAACAGAAACAGGAACTGAGGAGCGTTAGTGGAGGAAATGGTTGGAGTCTGTTTATATAGGGGGGGGGGGGGGGGGGGGTAGGTTTTGGTGGTGGGACGGAGCATGGGTCCACCCCCATGAACCACAGACTTTGCCGAGGTGGGATGGCTTGCGTGCCTCTAAGATACAGATAGCGGTACTGTAGGTGCAACCACAGCGGAGGGGGTACCTATGGAGAGGCCAGACAAACGTATGGTTCCTGAAGAGGGGCAGCAGCCTTTCAGTAGTTACAAGGGCAACAGTCTGGATAATTGACTGAGCTGGCCTTGTAACATCAGCTAACATGGCTTTGCCATGCAGTTACTGCAAATGGCTGAAAGCATGGGGAAACTACAGTCGTTATTTTTCCCGAGCACATGCAGCTCTACTGTATGAATATATGATGATGACGTCTTCTTGGGTAAAATATTCGGAGGTAAAATAGTCCCCCATTCGGATCTCCGGGCGGGTACTACTCAGGAGGATGCCCTCACCAAGAAAAACAAGACAGGCATTTTACGGATCGGAGTGTGGAATGTTCTAACCCTTAATCGCGTAGGTAAATTAGAAAATCTGAAAAGAGAAATGGATAGGTTATATATGGTAGGGATTAGTGAAGTTCGGTGGCAGGATGAACAGGATTTCTGATCAGGTGAGTACAGGGTTGTAAAGTAGTCAACAATCCGAAGATTGGTTTGAACACCACAGTGCTTTACTAGGCATGGTCCTGTTTGGAGGTGGTATGCGGTTGCCTTCCTCCAACCTTTGAACTGACTTACCCAGCCAGTTATAGGGGGACCTACAGTTTAACGTGGGTTCCGAACCACGGTGCTACTCGGTATTTTTCACATGAGCAATACTGCCAGAGGTGAAAGAAGTGGAAAGTGACAGATAAAAATTCTGGGTCCTGGCGGGGATCGAACCTGCGACCTTCGGATTTGTAGTCTGGCACTCTACCACTATGCAACCGAGGCTAAATACAAAATCAGTTGGTGGTAAAGCTGGAGTAGGTCTAATAATGAATAAGAAAACATGAATGCGGGTAAGTTACTATGAACAGTGTAGTGAACACATTATCATAGTAAAGATAGACACAAAACCAACACCGACTACAGTAGTATAAGTGTATACACCAACTAGCTCTGCCGATGATGATGATATCGAACAAATGTATGAGGCGATAAAGGAAATTATTCAGAAAATTAAGGGAGATGAAAACTTGATTGTAATGGTGGATTGGTACCCGGTCATAGGAAAGGGAAGAGAAAGAAATGTAGTAGGTGAATACGGACTGGGGAAAAGGAATGAAAGAGGGAATCGGTTGGTAGAATTCTGTGCAGAGCACAATTTAATGATCACCAACACTTGGTTTAAACATCATGAAAGCAGGCTGTATACTTGGAAGAGACCAGGAGACACTGGACGGTACAAGATTGACTTTATAATGGTAAGGAATAGATTTAGGAACCATGTTTTAAATTGTAAGGCATATCCAGGGACAGATATAGACTCTGACCATAACTTATTGGTTATGAACTGCAGATTAAAACTCAAGACACTGCAGAAAGGTAGAAAAGTTAGGAGATGGAACCTGGAAAAATTGAAGGAACCAGAGGTGATGGAGGGTTTCAGAGGGAGCATTAGGCAAGGATTGGCTGAAACGGGGGAAAGTAATATAGTAGAAGAAGAATGGGTAGCTCTGAGAGATAGGGTAGTGAAGGCTGCTGAGGATCATATAGGCAGAAGGACACGGCCTAATAGAAATTCCTGGATAACACAGGATATACTGAACTTAATTGATGAGAGGAGAAAATATAAAAATTCAGCAAATGAAGAAGGCAAAAGGGATTACAGACGTCTGAAAAATGAGGTTGACAGGAAGTGCAGACTGGCTAAGCAAGAGTGGCTTGAGGAGAAATGCAAGACCATAGAAGAATGTATAAATAGGGGAAAGGTAGATACTGCCTACAGGAAAATAAAAGAGACATTTGGAGACAAGAAAGGTAGTGGTATGAATATCAAGAACTCAGATGGAAAACCAGTACTAAGCAAAGATGGGAAAGCTGAAAGGTGGAAGAAATATATAGAGTTCTGTACAAAGGAAATAAACTTGAAAGCAGTATTCTAGAAATGGAAGATGATGTAGTGGAGGATGAGAGAGGAAATACTATACTGCGAGAAGAATATGACAGAGCACTAAAAGATTTAAGTAGAAACAAGGCCCCTGGAATAGATGGCATCCCATCTGAACTGCTAATATTGTTAGGAGAGCCAGTCATGAAGAAATTGTTCCACCTAGTACGCAAGATACATGAGATAGGGGAAATACCCTCCAACTTCAAGAAGAATATAGTAATTCCAATTCCAAAGAAAGCAAGTGCAGACAAATGTGAAAATTACAGAACTATCAGTTTAGTAAGTCATGGTTGCAAAATACTGACACGAATAATTTACAGACAAATGGAAAAATTGGTGGAACCCGACGTTGGGGAAGATCAGTTTGGATTTAGGAGAAATGTTGGAACACGGGCGGCAATACTCACTTTACGACTTATCTTAGAAGATAGGCTAAGGAGAGGCAAACGTACGTTTTTAGCGTTTGTAGATTTGACAATGTCAACTGGAATACACTGTTTCAAATTCTGAAGGTAGCAGGGGTAAAATATAGGGAGCGAAGAGTTATACTCAACTTATACAAAAACCAAACAACGGTTTTTAGAGTCGAAGAGCATGAAAGGGACGCAGAGGTTGGGAAGAGATTAAGACAGGGTTGTAGCCTTTCGCCATTGTTGTTCAATCTGTACATTGAGCAAGCGGTGAAGGAATGCAAGGAGAAATTTGGAGAGGGAATTAAAGTTCTGGGAGAAGAATTAAAAGCTTTGCGGTTTGCCGATGACATAGTAATCTTGTCAGAGACCGGAAAGGATCTGGAAGAGCAATTGAATGGAATGGACAATGTCTTGAAAAGAGGTTATAAGATGAACATCAACCAGAGTAAAACAAGGATAATGGAATGTAGCGCCAGAAAATCAGGCGATGCTGAAATTAGGTAATGAGGCAATAAAAGTAATAGACGAGTTTGGTTACTTGGGTAGCAAGATAACTTCTGATGGCCAAAGTATAGAACATATAAAATGCAGAATGGCTATGGGAAGAAAAGTGTTTCTGAAGAAGCAAAACTTGTTGAAATCCAATATTAGTTTAAATGTTAGGAAGTTCTTTCTGAAGGCATTTGTCTGGAGTGTAGCATTGTAAGGAAGTGAAGCATGGACAATAAGGAGTTCAGACAAAAAGATGAAACAAGCTTTTGAAATGTGGTGCTACAGACGAATGATGAAAATTAGATGGGTAGATCACATAACTAATGAGGAGGTGCTCAACAGAATTGGGGAGAAAACGAATTTCTGGCGTATTCTAAGAGAAGGGCTAGGTTGGTGGGACACATCCTGAGACATCAAGGAATCGTCAACTTAGCATTAAAAGGAAGTGTGTGGGGTAAAAATCATAGAAGGAGACCGAGGGACGAATACAGAAACAGATTCAAAGGGATGTAGGGTGCCGAACGTATTCTCAGATGATGAGACTTGCACTGGACAGGTTAGCGTGGAGAGCTGCATCAAACCAGTCTGAGTATTGAAGACCACAACAACAACAACAACAGGTTTTGGGTAATAGGTTGAAGATGTTGGTCAATGAGAGCAGAGATTCTCTCACTGGGGGCACCATAAGCAGCCACAATGGGACATCCAGGGTGGTTGGGCTTGAGAACTTTATGGAGCATGTAAAAGGTGGGGGTTTGGGGTTTAGAAGGAGTGAGAAGAGACACAGTACCAATAAACATGTGTGATTTCTGCTACAATACCTGACTGGTATCCAGTGCAGAAGCTGAGAGCAATTCAATTGTAAATGTTCCATTATTACAACATTTGGAGATTTAATTGCATTATAGGGATTGGATATAAAAAATTGGTACTTTAATTTTGATGTTTACATATTAATTTGTCATATCATGGTTCCATATAACAGTAGTTTAGTTTATTATCATCCATTGCATCATATACATGATATTGGAATCGTCATGTTTCTGTACAGCATTGGCACTGTTCAGATTTACAAATTGTATAACATACATACAAATTAACATTTTACATTATATTAAAAATTAGACAATTAGCTACTGCATTAGTCAGTTATTAGACTTTGATATTGTACACTTCACTTAGAGATATACATATACAAAAAAGGTACATAACTTTTATAGTATGGCTGCTTCATACAATGGCAATTAGTAGAAATACATAGATTTTTTAAAAGTTTGGTGATTGAAAATATTCTTCTATTTCATAGAAACATTTATCTAATAGGTAGTTTTTTAATTCTAGTTTAAAATTTTTGTCATCTTCTGTTTCCTTTATGTAAACTGGCAAGGCGTTGTAAAGTTTTACTCCATGGTGGCTCACATGCTTTTGAGTTTTTGTTTTTCTCACTCTTTCTACATGCAGATTCTTACTGATGCGTGTATTGTAGTTGTGAAAATCTGAATTTGTATGAAAACTGGTCAAGTGTGTTCTGATATACATTACACTTTTATATATGTACGGAGAGGGTACAGTAAGAATTCCTAACTGGGAGAATAAAGCTCTGCAGTGTGTTTGAGGAGGGCTGTGTGTCATGATTCTAATGGCCCTTTTCTGTAATTTAAAGATGTCAGTCAAGTGAGATTTTGTTTCTCCCCAAAACATTATTCCATAAGATGCAATGGACTGGAAATAAGCAAAATACACTGATCTCGTACATTCTTTGCTACAGACTCTGGATGTTATTCTCAGTGCAAAACATGCAGAATTGAGTTTATGTGATATGTATGTCACATGTTCGTTCCATTTCAAGTTCTGATCTATACGGATGCTCAAGAATTTTGTTGTCTGTGTTTTCTCTATCTCCTGGTCACCCAAATATAAATGGAGGTCTTCTTTTTCATTGGCTTTACTGTACTGAAAAAGAAGTATTATGAAATGGACTGATTATAACTGCAATGCCACAGTGGATCACTCATACCCACTATATTTCCAAAGTTGA
Organism: Locusta migratoria; assembly: GCA_026315105.1. Classification (NCBI taxonomy): domain Eukaryota; kingdom Metazoa; phylum Arthropoda; class Insecta; order Orthoptera; family Acrididae; genus Locusta; species Locusta migratoria. The sequence continues at coordinate 333,717,356 of CM048745.1, forward strand.
GCACTGTTGAGCTAGGCTAGCAATTGGATGAGTCACCACCTCAGTCTGCCAAGTGCTGTTGGCAGGCAGGGTGCACTCAGACCTTGTGAGACCAATTGAGTAGCTACTTGATTGAGAAGTAACGACTTCAGACACAAAAATCGACACAATATAGTATAATGCCTGTTTGTAGGGGCCACAATAGCACTCCTGCATCTTAGGTCCTTCACATTGCACCTGGCATTGCTGACATGCTTTACCCCCAACTGTACCCAGCCATCCCTACCCTCTCCACCCACCTACAGACTGTTGCCTCCACTTGATACCATGTTGCTTCACTCACAACAGAGCAGCTGCAGATACTTGTCATGTGTCCATGAGTTGTATAAATGTCTGTGTCTAACCAAGAGGGCTTTTTGACTTAAATCTTTTCCTTGTGCCTGTATGCAGCTTAGAGAGTTGTCTTTGTGGTAACAATCTATATTTTTTATAATGTTGCTGAACATGTGCTAAGCAGTACCGGTAAAAAGAAAAGCATCCTAGTTTTACTGTTAGTTTAGTTGTTACTGTTTTTACTATACTTTTGTGCTTTCTCTGTGTACTGTATGCCTACATGCAAACATTTAAAAAAGAAACTGCTGGTTAGTTTCAAACACTGAAAAAATTAATTGTTAAACTCACAATCTGTTCAGTAGCGATTACAGCTCTTAAAAAACCAACAAGAGCTTTTTGAAACTTGTCATATTTTATTTTTAAAATAATATGTAGCGGTATAAATTTACGACATAGACCTATATGCTTGAATTTCATGCTGTTTTTATATCATTACAATCCAGGCTTTACTCGTTACCTACAATACCGGAACTGACAAGAAATGAAACATATGCCAAGCAAAATCTCTGAAGTAACAACAGTCAACAGAGATTATGGAATACAAAATCGTTGTAAGCAACATGGACGAAGGAGCTGTCAACTGAAAACACTTCATTAAAGCCCAGACAAATAATATGGTCCAATCGTTTCAGATGAAGCTCTCGTACAAAGCAGTAAAGATCTATTATTATTATTATTATTAATCTTTAGCCCTACAACGCCACAACAAGGAATCAGATACAGTAGGCCTACTCTGAATTAGCGTAATTTCTTAATGGCTTTTGCACGCAACTGTCAGCTCCCTACTTGAATACATCGTCGGATTTTGAAAACGAGTTTTATAAGCGATACTGACTGGAAGCACATTCCTAGCCAGCTAACAGATTTCTACTCTTACATCTTTATTCGGCACACTACAGACTGTTCGAAACAAATATTTTCAATGGCACTCTGAACAAGATGTTGCTAAGTCATAGTTATCTGTGGCTACAATTGTTGCTAATCATAGTTATCTGTGGCTACAATTCTTAATAATCCGGAAAATTTACGCTTCAGTTACTTTCAGCTAACAATAAAAGCACAACGTGTTCCAATAGGAAAACATGTTCCGGTAATACTTATTTCCAATCGTTTTTGTAAGCTGTGTGAAACAGATCAAATCAATTATTTCTGATCAAAAACAATTACAGTAACATAATGATAATTTTGATGATTATCTCCTATTTAAACATTTAAAAGAGATGGTTGCACTAAAAGGTCACTTTCGGTTAAACATTACACCGTTCCATGACGGTATGCTAATAAAAATTTGATGTCAGTACAGTCATTTCTTATGCGTGATGAACCAACATGCCTGCAGGCTTCTATAATAGAATCATTCACCCAAAGCCTGAAATTCTCCTTCAAAAGTTGGATCTATAGTGTAGGCAACAATGTGGGCCCCAGTTTTAACAGCACGTAGCAGATTTAAAATGAATGGCACTAGTGGGGTAAATAATATTTGCACACTGAGAATAATAACAATTACAAACCACTCTAACTCCCTAAATTTCTTTAAACCACATAAATTAATCCTTCCAGTTCAGTCATCACAAATAAAATGTTGAATTACAAAAAATTGACGACACGCCACAATCTCCAGATGGCCAACACAAAATTTAAATAGTATTATGGAAACGAGACACATTACATTTACAAAACCTACCTAATAAAACAAGAGCTGATGCTTTGCCCCACACTTCAATAGCTATCGCTATCGGTAACAATATAATTCACAAAAATGTCTCACTGTTACTATTGCGAACAACTATAATCAACTTAGATGGTAGCAACAAGTGAGATGTCAAACACTTGGTGAATCAGTCGACGGAAATAATGTAATATTTAATGATGTGTTACAATTTATAGAAAGGATGCGTTAACAGCGAAAGTGCAACAATGAAATTGTTCAATTAGCACAGAAGTCGAAAAGAACGATTCAACTGCACCAAAACAGACTGATTTTCCGTAACTACTACATTTTCTAAATAAATAAATATTATAGCTTAAACAGTGCAGTGTATCATAAAATTGTAATCTAAAAGAACAACACGTGTAGTATATATATCGCAAAGACACATACCTACAGTCACCCATACAACATTGTTCGTTGTTACTTTAATTATCAACAGAACACAGCATGCGGCAAGTAGCGGAGTGGAATCCACTTCGCGTCGCTTAGTTCCCATGGTAACGGCCCAACAAACGTTGTCGATACTATCTACTTTGTTATAGCGTATATTCTGAATATGTAAATACCTGCATGTTAACGTGAAATACCTTTATTACCCTAAACAGGACTCAATTTATTGGATGCACATTGAAAATGAAATGAAACGTGCTTGTGTCATCCTCAAGGTTGCGTTAGACTTTACTGCTCTTATGCAGATATAATTTTGCATAGAAAAATAACATTCGAGTTTCAACGCCGCAGTAGGCCTACACATGCCGTAACTGCACATCGCATGTAATTACGTCAAAAGATTCCACACTTTTTTACAAGCCGTTTAACGTCACAGAACTTCACCAAGTTTTTTGCGTAAAATTTCAATGTTTTTCATGGTAACGTAGGCTGGAGGAATTGAGTCGTTAACTCCTAATCTGAGAAAGTTATACTTCTTGCCCAATTTCACTAGTATTCTGCTAGTGGATTTTGTATCTTATTAAGCTATATTTTATCATATTCTCTTGTTTTAGTGACATACTGAAAGCGTTTTATACCGTAACGACTTCTTTCCTTGACCGTTCCTTCATACGTAAGGCCAGATATCTTAAAGCGAAATGTAATTTTGGTTTTTCAGTAACACAACAGGGCATTTGGTAAATGCCGTACATACTGTACATTAAGTTCACATGGATCTTTTTTTTTAAAAAAAAAAAAAAAGATTTCACAATCGATTTCCCAATGTTGTAGCGTTTGCAGTTGGTTCATGAAAACAACTTTCGTTTATTTCCCCAGCAACAAAATATCTATCGGCAACGATACTCGTCATTACTACCAGGAAAAGAGCTGAAACCCATGGAGGTAGAGCTACAGCACCATTACCCTCAATATATACCGTACATCACACATATTTTTAGACTGTGATATCAATGTACAAAAGAATTTTCAGCTGTCTCCGGGCTTTCTAACAAAAAATATCCTCGGAAATTGCATGATTTTCGGAAATAAACAGGCAAGTACTATACTGACGCAGCCCCTGAGAAATTTTACCAGGAACTCATATTACAAAGAACTTCATAACACGAACTTATTGGTGACACCATAATACATGTTATGTTCACCAAATCCCAATACCTACCCTTCAACAAATATTTTTATTCACATACAATATATACACTACACCAACTCAAAGCCCAGTGAATAAACTTCATGCCAAATGATATCTATAGTTTTCACAGTTTTTGGAATTTGTCTTTATTGACAGGCTTGGTCAATAAATTAGAAAGCATTTACTCTGTACACAGAAAGTTTATACTCATGTCCTTCTGTGTTATATGGCAGCTAATGAAATGATGCCTAATATCATTGTGCTTGGATTGTGCCCTTGTTATATGCTTCTGAGTTAATTTGATAGCATTCATAATGTTACAAAACACTTTAAGTGGCTGAATTCATGTGTCTCAATCTCACATGTAAAAGTTCTTAACCTTAACACTTCCTGTGTGGTAGAAGAAAATGCCAAATATTCTGCCTCAACAGTACTTAAAGCCACAGGTTGTGGTTATTTTATTTTATTTATTTCAATAGACAGTTCATTTTAAAAACCTTAATCTTCTTTTATGTTTATGTTTACTTATTAGTCTTTCAGCATGTTTACCATGCAATTGGCTTTGTCATTTAGCTTGTACATATACATTCTATCTTTTCAGATATTTACAAATTGATAATATAACTTAATTTACGATAAGTACTAACATATTCTTGCAGTTTCTTTTACATTACTGTTACTTGTCATTAAAGGCTTTAATAATGATTAACAGTGATTTTTTATCATTGTGCATGTCCTCCAAGTTACTTTCAAAGTACTTATCCACTGAATAATATGATGTCTTTCAGAGTAAATTTCTGTATATTTCCTTTTATATAAACTATGCAGTAGAACATATAGAGACTTGGCAGTGTGTTTATATTGAGTTGACTGAAATGGTTTCTGCAGGATTCTCTAGGTCCCAGCCTTTGTATACATCTAATGGTTTATTTCTGCAATTTGAAAACAAAGTTTCTACCTGGCATTTTCCCCATATCAGTACGTCATACTGCAGATGTGCCTGAAACAATGCATAGTAGCAGAGATTCACTAATTTTTTGCTGACACAGTGTTTTAGTTTATATAATAGAAAAAATACACTTGGAAGTTTAGTAGCAACATATTTTATATGTTTGTCTCAAGAAAGCCTTTGGTCAGTTTTGAGGCCCAGCAGTTTAACACTGCGATTTTATACTTTCGGTACCTTTAGGTTAAAATATAATTCTTCAGTTTTTGTTGTATTTCTACATAACGGGTTAGCTTTACAACACTGATTGCTTTTTTCAAATAGTTGTCTCTCACTACCTGTATATTCTCTCTAGATGTAATCCCTGACATGTCATCTGCATATAATACATTTTTATGGTATATAGTTTGGGCAGTCGTTAATATTGACACTAAAAAGAAATCAAGAATGGAGCCTTGAGGGCTTCCTGTCCTAATTCCATCTTTGTTAACATACACTAGTTGTTGCCTGTTACATATGATTTAAATAAATTTAATTCTATTCCTTTAATGTCATAGTATTCTAGGTCTATAAGTGAAGCACATGTGGTCTGTTTCCTTTCAAAAGCACCATGAATGGCAATTCTCAGACTTTCAGTAGCTTTTATATTTTATAGATTCGACCTAAATCAAAATGACTCTCAATGAGTAATTTATTATTTTCAAAATACTTGCAGATCTGTGTATGTATTCAGCTCTCTAAGCTGTTTGATATTTTGGGGACAGTTGATATTGGTCTATAGATATCTGGTTTGCATCTGTCACCCTTTTGTATTATTGGAGGAGTAACTGTGACTTTTAGGCATTTGGGGAAAATACTATCCTCGAGAATTTTGTTTACAAGAGAGAATAGACGCATTTTAATTTTTATAATTATGCTTTTTAAAACATAGGTACTGATCCCATAGTAGTGCTCAGTTCAGGAACTGTTCAGTTTATTTACTGGGTTAATAATGTTTTTAGTACTATTTTTTCTTTTTAACTGCAGCCCACTGTTTAATTCTACGATCTTTACAACATTTGCTCGCAGTATGAGTACCAAACACAATATCAGTTCTGGAAGTCTGAGCTAAATACAAATGAGTTCAAAATTTTAAACATGGCTGCAATTCAGCAACGGTGGAACAGGATCCAAAAGTTAACACAGTTTGCAACTGGTCGGTTGAAACTGTGTTTACTTTTGGATACAAATGAGTTCCCACTGCTTCCAAACAACGTCTTTTATTACACATTCTATCTTCTTCTCTTATTAATAACTTTATAACCTGTTCCAGAGGTGTGGAAAAATGCCTTACAATCAATCATGCCAAAATTTTCTAGTACATTCATTGGCCAATCGATAATTCTTCTCCATTTTCATTTCTTATGATCTTCACCACCAGTTATTGCTTCACTTATATTAATCATGCCTATCAAATTCAGAATGAAGTTGTACCTTCCTTCTTTGATAAAATAACAATGTCATGAACCCAGTGGCGTATCCGGGATCGTGGTCTGATGGAGGCTGTGGTTAATCACCGAACTGATATATATATAAAGAGCGCGGTGGTGGTGGTGGGGAGGGGGCTGTACTAATATTGACCCCTTTCCCCTCTCTCTCTCTAAGGTCTGGGGGAGTGGGGGCGGTCCAGCCCGACAACCCCCCTGGATACACCACTGCATGAACCATGAACCCATATGAACAAGATCATAGCTTCTTCTTCACTACTTCTGTAATATATAGCAGGATCAGCTGCTTGCTGACTCCAGTGCATTCTTGTTATAGCTTTACATAGACACTGATCACAACAGCATCCACTTTGTTAAAGGCCATATACGTTCTTTTTTATTTTTCAGACACCATCGAATTTCTTTCTTGAGTAGTTTTCTTGGCTTCCTTTGCGGAATCACTTAAATTTCTTCCTCCAATTCTCCACCGAGATATGCATTTCTTACATCCATGTGCCACTCCCATGAACCACAGACATTGCCGAGGTGGGGTGGCTTGCGTGCCTCAACGATACAGATAGCCGTACCGTGGGTGCAACCACAACGGAGGGGTATCTGTGGAGAGGCCACACAAACGTGTGGTTCCTGAAGAGGGGCAGCAGCCTTTTCAGTAGTTACAGGGGCAACAGTCTGGATGATTGACTGAGCTGGCCTTGTAACATCAGCTAATGTGGCTTTGCCACACAGCTACTGCGAACGGCTGAAAGCAAGGGGAAACTACAGCCGTTACCTTTCCCGAGGACATACAGCTCTACTGCATGAACATATGATGATGGCATCCTCTCGGGTAAAATATTCTGGAGGCAAAATAGTCCCCCATTAGGATCTCCGGGCGGGGAATACTCAGGAGGATGTGATCATCAGGAAAGACAATACTGGCATTCTACGGGTCGGAACGTGGAATGTTAGATCCCTTAATCGAGTAGGAAAATTAGAAAATTTAAAAAGGGAAATGGATAGGTTGAAGTTAGATATAGTGGAGATTAGAAGTCCGGTGGCAGGATGAACAGGATTTCTGGTCAGGTGAGTACAGGATTATAAATACAAAATCAGTTGGGGGTATCACAGGAGTAGGATTGATAATGAATAAGAAAATAGGAATGCGGGTAAACTACTATGACCAGCACAGTGATCGCATTATCATTGTCAAGATAGATACGAAGCCAACGCCGACAATAGTAGTACAGGTTTATATGCCAACTAACTCTGCCGATGATGAGGAAATCGAAGAAATATATGAGGAGCTAAAGGAAATTATTCAGACAGTTAAGGGAGAGGAAAACTTATGGGGGACTGGAATTCGGTAGTAGGAAAAGGAAGGGAAGGGAAGATAACAGGTGAATATGGTCTGGGCAAAAGGAATGAAAGAGGAAGCCGCCTGGTAGAATTTTGCACAGAACATAATTTAGTTATAACAAACACCTGGTTTAAGTATCACAAAAGAAGGTTGTATACGTGGAAGAGACCAGGAGACACCGGGAGATACCAGATAGATTTTATAATGGCAAGACATAGATTTCGGAACCAGGTTTTAAAGTGTAAGACATACCCAGGGGCAGATATAGACTCTGACCATAACTTGTTGATTATGAACTGTAGGCTGAAACTGAAGAAACTACAAAAAGGTAGGAAAATAAGGAGATGGGACCTGGATAAATTGAAGGAACCTGAGGTTCTTAAGAATTTCAGAGGGAGCTTTAGGCAACAATTGACAGAAACAGGAGAAAATAAAACAGTAGAGGAGGAATGGGTAGCATTGAGAGATGAAATACTGAAGGTAGCAGAGGACAAAATAGGTAGGAAGTCAAGACCTACAAAAAATCCTTGGATATCACAGGAGATACTAAATTTAATCAATGAAAGGAGAAAAAATAAAAATGCAGTAAATGAAACAGGCGAAATGGAGTACAGACAACTAAGAAATGAGATTGACAGTAAGTGCAAAATGGCTAAGTAGGAGTGGCTAGAAGGCAAATGCAAGGATGTAGAAGAATGTATAAATAGGGGAAAAATAGATACAGCCTACAGGAAAATAAAAGAAACATTTGGAGATAAGAAAAACAGCTCTATGAATATCAAGGACACTGATGGGAAACCAGTTCTCAGCAAAGAAGGGAAAGCTGAAAGGTGGAAAGAGTATATAGAGGGGCTCTGCAAAGGAAATGAACTTCGAGACAATATTGTAGGAAGGGAAGAGGATGTAGATGAAGATGAAATAGGAGATACTTTACTGAGAGAAGAATTTGACCGAGCACTGAAAGACCTAAGTCGAAACAAGGCCCCTGGAGCAGATGATATTCCCTCAGAGCTACTGAAGTCTCTGGGAGAACCAGCCATGACAAACCTGTTTCACCTGGTGTGTAAGATGTATGAGACAGGAGAAGTACCCTCAGACTTTAAGAAAAATGTAATAATCCCCATTCCAAAGAAAGCAGGTGCAGACAAGTGTGAAAACTACAGAACCATGAGTTTAATAAGTCATGGTTGCAAAAAATTAACGCAATTTATATACAGAAGGATTGAAAAGCTGGTAGTAGCCGACCTCGGGGAAGATCAGTTTGGGTTCAGGAGAAATGTAGGAACACGGGAGGCAATACTCACTTTATGGCTTATCCTAGAAGATAGATTAAGAAAAAGCAAACCTACATTTCTAGCTTTTGTAGATTTGGAGAAGGCTTTTGACAATGTTGATTGGAATAAACTCTTTCAAGTTCTGAAGCAAGCAGGAGTAAAATATAGGGAGCGTAAGGTTATTTACAACTTGTACAAAAACCAGACAGCGGTTGTCAGAGTTGAAGGGCATGAAAGGGATGCAGTGGTTGGAAAGGGAGTAAGACAGGGTTGTAGCCTTTCTCCAATGTTATTCAATTTGTACATTGAGCAAGCCATAAAGGAAAGCATGGAGAAATTTGGAGAAGGAATTAAAGTTCAGGGTGAAGTAATGAAAACATTGCGTTTTGCCGACGACATAGTAATTCTGTCAGATACAGCAAAGGACCTGGAAGAGCAATTGAACGGAATGGACAGTGTGCTGAAATGTGCATATAAGATGAATATTAACAAGAGCAAAACTAGGGTAATGGAGTGCAGTGTAAGAAAATCAGGTGATGCTGAAGGAATTAGATTGGGAAACGAAGCAATAAAGGAAGTAGATGAGTTTTGTTACTTGGGCAGTAAAATAACAAATGATGATCGCAGTACAGAGGATATAAAATGCAGAATGGCAATGGGTAGAAAAGCGTTCTTGAAAAAGAGTAATTTGTTAACATCGAATATTGATTTAAGTCTAAGGAAGTCCTTTCTGAAGGCATTTGTATGGAGTGTTGCCTTGTATGGGAGTGAGACATGGACGATAAACAGTGCGGACAGGAAGAGGATTGAAGCTTTTGAAATATGGTGCTACAGAAGAATGCTGAAGATTAGGTGGGTGGATTGCGTAACTAATGAGGAGGTACTGAACAGAATTGGGGAGAAAATAAATTTCTGGCATACCTTGACTAAAAGAAGGGATAGATTGGTAGGACACATTCTTAGACATCAATAAATTGTGAATTTAGCGTTGGAGGGAAGTGTGTGGGGAAAAATCGCAGGGGAAGACCAAGAGATGGATACAGCAAGCAGATTCAGACAGATGTAGGTTGCCGTTCTTATGTGGAGATGAAGAGGCTTGCTCAGGATAGGGTATTGTGGAGAGCTGCATCAAACCAGTCTCCGGACTGAAGACCCCAACAACAACAACAACATCCATGTGATGGATTAATAAATGTTCCTCTACAGAAGGGACAGGAGGTATCTTCAAGACCCAAAAGAAACTGCACACATTTTTTGCAGGCTTTTCTCTGAAATATCTGGGGAAATGCAGGGAATGCAATTTACTGGAAATCTTCAACACATTAAACCAGGCCTCTCCAGGTGCTTTGCATGCACTGGTCGGCCAACAACACCTAGAGACAAGGCCTTACAACAGCCAGTGCTACGTCATACTGACCAGGCCGCAGCTGGCAGCTTACTGGCTGGCCGCTACAAGGCAGGGGGCGTGCCCCAGAGGACAGCCATTCAGCTGGCGGCTGCGGCCTCGTCAGTAAGACGTAGCCTTGCTTCTAGGTGGTGTTGGGTCGGCACCAGCGTTTAGGGATGTGACAGTTTGTTAATGGATCTAGGCAGATCAACACGTCAGCCAGCGATGTACTTGTATTAACACGTTGGCTACCGAGATGACGTCAGAGGCGTGCCAGGGCCGTCCGCTGTGGCGCCGGTGGCCACACTGCAGCCAACGAATTAAAACAAATAATAATAATGCCAATTATATGTACAGACAGACAAAATAGTTTTATTCCGCTCCTTATTTTCCTCAAATTTTCGATATTCTATGTTGATATTTGACTGTGCTTTGAAGCCACTAATTTTCCTATATTTGGAACAATCGTTTTGGAAGCCAGAATTCGAAGTATAGCTTCCAACGAGGCATCAGACAAATTATGACCTTGTTTTTGTGTTGTTTATATTCATAATTGAAAATGTTTGTTCACAAGCGAACTTTGTTCTGAACATACCATCACATTTCAGGACAAGGGCATGAATCCTCGGGAATTCTTGTTAATCAACACCTTTATGAAATCAAATCAAATCACCATTGTAATGATGCCGGCCGCAGTGGCCGAGCGGTCTGCGGCATTCCAGTCACGGTCTGCACGGCCACTGCGGTCGGGTGTTCGAATACCACCTTGGGCATGGATGTTTGTGGCGTCTTTTGTAACGTAGTTCATAAGTAGTTTGTAAGTTTAGGGACTGATGACCCTGTAGTTAAGTCCCATAAGCTCTACAAACATTTGAACATTGTAATGATAATAGCGGTCTGTCAATATTTAATTACACTGTAGTTTTATAAGCTCAATTTGGGTGCACCGAAATTAAATATTTTTACGATAAGTTTCATATGATACTGAACAAGTAGAATGTGTCTCTGCAAACGTCTTCTTGATTGTGAGTTCTTCAGGCAAATATATTTTCTGTGTTTTATTTGTGCTGTAGTAATGACTGGAGCGTCCTTTAAATGACTTGATGTGAACGTAGATGTTTTTCTCTGTTTCTGTGAAACGTTTGTGAACATTTTCTATGTTTTCCTCGTTATTCAACTAGCGCCATGCGTTCAGTTTTTAAAGAATTCCTGAAAGTTTCTAATCTTTTCTTTGAAATACCATGCAGTGATATAAAGGCCTTTTGGCAAACGGACAATTATGTCACAGTATTGTCTGTCATTATTCTGACCCTGTAATGAAACGTATAATCACACAAAGTAGCTACTGTCTCATCTCTGCGAGGCAGACGGCGTTGTACACTGTCAACAGAAATCAGTCCCGTCAGGTGACAACTTTGCTCATTCCACTCCTTCAGCAAACTGAAATTAGATATTAATGTAGACTTCGCTGTATCAGTTAGCAAATCAGTATCGGTACAATTCTTCTTGCAGTTACAACGCTCCCCTACCTCAGTTGGATATCACACGACAAAGCACTGAAATGAATGTCCAAGCTACTCTGTGTTAGCACAAATCACGACATGTTATTCGGTTCTGCCAGAGCACAAAGCAAAGAAGGTCATGAGAAATCTGCTCCATGTTAGCTTCGACAATAGCTACAAATGGAAACAACAATGACATCGAGTTTAACTATGTCAACAACAATACTTCCGTAACAGCAAGGGAAAAAAAATATAGCTGAGAAATCGAGACCAGCTGGACTTCGCCCTCTCTTTCCTTGTTTGGAATGGTCTTGACCCGGTTTTTCAGAGTGTACTTTATTTTAATCTCGCTATAATTCCGTCCCGAAATCCATTACATTCATTTAAGTTCACTCAACTGAAAGTACATCTGATGAACTTCACAAGAATACCAGTAACTAATTTTCGGGAAATTTGAACTTAGCCCCTTCTTTCCGTGTAGTCTTCATATCGTTCAAAACCTCCTCTACGGCCAGGAATATATCTTCTCCAGTTGTGGTACATTCCAAAGAAACAACATCCAACACTTCCTCGGTAACTGTAAAATCTTTTACGACACTTCTTCGAAAATTGCAGGTTGAGCCATGCTGCGATTGTCAGTACACTCATCGACAGCAATCGTTTAGTATACGAAGTTACGACATTTAGTGCGCAACTGCCCCTTTAACTCCATGCCAATTTCTTGCACTAGTTGAGAAATTGTTTGTTCCAACAAGCTTAACACCTCAAATTGGACCACTACAGACGGGCGTATTACCTCCGTACACTCTACAAAACACTCTTTAACAAATTTGCCATATGTACTTTTCAGTTCAGATATCTGCGGGATAACAACAGCAACAATTAACTTTAAAACTTAATACACAAACCAGTATCATAATTTAGTTTAACGAAAATATCAAATGTATTTTTTTTTATTTTTTTTTTTATTTTTTATTTTTTTATTTTTTTTAGAATGAACAGTATAAACAAGTCTTACCTCTTCAGATTTGGCAATTCTGATTTTAATTTAGTAATCAGTTCGCTTCTGTCAGGCCCAACAATCCCCTCGTGTGTTACAAAAACTTTATTTTCGTAGTGACGACACACTGTCGACGCTTTGATATTTATAGTTGAGTGGCATATTAAGCACAGTGATTTCACATCAGTCTTTACAAAACATACGAATCTTCCCATGGAGCATCAAAAATGGCACTCTTAAGTCTGAACCATTTCTGCTCATGGTAAACGCTCACAAAGTAACAGTGTCCAAATTGATAATATTCAGAACGGATACAGGTACTTCAGCGCAACTAAGAAGACGCGATATTGAGTGCTGTCTCTGACACACGTGCTGCCACACCTTTTACCTCCATGTGCCACACGGTGTGGGAAGAGTGGTGGGGGAAACCACAGGTGCCACTTAGCACGGCATCAGGGCGCGCAAGCACCAAGTGCTCTACTTGGAGAGGACTGCATTAAACCATATATTCGAGTACTGTGACAAATCCATATTTATAGGAAGTTTGACAACTGATAACGATGCAACAGGCATTAACGAACCGAGGATTACTCAGGCAGCAGGGATGGATGGATACCTTGCATGATATTGAAAATGTTGTCAAAACACTGTTGAGCCTTTGATTCACCTTCAGCATGGATCCTTTGCAGTCTACCAGTTCACAAAACAAGTGAGAGAGAAATATTAATAACTATCGCCCCATATCCATAACATTTAGCCTATCTAAAGTTATTGAAAAATTTATGTATAAAAGATTACTAAACTTTTTAGACAAGAATAATGTGATAAAAGTCCTCTCAAAAAGGCTTTAGAAACTAGAAATCAACACAGACGGCAGTTTATGAATGTTTAAATACTGTCTTACAACTTACGGATGAGAAACAGTTTGTTGCAGGAATATTATTGGACTTGAGTACGGCATTCAACATGGTCAATCACCATATATTACTTACTGAAACACAATGTCACCCCTAAATATCTGGGGGTGACTCTTGACCGAACACTTACCCACAAAGAGCACTTTATGAACACCAAATGTAAAGTAGCTGCAAGAAATAATATTGATCACAAGCTTGCAGGCTCAAACTGGTGTGCACAACCCAATACATTAAGAACTACAGCTCTGTCCCTATGTTACTCAGCTGCAGAATACGCATGTCCCGTATGGTATAACTCGTGCCATGCTAAGTGGATGTAGCTCCCAACGAAACTTGCCGCATCATCACGGGATGCCTAAGACCAATGCCAGTTAAGAAACTAAAATTCCTTGCTGGTATAGCGCCGCCTGAGATTAGAAGGGAAGTCACAGCCAGAATGGAACGAAAAAAGTCATTAACATAATCAAACATCCATTTTTTGGTTACCAGCCTGCACATAGCAGACTCAAATCAAGGAAAAGCTTCCTACGTGCAACGACAGAGCTCAACAAATCACCCCAGCTGACAAGACTGGAGATGTGGACGGCAAAGATTGGGAACCTTGGAGGCTGGATGACACCACAGAAAGGGCTCCCACCTGGTTACGAGGTGGACTGGATGACGTGGAAGTCTGTCAATAGACTGTAGACCAACATAGCAAGAACTAAAGTCAATATGAGAAGGTGGGACCTCTTTGACGCATCTGTCCTGTGTGAGTGTGAAAAAGAACAAACCACAGAGCATCTGCTACGGTGTGAGCTTTGCCCAGCCTGTTGTACCATGCAGGATCTGACTAGTACTACCTGTGATACATGTGATATAGCCAGATTTTGGGCTAGCATAGTTTAATCCTGGGGAAAGACTTTTGTGCAGATAGAACTAGACTTGTAAATATGTCTACTATTAATTTATATATATATATATATATATATACTTGTGTCTGTGTGAATGTGTGGGCATGTGTGCATTTGTTTACCCTCCATTTTTCCCCCAAGGTAAGTCTTTCCTCTCCCGGGATTGGAATGGCTCCTTGCCCCCTTCCTTGAAACCCTCATCATTTCCTTTTCCCTCTCCTTCCCTACTGCCTGAAGACGCAACTGGGTTGCGAAAGCTTGCGATTGTGTGTGTGTGTGTATTCATTTATTTATTTGTGATGCTGTCACACCTGTGCTCCTTCGCCTGGTGAGTAATCTTCGTCTATTTTTTATATTTTATATATATATATATATATATATATATATATATATATATATATATTATATTTATTTATTTATTTATTTTCATTTTTGTATTTGTGTTCCAACTATGTTTTGTGTCACATGTATATAAGATGCTTCAAACACAAATAAATAAATAAAAACTTACTAAGCTAGATAATTATGGGATATGTGGAATTTCTATTGACTAGATCAGGTCCTAATTGCAAAACAATGAGTTTGCTTGAGATTCACGGATAAGGAATCAAAACTCATGACCAAATATCTGTCAGATGACATGTTGTTAGAGGTGGAAAAGAACCAACTGGAAGTGCCTGTAATTTGGCAGTCACAAATATACTATCTGTGTCTTCACGATCTTTGAGTTGTTTATACAATGCAAAGTGACAGCTTAGAATGTAAACAAAGCAGCTGATCGTGCTATTTTGCATGCATATTCGATTAGTGTTTACCCCTATCTGTTGATTACTTGCAAAATAGCTTTGAGTTTCTTTACATATTGTTTTATTTTCTTTACTGTCCGAGTGGAAAATAACTGTTTTACAGACAGTACATATCTTTCAGTGATTTATCAACTATACACTTCTTTTTTAAAATAAATATTCATTAATGACGCTCTTTCAATCATTTACGCAGCTACAAGAAAAACCATGTTGTACACAGTGCCTGCTGGCTTTTGTCTCAGTTTTTTCGGCCGACGTTTGTTTGATGTTTCAACTGACGTTTCGCTACCACCAATTCAGACTCAGATTCGCTAGTATTGTTAAAGTTTCATATTTCATTACTCTTGTAGGGTGACACTTGGGCAATGTCAGCAGCTTGTACAATGCGAACTTTCGACAGAAAACCTTGAGATATATGCCAACGGGCATGCCAACAAATGGCCATAAAAGCTCAAAACGTACATTACACAAGAATTGGGGACACGGCTTTACTTCATCTGTGTTTCCCAGTATCTTGAACAACATCTTCGACAGTTATTTATCTTATAATTGCCAATACCAGTAGACTGTTTAGATTGTAGCTACCTACGTTCTACAC
Organism: Locusta migratoria; assembly: GCA_026315105.1. NCBI lineage: Eukaryota > Metazoa > Arthropoda > Insecta > Orthoptera > Acrididae > Locusta > Locusta migratoria. Next base: position 333,733,164 of record CM048745.1, read on the forward strand.
ACAATAAAACACTTTATTGCACACTGTGTCATTAGTTCAATTAGGGCCCTATTTCTGTATCTGGAGAAGATGCTCTTCTAAATATTGTTACTACCATATTACTCAGAAAACTTAGATTAGGGTAGCAACGTTTATCTTTATTAATGATCCCATCAATGAATAATATCTACTGTCAAGTCTAAAATACAGAAATATTTATCCCTGTCAGTGTACTTTTTATCAAGCGATGTTACCCATCTGAAAAAATTATTACATTTATAATGGTTTGTTATTAGGACAGTATTTCCTTAAACACACACGGAAATTACTATCCATATATCTGTTTTGTCCTTTGTTTTCTAATCAGTTGTAAATGTAAATAAAAACAGAATTGTATAACATAATTTTAATACATGAAGGGAAGTTCAGCTGAAATGTAAAGATGAAAAAAAAATTATAACTGACAAGAAGATCCAAACCTACACCCTCATAACCGTCACATTGCAAAGCCACAATGCTATCCATTATGCTATACACTACGTCAAAAAAGGAAGTACTTATAGCTAGCCGGCCGCAGTGGCCGAGTGGTCTGCGGCACGCCACTCACAGTCTGCATGGCCGCTACGATCGGGGGTTCAAATCCCCCCTCGGGCATGGATGTTTGTGCCGTCTTTAGTATAAGGTAGTTCATAAGTAGCTTGTAAGTTTAGGGACTGATGACCCCACAGTTAAGTCCCTTAACCTTAACAAACATTTGAACTTATAGCTAAACTTGATTAGGCACATTGTTGAATTGTTACAAACTAATATTTATTTGTAAGGTAGGTGTTTTCCTGATTACTGTTAAAAGCTTCATAATGACTTACTGCAAGTTTTAGTTCACCATTTCTTAATATGCTGAATTTAAAATGGCGCCTGTCCGAAGACCTTGTAAAAATAACTAGACTCCCTAACGGCGCTGCTGTTGCGGGATAATTTGAATCTTCTGCTGGCCACTATGGTAATGGCAAGTGTCAGGTAAATACGAGTGTTTTTACCAGGTAAATCGTGTATTAAATAGCTACTGTGGTATATATAGACAATTTATAGTGACGTCTGTACTGTTTGGCTATTGCAGTGTACAAGAAGCACGATGGTGAAGAGCTTCTCAGCGTTTAAATGCATAAATCAATTTAAGAAAGTAATAAAAAACGAATACTGTCTTCCCACTTATATTTCCCAGGAATACATGTAGCCCTTCTACTTACTTACTCTTGCTTAACAAACTGTTAGTGAAGACAATATATGATTGAATGAAATAAATAACTGGCTTTTACAATACTGGTAAGCTCTTAAAAAGGAGGTACTTTAGGCAGTACTGGCGGACAGGAAGTTCAAAAAGTTTCATTTTATGATTGTGTCAAATAACTATTAGGGTCACAAGATTAGTTGTCTCACTGCAGTTAGAATTTTTGTTTATGAAATTAATATTAGCAACTTGTAACACAGAATTTGAAGGTAACCTGCTTTACATATAGGTTAAGAACTGAAAGGGGTTTGCAGAACTGTGTATAGTTCCATATATGAATGAGGCATACCCACACTGGATGCACTTTGTGAAGTTGAACCCTATGACAATAGTTATTGACTTTTGAGCTGTTCACACTAGTGTCAAGTATTTGGCTTACAGCATTGAAAATGCTAATATTCTTGCTAGATACCCTAATGATAATGTTAGATGCATTAGTTAAGAAAACGTTATGGCATACTTCGAGTTCTTAAAAGAATTTTGTAGTGGCTAAGGTAAGAAGCTATTTTACAGTTATGTATCTGATGCTATATTTCACTTTCACGATGTATTTTAAACATTAGCACTTTCAGACAGCCCTGCTTCATTTTTTGATGCTATGAAATATCTAAATATTGGAGAATACAGCACTAAAGCAAAGGGGTAAGGTGTGAAACTCTTCCGAAATTAATGTTTGTACAAAAGTTCCACCATCGTAAAATATACTGAGAAAGTGCCAAAACATGGCGTCTGACGATAAATTCAGTTCATATGCTGCACTTAAAACGCTTAAAAACTAAATATTACAGTTCGGTTTCGTTTTGAAGAGGAAACGCTGTTGGCCAATTTCTACACTGTATGTGTAATAAATTTACAGAGAACTGATAGTTACTGTATATTCAAGGAGTCTGAAGCTATTTTGTAGCTATATATTTCAATGAGACATAGTTTTCGCGACTTAACTCAAATGAATACTCTCTCTAATCAAAAGAGTCTTACGCACAATTAAAGTTCGCGCGAAAGTTTGCCATCACAATAGCAGCCGAGTCGCTCTTCAATTTGTCTGCTGTTCGCAGTCGGCCGCTTACGGGATTGTGGGTCTTGCGCCTCTCACATCAGGCCAAAGATTCTACCTGTGCTGTGTATTGTCTCTGTTCCTAAACGGCATTTTGCCGCAGCTAACGTATACTTGTCGGATGATGGCCAATTCACACTGTCCATCACGTCACATCACCGTCCGTCAGAACATTCGGCAATATATTTCTAATGGCAGCGTTCACACTGTTCGTCACGGACCGTCCCGTCACGTCAACGTCACGTCAAGCTTTCTCGCGAAGAATGTTTTGACAGAACGGTCGTCTGCTAACACAGAAGTTAACCTATTTTCGTCACGCGAATTAAATGTTGCAGTCAACGATTGCACTGTTTATATGCAAATAAGTCTTACTCGCCTTTATTTTGTTGCTATACTTCGTTTTAGGGCTAAATCTCAAATGTTTCATAACGACTTAAATGCTTTTGTCAATCAAGTGTCCCCCTAAAATCGAGGTCGGATATCTGAAACCAAAAAATGGTTAATGTTACTTAACATTGCAACAGAAAAGACTGAAGCAAACTATTTATTAGAATAAGATTGTAATTTGATTACGCATTTCTCATTAAATAACATTTTAAATGAAAAATTCAGTTCTAACGAAAGACAAAAATTCAGTTGTTTACGACGGTATCAACAATGTCAACGACAAATTGTAATGAATAAAGTAAACAGGCGCTTTTTATGCTCTTATAAACATTGTTTGATGTATTTGATGTTTTCAAATGTCGTTTCAGTTCCCAGTAAGTTGGCCAAAAACATACACTGTACAATTTTATTTGGCTGTCAATAACATTTAGCGTTGTTGTTCCTTCAATTCTAGTATTAAACTATGACTTTCTACATAACAGATCGCTGCTCATAACCTCACTTTCAACATCGCGTATTGAGATCGGCGAATTGACGTGACGGACACTGACGGACAGTGTGAATACAACTTGACATGACGGTGCCATGACGTGACGTTGATGTGATGGACACTGTGAATTGGCCTTGAATGTTCAGTAACATATGGTGTCCCCCAAGGTTCTGTTTTCGAAACACTTCTCTTTCTTATATACATTAATGATTTAAAAATTATGATAGAGGCACATAAAACAATATGTGGGTGTCACAGACATCTAAATGAAGTGCACAGTACATTATTGTTATTCCTTGGAAATTCTTCTGATAGTTTGATTACTCTTTGTTTTCATTATTATTATTCTGTTGTTGATTAAAAAAGCAAGTATTTTGTATTTTGTACCTCAATAAAGAAAGGCGTCTCAAGATTAATATAGAGTATATTAATTCTAAAATGCATAAAAATGTTGATGGAAAAGATATCTACAAAGTTGTGACCCCGCAAAAGGACGGAAGTTTACAAGCAGATATGCAGAATCAAGCAACATCATCGTCGACCTAAAACGCGGCGCGAACGCAAAAAAAAAAAAAAAAAAAAAAAAAAAAAAAAGATTTACGCGACGAGTTACAAAAACTTGTGAACTCTCGCTCGGACTGCATCTCGGATTTCAGCCCTCTGTCAGCAGCAGGAATACAATCCTTCAAAGAGAAAATAGCAGCCATAGAAGAATTGCCTCGTCCCACTGATTATCACCAACTTAGAAGATTTTTAGGAGCGATTATTTTCTGCTGTGGTGGATTAGCCTCGCGTACAGTACCGGAGCGCCGTGTTGTGGTGCGCGCGGCCGTCTGTCGTCGGGAGTTCGATTCCCCACTCGGGCATGCGTGTTTGTGTTGTCTTTAGTTTAGTTTACCTTAGGTTAAGTAGTTTGTAAGCTAGGGACTAATAATCAAGCTGTTGAGTCCCATAGATTTACAAACATTTGATTTGACTTAATTTCTATCGCCAACATTTACCAACAGTGGCTGAGATATAGGCACCATTAACAGAAGCATTGGCAGGGAAGAACACGAGCGGCTGACGACCGTTATCATGGACACAAGAGATGCAGCAGGCATTTGACTTGATTAAATCAAACTTTACACAACCGGTTCTATTATCATATCCATTAGCGAAAGCGAGATTGGCCATAGTAGTTGATGCGAGTCAGCATGTAATAGAAGCAGCTCTGTATCAGAGTGTACAAGGAAATTGGCAGCCTTTACGTTGTTTTTTTTTTTTCGTGCAAATTGACAACACAGAAGAAGTGGAGCACATATGATAGGGAGCTCCTCGCAATTTATGAATCAGTGAGGTATTTTCGTCTGTATGTGGAAATAAGATCATGCACAATTTACACTGATTATAAGCCTATAACATTTGCATTCAGCAAACTCCAAAATAATTGCTCTCCACGACAATTCCAACAATTAGAGTACAGCAGTCAGTTTACCACAGACCTGTGCTACATAGTAGGAGTGGAAAACATAGTTGCTGACTTCTGGTCAAGGATTGCAGCAATTTGCCAAACAATTGATTATGACAAGTTAGCAGCAACTCAGTCCAAAGACAGCCAATTATGGGAATATCAGAAAAGCAATATTTATTACCAAGTCTGTGTCGATCACCAGCCATGGCCGGACAAACTGCGTCAGAATTACAATATAAATACATTAATTTGCAGAATTACATCTCATTTACAATATATACAGTATAATGCAATTATTACTGATACTATTCTTTTCATTCATATGAACAATATCTATAGGATAATGTAAATACACATCACTGAGTCCATTCACTTCCTTCACTCTCAAAGAAATCTTGGATTGAATATAGTGGATGTTCCCAGAATGAAAGTTTCACCACGGCACTGTCACGTAACGGCACTGTCATGTCAATTTGTATTCACAAAGTCTGTCATTGTCCAACATGTCAATTCGCCTGGCCCAATACTCGATCTTGAAAGTGAGGTTATGAGTGGCGATCTGTTAAGTAGAAAGTCATAGTTTAATACTGGAATTGAGGTAACAACAACACTAAATGCTATTGATGGCCAAAGAAAACTTTACAATATATATTTTTGGCCAGCTTAGTGTGGTAACGTGCTGGGAACTGAAACAGTATTTCAAAACATCGACGTCTATTTTCAAGCGAAAAAATAAACATATAAACCCATCAAACAATATTTATAAGAGCATTAGTAGAGCCTGTTTACTTTATCCATTACCATTTGTGCTCTGACATTGTTAATACTGTCATAAACAACTGTATTTTTGTCATACATCAGCAGTAACTTTTTCATTTAAAGTGTTATTTTTTATGACTAATGTGTCATCAAATTACAATCTTATTCAAATAAACAGTTTTCATCAGTCTTTTCTGTTATAATATTTTGAAACATAAACCATTTTTCGGTTTCAGATATCCGACTTTGATTTTAAGAGGACACTCAATCGAGAAAAATATTTAACTCATCATAAAACATTTGAAAGTTATCCCTAAAACAAAGTATAACAATAAAATAAAGATTAATAAGTCACATGTGCATATAAACCATGTAATCATCTACTACAACATGAAAATCGCGTGACAAAATTAGGTTAATTTCCAATATTAGCAGATGACCGTTCCGTCAAAACATTCTTTTCAAGAAAGCATGACGTGACGTGACAGTCTGGTGATGGACAGTGTGAATGCCGCCATTAGAAATACATTGTGGGATGTTCTGACAGATGGTGACATGACGGACAGAGTGAATTGGCCTTAATAGTTAAGGCAGAAAACAAGGATGAACTTTAGGAAACGATACTGTTACAAATCAAGTGAGTATCTGGGCCTTCAAGAATAAACTTATGATTAACAGGAAACTGTCACCCTAAATTTTCCTCATTCATGCAACAAGAATGCATGTAATCCTAGTGTCACCATTGTCCAATAACATAGAGAACGGGAATGAGACAAAATTTCTCGTTATGTGGATGTAGAATAACATGAAATGGAACAATGACATTGAATCCATGAATTCTAAACCGAGTAAAACATGCTATGGTTTAAGAATCATTTTTAAAAAATGTACAAATGAGATCATCATAATGAGCTCATACTTTGCTTGCTTTCAGAGTCACATGACTTATGGAAATTTTTTCTGGGTAAGTCTACAACAGCAACAAGCACTTTCATCATTCATCTTTCCTCATTCATGCAATAAGGATGCATATAATTCTAGTGTCACCATTAACCAACAGAACATAGAGAACAAGAATGAGACAAAATTCCTCGTTATGTGGATTGAGAATAACATGAAATGGACCAAGCACATTGAATCCAAGAATTCAAAATTGACGTGCTATGGTTAAAGAATCATTAAAAAATTACAAATGTGATCATTGTAATGACCACATACTATGCATGCTTTCAGAGTCACATGACTTATGGTATTTTCTTCTGGGGAATCTCTACAACAGCAACAAGCCCTTTCATCATTAAAAAAAGCTATTAGAATAATTACAGGAAAAAAGTAGGGAATCATGTAGGGCTCTACACAGACAACTTGAAATACTACCGTTACCATGTGTGTATATTGCTGAAACATTCAAATTTTTAAAAATTAGTATCTTAGGTTGTGACACTAGATTGCAAAGAAGTAGCATGATTCATGACCACAACACTGGAGAAAAAGATAATCTAAATCTACTGCATGTCTCAAAGGAACATTTGATATGGGAATTAAGCTGCCCATTAAAGTACCAGAACATACTAAAAGAATTGAGAATATTAACTTATTTCAGAAATCAGTCAGGACATATCAGCTGCATCACTGTTTTTACTCTGTTAATGAGCTTGTGAAGGAGACATAAAATTCCCATTGTTTTTATTATAATGTACAGTATAGTTAATTGTGTACAATGTGCTTGAATCTGTCATTTTAAAATTACATTGAAAACTCATTCATTGTATTGCCATAATGATAAGATATTCCTACCCTATTGCATAGATACTGTAAAATAATAGGAATTTTCTTTTTATGAGTCATGTAACCTTATGTATAATGGTAAGATGATTCTACCCTATTGTCTACACACTGTAAAATAACACAATACTAATTTCTTCTTATTAACCATGTAACCTAACCTAACCTCTAAAATCACATGGTACTTTTGTGCTGAGAAAGTAATCTAATTGATGAAAATAAATAAATAAATGCATATCTCACTACTGTACAGGTGATAATGTTTCTTCATACTCTCTCCCTTAATATGAGTGAATCCTTTAACAAGCTTTAAATTTTGGTATTGCACCTTCTGGGTTTTTAATGCTTAATACCTATCTTAATCATATTGGTTTCTTCCCTTGTGGCATATCACCCAGGAGATGTGGGTGATGCCACAATCATGCACAATCCTGACGTTACCATTATGTGTATGCCACCAGTTTCGACTGTCAGTGATATCTACCGACTTTTCGATTTTTTCGGTCATCCAAGCGCAATGAGTAATGTGATTCAAGTAGCAGTAATGGTAGTAATGTTATGAATATGGTGCACCTTCTGTATGATTTTATTAGCAGATTACTGATAACAGAAATAATGTTTTAATTGGTGTATCATTTTGGTAAAAGGTAAAGCAGTCAACAATCCGAAGATTGGTTTGAACACCACAGTGCTTTACTAGGCATGGTCCTGTTTGGAGGTGGTATGCCATTGCCTTCCTCCGACCTTCGAACTGACTTACCCAGCCAGTTATAGGGAGACCTACAGTTTAACGTGGGTTCCGAACCACGGTGCTACTCGGTATTTTTCACATGAGCAATACTGCCAGAGGTGAAAGAAGTGGAAAGTGACAGTACTATGTGCATAATGTTATGCCATGTAGTTTTGTGTACAAAATGTAACTTTAACATACAACAAACTTCTGAAAACATAATATTGTAAATATTAGCATTCACAAAAGTTAATTTGCCCTAGAGTAGGGCTACAGTTCTTAACAAAGGAAAATAGGTTTTCACAAAGCAATTCCTAGTTGCTGGGCAACATTAGATGCATGAGAGTTTAGATTTTCCCGGTTAATGAAAATCTTGAAAATTTCTCAGGAGTTCAGTCGGGTGATGTCATCCAAACTTCGCGATATTTTGGCAAGATAACTATTGCCATCTTCAGACGTACATGGGGTCTGATTGATCTCTGTTTTTTTTATTTTTTTTTTATTATTATTATTATTATTTTTCTTGTTAGCACTTTTCATTCTCCTCCCTTATGGGGAGGAGTGGGCCTTTTAGGACATGCGTTGCCCTTTTCAAACTTATTTTATTTTATGTACTTTATATTAACAATAACATTTAATTATTTTGCAATATTGTATACAGCATCATAATAATAATTATATATAGCACAGTGAAAATATTATCATATTCTTATTACAGATATTGGGGTTTCATACGTATATGGGGTTGGGGTTGTGTATGTACAGGAGTATGGGTTATTTACAAATTTACAATACGTTTTGGGCTACATTGAGCCTTTGATGGTGGGTATTTAAACATATTCATATTGTGAAAATGGTTTATGTACAGTTTCAAGGGGGAGTATGTACAGGGGACTTCCTTTTAGTGCTGGCTGGGGGTGGGCATTTGTTTTTGTTGGTGCATTGTTATGTACAATTTGAAGGGGATTTCCTTTGTCTATGCAGAGCAATTGGGTTTGGGCAGCTGACTGTGTTGTTTTCTATTTGGTGTTCTCCGTCCTGTGTATGTGTGTGTTTGCTCTTGTGTGTGGTTAGGGTCTTGTGTCAAGATGTGGATGTTGTGGGATATGTCTCGTAATTGGATCCATAGTGGGACCGGTGTCTAGATAGGTTTGTGATGCATTTTGTGCCACTGTGTATGCTGCAGATTATACCACAAAGCACAAAGCTATATGCTAATGGGACTAACTATATGGGCATCAAAATTCATAACCATCTCCCTCCAGAATCAAAACCAATCAAAAATCCAAAAATTATGGGAATTAAGGAACTATTACTAAATCACTGCTTCTATTCTATTCAGGAATTTCTGGAGACAAAATTCTAAATTATATCAGTGAACTGATATGTTGCAGCTATAAGATTTACATGTCATGTCTTATTTGTGTGTACTCTTCTCTTTAGCAAAGTTTCCTGGGTTAAACTGAATCATTAATTGATTCTATTCAGGAGTTTCAGAGACAAAATTCTAATTTATATGTGTAAACCGATAATGTTATAGCCATAAGATTTACATGGTACGTCTTATTTGTATTACTCTAATCTGCAACAAAAGTTTCCTGTGCAAAATTGAAACATTAATCTATTATGGTAACTTTGCAAATCCTGTGGATTACACTTGTACTAATGTCATACATTATAGCTAAAAGAATTTGCATACTAAATTATCAATGATAATTTAAAGAACTGATATTTTCTCCTTATAGATATTTTGATTAATTTATACAAGTAGGCCTACCGTACTTTTTCTGCTTATAATTATTTTGCATATATTTTTCTGCCATGTGAAGTCTGTAACTCCAAGTCCTTACTCTTAATTTTTATAGCACCATTTGCCTTATTGCACAAAGTACAAAAGTATTTTATTCTTAGTGACTTGTCCTATATCATTGTGTGCTCTACTGTACAAATGTATGATCTACAGGACAAATAAAACAAACTTACTTATCTATACAGTGGTCTTCTTGAGTTTGGTGGTGTTTTTTCTTGTGAGCAGGTTCTCCATATCTGGGCGACTTTGTATTATGTGTTTCCCTTATTTTGCTCTTAGGTGTGTAAGTCTCATCTGGAGGGGTTCTGTCTTTGTTATACGATAGACTTCATTACTAGTTGTTAGTGGTTGAAGTCTTTGAATGGTAAAAAGTAGTCGTGTTTTTGTGCTGTATAGTTGTGTTGCTATAGGATGCGATATTAACCCCAGCGGTGCTGTGGCATGTTCTGTTAACGGCCTGATGAATGTTTTATATGTATGTATCACTGTTTTATTGTCACACCCTTGTTCTCATACCATGGTTCTGTAGTATATTCTGTTAGCTGCCTGATGAATGTTCAAAATGTTCAAATGTTTGTTAAGCTTATGGGACTTAACTATGGGGTCATCAGTCCCAAAACTTACAAACTACTTATCAACTACCTACAACTAAGGACGGCACAAATATCCATGCCCGAGGGGGGATTCGAACCCCCGACCGTAGTGGCCGTGCAGACCGTGACTGAAGCGCCTCAGTCTCCTCGGCCACCGCGGCCGGCCCTGATGAACGTTTTATATGTAAGTATCGCTGTTTTATTGTCACACCCATGTCCTTGTACTAGCCGTATTAGGTTTTCTCTGTTTCTGACTTTTTCTAATAGTTCAGTCAGGTTGGTGTTCCAGTTCATTGTCTTGTCAAAGTGTACACCGAGGTATTTGTATTGCTCAGTGTTAGTGGCGAGTCCCATAAGAGGTGATTCTGATAGCCTCTTCTTGTTGTGTCTTTCTCCTAGTAAGATCCCTTTGATTGAAGAGTTTTGGTTGTGTTTTGTTGGGGCTCGGTTTAATGAGCCACTTTGTCACCTATTTCTCATGCTTTCTTGTGTATTATCTTACAAGACATGTCTTTTGTTATATGTTCTTTGTTTTGTGCCTGATGCACCCAAGGAGGTTAAAATAACCTCCTTGGCTGCACCAGTAGGCAGTATCATCTGTGTACATAGCTACTGTTTCGTCTGTTGTTGCTTTGGAGATATCTGCCGTGTAGAGTGTATACAGTAAGGGTCATAGTATGCCGCCTTGTTTTACATTTGCATTGCAGGTGAAAGTTTCTGAAGCTTATGTAGGCATTTACGATTTCGACCATTTGTTTGGATATTCCTAGTTGTGTTGGTTTAAATAGCAGCCCTCCGTGCCACAACTAATTAAATGCACGCTCTATATCTAGGAACACAGTGAGCATGTATTTGCCCACATTGAACCCTTTTGTGACTACTTAAAGAGCGGATCATTTGTTGAATGGTTCGCTGGGAAACCTGCTTGAATGACTGGGAGAAGGTCTTTTTCTTCTACGTACTTCTTAAGTCTGTCTGCCATGATACATTCACTGGTCTTTCCTATGACGTCAAGAAGGGAGATTGGTCTATATGACGTAGGGTCTGTGCGAGGTTTGTCAGGTTTTGCTAACATTATTATCTTGCTTGTCTTCCATATTTTGGGGATTGTTTCTCGTGTCAGGCAGTAGTTGTATATTATTGTCAGGATCGGAGTCAGTGTGGGTAGTGTTGTTTTCTGAGGATGTATTATTCTTATTTCATTTCCTTCCTGTAAAAATTGCGTCTGTTATTTCTTAACTTGTGATGAGTTTTGTTAGTTCCTAGTCTTGTTCCGTTTCGGTGGTAGTCTCATTTCGATTAATTGTCTGTATTCGTAATTGAATTTATGGTCTTGGGGGAAGGAATGGATTTCTTACCGTACTCTTCTGAAGATGCTGGTTTGTTCTTTTTTGTCTGTGGTTGGTTCATTGTTTTCGATTAGTGTGATGTGTGACTTTCGTTTCTGTCCTGTCAGTTTTTGGAAGATTCATCTCCGCTGGATGCCGCTCTTATAAGCTGTCCAGAGCCCCCCTCCCCTCCGGCTCAGCACATCCGCGCTCGGGTGAGGTATGATGGTGGGGATGTTCGGCGCCACCCGTATCGCCGGTGCTGGTCAAGAGCGTGGCCTCAGATCAGTGTTTCCAGATCCTCCGAAAACTCGGCGGCGACAGCGGGTCACGGTCGCTGGAGCATCAGCGCATTTTCATCATCTTCAGAAGTCAGGGAGGGAGAAGGTTTCCGTATATACCGTTGTTGTACTTTAAGCATACTCAAAGCAGGATCCCAGGCCTTGCTTAGTTGGAATCTGCTGTCTTTATTTATTAGGTCTTCATGTCGATGAATCCCCACCGCCTCTTTAAAAGTGTTGGATTGTTCCAATAATTTTGTGCCATCATAATTCATGGCATGTCCGGTTGAGATGCAGTGCTCTGCCACAGCAGACTTCTTCGGTTGGGCGTTTGTGTTCACCACATATCTCCTGTATTGTCCAGATAGTCTGGCCTACATACACTTTTCCACATTGGGAACGGATACAGTACACTCCCACCCTTTGGAGGCCTAGGTCATCCTTGACTGATCCTAGTAAACTTTCGTCTTGGTTAGAGTGCGGATCTCGCACTTTATATTGTGTTTTTTTCGGAGTATTCGTCCGATCTTCGCTGATGTGTTCCCTATGTAAGGAATAATTGCTGTCACAGCCGGTTTATTTTCATCATCTGCGGGCTGTGGATTGGGCTTCCTTGGTTTTGAGGCGCGTTCTTTTTGGCGGTTTTTGTAATCATTTGTAGGGAACACAGACTGTAAGAGTTTTAGTTCTGCTGCTAGACTGTCAGTGTCCGTAATTTTGCGTGCCCTGTGAACCAGTGTGCTTCTCGTTGCAATGGGACATGGCAGCTGGACGCATGCAAGTACACGTCTGTGTGAGTTCGTTTTCTGTAGACACTGGATCCCAGTGTGCCATCTCGTCTTTGCTTGACGATCTTTTTTAATTTTTATTTATTTATTTTATTTATTTATTTATTTATTGTGGTTTTAGGGCGCACAACTGCTAAGGTCATTAGCGCCCAGATAAGAACAGAGATTCGCTAGATCTCGTAAAAAATTGGTAACTACCAGATAGAGTATCGAAAGAAGGCTCAAAACGGAAGATAAAAACAATTAAAATGGTTAAATATCTTTTGATAGATTGGCCATGTTGATAAAACGCAAAACTCGAGCAGCTGCTCGTGTGTCATCAGCTAAAAGTTCCTCCATAGTAGACGGAAAGTGAAGGGCTACACGAAGATGATTAAAATTGGGACAAGACAGTAAAACATGTCGCACCGTCAGCAATTCACCGCAGGAGCACAGTGGTGCAGGGTCGGCGGTTAGCAAATGACGGTGGCTGAAACGGCAGTGACCGATCCGCAACCGAGCCAGGATGACCTCCTCTCGCCGAGAGGGGCGTGAGGAGGTCCTCCAAGCGGTCGGGATCGGTTTTACAGTTCTCAATTTATTGTCGTGGAGTGAGAACCACGCACTGTGCCAGGACGACACAATACTCCTGCGAAGAGCCCGTTGAACATCGTCCGATGGGACTCAAAAAGTAGCAATGCGAGGCAAAAGAGCTGCTGCCTTGGCTGCTATGTCGGTGATCTCATTCCCGGGCACACCCACGTGGCCAGGGACCCTCAGAAAAGAAACGTGACAGCTGTCATCCGATACACGAGAGGATGGGTCGAGACAGGCTCCTTAAGACTCTGTAGGGCACTAAGGGAGTCCGAACAGATGGCATAAAAAGAACGGCGGCGGCGGCAGGTATATAAAACAGCCTGGTGGAGGGCAAAAAGCTCAGCCGTGAAATTCGAGCACCGGTCAGGGAGCTTGAATTGGAAACGGTTGTCCCCGACGACGAAGGCAGATCTGATACCGTCAGTGCTCTTGGAACCATCAGTGTAGATAAATATGGCATTATTGAACTGCGAACGGAGTTCGACAAGCCTCGAGCAGTATATCAAATCTGGGTTGCTCTCCTTGGGCAGCGAACTAAGTTCAAGGTGAGTGTGAACCTGGACCTGATACCATGGTGGCAATGGGCTCTCGCTCAACGTAAAGGTTGAAGGAAGGGTAAAATCGAGCCGCTGAAGCAGGCGGCGAAACCGAACTCCAGGTGGAAGCAAGGCTATCGCAGACAACTGATATTGGCGATCGAGTGAGTTGTCAAAAAATAATCTGTAAGATGGATGGTTGGGCATAGACCGCAAGCGACATGCGTACCGACACAAGAGTATGTCACGCCGAGTGGTCAAGGGTAATACAGCAGCTTCGGCATACAGACTTGCAACAGGGCTGGTATAAAATGCACCGATCGCAAGGCGCAATCCCCGATGGTGAATAGAGTTGAGACGCCGGAGAATCGACGGCCGTGCAGAAGAGTATACAAGGCTTCCATAGTCGAGGTTCGACTGAAAGATGGACTGGTAAATGTGAAGCAGGATGGTACGATCGGCTCCCCATGATGTGCCACTGAGGACACGGAGAACATTAAGGGATCGGGCACACCGGGCAGCCAGGTAAGACACGTGTGGGGACCAACAAAGTTTCCGATCCAACATGAGTCCCAAGAATTTCGTTGTCTCCACGAAAGGGAGAGCAACGGGACTGAGACGTAGAGATGGTGGAAGAAATTCCTTGTATCTCCAGAAGTTTATACACACCGTTTTCTCAGTGGAGAAGTGGAAGCCGTTCGCAATGCTCCAAGAATATAGGCAGTCAAGACAGCGTTGAAGACAACGCTCTAAGAGACACGTCCGCTAGGCGCTGCAATAAATTGCAAAATCATCTACAAAAAGTGATCCGGAAACGTCGGCTGAAAGGCAGTCTACAATTGGATTGATTGCAATGGCAAAAAGAGCCACGCTCAAGATGGAGCCCTATGGCAGCCCATTCTCCTGGCGAAAGGTATCTGACATAACAGAGCCCACCCATACCCGGAACTTGCGATCCGCCAAAAATGCTTGAATAAAGAGAGGGAGGCGGCCACGAAGGCCCCATGTGTGCAGTGTGCGGAGAATGCCCGCCCTCCAACAGGTATCATAAGCCTCCTCTAAGTCGAAGAATACTGCTACCGTTTGACGCTTCCTTAGAAAGTTATTCATAATGAAGGTCGATAAGGTGATGAGGTGATCAGCAGCAGAGCGGTGTCTACGAAAACCACATTGGATATTAGTCAGGAGGCGTCGAGATTCGAGGAGCCAGGCCAACCGAGCGTTAACCATGCGTTCCATCACCTTACAGACACAGCTAGTAAGAGAAATAGGGCGATAACTTGATGGAAGATATTTGTCCTTCCCTGGCTTGGGGATGGGGTTAACAATGGCTTCACGCCAACTTGTGGGAACCTGACCTTCAGTCCATATGCGATTATAGGTGCTAAGTAGGAAACACTTGCCCGCAGGAGAAAGGTTCTTCAGTATCTCAATATGGATGGAATCGGGCCCGGGTGCAGAAGATCAGGACAGGGCGAGAGCACGGTCTAGCTCCTGCATGGTGAAGGAGAAATTATAAATTTCACGATTAAAAGAGTGGAAAGAAGGCGACCATGCCTCCTCTACCTGTTTGCGAGGGAGGAAGGCAGGGTGGTAACGGGCAGAGCTCGAACACTCCGCAAAGAAATGGCCCAATGCGTTGGAAACATCAGCAGGGTCCACAAGGACTGCGTTCTCGACGGTCAGGCCAGAAATCAGGGAGTGGACCTTTATGCCGGATAAACGGCGTAGGCCACCCCACACAGCCGAGGAGGGAGTAAAGCGCTTAAAAGAACTGGTAAAAGCAATCCTGCAAGCTTTTTGGCTGTCGTT
The DNA here is from genome assembly GCA_026315105.1 of Locusta migratoria. NCBI lineage: Eukaryota > Metazoa > Arthropoda > Insecta > Orthoptera > Acrididae > Locusta > Locusta migratoria. Next base: position 333,748,813 of record CM048745.1, read on the forward strand.
TATAACTCGACGACATTGCGCTCGCAGTCGTTTATAGTTGATACTATTCTCCAACGTTGGGTGGCGGCGGAACGTGCGTAAAGCACGGCGGCGGGCTCTAAGAGCATCACGGCAGCCTGCAGTCCACCAGGGGACCGGGACGCGACGTGGAGAAGAGGATGTACGAGGTATGGAATCTTCGGCAATTGTGAGAATAACCTCTGTGAGGTATTCGACCTGACTGACAAAGCTGGAAAAGTCCTGATTGTGAAAAACTGCTACAGAAGAATAAACCCCCAGTCGGCTTTAGAAATGTTCCAACTGGTGGGACGAGGAGATGGGGAATGATGCAGGAAGTGGATGACACAAGCAAAATGGTCACTCGAGTACGTGTAAAGTGCATACCACTCAAACCAACCGGCAAGCTGAGGAGTGCATATCGCGAGGTCTATATGGGAATAAGTGTGTGTTGTGTCAGAAAGGAAGGTCGGTGCACTGGTGTTGAGGCAGACAAGATTGAGGTGTTGGAGAAGGTCCACCAAAAGGGAGCCTCTCGGACAAGGTGCCAGTGAGCCCCATAGGGGGTTGTGGGCATTAAAGTCGCCTACCAACACGAAAGGTGGAGGGACGTGGTCAATGAGGTGTAGCACATCTGCCCTAGTAAGGGCGGATGACGATGGCGAATAGATATTACAGAGGGAAAAGGAAAAGGTGGATAGAGTGATGTGGACGGCAACTGCCTGTAGGTGAGTATGCAACGAAATGGGATGGTGATAGAGGTCGTCCCGAATGAGCATCAGAACCCCTCCATGGGCTGGGGTACCTTCCACAGGTGGCAGGTTGAAACGCACAGAGGTGTAGTGTGGGAAGTCTGCACGATCACTTGGATGTAACTTAGTTTCTTGGAGACAGACTAGAAGCGGGCAGTGCAATCGAAGGAGTAGTTTTAATTCCTCCTGATTGGAACGAAAGCCGCGAATATTCCATTGAAGGAACGCCATGATAAAAAATAAAAGAAGAAAAGGAAGAGAAAAAGGAACAAGCAGGTAGGGTCACCTCGACGGCCGCTGAGGACCGGACTTCGAGGGAGCATTACTGTCGCCATCTGGAGGCAGAGAGTCATGTTCCATAGGTTCAAATGATACATCTGCCACCTTCCCGACTTTATCAGGAGGGGCAGCTTCCGCCGCCGGTAAAATGCCGGTTGCCCGGCTAACAGTAGTGCGTCCCGGCGAGACAGAAGATGATCGGGGCCGACTACTGTTGAGTGGCGTGATGGATGGGTCACGCCTCGGGGGGGGGGGGGGGGAAGGAGAGGAACTCTTTTTTTATTTTTTGTTGGCTCTTCTGGAAGAGTGACGGTGAGAAGAGGCAGTTGACGGTTGAGAAGCCTGAGAATGCAGAAAATCTTCACGGACAGGTTCCTTTTTCAAAGTCCGGGCATCTTGTTTAGGTGCCCGCGATTTATTAGAGGTTGACAAAGACTGAACTTTAGAAGCAGCAGGAGGAAGCGGGGACGTGGAACGGGCAATCTTCGGGTTGGCCGATCACACAACTGTGTCAGCGAAAGTGAAATCACAGGTCTGCGTACCTGCATCCTTAGTAGGTCGAGTGGAGGTGAGGACCTTACTGTATGTGCCCGCTGGGAGGACAGTGGTCTTTCGACTCGCCAACAACTTTCGAGCGGCAGATGTTGATACCTTTTCCGTAACCCGAATTTGCTGGATGACCTTTTCATCCTTATATACAGGGCAGTCCCGAGAGGAAGCCGCATGGTCACCATTGCAATTAAGGCAGTGAAGGGACGGAGGTGGGCAATCCCCCTGATGGGCGTCCCTACCACAAGTGACACATTTTGCTGCATTAGGGCAAGATTGACGGGTGTGGTTGTATCTGTGGCATTGGAAACAGTGCGTTAGGTTTGGTACATTAGGGCGGACGGAGATAACTTCATACCCTGCTTTGATCTTCGACGGGAGTTCAACTCTGGCGAACGTCAAAAACACAGTACGAGTCGGTGTCAGCTGGTTATCTACCTTTTTCAACACGCTATGGACGGCTGTTACACCCTGATCGGACATATAGGTTTGTATGTCTTTGTCAGACAACACGTCAAGGGATCTCATGAAAACTACCCCCCGTGACGAGTTGAGCGTGCGATGCGCTTCTACCTGGACTGGAAACGTGTAACAATGTAGTCCAGATTAGTTTTTGCGCCTGGAAGGCACTGTCCACTTCCAGCAACAATGTACCATTGCGCTGACGCGAACATTTCTTAACAGGACCAGCAATCGCATCAACACCTTTCTGAATGACGAAAGGATTTACAGAATTGAAATCTTTACCGTCGGTTCGAGAAACAACTAGTAATTTCGGGAGATCGGGCAAAGTTTTCTTTTGCTGAGGCGAATCTATCTTTCGTTTCTGGGTCAAAGTCACAGAAGAAGAGAACGAAGTCATTGCAGAAGTTTCCCCCGTGATTACCGGCGTCTCCGATGGCGCGCTCCTTCCTAATGGGGGCCCTCTCTGAGGGCTTACCCGCCTTAGGTGATTGTTCACACCTCAGGTCACACCTCCCGAGAACTGACGGAGGGACCAATCGGCATGTTCGGAAGGTACCAGCTCGGGTAATCACCCCTCCCTGGGCCTGGCCTTTACCAGGGGGTACGTACGTGCCCTACTTGTCTACCTGGGGCAAGGAATTACGCGTTACCCCGTCACCTGCTACGCATGATAATGCGTGGGTCGGCCTTCAGACACGCACAGGGAGGAAAGAAGAAGAATAGAGGAAGTGAAGAGAATGAAATGTCTCAAACGCCGAAGCGGAGACTAATGAGGAGGAGAGAAAGGCTAGGAAAGTACAGCAAGGAGAGGAAGACGGAAGTAAAGGTTAGGAAATGAAGAAACCAAGGAAAAAGAAAGACTAGGGCAGGAAACCACCTTGACTCACAAAAGACACCCGTCTCCGGGCGAAGGCATGAACCGGGAGGGAAAGTGAAGCAGCCTGGGGCGGAAAAAAGGCTGCCTCAGCTCGGGGCCCCGTGCGCGCCACACACGTACCCACAAAAGAGCTGTGGGTTCCCTGGGGGGGTTGCTTTATGAGTACACCCAGAAAGGGAAGCTGGTTGTTTTCTACCACCTCCATCGTAAATTGAATGTTCTGGTGTAGTGAATTCAGGTGTTGCAGAAAGTCTTGTAGCTGCTGTCGTCCATGTGGTCAGATTACGAATGTATTTGTCTACATATCGGAAAAAGCACGAGGGCTTGTAAACCGCCGACTCAAGGGCATCTTTTCCAAAGGCATTCATAAACAGTTTTGCTATAACAGGTGAGTCTATGGCCGGAGCACAACCAGATATCTGCCTTTACTTGTACTTAATATCTGGGTAATTGAGTAATCTGGTAATGAATTGGACACTGTGAATAGTGTTTCCTGTTACTGCATCATGGTATGTTTCTTCTTTTCGTAGTTTGTGCAACCATTCAGAGATCATTATTTGTTATTTTCTGAATTAACAGCAAATGTGGATTTGTCGGTTTTTGTTTCGGCGCTCCTCGGTTATAATCGGATGCTATGGTAGCTGAAAGGAATCCCTGAAGCAGTAGTGGATCCTGACCCACAGTTTGGGAGTCACTGGTCTAATGCATGTCCCCACGTTTTTTAAATATTGCAGGTATTGTGATAGCTATTAAACATTCACAGGTATACATTTTCAGGACTATTTGCTTGTACCGGCAGTAATAATAAAACGTTATTATAATACCATCGTTACTGCTTAAGGCCCTGGCTATTATTGTACTGCAGGTGAAAGGGCACACACAAAAGAGCGCTTCGTTTACCCTCAGCCAATGACTAAAATTTGGTTGGTTGGTGTTGGGGGTTTAAAGGGGACTAAACTGCTTGGTCATCAGTCCCCTGTTCCCAGCTAAGAGATCACAGGGTTTCATGTATGATTAAAATAAGCGCCCTGCAACTAGTACAAAAGACGTACAGGAAGACAGTGTTGGACATAATTGCAACATAAAAAGGAAAAGGGAACCACAGTAGTGGTGGAACAAATAATCAACTAAAAATCACAGCAGATGTTGTTGGCTGGCTGATCACTAGGATAATAATGGATGAGCCAGCCATTCTGCACATTCTATACAACTGCCAGTCGGAAAAGGGTCTGACAAGACATAAGTGACAACAGATTAAAACTATAAGCGGTGTATGCCTGAAGATCATGCATACGAACCCACCGTTAAAGCTTGTGATAAAAGCCCGCTGCGCGAATAAAACCTAAAACACAGTCAGCCATAGAGGCGTCGTCAGCTAAAATCAAAGGGAGTGCAGGAGGCAGCTTAAAAGACTGCCGCAATGCTGCTAAAAGTGGACAGTCCAACAAGATGTGGACTACAGTCAATACAGCTCCACAATGACATTCTGGCGGTTCCTCTCGGCGTAAGAGGTGGCCGTGCGTTAGCCACGTATGGCCGATACGCAGGCGACAGAGAACGACTGAGTTCCTTCGAGAAGGCCTTAGGGAAGTCTTCCAAGCTGCTGTCGTGGGCTTGATTCCACGGAGCTTATTGGGCATACTCATTGTTGCCCATTCCGAATTCCAAGCCTCAAAGATCTTTCGGTGGAGGCCCAAGCGGATATCGCCTTCTGGGGTACCGATATCCAGGCGCTGGCATGTGATGGCCTGCTTGGCCAGCTGATCAGCGCGTTCGTTCCCTGGAATCCCAATGTGGCCAGGGGTCCAGATGAATGCCACAGAACGGCCTGACTTGCCAAGACTGAACACCGTGACTTGGATGGATCGCACCAAGTGGTGTCTGGGGAAGCAGTGGTCTAGAGCGTGCAAGGCACTCAGGGAGTCACTACAGATAAGATATGACTTCCTGGGGCATGCTCTGAGATGGTCGAGTGCACGGGTTATTGCGATTAGCTCTGCCGTAAAGACAGTACAGCCAGAGGGCAGGGAGCGCTGTTCGGTGTGGTCGCCATGAACATAGGCGTAACCCACTCTGCCGTCTACCTGGGAGCCATCAGTGTATATGACGTCTGCATCACGGAATGTGTTAAGTATGTCCAGGAACTGGTGTCGAAGTAATTGTGGTGAAATCGACGCCTTTGGACCGCCGGACAGTTGCAGGTGAAGCTGGAGGCGTGGGATGGTCCAAGGAGGAATATTAGATAGGCAAGAGAATGCAGGACGGAGAGGAAAAGACTCTAGGGAAGAAAGAAGAGAATGTACACGGACCGCAACTGGAAGACCCGATCTGGGTCGACGTTGCGGAGAGGGAAGGTCGGTATTTGCAAACAATAACCTACGATTTGGATGGTGAGGCGTAGCGTGGACATGGACAATGTAGGAGGCCAGCAACTGTTGCCGGCGGTACCTCAAGGGAGGGATGCCAGCTTCGGCAAGGAGGCTAGGCACAGGGCTGGTGCGGAATGCCCTTGTTGCTAAACGGACACCACTATGTAGAATGGGATCCAAGATCCTCAGTGCTGAAGGTGATGCAGAGTCATATACTTGGCTCCCATAATCCAGGCGTGATTGGATGAGCGCCTGAAAGAGGTGCACGAGGGTTCGACGGTGAGCTCCCCAGGCAGTATGGCTGAGACATCGCAATATATTTAGGTGCCGCCAGCACTTCTGCTTCAGCTGACGTAGGTGTGGCCCCCAAGTCAGTCGGTTGTCAAACAGCAAGCCGAGAAACCGATGGCTTTCTGCAACATGAAGCTGGTCAGCAGCTAGGTACAGTTCTGGGTCAGGGTGAACAGCCCGATGACGACAAAAGTGCATCACCCGGGTTTTAGAAGCTGAAAAAGTAAAGCCATGCGTCGTGGCCCATGACTGTACCCTTCGGATGGCTACCTGAAGACGCCTTTCAGCAACACCAATGCTAGGAGAGCTGTAGTATAAGCAGAAGTCATCGGCGAAAAAAGAACAACAAACCGATGACCCCACTGCCGCAGCAAGACCGTTTATCGCTATTAAAAAGAGCGGTACGCTGAGAACGGAGCCCTGTGGGACTCCGTTCTCCAGCAGTCGGCGTGAGCTGAAGGAGGTACCAACTCTCACCCTAAAAGTGCGTAGCGAGAGGAAATTCTTGATAAAAATTGGGAGTGGACCCCGTAAGCCCCAATCATACAGTGTAGCGAGAATATGGTGGCGCCATGTCGTGTCATACGCCCGCCGGAGGTCAAAAAAGACCGCAACTAAGTGCTCACGTCTAGAGAAGGCTGTACGGATGGCCGACTCCAAAGACACTAAACTGTCGATAGTGGAGCGACCCTGGCGGAAACCCCCCTGTTGTGGGGCCAGTAGACTCCGATCTTCAAGGATCCACATAAGACGGCGACTCACCATACGCTCAAGCAACTTACACAGGACATTAGTCAAGCTGATGGGGCGGTAACTGTCAACTGCCAGCGGATCTGCTCCCGGTTTCATAACAGGGATAATAATACTATCCCGCCAATGGGATGGGAAAACACCCCCTGTCCAGATACTATTAAATAAGGCGAGCAATTTCTGATGGAAGTCCGCTGACAGGTGACGGATGAACTGGCCATGTATGCGGTCTGGTCCCGGAGAGGTATCGGGACATGCAGCAAGAGCAGTGGTAAACTCCCATTCCGTAAATGGAGCATTGTACAGTTCCCGGCGGCGAGTGTGGAAAGATAGAGGATTTCGCTCCACCCGTTGTTTAAGGGAGCGGAAGGAGGCACTATAATTTGCTGTCGCGGAGCATCTTGCATAATGCTCTGCCATGCACTCAGAAATTACGGCCGGGTCAGTACAGAGAGTTCCATCGACGGTCAGAGATGGGATTCCCGCTGGTGGGCAGTATCCATAGAGGCGCCGTACCTGAGACCAGACGCGAGAATGGGAGGCACGAGAGCCTATAGAGGCGACGTACCGCTCCCAACAGTCCTGTTTACTTTGCCTGATAAGTCGTCGGGCTCGGGCCCTGAGCCTTTTAAAACCTATCAGATTCTCAAGTGTAGGGCGGCGCCGGTGGCATTGTAGTGCTCGCCGACGGTCCCGTATAGCCTCAGCAATCTCTGGCGTCCACCAGGGCACGACCTTGCGCCGAGGGGAACCAGTGGTGATCGGAACGGTCTCCTCTGCAGCTGTGACCTGTTGGACTGCCATATCAATATCATTTGGTAATGGAACAGAAGCCACAGCAGCCGAAGTGTAACGCTGCCAGTCTGCTCGATGTAGACACCATCTGGATGGGTAGCCTGCAGGTTCAAAGTGCTGGAGTGACAGAAGAATGGGGAAATGGTCACTCCCACAAAGGTCGTCGTGGACCCTCCAACTCAAATGTGGGAGCAGGCCTGGGCTACATACAGATAGGTCAATAGCAGAATATGTGCCATGTGCTATACTAAAATGTGTGGGTGCACCGGTGTTTAAGAGGCATATGTCCTGCTGTGTCAGTAACGTTTCAACGTCTCTACCACGTCCCGAAGGCTGTATACCACCCCAGAGAGGATGGTGGGCGTTGAAGTCCCCCAAAAGGATAAATGGTGGGGGTAGCTGCGCGACCAAGGCAGTGAGGTCAGCAAGGGAAACGACCTCATCTGGTGGGAGGTATAGAGAGCAGACAGTTATGTCCTGCATTGTTCTGAGTCTAACAGCCACTGCCTCGAGAGCCGTGTTAAGAGGCACGGCAGCACTAGGAACAGTGGCGAGGACATAAATGCAGACACCTCCAGATACCCTGTTGTAGTCAGCGCGGTTGTTGTAGTAGCCCCGATAGCCATGGAGGGCTGGGGTCCGCTGGACAGGAAACCATGTTTCCTGTAGGGCTACACAGAAAGCAGGATAGCGGCACAGTAATTGCTGCAGCTCGGGTAAGTGGTGGAAAAAGCCGCCACAGTTCCATTGCAAGATAATGATACTTCTTGATTGCTGAGGCATGGCAGTATCGACGGTGTTGTTGGTTCCACAGAATCACCGGTCGTCGTCGTCGGTGGAGGCAGGGACTCTACATCCATCGCCTCCAAAGTCTTGGTGATAGCCAAGTCCTCTGGTGAGGCGAGTAGTTCCACCACGTCCTCAGATGTGTGAGGTGGTGGTGGTGGTGGTGGTGGTGGTGGTGGTGGTGGCGGCGGCGGCGGCGGCACAGTGTCCACCGTGGAAGGCGTTTGCTTAGCAGCCTTCGACTTTTTCTTCTCTCGCTCCTTTTTAGGTTTCTCTTGCTGGGAGGGCTTTGGGGCCTCGACCTCAGCCTCAGGGACTGAGGAGGACCTTGAAGCCCTACGACCACGAGTCAAAGTAAGTGGCTGTGTCAGCCACTCACTGGTACCCACATTATCAGTGGGAGAAACCATAGGAGGAAGGGAGCCCAGGGACCCCTTCCTGGCGAGAGGTGCCGGAGAAGGCTGCTGCTTCTCCGGCTGGGTGTTAGGGACCGGAGTCCCCAACGGGTGTGGGGCAGTTGCCCCCACAAGAGGTGGTGGGGGGGGGGCAACAGAGGAAGGGCCCCCAACCGTCAAGGGGGCAGTTTGATGTTTTCGGCCCACAGGGGCCACAGAAGGTGGCGTGACATGTGAGGCTGACGTCCCCATAGCGGTCGGAGACGACGCAATGGCAGCAAAGGATGACGACATCCGAACGGGATGAAGACGCTCATATTTTCGTCTGGCCTCTGAGTACGGTAATCTATCCAGGGTTTTGAATTCCATGATCTTGTGTTCTTTATGTAGCACACTACAGGTCGGCGAGCAAGGTGGGTGTTGCAGCCCACAATTCACACACACAGGAGGAGGTGTACATGGCGCGTCCGGGTGTGATGGACGCCCACAGTCCCTACAGGCGGGGCTGGAAGTGCATCGGGAGGACATATGCCCGAACTTCCAGCACCGAAAGCATCGCATAGGGGGAGGGATGTACGGTTTTACTTCACACCGGTATATCATTATCTTGACCTTCTCAGGCAGTACATCGCCCTCGAAGGCCAAGATAAATGCACCGGTGGCAACCCTGCGATCTTTCGGTCCCCTGTAGATGCGCCGGACGTAGTGAACTCCTCTCCGCTCTAAATCAGCGCGCAATTCGTCGTCAGTCTGTGACAGAAGATCACGGTGGAATATTAAGCCCTGGATCATGTTGAGCGTCTTATGCGGCGTGAAACTTACGGCGACGTCTCCTAGCATGTCACAGGCGAGTAAAGCCTTTGACTGTGCAGGGGATGCCGCTTGTATTAAGACAGACCCGCTTCTCATTTTAGAAAATGATGCGACTTCGCCAAATCTATTTTCGATGGTTTCAACAAAAAATTGCGGCTTAGTATTAGTAAAGGATTCCCCATCAGCCCGAGTACAGACTAAGTACTGGGGTGAGTAAGGCTCAGATCTGTTAAGGGCCTGACGTTCTTCCCAAGGTGTGGCCAGGGAAGGGAACGACCTGGGGTCATACTGCGCACCATTAAATTCATTTCTCCCTCTCTTAGAGACGGCGGTTTTGCGCCCGCCCACGCTGTTTATGGCTCGTTTCATTTCTGTCCCACGAGCAGCTAGGGAAATAAGGTCCACCCAGGCAGAGCCCCGCTTGCCTGGGTAAGCCTTGTACAACTGAGGTGCGGCAGGTTCCTCAGAGGTTGCTCGCTAGCGGCTGTTCAACCTCAACAGCCATGCATCTCCTCGGCACGTAGCACACCTTGAGATTGAGTTTTTTTTTATAGAGGTTTGTACCGTCCTCGCGACCCGGGCGATTAAGCCAAGATCCCCGGGCTCTGAAACGTACAACGTTCCACCGTCGCGCCGAACGATGGTCGTTGAAGCACGCACAGAGCTTACGGTGTAGCGGACTGTTGGCGCGACACAGCCCACAGCTCAGGACCCCGGGTTCGCCAAGCCCGTACTCAGCAAATTAATGCTGAGCCCCTGAGGGGGACTAAAATTTATTTAATTTTGTTTCACACCGCCAGCGACTTGTCAGTCCAGGATACCATAAGTGTGATCGTTTTAGTGGCGAAATGTTGCTTCTAGTGGCTAGTGAATTTTATAGTCGTTTAGTAGAATTCTGTTTCAGTTACTAAAATTGCGATCTCTCAACCACTGAGCTATTTATATTTCGAAATATGATATTTCTACTTTGATTTCAGAAGTATGTAACTTTTACTCTGAAGACAAGAATGATGCATTGTAATGTGACATCAAAGGAACCATCACATTCAATAGACTACGTACAGGGATCCCCTGTTCCGGTAATACTATACGACGCGTCTCGCTGGACTCCAGTGCTTATGTTGACAACGGATGAACAATAACGTATATAATTGCGTTAATATTTTTCACGAGCTATGGAGTAAGTGTTATTGCTGCTCGTTTCACTCGCAGCAATATTAATACTGTACCTGCTCTATGGTTGACAGGTTTTTGTATGTACCCTTGTCAGTCAGAAAATAATAATTTTCGTTTTAATGGAAGTTATCAAGACAAAACATTTCCTGGTCATACGAATTGCCGCCATTAACCATTGGTGCCAACATAACGGCTGGAGCCGGGCGAGAAGCGTCCTACAGTTCAACCACCATTCCTGTAGAATGAACATATCAAGCCCACTGCTTGCCCCCATGGCGCCCGCGTGCGAACCAGATTTTGCCGCACGCCTCCCACCCACCCTACGAAACCATTTTTTTCACACTCATATAAAGACTCATCATCGACATTTTCGTGATATAAAATTTCTTTAATAATAATTTTTACAAAAAGAAAATCCATAAACATACTAATTCAGCTACTGCATATAAATGAGAATCAAGTTGGCAAATCCAAGAATACTTTAATTCTAGTTAGTATGCTGACTTGAGTGAAAATTTCTTCGACACTTATATGTATTCAAACAAATTGAACTCTTCTGACTTTCATAGTTGTAAAATCTTCTATTATCTGTCTAGTATCTAAACTGACCAAGATCTCGTGTTCTATTGAAATAATAGCCAAATTTGAAAGTCTCTGCTGATGCATTGTTGAACTTAGATAATCTTTTATAATTTTTAATTTCGAATATGATCTTTCACCTGATGCAAACGAGACTGGCAGAATAAGAAATATTCTTATCGCTATTGCTGTGTTTCGAAAAGTTGATATTAAATCATTTTTTTAATATATTGAAGAATTGCATATGGATCACAAGACTGATTTTCTCGGAAATGCAGCCTTAAAGCGTTAATTGCATTGTACAAATCAGTACTGTCAATGTCAGTTTCATTCCTTCAATGGTCTTTAAGTTTCATATGTAAATCTCTATAACGTTTCAGCAGTTCTTCCTTAGGGTAACTAAATAATGTAGTACTGAAAAACCCAAAATGTTGTCTAAATTTTGTAACTCTTCAAATCTCTTAAGGAAATTAATGTTTGAACCAGTGGCGTAGCTATGTCACCAAGGGCACCGGGGCAAAAACGACATTGGGGCCCTCTTTACACTAATACTGTACAGATGCAAAACTACTTCATCATCAGCTCCTTACCGCCCACTGGAAGACATAATAAGGCAAACCTAAATACTACTAAGTAAATTATTATGTGTCACGCAGCAGATAATGTTTAATCGTACTCTCTAATATAATTGTGAAAGTTTGTTTGTTTGTTATGTTTCCACGCAAAAATTACTAGGTGATTTGGATGAAATTTTGCAGAGGGATAGAGATAGAGTTGGACCTAGGTAGGACATACAGATGAAAATGCCCCATGGGATATTTTTCGGCAGCGATGACAGCAGGCGGACTTTTGTCAGTGCCGACAACTCACTCTCGCTAAACTACTGCGCTGTTAGCTCATTTCGTTGACAGCCCAGTCAAATAAGGAAAATAGGGGAAATATTCGTGTAGGATGGTTTCAGCAAAAGGAAGTTGCCGGATTTTGTTTGATGAAACACTTTGGATTGATCCGTGCCCCTACCAGGCTTCTTGAAGTATATGTTAGTGTCTGGCCAGGAAAAAGTAATATGTAAAATAACTAAGTCGATATGTTCGCTTATTGTCATGACAGTGGGGTAGTGCACAAATCACTATTGAGACAATTATTACATGAAACTTCTGATCCGTGAATGTAATTAAACCTTTAAATGGCAGAATAAACAAAGAGTGTGCGGGTAGAAACGTACCTTAAAAGATTGCGTGAAGTGCTGAATTCTCACCACCGTGAAGTTGTTTGTTGAACTGAGCAGAATGCCGAATCCATTTCCCGCCTACCATTGCAAGGTAATGTGTAGAAAGGTATGTAGATTTTGTTCGGTGTTCCTTTCAGTATCAACGCATTTGTGGAAAAAAAATGCCTGTTTCCTGGCGTAACGCATTTTGTGGAAAATACGCACTCTCCAGGTCCGTCTGCGCAGTGCGTCATCTGTGATTTATGAGGTGCTCTGCGGAAGGGTCGGCATAACTTTGTAAAACACCTTGTAATTTCCTTTTGCGACGTAATGGGATAGACATAGTGGGGGCTCGCTATTCGTTTTGCAGGCGCACAAAGAACGGCAATGCCTGACCATTCCAGCGGTCTGCCCTTTCCCGCACCTTCTGCCCTCCAAACTCCCTCCCCCCCCCCTTTTCCTGCTGTCACCTGTCACATCCCCACAACAAATCACATGCCCAATACTGTTCTACTGTACTGAAATATGCTATATACATTTAATATTTTGTCATTCTGTTTAACAATAACTATATTAACATATTGGCTACCAAAGGTATACCTTAGTTACCGACCCTCGGGGATCATTTACCTTTTTTTCCCATATTCTGCTTTAGTTTGCTTGAAGTAAGCTATTTAAGTACAAATAAATTAAAAATATTGCAATTTAGTACCTTAGTTCGTGTTTTTTTGTGTGAGTGACTCACATGGCGCCAGAGTAAAGTGCCAGGTGTATCATTTGCTATGTCGCTAATAATTTTGGGTTGGTACTCCTGTAAGTCTTTCGTTCCACAACATTATTTGCATACAGTTCCATTATTGTTTTTCTGCGTTGTTACTATAGTCTTAATTCAGTGTTGTTTGCTCCGTAACACAGTGATATTATAGCAGGAGAAAGTGTCCCATAGAAGTTATGTAGATGAACAAAGGCATGTACAGAAGCTTTTAGATGAAGTTATGGACATAAGTGAAGAAGATGAAGATACTACTGAAATGGAAAAATAAGAGGAATGTGTTGATGCTGAGTACTGTTCATGGAGAGTAAGAAGCTGAAGTTCAAACCACGAGGGGCACAAAGAAAAAACCAGCAATGACAACTGACTATAATCAGTCGTTTATAGATCTGTCTCACCAAATGAAGTCCTATACTGTCTAAGGCGAGGTGTGAAATGGTACAGGAAGCTTGCAGTTGAACTGTTGACAGGGTCAGCACTGGTAAATGCTCTTGTGATTTAGCGATACATCAACAAGATCATCTCAATCACAGAATTCAAAGAGGGAGTGACTTTGAGACTACTCCATACAGAAGATGTCGATGCCCCTGAGAAATCTCTCACCTGCAGATTGTGCTCTTGTGAACATAGGAGCAGCAAATCTTAGGTGTGTAGATGCTACGAAAAAATGAAGAATGAATTTGGACGAAAGCAAGCTGTCAAGAAATGCAAACAAACTACACGGAAATGTAAGAAATTGTGACTCATATTTTTGCGAAGAGTGTTTCTTCATAAAGCACAGTGCATGCAGGTGTTAAGAGATACAAAGTGGAATTACCCAATTTTTTCAATCTGTTTCACTGTTCTTGCAATTAGAGTTGGAGAATTTAATTAAAACTGTATGTGATATACAATCTACTGTATAAGTAACATGTAACACCAAATAATAAATTATAAAAAAAGGAAACTCCGATATGACTGGGCCATTTCAGTTATATATAATTCACGATTTCAAGTGTCAATAATTACTCTTGAGCTCTTGAAAACTAAAGACCACGAACATGATTTGTTACTGGGGCCATAACGTACTGTAACACCAAGTCACAGCACGTTACTGTGAGTTACAACTGCACCACGGAGCTTTAAATGGAAAAATGTCCGTGAGTTGTATTTCCTTAACGTGGTCCGAAGAGAAGACTTCTTGTGGCTTATATTTAACTCACGTGGCAGTCAATGTGTTAAAACATTGTTTTCTAAAAAAAAGTTGGGAATTTTTCTATTTCTTGTAACACGAATACTATTAGACCTTGAAAAAAATTCATAATTATTTTTCGCGCCTCACTGTGTATCGTGAACTTAATGTGTGGCGTTTTTCAAGTCGTGGGGATTTCGTTCGTGTTTCCTCACACACCAAAGTCAGAATGAAAGAATACCTACTGGAGTAATACAATGCTTCAAACCGTTAGATTACAGATGTTGGCAAAGATATGATTTCTGATCGGGAATTATCGGTAAGCGTTTTCGTGAACTGCAGTACATTGTAGTAATAATAGTACACAATTACAATTATTTTACAATCTTTTCCTGGCTTTGGTTTTTGCAAAATCATCAATAAGGTCTGTTAAATCTAGACTTGATGCAGCCGTGTTTTCGATTTCTATGAGTGCCGAATGTCCGAGTCGAGCTTGACCCATACTGTACCTCAGATGCGTTTTGATAATTTTTAATTTGCTGAACGACCTTTCGCCTGCTGCAGAAGAATAAAACTAAATACTTCCGAAAGCTCACATTCTAATAATGCATATTGTGTTATAATTTCCTTACATAATTGACAAACTGTCCATGTTTGGGTCAATTTCGGCAGGAGAAATTAAAAGTCGAAGTTCCTTCATTCAACTAAAATATTATATACAGTATAACGTCTATTATCCGAAATAATTTGGGGACACGAATATTCGGAAAACCGTTTTATTCGAGGAGCGCGATCCTTCACATTGCGCGCCGCAACACTTGGAAGACGCAGCTGTTCCTGTGAGCAGCTTTGATGCTGCCGCTACTTTTGCCGACTGAAGTGTGCCGATTGTTGGACACATTGACTGGCAGCTTCGCCTGTCGGCAGCGCGTCTTTTGAAGGCCCAATTAGAAGCATTGTTCCGCCAGCCAGTGGCCCAGTGCGGCTACTGTGGGAAACTTGGTTTGAGGGGAAGGGGATATTATATGATGGACGATAGGGTGGGAGGGTAAAACAAAATTAAATAAAAAATTCGACGCTCTACTGTAACTTTTTTCTATTGTCGCTCACGAAGGCTGAGGGGCCCCTGGAGCTCGGGGGCCCCGGGGCACTGCCCCGCCTAGCCCTATGATAGCTACGCCACTGGTTTGAACTAGAATTCGGAAAAAAAACTCTACCTTGAAATTCATTTTGGGGTCTAACAAAACTTCATCACAATGTTCAAACTGAAACTGAGTCGGTTTTTTTCTTGGGTGAAGTATATTTACTGGAGGGAAACTTGCTTCAGCATTTAGTTTGTTTGCCACATTGGCTGCTTCCTTTAAAACTATGTCAAAGTTTTCATCTGTGTGATATTGTGTGAATTTATCAATCAAGCTCTTGAACAAATTGATGCATATCTGAGTAATAATTATCAGGTTTGGCATAATTTTACTTAAAGAATTAATTTCACTCAAAACATCGTACCAGATTACAACAGAACAAATGAATTTATAATTTTGAAATTTTACAGCAAGTGACTTCGCTTTGAGAGTGGTGGTACAATCCCAACTAGAAGAAGCTTCTGAAATTTGCAACAGAGCATCAAATACCTTTTCTGTGTACAAATGTAATGGCTTGATTGCTTCAATTCTGCTAGACCATCTCGTAGCACTTAAAGCTTTTAGCGTTAGCCCTGGTAAATGTTCGCAAATGATTAACCACCTAATAGTTGATGATGAAAAGAAGACGTAAATTTCTTTAATTACATCGAAGAAATTGATGGTCTAGTACTAAATATTTGCTGCGTCATTTACCACTAAGTTTAAGCTGTGAGCTGAGCATGGGATGTAATATGTACGCTTATTGATATCCAGGATTCTTTTCTGTAGTCCGTTGTGTTTTCCACGCATGTTAGAGCCATTGTCATAACCTTGTCCGCGCAAATTTTGAATATCCAGGTTCAATTCAGAAAATAAATTCAAAACGAAATTTAACAACCTCTCGCCCGTTGAACTCATAATCGGGGAGAAACCAATGACATGTTTACATATCTCTACTTTTTTGTCTGTTTGATTTAGATAAACATGCCTAAATATTACTGTTATTTGTTCTGTATGGCTTGCATCTGGTGTGCAGTCTAATATGATGGGAAAAATGTTTAGAGTCCCTAACTTTCTTCAAAATGTGGCTTTTTATCATTGTGCCTAGTAAATCAATAATTTCGTTTTGAAAGTGATCTCCCAAATAATGGGTCATACCCATCCGACTTGAGTCAGATTTTGATTCAGTTCTGCGAAAATGTTCCTGCATAACTGAATCAAAAGATGCCAGCATCTCTACTGATTAAAAAAAAAAAATCCCTATTTGGAAGAACCGCGAAAAGCTAGACATTGTCACAACAAAACTTAATAACAGCAATAATCCTTTCTAATGCATCACACCAGTGTTTCTTTTCCTTCTCTATTAGTCTCAGTTGCATCTGATTTACAGTGTTCTTTGTTTGTAACGTATTATTCAATGACGTCACATTTTCATTGTGGGAATCGCTTGTTTCGTGTCTTTTCAGAGTCAATTATAAATGCTGCCAATCTGAAAATCCAGTCATATCAGACAGACTACTTGCACTCTTGTCAAACATTTTACAACAGAAACAATACACTGCATCCTTTGAAAAAGAGTAAAGAAGCCAGTCTCTTTTAACATTTTCATCGTTAGAAAGATTTCTGTTATAGTAAGTGTCAGCAAACTTTCTTTCTCAGTCGTTCATTGGATAATTATGATTATGTACTTGAACAAGACCATGTTTAACTAAAATATTGACGAAATCACTGTTAATATTAAGAGGCCACCGTCCTGGGTCTTCTCTAATTAGTTTAGTTTAGTTTGTTATCATCCATTGCATCATATACATGGTATTGGAATCGTCATGTTTCTGTACAGCATTGGCACTGTGCAGATTTACAAATTATATAATATACATACAAATTAACCGTTTACATTATATTAAAAAATTAGACAATTAGCTACTGCGTTAGTCAGATATTAGTCTTTGATATTGTACACTTCACTTACAGATAGAGGTAGATATACAAAAAAGGTACATAACTTTTATAGTATGGCTGCTTCATACAATGGCAATTAGTAGAAATACATAGATTTTTTAAAAGTTTGGTGATTGAAAATATTCTTCTATTTCATAGAAACATTTATCTAATAGGTAGTTTTTTAATTCTAGTTTAAAATTTTTGTCATCTTCTGTTTCCTTTATGTAACTGGCAAGGCGTTGTAAAGTTTTACTCCATGGTGGCTCATATGCTTTTGAGTTTTTGTTTTTCTCACTCTTTCTACATGCAGATTCTTACTGATGCGTGTATTGTAATTGTGAAAATCTGAATTTGTATGAAAACTGTCAAGTGTGTTCTGATATAATTACACTTTTATATATGTACTGAGAGGGTACAGTAAGTATTCCTAACTGGGAGAATAAAGGTCTGCAGTGTGTTTGAGGAGAGCTGTGCGTAATGATTCTAATGGCCCTTTTCTGTCACACTCTCGCAAACTACCACTATACTGCTTGAAGAGTCTTCAGCAGCAACATCACGTGTGTCAATGTCTTCGATCAGACCACCAGAGGGAGTAGGAGCGCTACATGTCATCACTTGCTTCCATAGTTTCAGATCCAGACGTCGAGCATGTGAGAGAGGAAAGCGTTTCTTGACTGTCATTCACAGATTTGGCCAAAAATTTCGTAATAGAATCTGCCAGTTTTTCTTTTTGCCTTTCCTTCTCTCTCAGTTTAATTCCCTCCATAGTTGATGGATCTGGGACACAGCTGGTTTGATTGAGAGTGTAACATGAACAGAACAAAAACTCTTGAAATCCAACAGTCGTCGTTGAGAGTGTAACATGAACAGAGCAAGAAATTTACGGCTACTGGTTTTAATGGCTACCCAATCCAAATGTGTTTTTAATAATAATCACACAATGGGAGCCTGAACATGGTGTAATGTAAAATCGAAATCTTAATAAAGATTTTGAATACAGCTGCTGGTATTTTCATCCATCTATATTTCCTTCTCTCGTTTCAGATTACGAAACTGGGCCCCAGAAGGTTTTTTTCTTTTCTGTGGTTCCTGAAACAATTTTTGGGTGAAACTAATAAAATTGTTGTTGGTACTTGGCTGAACAAATTTACAAGTACCGTATATTTCGGCAGATAAGTCGATAGTATAAGAATAAAAATTTTTACGCAAGGTCTGGTTCGTCTTATACACCATATATTAAACATTCGCCTACATTTAGGGTTACCAGACGTCCTCTTTTTTGCACTCTAAAAATGGTCCGGGTGGATTTTTAGAAAATGCAGAAATTTCCTCTTTTATGCGTCATACAACTGCTTAGAATTGAAAGTGTGGATATACAACTCCTCACAAATGCAAACTCTAAAGAATTTAACCTTTCTACCATATTTCTTGCAGAATTTTCGCTTATCTATACCGCCGCCGCTTCGATTCAATTTACAATTTCAGACCAATTGAACCAATAGGCGTAGCCACTATTGTGGAGCAAGATCTGTGAGACGACCAGTTAAAAGCATTACTCACAACACAACCTATAACAATACTTGTTAGCTGTATGTAGAATGTTATTATTCGGCACGTGCTTCTACAGGCAACACCGCAGCAATGCTAAAGGAGGCGTTTGCATTATGACTTACCAATTGTTTAGAAGTATACAACGGGTATGTCCATAAAATTGAGCCTCGCAGGAATAGCCGTGTGGTCTAAGGTGCCTTGTCATGGACTGTGCCGCTTCTTCCGCCGGAGGCTCGAGTCCTCCTTTGGGCATGGGTGTTTGTGTTGTCCTTATAATCTTTATTTCTTTCTGTCTTTCTCTTCATCCCTTTTCCCGCACATGCAGGATCAGCTTGTTATTGGGATTTGTCGTGTTAATACTGGTGGGGTGGCCGGATGCCCTTCCTATCGCCACCCCCTGCCCCCCGGGAGGAAATGTGTACCCTGAATGTCTATGTATAGTGTTATATATGTGAAAGTGTAAAGTATGAAATGTTTGCGAATCATGTAACTGTGGCGGGACTTGGGACCAGCCCGTATTAACCTAGGGGGATATGGCAAATCGACTAAAAAACACATCTAGGCTGGCCGGCACTCCTACCCCTTTCGTTAATCCGCTGGGCGGATTTGAACCGGGGTCGGTACGCCTCCCCATCTCGGAAAGCGGTGCGTTAGACCACACGGCTAACCGAGCGGGTTTGTGTTGTCCTTAGAATAATTTGGCTTAATAAGTGTGTAAGCTTAGGGACCGATGAACATACCAGTCTGGTCCCAAAAGATTTCGTACACATTTGAACATAAAATTGAATAGCCGATACAATGCTTTTATATGTACTCAAGGTCATTACACGAAACAGTGCACGTACTATTACCCATATGATCATTGTCCTGAACTAAATTTACAGGTTGTTGATACGAGGGTTGTTTTTTAAGTTAGGGCCGTTTTTATTTTTAAAAAAAGATACAAATACTTTTGTAAAAAAACTTTCATTTTTTGATTCTACACACTTTTACCTATTTTTCTACATAGTTGCCTTGTTTATTTAAGCACTTGTCATACCATACAACTAAGTTTTTAATTTCCTCTTCAAAGAATTTGGCCGCCTGTTCCGACAGCCAAGAGTTTACGGCCGTTTTCACTTCATTGTCGTCATTGAAGCGCTGCCCGCCAAGATAGTGTTTCAGGTACCGGAAAAGGTGAAAATCGCTAGGAGCAAGGTCGGAGCTGTATGGTGCATGGTCCAAAACGTCCCAGCCAAAAGAATCAATCAAATCCCGAGTCTTTTGAGAGGTGCGAGGCCTAGCATTATCGTGCAGGAGCAAAACTCCTTTTGTCAGCATGCCACGCCTGTTGTTTTGAATTGCTCTGCGGAGCTTCTTTAGAGTTGAACAGTAGGCATCTGAGTTGATTGTTGTTTCTCGTGGCATAAAGCCCACTAGCAAAACACCGCGCCGGTCCCAGAACACAGTTGCCATAATCTTGCACTTTGACAGCGTCTGTTTGGCTTTGATCTTGACGGGGTGAGGTTGTGTGTCGCCAATCCATCGATTGTCGCTTGCTTTCGGGAGTGATATGGGATACCCATGTTTCATCTCCAGTGACAATTTGACTCAATATGTCATCCCCTTCTTCCTCATAACGAATCAAAAAGTCCAATGAAGTGGAAAATCTCTTCCCTTTGTGGTTCTCTGTGAGGAGTCCGGGTACCCACCGAGAACACAGTTTCTTAAAGTTTAGGTTTTCAGACACAATTTTGTACAAAACCGATCTTGAAACTTGTGGAAATTCCAAAGAAAGAATGGAAATTGTGAATCTTCTGTCCTCAGCCACCAAATCTTCAGTGATCACAGAGGGCCGACCTGAGCGTTCTTCGTCATGGACGTTTTGACGACCGTTTTTAAACTCTCTAACCCATTGACGCACTTTACCCTCACTCATTGCATTCAAGCCATAAACTTCTGTTAACTGACGATGAATTTCTGCAGCTGATACGCTGCTCGCGGTCAAAAAACGTATCTCTGACCGTATCTCACACGCGGCGGGCGATTAAATAATCGTAAACATTATAAAGTAGCAAAGCGATGCGTACACGTCAGCTACAGAGCTCCAACTGGCATCAGTGTGAACTGGAAGGATTCCGGCAAGTGGCGCGGTGGCTTGTTGCGGCGTCCGCGCGAACTACGGGACTATACGCGCGAACGGCCCTTACTTAAAAAACAACCCTCGTAGTTTGGAGTCCGTCTTGTACAACGAACATCACGTAAAACTATGTATCTTTGACGAAAATTTATACCTCGTCTTATCTTTCAGCCGAAATGTACGGTATATTAAATGCTCACTCTTCTGTTCTATTATATTTTATTTTGTAATATCAGTTATTTTATTTCGTGTTAATGTTGGCGTTTTAGAGCGTGTAAATATTTCCTTTCACTTCTGACAGTCTCGTTTTTTCCCGGCTGTCGAATCCAGAACTTGATCGATAACGCTACGCAATGTCTCTTAATTTAACGAAGAGTTTGTTAATTTAGGCTACAATTGGCAACAGAGCTAGTAAGGCGGAGGAAATGAACGTAAATACGAAACCAGTTTTATGTATGTTAATGTCATACGGAATATAAACCTACTTACTGTACTGTTTTAACATTGGTAGATACTGTAGCCAATTTATTGGAAAATGGGGATACGGTTTTGGCTGATCTTGTATCCGTATAGACGTTTGGGTGTAACAATGAGAATATCTGTGATGTACTGCAGATGATAAGCAACTAGTAAAAAGCGGGCGATAATGTTTCTCCGTTATTAATCGTTTGTTACGGAAGTCACCTCCGCTTTGAATGCGCTGCTGCATCATGCAATTATATCCACATAGGCTCTTTTATTTCTGTTATTACTTTCCGTGGGGCGAGTTATGTGTGTTATGCGTGTAAAACTTGCTTTATTGGAAACATTTTCTTTACACGGACGCATTCAAAGACTTACTAGCCAATAAAATAAAATAAATGTATAATTTTTAAGGTTAGGCCTACCGAAACACTGTAGAGCAGATACCACGGTATACAGCAGCAATCTCTGAATCTCTGCGATACCTGATTGCATTCGATCGAGTTAAAAAAATAAATAAATAAATAAATAAATAAACGAATCGATGGTTTGAACTCTCGAAACCACCCCCGTGGCTACACACCACGTAAGATCAAAACAAAAAGCTTAGTTGATACTTGTATTTAAAAAAAATTCCATGTAGTACTTAAAATGTTAGAAAAAATACTGGGATAAGCGTCGTCGTCCAAAATTTCTGCTTTCATGAAAGCAGAAGACACGAGTAACATTAAAAAAAAAAGCATAAAAGTGGATCCATGCAGCAATGCTTATGTTATAAGCCAAATAACTCAGTTACATTATATACAGTACGTAGGTGTGCGGGGCAGGTGCATTGAATTTATTCTATAGGGCGGCAAAATTCGTCACGGCAACTGAGATTGTATACGAACCTAATTATTATACATAAGAAATGAGAAAGCTTGAAATCATGATTATATTACTGACAAAATTTCATAAAGTCAGTTTACCACAAGACTCAAATGGCGTATTGGCACAAAATTATGTCCCCCTTCCATAAACGGAGATAAATATGCCTACATTATTTCGAGTATTAACTGTGCTATTATTGGCAATAGGAAAGCATATTAGAGTAACATTAGCCTAACTGGTCGCTTTATTTATTTATTCGTGTCAGAAGCATCTTGTACAAATATAACGTGAAAAAAATGAAGATAAATGAATATAAATACAAATTAGCCATTAATAGTACACATATTTACAAGTAACAGTGATAACAGTTCAAAAGGTCTTTTCACCAGGATTAAACATTAAACTATGCTAGCCCAAAATCTGGCTACATCACATGCATCACGGGTAGCACCAGTCAGGTCCTGCATGGTACAGCAGGCTGGACAAAGCTCACACTGTAGCAGATGCTCCGTGGTTTGTTCTTTTCCACACTCGCACATGATGGATGCATCAGAGAGGCCCCACCTTCTCATGTTGACTTAGGATCTTGTTACGTTGGTCCACAGTCTATTGAGGGACTTCCACGTCATCCAGTCCCCCTCATAGCCAGGTGGGAGTGCTTCCTGTGGAGTCATCCAGCCACCAAGGTTCCCGATCTTTGCTCTCTACATCTCCAGCCGGGTCAGTTGTGGTGATTTGTCGAGCTCCGTCGTTGCATGCAGAAAGCTTTTCCTTGACTTGAGTCTGCTATGGGCTGGCTGATAATCAAAAAGTGGATGGGTTGATAATTTCGATGCCTTTGCTCGTTACATTCTGGCTGTGACTTCCCTTCTAATCCCAGGTGGCGCTATACCAGCCAGGCAGTATAGTTTTTCAACTGGCGATGGCCTTAGACATCCCGTAACAATGCGGCAAGTTTCGTTTAGAGCCACATCCACTTGTTTAGCGTGGCATGAGTTGTACCATACTGGGAACGCGTATTCTGCAGCTGAGCAACAGAGGGACAGGGCTGAGGATCTTAATGTATTGGGTTGTGCACCCCAGTTTGAGCCTGCGAGCTTGCGAACAATATTATTTCTAGCAGCTACTTTGCATTTGGTGTTCATGCAATGCTCTTTGTAGGTAAGCGTTCGGTCAAGAGTCACACCCAGATATTTAGGGGTGGCGTTGTGTTTTAGTGAAATACCTTCGCAGTTTATCTGTAGGGGCCTTGACGCCTCCTTGTTCTTTAGATGAAAATCACAGGTTTGAGTTTTTGAAGGATTGGGTTTGAGTTGTTTTTCCTATAATATGCTGTGAGCTCTTCAAGGGCTTGTGATAGCTTTTCTTCTACACTCTCAAAATTGTCTGCTTGTGTGGTGATAGCACGGTCGTCTGCATATATGAAGTTCTGGGTATCTCGAGGAAGGGGCTGGTCATTGGTGTATATATTGAAGAGCATAGGGGCCAGAACGCTACCCTGTGGAAGACCTTGTTTTTGATTTCTCCATCGGCTTTTCTGCCCTGGAACTCCACGAAAAATCTCCGGTTTTGGAGAAGATTGCCTATCATTCATGTTAGGTTGTAGTCCTTGCAAATGTCATATAGTTTGGTTAGCAGTTGCCAGTGATTGACTTTGTCGTAGGCTTCTGATAGGTCTATGTAGGCTTCTGATAGGTCTATGAAGACTGCTCCTGTTATCAGTTTGTTCTCAAAACCATCTTCCATATGTTGCGTCAGTCTCAGCACTTGTGCTGTGCAGCTCTTCCCTGGCCGGAAGCCAGCTTGTTGCAGTATTAGAAGCGGCTCGACTGTCGGAGAGCCTGAGGAGTATCAGTCTTTCGTAAATCTTAAACAGGTGGCACAACAGAGAGATCGGTCTATTATTCTTAGGGTCATTTGGTGATTTGCCTGGTTTCAAGATGGCTATGACTCTGGACTTTCTCCATATTTTTGGGATTTTACATCCCGTCATACAGCTGTTCATCATTTCAACTAGCCACCTTCTGGTCCTTGGGCCAAAATGTTTTATTTGTTCAACACAAATGTCATCAAGACCAGCAGCCTTGCCGGTTTTACATTTGCTGATAGCGTTATTTAGCTCCGCCAGTGCAAAAACCTGGAGAGGGTCTGAGTTTCCTGTGCAACGTCACATACTATTTTTTCTTTAGAGGTACTCTTGCTTCAGGGCTTGCCGTTTTGAAGGAGCTGATGCGCTATTTGGTTTGAAGTGACATTCGAGAACATACTTAGTGGATTCACTGTTCAGACGACTTAGTAATCTCCAGGTCTTTTGGCTGCTTTTTTTCATATCAATTTCTTCCATCAACTTCATCCATTGGTCCCTTTTTGTTTCTCTTATTGAGGATATTAAACAACTTGCTTTAGCGAGAGTTTCTTCCGCGAAAGGATTTCTATTATACAAAGTATATCATTCATCCAGAAGAGCAGAACTGAGCCCCTGTATGTAATTTGTTCTGCATCCTCTAGGGATTGACGCACGCGAGCAGAGTTTGATGAGATCAACGAAGCTGTCATATTCTTCTGGGAGTGGACTGATAGCTTGGACCGTCTCTTCCAGAAGTTCGGTAAATTTGGACCAGTTTGCCTTCTTGAAGTTGTATCGCCTTTTAAATTTAATGTGTTGAGGCTTTACTGAAGCTAACATGCTACATATTATTGGGCGATGCTGAGTGTTTGGGATTGGGTTGCCAATGGATTTAGAGCAGTGGTATGCTATGCTTTCGCTGATGAAGAGGAGATCAGGGTTATATCCTTGGCGCCATCTTCCACTGTTGTAGGAGGGAGGAAGTTTACTGTCGTGGATTAATGCAAGGTGACATGATTCGGCCCATGCAAGTACACCTTCTCCATTCCTGTCGTCCTGCTTATAACCCCAGACAGTGCTGTGACTGTTAAAATCACCGACAACGAAAGCAGCCTTTGAATCGGTGAAGTTTTGTGGAGGGTTGAAGGAAAACTCCACACTTGGTGGTTTATAGACTGAGGTCACTGTGTAATGATCGAACTCCACTGTTATGATTTCAACATCATTCACCTCTGTTTGGTTTGTTGTTCTTATTTGCAGGTTTGGCTTAGCAAAAACTGCACTTCCATATTTTGCGTGGGGTCTTTCAGCTATTAGCTTCATCCCTGGAACTTTGGGACGCCGATGGTGTGTGTCTCTTGAATACGCAGTACGTCACAGTTGTTAACTCGACATAATTCATGCAGGAGTTGTTCTTTGCTTGCTGAGATACCTATGTTCAAAGAGATAATCGTCACGGTTGGTTCTGATAACAACCGTTGCGTATTATTACGTGGCATTTTACTAGCGATGCTTCTGGTGTGAGAGAATTTGCCGGTTATACCGTTGCCCAGGGGACGCCCGAACGTGCAGATAACGTTCTTCGTGGAGGCTTCTCTCTTGTCCCCCAAAACTGATCGCTGTACAAATGTTACAAACTTCAGCGCAAATTTAATTTCTAATGTCAAAGGAGAATTGTGGGTTGTGGCCACTTTGGGAGAACGCTACGTCCGACTGAGGGTTTAAAGTTCTGTATAGACACTGCTGTCTGCACTTAACCTATTAAAACAGCGAGTATAAAACAGGGAATATTTAGTATTAGAAATTAGTTGAATTAAAATAGAAAGCTGTACTCACCATGTTGACGCTTCTTTCTCCGCCTGTATATTATAAAACTAAAAAGTTGCAGTAAACAATCAACGGACAATGTGCGGCTTTGTGTACCACACTAACGGGTCGGACTGGAGAGCGGAGTTTGGTCAATCAAATGCACCCGCCGGCGCCGAGAAGCCCCGGGGGATTGCCTGTACGGGACCAGATATCTCGAGGCCGGTTTCTATTCAGTAATATGGGAAATCTCCATTGGGGAGTTCCTTCTCAGGTAGGAATACCTGCCGCTGTTAATGTGGTTCCAACATACAGACGTTTCGTATTTTAGTTCGAACTGTCAGGTATACATCGCAATCTTAGGAGAGGATTAAAACTGCAATAATTGTGTCATGCTGATATGGAGACACTGAAACGATTCCGATCAAAGCGATATGGATGAATTTGCCGCCCCACTAGGAAGGCCGCCCGCGTAGGCCGCACGCCTTGCACACCCACACCCAGCGGCCCTGGAACATATTTAGTAACACCTAGTTTTTAAGAGTTGTGGCGATTCGTGAATGAGTCGTTCATTTGAACTAATACAAATAAAGAATCGTAAGAATAGATTCGTGATCCGGACGAATCGTCGTTCAAAAGAATCGCCTGTCTCGTGACGATTCCAAGGTCTAATAATTCATGATTCAAAAGCAAGTGACGAATCGTGCCGAGTAATTACGAAAGCCGGAAAGCGTGTGAACAAAGGAAGCACAGAACCAAGATCGTGACCGTTAATTATTAGCTTATTCACGAATTACGGATGACAGAAACAAAACGCAGCGATATGCACAGCTGCCAATATATACGACTTTTATACAGTTTACATATTATGTTTTTAAACGAGCAATCCTTACACATTTATATTTCGCGTATTCGGGAAATGGCTGTAATGATTTGGATTATATTTTGTGTTTAGAGAGGTTTAAGCTTTTTGAGTTCATCTGCTTAGTTGTGGTTTTGTGAAAACTCAATTTTACAAAATTATTCTTTTTGTATAAAAACGGGATTTTAAAACCATCTCAAACATCTTTTTTAGCATTTTGGTTTTTACGTTATCAGCTTTCTGGAAAGAACCCGATTTAACAAAAAAGAAACATTTTAATAAACGCGAATTTCTTGAATCTCGAAAGAAATTCAATATTTAGAGACGGATTTTTATTTTTAATGTTTATTTATATTGACATGTTTCTTTAAACTAATTGATTTTACATAAGTTTTTCATAATGATTAGATATGTGTTAATTACCATAGATTTAATTAAATTTATATTTAAATGGCTGAAGTATTCCAACAGAACGAAAAATATTTATAAGGTTACAGCAGTATTAGAAATAAGTGACCTACGTTCACTTAAACCTACAACGCTACAAAATAAGCTATGATGACAGCAGAAATAGTTGGTAGTGTAATATGTATTAATTATAACCGCTCGCAAAACTTCAAAGACTATTTTTCTCGAGAATTTTTGAGAGCTGAATCGAATGGCTTTGCCTCATTATTATTTTAAGTCTGAACTTTACGCACCATAAATAGTAACAATTCCGATACCCATATTGTCACCTTTTTGGCATTCTGTAAGATTCGTGCCGTCGCAGACCAGAAAGAATCGTCAACGAATCGTAGGAACAGATTCAAAAGGTTACGATTCCAACATCCATGACACAGACATGTATTGCCATCTATGAGCAAGATGTAGAAGTAACAATCGTGACAATGCAGACTGAAGAATCGCGAAAGAATCGTGAACGAATCGTCGGAATCGATTCACAATGTGGGATTGAGTCGATTCCTAAAAAAGAATCATGTTGCCCAACTCTACTAGTTACTGTTCATTTCACGAACGAAGGCGGTTTGCATAGATACAGGGAGTGCAGAAACGGGTTTCAAACAATGGCTGCTCACTTAATTCATTGTCGCTTCGAATGACCACCGAGTGCCTGTTCGATCAAGCTAGGTGCGTCATGTCATATGCGCAGAAAAAGTAACTCTAATGTCGTTCGTTGTGTGCCCTAAACAATAGTGATTCTCAGTGTGCGCTATTATTCACGACTTGTAGCACTATGCCGAAATCACGACATACACAAAAGTTTCGGGACTTATGGCTTGAGGGGTTGGGTTGTTTGTTTGGGATAGGGGGACTATACTACTGAGGTTATCAGTCCCCCGATGGGGAGGGGAAGGAGTGAAGATAGGAAAGGAGGAGAGGGGAAAGCAAATGCAGTTCGGTAAGTAAAGAAGGAAGACTGCATTAGCTCGGGGCACCGTGCTCGCCACGCGCGTACTCACGAAAGAACCCTGAGTCACCTGAGGGCGATTTATGGTTCCAGACTATCATTTAAAACATTGGCTTCAAGTTATTGAAAATACTACAGGTCAGGTAGCGAAGTGAAAATTTTGTGGTACAGTTCCAATGCAGCACTATGGGGATTTAATGCAGGGCCGGCGCAAGGCACGTGCGAAACGTGCGGACGCAGGGGGCGGCACTTTCCGGGGGGCGGCAAACTGCCGCCCCCCCTTTTTTTCTGTAGAACAATCTCAACATTCTTTCCGAAGAGGGGATTCGAAACCAAACCTCGGAGGGAGCGGCTACGGGAACTGTGGCATGGCGTCTCGACTACATGCCGGCCGCCCCTGTTGAACAAGGGGAGGGAGGACTAATTTCTTCCTCGCCACTGTGGCAGCACCGTCGTGTTTACGCCGGTGGAACAGAGAGGGGGAAGCAAGCTGGCGTAAATTCCAGTATTCTTATGGGTGGAGCGCTGCCATCCTGTTATGCGCCGTGCCTTTTACTCACAACTAATTTGGCAGAAGACGAAATCTAATTTGGAAATTCGAATGCAATGTTCGATACTGCGGTTGCATGTTAAGCCTGAAGCAATTTTGTAAAGCCCTTCAATGGCAGTTGTTTTATTCGTCCCGCGCTATGGAAAAAAATTGTTGAACATTACTACAGTCAAACATGTTCAACACCTACAATGGCTAGAAGTATTCCGAATGGCTAAATACGCTGTGAGTAATTACAAGGGATAAAGACATTGGCATAAGTTGAGTTTCGACGTATTTTTGAAAATGTTTGCTATCCGTTTCTGAGTGATAGTCGGACGCTTTGGTTTTTGAGCACCGAAACACCTGTCTCCGCCTGCATGAACAAAATTACACTCTGACCAGAACTTTTGTGTGACAATACTACTCGCACACTATCACTTTGCCAACATTTACTTACTGTATAATGCGTGTGAATCCATGTTTTGCCTAAGTAAATTACTGGTCGCTTTGATTCTAATGAAAACCTGCGAAAGTATGGTAGTTTAGCAACAATGCCTTCTCGTCCGCGCGAAACAAAACTTTAATTTTGACACATTGTAAAACGAAAATCCATAGACAGAACATCGCTTCTAAGGGTTTCCTTGGTAGCTTTGAAGCTCATTTCTGCTTGACAAATATTGTGCAGTTTTCTCAAAGTTCGTATTTCTCTCTATTGTTCGTAATGCTATAAAATTGCTACCTGATAATACATTTATCCATATCATAGGTCACATACTTCTTGCTTCTTCTTCTTGGGCGCTAGTTTAACCGTAGCCTTGCTGTACCGCATCACGTGACCTAGTTCCTGGTGGCACCACTTCGCCTTTCCAGACAATGCGTTCTCTACAATGAAAACTACAGAAATCGTTTCGATAGTTGGCCGAGAGAGCCAAGATTGGTCAGAAGCGCTTTCATTGCTTTTCGTAAGAATAGAAGAATTGGTGCGTCCGAATTTCTTACACTTGGGATGTAACAGATAAGTGCTTTTCATATAACCTACAATTATTACTGCCGCATGTACGTTACTCATAGGGTTACCATATGTCCGTCTTCAGAAAAGAGGACATTTCTACATTCATAAAAAAAATCTTCTCTCTCTCTTTCGTATTGACAACTCAAATACTAGTGATGCCTCTACTGTATTATCAGAGTCTTGTTTGTAATACATCTTAGGCATCTTACGAAATTTTTTCATCTTCTTACAAATTAAGAAGCATGAAATGTTGAGACCCATAGAAAGAATTACATGACTACATAGCAGTGAAGCCCTAATATTTCATCACTTCACCACTTGTAAACATCGTCTTAAGTGTTGAACATTTTTTCCATACTTACAAGATACCTTGTCGATGACCCCTGTTTTCACCTGAAATTTTTTATGATGCATCATTTATGGAAACCATAGAACTTTTGACTGTAAAATCGTCACGAATAAAGTAACAGTAAAAATTATCTAAGCGTACCTTGATATAGCTATGCTCCCATTTCGGAACAGACCGACGTGCCTATATACATGATTAGCATCTAGCTTCTAGTGAGTGAATGGAATATGCATGGCCTAGGTGAAAAAAGCAATAAATAAAATAAACTTTCAATTTACCGTACAAAGGCTCCCAATTAATTATTAAAAACTACTAAGTTTTTAGGATCGATGTTTTCAAAACACTGTTTATGTAGTTACGTCTCTTTGGTCCTAAACAGGCGAATGGTGAAACGGCAATGGTGACTGTGACATCTGACCTTATTTGTATGAAGTTTTGAACAAGGATTTAACTTATGTATAACGAACATTGCACTAGCTTTTGATCTTAAAGTCATAAGCGTGGTTGACAGGCAATACACAGAACTGCTGAGTCCCAGCACGAAGACTGAACGTCTTCGGGTGTCACACAACACTCCGACCAGAGAAAGGGGGGAAGAGTTTCATGGTATACTGTGTGTATTGCACTGTCTTGCATTGTTGCAGACGAATGTTTTTAATTTGCCGCCTCGAAGCTCGTATTCCGCACAATTGCCACGCCAATTATTTCAATTGTTCCGAGGTAGCTTGACCTCAGACCAACAGCGGCGGCACAGAAACTAGAAAATTAAAAGATCACATTGTTTCAAGAAAGGTTAAATTCTCTAGAGTTTGACAGTTCAGAGAGTTGTATTCACACACTTTCAAGTTGAAGCAGTTGCACAATGAAAAAAAGAGGACATTTCCTCATTTTGTTAAAAACCCGGCCGGACTATTTTTAGGGTCCAAAATAGAGGACACGTCTGAGTAAAAGAGGACGTCTGGTAGCCCTAGTTACTCATATGTTAAAATTTTTCTCCTTCAAGAATGCAGAATAGGAAAATTTGTTTTTCTTAAGATCTGTTACTTAAAAAATTGGCAAATAAGCATGCGTCAACCCAGTAGCTAGAATGAAAATAAAGCGCAGAAAAGTGACGTGATACGGCAATGACTAATTTGTTACCTCTTATTCCATAATCAGACACGACAGAACTAACACATACAAATTACGGCAGATGGCGAGTGTCAGTTCTTTGGAATGAATAACCGCAGTGCAGTGAGTTAATATATTTCTACTAGCATCAGTACCCGTCGATTCCCGAGTATGTATTTATTGCATTATTGTGTTACTCCATCTCCTTATTCTTCCCTCTCCATTGTCTTCCGCCCCACTCTTTGGCCGTTTCAACTGTTTTTATTTTCCATATCTTCATAGATTTCTGGCACAGTGTGCCTATTCTCAATGCTTTGAGCTATGTTTACATCTATACCGTCGTGCTGAACGTAACTGCCAACATGACGGTTTAGATGTAAGCACATGTTAAAAGCTTTGAAACTGGCCACTTAGTGGCCGAAACCTAGGTAGATCTGAAAAGTAAAACCAAAAATTGCCATTGATTGCTGACTTTTCCTACAGGTTTGTAGATTTGTTTAAATAAAGTTTCACAAACGTTTTGTAAGGAAAAAAAAAAACCGAGGGGGGGGGCAATTCAGCAGCTCTCACGGGGCGGCACTTGGGCTTGCGCCGGCCCTGATTTAATGTGTCATGGGATGTCAAGGAAGCATCTACAAAATAAAAAGGTAGGCAGCCTTTTTTTATCGATTAATCATTCGCTGATCGGATTTACATCTTTCACGACTCTTTAAGTAAATTGTTGCCCAGTGGCGAAAATAGCATCGTATCTCAAACTGGTGCTGAAAAAGTTGCTGATGTTCCGATCCATGCTTGGTTATGGTTTTCAGAAGATGCATTGACCTTTTTTTCCTTTTTTGTTCTTTATATCCAGCCTACAATTGCTTTTTAAGACAAGAGTCCATTGGAGAGAGGGAAGGGGAAAAAAAGGACCTTGATAGAGAGCAATGGTTGAATTGGAAAGAGACCAAATATATACATATATATGGGAATGAAGTATTGCATTTCAAATGCCGATGTTCAAAGATTATTTAGCACTATGAATATAATAAAAACAGAGGAATAGAATGAAGTCCAATCTTTTAATTGGTATATTAATAATACGCTGTGGTTTGAGGGCGGAAGTAAACTGCTGCAATGAATATGAAATTCCAATTAACGTTATAAAACAAATCGGCACTGAAGAATCGTATCAAACTGAAATCGATATGATGATGCAGACAAAATCTTTCTTATGAAGAAGATGCATTCATTTAAGTAATTAGCTGCTGTCAGTGTCGCAGTCAGGATTTGGTTCTGAGCGGGCCTCATTTTTTAAAAACAAAGGGTATTACATTTATTGATCTACGACTTTATTTTTACCCCTTTTGTATTTTAACCAATTTTACTACAAAAAACTGCACAAGAAATAAAATGAGTAGGCTCACATTAATTTTAAAGTTGAAGAGGAGTAATGTGATGGAAATGGAGTATATATAATCAGTTCGTAAAACAATTAAGCAGCTTCTGTGTTACTAGCCAAAGAGAAAGGCATTTACAATTCAATTAAAATGAGACGCTATGTGTAAAAATTGAACTGAAGTAACATTATTGTTGTTCATAAGATTCCACTCGGTGGCGCAGCTGACCTGCTAAGCAGCGGGTAGCCGCATGTGAAAAATCGGCTCCTAACTTCAGCATACCAGAAACAATAGCGCGGAAGCATCAAAACTGGTCGTGTCGGAATTAAAACTGCTCACAGTAATCGCAGCACACGTTACAGTCGCGGCTTCTTGCTGGCAACCCATTTTCACGTTCACTTGTGCTTGGAAAATTATAGTTACGTTGCGATGTACACATTACTATCCTGTGTCTTCTTAAGTGCCGGCCGCGGTGGCCGAGGTGACTGAGGCGCTCCAGTCACGGTCAGCATGGCCACTACGGTCGGGGGTTCGAATCCCCCCTCGGGCATGGATATTTGTGCCGTCCTAGTTCGTAAGTAGTTCATAAGTAGTTTGTAAGTTTAGGGACTGATGACCCCGTAGTTAAGTCCCATAAGCTTAACAAACATTTGAACATTTTCTTCTTAAGTCTACCAACTGTGATGGACAGACTGTCATAGCTTGTGACTAGTTAGGTTTTGTTTCGTTTGTATTAGACAACTTATTATGAAGAGGGACAACTGTTGATATTTTTAGTTTTTTTGAGTGTGGTGTGTTGTTTGGTTAGGATTGGGGGACTAAACTACTGAGGTTATTAGTCCCCTGGTGGGGAGGAGAATGAGTGAGGATAGGAAAGGAGGGGATGGGGAAAGGAAATGCAGTCCGGGAAGGAAAGAAGGAAGACTGCATTAGCTTGGGGCCCCGTGCTCGCCATGCACGTACTCACGAAAGAACCGTGAGCCCCCTGGGAAGTTGTGTGTGTGTGTTTTTTTTTTTTTTTTGAAATATGGTCGACAAGACTCATTATTTCGGACTCCACAGATGCATCTGATTGCCTTCTTTCGCCAGTGGAAAACTTGTTTAGCTCCTGGAGAGTTTCCCCATAGTAAAACACCGTACGTCAAGTGGGCGTGAAATAAGGCATAGTACGCATTAAGCAACCGTTTATTATTAACACCGGACCTTAGTTTACCTAGGAAATTTGTAGCACGTGCTAACTTAGTACAACACACTCAGTATGACTTTTCCATGTTAATTTAGAGTCCAGATGTATCCCAAGATGTATAGCGAGGAACAATCATTGTCATCATCTTTAATAAGCAAACTGAAGAGAATGTTTAGTTTTTTCATGATTAACACTAGATTTATTCATTTGGAACCACTTATTGGCTGAAGAGAGATGATCCCTACTTTATTGCTACCAAGTCGTTTCCAGAAGTAACAAACGTTGTATCATCTGCATAAAGTGTGGATTTACATAATACTGGACAAGTCATTTACATATAATATGAAGAGAAGTGGGCCGAGCATGGAACCGTGTGGCACACCCTGTGTGATATATAGGACATTAGATCTCATGTTGTTAAACTGCACAATTTTTTTTATGTCAGACAGGTAGGATCTGATCAGAGATAGTTCTAGCAGAATTCTGTGGCTAACAGTGTCAAATGCTTTGTTGAGGTCCACAACCATAGCATTAACAGATAATTTAATACAAAAGATGACAGTATAAATGAAACAATATTTTCAACTGCTTTTATTGTTGACAAGCTGGACCTGAAGCCATGTTGTGAGTCACATAGAATATTATTTGTGGAAAGGCGCTGGTTAATTTGGATCTGCATGCAAATTTCTATCACTTTTGAAATTATGGGTACAAGAGATATTGCGCGATAACCGTTTGGAGAAGGCTTATCACCTTTTTTGTGCAAAGGAGTAACAACTGTCATTTTTAAGGAGTAAGGAAAACAGCCACTAATAAACATCCAGTTTATGAGAAAATATAGTGGTTGAACTATTTCATCCACAATCTTTTTCATGACAAAATTACAGAGACCACAAATAGTGTGGTTCCTGAAGAGGGGCAGCAGCCTTTTCAGTAGTTACAGGGGCAACAGTCTGGATGATTGACTGAGCTGGCCTTGTAACATCAGCTAATGTGGCTTTGACACACAGCTACTGCGAACGGCTGAAAGCAAGGGGAAACTACAGCCGTTACCTTTCCCGAGGACATGCAGCTCTACTGTATGAACATATGATGGCATCCTCTCGGGTAAAATATTCCGGAGGTAAAATAGTCCCCCATTCGGATCTCCGGGCGGGGACTACTCAGGAGGATGTGATCATCAGGAAAGACAATACTGGCATTCTACGGGTCGGAGCGTGGAATGTTAGATCCCTTAATCGAGTAGGAAAATTAGAAAATTTAAAAAGGGAAATGGATAGGTTGAAGTTAGATATAGTGGGGATTAGTGAAGTTCGGTGGCAGGATGAACAGGATTTCTGGTCAGGTGAGTACAGGATTATAAATACAAAATCAGTTGGGGGTATCACAGGAGTAGGATTGATAATGAATAAGAAAATTGGAATGCGGGTAAACTACTATGACCAGCACAGCGATCGCATTATCATTGTCAAGATAGATACGAAGCCAACACCGACAACAGTAGTACAGGTTTATATGCCAACTAGCTCTGCCGATGATGAGGAGATCGAAGAAATATATGAGGAACTAAAGGAAATTATTCAGACAATTAAGGGAGAGGAAAACTTAATTGTTATGGGAGACTGGAATTCGGTAGTAGGACAAGGAAGGGAAGGGAAGATAGTGGGTGAATATGGTCTGGGCAAAAGGAATGAAAGAGGAAGCCGCCTGGTAGAATTTTGCACGGAACATAATTTAGTTATAACAAACACCTGGTTTAAGAATCACAAAAGAAGGTTGTATACATGGAAGAGACCAGGAGACACCGGGAGATACCAGATAGATTTTATAATGGTAAGACATAGATTTCGGAACCAGGTTTTGAAGTGTAGGACATACCCAGGGGCAGACATAGACTCTGACCATAACTTGTTGGTTATGAACTGTAGGCTGAAACTGAAGAAACTACAGAAAGGTAGGAAGATAAGGAGATGGGACCTAGATAAATTGAAGGAACCTGAAGTTCTTAAGAATTTCAGAGGGAGCTTCAGGCAACAATTGACAGAAACAGGGGAAAATAAAACAGTTGAGGAGGAATGGGTAAAATTGAGAGATGAAATAGTGAAGGCAGCAGAGGACAAAATAGGTAGGAAGGCAACACCTACAAAGAATCCTTGGATATCACAGGAGATACTAAATTTAATCGATGACAGGAGAAAGTATAAAAATGCAGTAAATGAAACAGACAAAATGGTGTACAGACGACTAAGAAATGAGATTGACAGGAAGTGCAAAATGGCTAAGCAGGAATGGCTAGAAGGCAAATGCAAGGATGTAGAAGAATGTATAAATAGGGGAAAAATAGATACAGCCTACCGGAAAATAAAAGAAACATTTGGCGATAAGAAAAACAGCTCTATGAATATCAAGGACACTGATGGAAAACCAGTTCTCAGCAAAGAAGGGAAAGCTGAAAGGTGGAAAGAGTATATAGAGGGGCTCTACAAAGGAAATGAACTTCGAGACACTATTGTAGGAAGGGAAGAGGATGTAGATGATGATGAAATAGGAGATACTATACTGAGAGATGAATTTGACAGAGCACTGAAAGATCTAAGTCGAAACAAGGCCCCTGGAGTAGATGATATCCCGTCAGAGCTACTGAAGTCTCTGGGAGAGGCAGCCATGACAAAACTATTTGAACTAGTGTCTAGGATGTATGAGACAGGCGAAATACCCTCAGACTTTAAGAAAAATGTAATAATCCCCATTCCAAAGAAAGCGGGTGCAGACAGGTGTGAAAACTACAGAACCATCAGTTTAATAAGTCATGGTTGCAAAATATTAACACGAATTATATACAGAAGGATGGAAAAGCTGGTAGAAGCCGACCTCGGGGAAGATCAGTTTGGGTTCAGGAGAAATGTAGGAACACGGGAGGCAATACTCACTTTACGGCTTATCCTAGAAGATAGATTAAGAAAAGACAAACCAACATTTCTAGCTTTTGTAGATTTGGAGAAGGCTTTTGACAATGTTGATTGGAATAAACTCTTTCAAGTTCTGAAGCAAGCAGGAGTAAAATATAGGGAGCGTAAGGTTATTTACAACTTGTACAAAAACCAGACAGCGGTTGTCAGAGTTGAAGGGCATGAAAGGGATGCAGTGGTTGGAAAGGGAGTAAGACAGGGTTGTAGCCTTTCCCCAATGTTGTTCAATTTGTACATTGAGCAAGCTATAAAGGAAAGCATGGAGAAATTTGGAGAAGGAATTAAAGTTCAGGGTGAAGAATTGAAAACATTGCGCTTTGCCGACGACATAGTAATTCTGTCAGATACAGCAAAGGACCTGGAAGAGCAATTGAACGGAATGGACAGTGTGCTGAAAGGTGCATATAAGATGAACATTAACAAGAGTAAAACTAGGGTAATGGAGTGCAGTGTAAGAAAATCAGGTGATGCTGAAGGAATTAGATTAGGTAACGAAACAATAAAGGAGGTAGATGAGTTTTGTTACTTGGGCAGTAAAATAACAAATGATGGTCGCTGTACAGATGATATAAAATGCAGAATGGCAATGGGTAGAAAGGCGTTTTTGAAAAAGAGAAATTTGTTAACATCGAATATTGATTTAAGCCTAAGGAAGTCCTTTCTGAAGGCATTTGTATGGAGTGTTGCCTTGTATGGGAGTGAAACATGGACGATAAGCAGTGTGGACAGAAAGAGGATAGAGGTTTTTGAAATGTGGTGCTACAGAAGAATGCTGAAGATTAGGTGGATGGATCGCGTAACTAATGAGGAGGTACTGAACCGAATTGGGGAGAAAAGAAATTTCTGGCATACCTTGACTAAAAGAAGAGATAGGTTGATAGGACACATTCTTAGACATCAAGGAATTGTGAATTTAGCGTTGGAGGGAAGTGTGTGGGGTAAAAATCGCAGAGGGAGACCAAGAGACGCATATAGTAAGCAGATTCTAGTGGATGTGGGTTGTCGTTCTTATGAGGAGATGAAAAGGCTTGCTCTGGATAGAGTAGGGTGGAGAGCTGCATCAAACCAGTCTCTGGACTGAAGACCACAACAATTATGTTAATTGCTGTTTTAATGTCGGTTACTTTTACCTCTTTCCATTTAAAGATAGGAATTGCAGTTTCAAAATTTTGTAGTAAAGGCGTTCTATGATGTCATATCCAATGTTATGTTCAGTTGCACTCGTGTTAAACATATATTCCCAACTTTTATGACGAAACTGTTGAATTCATCAGGTGTGATACCGAAATCACATGAATTAATTTTGTTAATAGCTGTACTTCTACCTAAATGTCTCTTGACAACAGTCCAGGCTGCTTTACATTTATTTTGAGACTTGTTTATATAATCATCATTTGCTTTACACTTGCTTCACCTGATCTCTGCCTTATATTTATTTCTGAACCTTATGTAACTTACTCTTTCTGCTTTACTATTCTTTCATTTATCATAAGAAATCATTAAAATAGTTCTAAGCCTTTTTGGATCATGTGTGAACCAGCTATGAATGGATGTAAGCTTATGTGGCCCATAGTTTTCCGAACTACTTTAGGCCAGTAAGTTTTAAAAGTATCTGACAGTGTAGCAATAAATTTTGTAAAAGCATTTTCTACATCTGTACTTTCAAGAAAAATGTCATGCTAGTTTATCATCTTTAGTTGTGTTTTGAAGTTATCAACATTCAGAAACCTAATATACTTAGTTTGATTGGAGCTGTATAAAGGTCTTTCAGTTTTTAGTTTTAAATAAATGCCCTTATTTCGGTCTGATAAAAAAAAAAGTGTATTGAATAATCCTAGTTCATACTGACTAGTAAGAACGTTAGTGATTCCATTATCAAGACAGGCAGATTGTGTTGTTGGGTTATCATTAATACAGTACAAATCATGTGATGTTAACATATGGAGTAGATTAGTTTTTGTAGGGCCTGCACAAATATTTCAATATTACTATCTGGTTTATGATACACAGAAACAATTATAAGTTTTAAAGAGGGGAGTAACATTGCAGCTGTTTCCAGTATTTCATCTATGCAGTAATCTTTCTCACTAATGACACTGTAATGCAATTCGGTGCCCCTACTAACATATATTGAGCCCCCCCCCCCCAATAGTTTTGTGTTTGTCTACAGTAACCCGTTATTGAGTTAAAACGTGGAGGTACATATAATTGCAGTTGGCCTTCACTTAGCCAGTGTTCATTAATACATAATATAATATTCTTGTTTACTCCTAACAAAATGCCGAGAAAAAGACCTGATATTAACATGTATAAACAGCAATGAATCATCTTCACAAAGGGGAAGTTCTGAATTTATGTAGCAGCATATCCGTTTGGTCACTTTTGTTGTGGATCCTTCTATCACTTGGATATTGTGTACTTACATCTGTGGTGAATTTACATCTGTGGTTAAGTTCTTGATCGCACTGGATCCTGATTGTCTCCTCAAAGTGATTTGCCCCATGTCAGCCATAAAAAATCACTGCTCAGCTGTGGTACTTTTCTTGTTCCAGAAGACACATGTGTAGTAGCTTTTTCACTTTCACACTTGGACTGGGTACTTGATTTTTTCACTTTTACACCTTGGCTGCCTGTTGCTGTTTGACTGAGCACTAAGTTGTACTGCCTTTTCTGCTTGAGAGGTTTCTATTTTTAACAGCCGCATAGGGTGGTGATGTTAACTTGCCATTGACACAGGTAAGTGGTGTCCCTACAGTTTGTGTTGTCTTTCTTTCTTGCTGTGATGATGTGGGCTGGATAATGGTTTCACTTCCCTTTATTATCTGAGCATCATGTCCTGAAGATAATTTCAGTGTATAATTCCAGTTTACTGAGGCATTAACTACCTTTATTGGTGTTGGCTTCTTTCATGTGTAACTAGCAGAAGCAGCAAGCTGTTTAAAAATAAATAAATTAAACAATAAAAATAATGTAAGAAGATTGGGCGCAAACAAAGAGTAAGTGCCCCCAACTATCAAGTGGGCAGGTGAAGACAATTGGGCCTGGCAGCCCATTTGCATCGGCTGTACTAATTGAGGTATTGCCACCAGGGATGGCGACGAAGAAGCTTAAGATGGAATAGGACTCAGTGGATGAAGCTTGTGGTAATTGCATTTTGCTTCAAAGTCAGCATCTCCAGGGTTTTATATTGCATTATCCTCTGCTCCTTGTGGAGAACTGTGTAATCTGGTGAGCACGGGGCATCAGGTGATATGCACACCTCACTGCTCCAAGTGAGCTCATAATTCCTCGTCAGACTGCAGCAGAAGATCCTTGTGACAAATGAAACTCTGGACCATATTAAGGCTCTTATGTGGTGTGATAGAAGCGGAAACATCACCCAGCTTGTCACAGGCAAGCAATGGACATGCCGTTCACCTCCAGAAAAACCTGTCCTCAAGGTTTCCTACGAAAAACATAGACTTCATCATCATAAAGGATTCCCATCTGTGCGGCTGCATACCAAGTACTTAGTGACATAAGCTTCTCCATGAATGCAGGCCCTCCATGAATGGAGTGATATCATGACGAAGGTGACAGTCTTTCAGACCATATTGTCACAGGCAGGGGACGAGACAGGGGCTTCTTATATCACCCCCGAGTCTAAATGTCAGTAAATGGAATGGCATCACTCGTCATCACCAGCATGGTCAAGGCAAAGCAATCACCACACACATGGTTATGGCGACTGTGTTTTGGGATAGACATGGGGTATTGTTAGTAGAATTTACGGAAAGAGTGACAACGATCACGAGCTGCATACCGCACTACCCTGACTAAACTTCGACATACAATCCAGAATAAACAATGTGGTCTTTTGTCGTCTGGAGTGTTGTTATTGCATGGCAATGCCAGACCCCATACTGCACAGGACCTGCAAACTCTAATCAAGAACTCGGGATGGAAACAGATGGACCACCCATCGTACAGTCCGGACTTGGCGCCAAGTGATTTCCATCTGTTCTGATATCTAAAGGAGTTTCTTGGCGGCAAGCGCGTCGACACAGATGATGAAGTGAAAGAAGCTGTTAGAAGTCGGTTAGCTTCGCAGGCGACCGATTTCTACGACTTAGGCATTCAAAAGCTTGTTGAACGATATGACAAATGTCTAAATAAGTATGAAGATTACGTGGAAAAAAAAGAGGAAGACGGAAGGGATGTCAATAAAAAAGTTGCCAAACATCGCGTCTGAAATTTTACTGAACGCATTCTCCGAAAATTAACTTGAGCAGTTAGTTAATGAACCCACTAGAATGGTAAATTATTGTGGAAATATACTTGAGCTCTTAGTAACAAATAATCCGGAGCTAACAAAGAGCATCAAAACAGACAAAGGGGATTAGTGAACACAGAGTTGCTGTAGCAAGAATGAATATCGGATTTCGCAAATTTATATAAAATAAACGAAAAATATATCAACTCAAAAAAAGCAGGTAAAAATTTGATTAATGCTTTCCCGATTGACAATCTCCAGTCTTTCGAAACCAACAATGTTAGTGTAGATCAAATGTGGCTTAATATCTACAACCATTGACATTTTTATACTAAACAAATTAACAGAAGAGGGGTCTGACATCCTGTGGTACACAAATCAGGTTAGATCACTCTTGCAAAAGCAAAGAAAAAAGAATGCCTAATTTAAATGGGCACAAAATCCTCAAAAGTAGCAGTCTTTTACAGAAAAAAAAAAAAAAAAAAAAAATAGTTTGAACTTCAATGTGAGAAGCTTATAATAGTTTCAACAACGAAAGCATGTCACGTAATTTGGTAGAGAATCCTAAAAAATTCTGGTGATATATAAAGTATACTAGGCGTAGAATACAATCAACACCTTCACTACGTGATAGTAAAGGTGATGCTACTGATGACAGTTCTGCTAAAGCAGAATTGCTTAACAGAGCTTTCGGAAATTCCTTTACGAAAGAACATGAAGCAAATACTCCAGAATTCATATCAATAACAGCTGCCAGCATGCATAATTTAGAAGCAGGTAGCCCTGGTGTATTAAAGCAACTTATATCACTTAATAAAAGTAAGTTTTCTGGTCCCAATTGTATACCAATTAGGTCTCTTTCAGAGTAGCCTATGCTGATGAAATAGTCCCATACTTACAGTAGTTATCATGTACAACCGATCACTCATTGAATTTTCCGTACTGGTACCGAAAGACTGGAAATTCACATGTCACTCCAATATTCAGGAGAGGCTGTAGGAGTGATGCATAAAATTACAGGCCTATATCATTTATGTCAGATTGAAGCAGGATTTTAGAACATATACTTCCACAAATGTTATGAACTAGCTCAAAGACAATGACCAATAGTCAACATGTATCATTCTTGTGAAACACAGCTAGCTCTTTACTCACATGATGTGATGCGCGCTAGCGACAAGGGATGTCATATAGATTCTGTATTTCTAGAAGACTTTGACACTGTACCTCACAAGCGTCTTCTAATCAAATTGCGTGCATATGGACTATCGCCAAAGGTGAGCGACTGGATTAGTCATTTCCTGTCAAAAAGGACACAGTACGTTTTAATTGATGGAAAGTCATCGAGTAGAACAGAAGTGATGTCTGGCATTCCCCAGGGAAGTGTTATAGGACCCCTAATATTCCTTATTTCTATAAACAATTTAGGAGACAATGTGAGTAGCTTTCTTAGACTGTTTGCAGATTATGCTGTCATTTATCGGCTATTAAAGTCACCAGAAGATGAAAAGCAACTGCAATGGCAATTGGCCCTTGGTAATGAGAAGTGCGAATTCACACATATAACCACTAAAAGAAAACTTCAATAATGGAAAGTCCAGCTTGGAATTAACAATATAATAATCAAGTGGAATATGTGGCAGAAGGGCTGCGTCAACTCTCGGACACCTCTACCTACAAACCTGTTCCTCATGCCCCCATTCCCTCAGTCCAGGCTGCACTACAGAAAATCCTTAAAACCCTGGGTTTCTCACGAGGTCTCACTGCTGCCTCCATAGAACTTCTCTCTCCACCTGAACCTCGCACCCTGACCTTCTACACACTCCCTAAAATACATAAAGAGAATCACCCTGGCCATCCCATCGTAGCAAAGACAGTATCTATAACTTCCACAATCCTCTAACACCATCCTCATGACCTAGGTCG
Source organism: Locusta migratoria (assembly GCA_026315105.1). NCBI lineage: Eukaryota > Metazoa > Arthropoda > Insecta > Orthoptera > Acrididae > Locusta > Locusta migratoria. The sequence continues at coordinate 333,791,546 of CM048745.1, forward strand.
TGAATTACCTTCCCCTTCATTTCTTCTTCTCTTTCTTCCCCTTCTCCCTTACCTGAAGAGGGAACACAGTTCCGGAAGCTTGTTTTAATTTCGCCCTTTTTTTTCTTTCGGTGTGTAACTATCGGCGGTACAGCAGAAAGGTAAGTACTGGTCAGCCAATCTATCTCTTTTGAAATATAAAAGTAAGTACAGTTTACAACTCACACGAAAAGACGTGACGATGAGCTGTGACAGGCACATACAAAAGACGCAGACATACAACACTTCAGGTATCGGCCATGGCCTTTTTCAGAAAATAGAATATTCACGCAATTACACAAGTACACAAAACAATCACACAACCGTCATCTCCAGCTGCCACACTCCAAATCGACTCAGAGTGCGGCAGCTGGAGATGACTGTTTTCTGACTGTGTTGTGTGCCTGTGTGATTGCATTAATCTTCTATTTTCTGAAGAAGGCCATGGCTGATAGCTGAATTGTTGTATGTGTGTGTCTTTTTTACATGTCTCTTGCACCTCGTCGTCACATCTTAGTGGTGATTTGTAAAATGTCCTTATTACTATATTGTAAAAGAAAATTTCAGTTACATGATAAATCAGTCAAAACTACAGACCATAAATTGAACCAAGTACATAGGAGTAACAATTATGAACAACTTAAATTGGAAAGAGCACATAGAAACTAATGTAGGAAAAGCAAAAAAAGAATAAATGCATTTTGGGATTTCCACCAAGTGGGACTGACGGTCAATTTAGAAAAGGTTCAGAGATGGGTCTCTTTGCATTATTACGATATAGGAGGGAAGAGTGTCAAGACATGATGCACGAGCTGGGGTGGAAATCATTAAAAGAAAGGCGTTATTTGTTTTGATGATATCTATTTTCGAAATATCTTTCACCAACTTTCTCTTCCGAATGCAAACATATTTTGTTAGCACCCACCCAGTGGTGTATCCAGGAGTCGGGCTGCAGCCCCCCCCCCCCCCCCCAGATCCTCTTCGAAACCAAAAACCTTCCAAAAATCTCATTCCTTGTCACACTTGCCAATTTCATCCTCACTCACAGTTACTTCACCTTTGAGGAACAGACCTACAAACAAATCAGCAGGACAGCTAAACGACCAGGTGGTCCATTCCTATGCCAATTTCTACATGTGCTGCTAGGAAAAGATGTTCTGTAAGAAACAACAGTTGCGCCCCATGGTTTGGTACATATTCATTGATGACATATTTGTGGTCTGGACTCAAGGTGAAGAAACTTCTAAGCTTTCTTCAAGACCTAAACTCTTTCTCTAATCTGAAATTCAACTGGTCCTTCTCCAGAACCCAAGCCACCTTCCTACATGTTCACCTTCACCTTGTTGAATGCTACATCCACACATCGGTACATATTTAACCCACAAATTAACAACAGTACCTCCATTTTCATAGCTACCATCCCTTCCATATCAAATGATCCCTTCCCTACAGCCTAAGCATTCGAGGCATATGTATCTGCTACAATGTTGAGTCAGCACCTACACCTCTCCTGCAACTACAAAACAGACATTCAGACATTGTCTGCAAGCAGATCTACCAAGAAGTCCATTCCTCCCCTTCCAGTAACAATATTCCTAAGAAGCATCCCCTTAGACACCTAATACCATCCCGGCAGGGCCGGCGCAAGGCACGTGCGAAACGTGCGGCCGCACGGGGCGGCACTTTCCGAGGGGCGGCAAACCTGCCGCCCATTTTTTTCTTTATTCTATTATTATTTTTACATATATATTTTTAGGACAAACTCAACATTCATGTCCAAGAGGGCATTCGAAACCAAAGCTCGGGTGGAGCGGCTTCGAAAACTGTGGCATGGCGCGTCGACTATCTGCCAGCCGCCCCTGTTGAACAAGGAGAGGGAGGACTGATTTCTTGCTCGCCACTGTGGCAGCAAAAAATTTGCAAATGTTTGTAAAGCTTAAGGGACTTAACTGCGGGGTCATCAGTCCCTAAACTTACAAACTACTTATGAACTACCTTATACTAAAGACGACACAAACATCCATGCCCGACGGGGGATTCGAATCCCCGACGGCGGACGGCCGCGCGCACCGCAACACGGCGCTCCAGTACGCGCGGCTAATCCGCCGCGGTCTTTGGTAGCACCGTCGTGTTTACACCGGTGGAAGGGAGAGAGAGGGAAGCAGTCTGGCGTTCACGCCAGTATTCTTATGAGTGGAGCACTGTTAAGCGCCGTGCGTTTACTCACAGCTGCAGAAGACGAAATCTAATTTGGAAATTCGAATGCAATGTTCGATACTGCGATTACATGTTAAGCCTGAAGGGATAAAGACATTGGTAGTAAGCCTGGCATAAGTTGGGTTTCGACGTATTTTTGGAAATTTTTGCTTCTTGTTTCTGGGTGATTGTAGGACGTTTAATTTATGAGCCATGAAACTCCCCAATTGTGCGATTGGATTCACGATTTCCTATAATAAAGGTCACAGTTCGTTGTAATTGACGGTAAGTCATCGAGTAAAACAGAAGTTAATCAGTTTGGAAAACATTGTTTCCTTGTTTGGAAGAAACAGCGAACTTATTATTTAATGATAAAAATAACAGTCCAGTTCGCAATATTATATTTACAATTTATTAATATAGGTGACCGGTTTCGATCTAGGTTTAGATCATCTTCAGACCTCGCTATAGATGTTCAGGCGGTGAGTGTGCGGCGACTTCTCAGCCTGAACATCTATAGCGAGGTCTGAAGATGATCTAAACCTAGATCGAAACCGGTCACCTATATTAATAAATTGTAAATATAATTTTGCGAACTGGACTGTTATTTTTATCATTAAAACAGAAGTGATATCTGACGTTCCCCGGGGAAGTGTTATAGGTCCCCTACTCTTCCTTGCGTTTATGATTGATTTAGGAGACAATCTGAATAGCTCCCTTAGACTGTTCGCAGATGATGCTGTCGTTTATCGGTTATTGAAGTCAACAAAGGATCAAAAGCAACTGCAAAGCGATTTAGACAAAATTTCTACATGGTGCGAAAATTGGCAATTGACATTAAATAAAGAAAAGTGTAAAGTAATACACATGACCACTAAAAGAGAGCCGCTAAACTTCAATTACGCGATAAATCAATCAAACCTTAAGGTTGTAAATTCTGCTAAATACCTAGGAGTTACAATTACGAACAACTTAGACCGGAGAGAACATATAGAAAATATTGTGGGGAAGGCGAACCAAAGATTACGTTTCATTGGCAGAACGCTTCGAAGATGCACCAGCTCCACCAAAGAGACTGCCTACATCACACTTCTGCGTCAACTCCTGGAGTACTGTTGCCCATTGAGAGACCCTCACCATGTGGGACTGACGGAAGGTATTCAGAAGGTTCAGAGAAAGGCAGCTCGTTTTGTTTTATCACGTTATGGGGGGAAAGCGTCACGGAAATGTTGCGCGAATTGGGGTGGAAATCATTAAAAGAAAGACGTTATTCATTGCGGCGTGATCTGTTTGCGAAGTTTCAATCACCGACTTTTACTTCTGAATGTGATAATATTTTGCTAGCTCCCACCTACTTAGGGAGACATGACCATCCCAATAAAATAAGAGAAATCAGATCGACAACGGAACGATTTAGGTGTTCTTTCTTCCCGCGAGCTATTAGAGAATGGAACAGTAGAGAAAAGTTATGAAAGTGGTTAATGAACCCTCTGCGAGGCACTTAAATGTGTTTTGCAGAGTATCTATATAGATGTAGATGTCTCCGCCTGAATGAACAACAATTAAACTGACCGGGACTTTTGTTTGATAATATTACTCGCACACTATCACTTTGCCAACATTTATAATGCGTGAGAAACCGTTTAATCTATGCAAACTCTTGGTCGCTTTGATTCCGATGAAACCCGACATAGTATGGTCTTTTACCAACATGCTCTCTCGCTCGGCCACGTCGGAGTGGCCGAGCGAATTGAGGCGCTATGCTCCGATGGGCGAGACCGTTCTCCTTCGGGGGTTCGAATCCCCTCTCGAGCATGGATGTTTGTGATGTCTTTAGTATGAGGTAGTTTATAAGTAGTTAGCAAGTTTAGGGACTGATGACCCCACAGTTAAGTCCCATAAACTTAACAAACACTTCAATTTCGCGTCCGCACAAAAAAATGGAGGTGTTTATGATGCACTGGTTCAGATATCAGAAAAAAAGTTCAAATGATTGTTATGCTTATGGGATTTAACTGTGGGGTCATCTGTCCCTAAACTTACAATCTACTTATGAACTAACTTATACTAAAGACAACACAAACATCCATGCCCGAGGAAGGACTCGATCCTCCGACGCGGGAGGCAGCGCGATCCGCAACGTGGCGCTCCAGACCGCTCGGCTACTCCCGCGCGGCATATCAGAAGAATTCGATGATATGACCGCTCACGAATCGACGTCACTTGCGAATCAAATAAAAAAATTGCACCTTTCTCACTTCTCTAGTAATCTGGTACGACCTTCTGCTTCACATCAGCGCAGTCAGTAAGACCCTCCAGATCATTGACATAAAAGTTTCTGAGGGCGTGGAAATGCATGAAAAAACGAAAGCATGTTTTGAGACCTGCGGAACAGAAGAAAAGTATGTGTCTCTCTTGACGGATTCCAAAGAATTGGCTACAGAACTGGAGCTAGAAGATCTAACGTTACCAAGGATAAGTGTTTCCCGGCGACGAAGTAAGAATCCAATAAACTTTATCTGTGAAGAAAGGCATGAGAGAGCCTATGACGCAACAAAACGTTACAGGATTGAATTCTACTATATTTTTTAGATATAGAACCGTATCTTTGAATAAGTGATTCAATCAACTGAAATCTCATTGCATTTATTTTGATTTTCTCTACGACATTGGCGAGCTGAAGAATGCACCACCTGACATCCTGGATACAAAGTGTAGAAACCTCGCAGCGATTTCGCAAGATCATGAGTCAAGCAACAATGATGCGCTGGAATTGAGGGAAGAACAAAAAGTGCTTTCAACTTTGTTGAAACCTGGAATATGTCCAAAAGAGACTCTGAAGTTTATAGGAAGACATAATTTTTGCCCTAATGCTAACATTGCTCTGAGAATTCTCCTAAGACTCCCAGTGACAGTTGCGAGTGGAGAGAGGAGTTTGCCGGCCGCGGTGGCCGAGGGGACTGAGGCGCTCCAGTCACGGTCTGCACGGCCACTACGGTCGGGGGTTCGAATACCCCCTCGGGCATGGATATTTGTGCCGTCCTAGTTCGTAAGTAGTTCATAAGTAGTTTGTAAGTTTAGGGACTGATGACCCCGTAGTCAAGTCCCGTAAGCTTTACAAACATTTGAACATTTTGATTTTTAAGAGGAGTTTCTCAAAACTGAAATTAATAAAGACAAACCTCCGATCAACGATGAGACAAACTCGTTTGAATGATCTTGTAACAATATCGATTGAGCACGAGCTTGCAGAGGACTTAAATTACACAGATCGCGTGAAAGAGTTTGCACAAGCAAAAGCCAGGAAGGTTCGATTCGTCTAGTATTTTTTAAAATTTTATATTATGATCAGTATCTTGGTTATTTAGTGTGTTGTTTCTTATTTTGTTCAACATTGAATAGTTATTGTAAATGTTATTGTTCAAACCAAATTATCGTTAAATTGTAAATATATTTTGTTTTCCGTTGAATACATTATCGGGTCATAACCACTGAAAAATGTTTATTTAAGTTAATTCTAAGTTCATGGCGGGATGAGCTGAGCGGTCTAAGGCGCTGCAGTCATGGACTATGCGGCTGGTCCCGGCGGAGGTTCGAGTCCTCCGTCGGGCATGGGTGTGTATATTTGTCCTTAGGTTAATTTCGGTTAAGTAGTGTGTAAGCTTAGGAACTGGTGACCTTAGCAGTCAAGTCAGATAAGATTTCACACACATTTGTACATATTTGTAAATTCACAAGGCTTATTAAAATTAGCTAGATTTCTTCAATTAGGTTTGACTCCATTTTTGAGCTGGTGCCTAGCGACTGATTTGTACAAATTTGTTGAGCATGTAACCAATTAGTCCCAATTTTTGTTTTTATTTTCCAGATCTACATTGATTTCGGCACTGTGTGGCTATTCTCAATGCTTTGAGTTTTGTTTACATCTATAAAGCCATGTTGAACGTATCTGTCAACATGACAGTTTATATGTAATCACATATTAAAAGCTTTGAGACTGCGATTGATTGCTGACATTTCCTACAGATTTATTTAAATAACATTGCACAGATTTTTTTTTTTTAAGTCTGTGCAAAAGGGGGGGGGGGCGGCAATTTAGCAGCTCGCACGGGGCGGCACTTCGGCTTGCGCCGGCCCTGCATCCCGGCCTGGAATGACTTAACAAATTGCTCGTCAGGGCTACGACTTTCTCAGCTCATGCCCTGAAATGAGACCATCGCTGCTAAGTATCCTCCCAACACCACCTAGGGTAGCCTTTCGACGTTCTCCCAACCTTTGGAACATTCTGCTCAAACGGTACATCCCAAAATCACCCTCCCTACCTAATGGTTCCTACCTCTGTAATCGACCCCGCTGCAAAACCTGTCCCATACACCCTCCCACAACCACCTACTCCTGCCCCACCACAGGAAAAACCTACACATTTTAAGGCAAGGCCACATGTGAAACAAGACATGTAATCTACCAACTGATGAATAATCAGTTTACAGACATTTATGTTGGCATGATGATGTACAAATTGGTTGAGCGGATGAATGGTCACAGACAGACTATTCGCCTGGGGGACGATCAATATCCTACGGCAGAGCATGCCCTCCACCTAGACACTTGTTGTACCACGCGCCCCATTTGGATACTCGCCCCTAGCATCAGTCCTTGAGAGCTATGGAGATGAGAACTTGCCCTACAACATATCCTCCTGTCCCACCATCCTCCTGGACTAAACTTACGTTAATCTCTCCCCCTCTCACATCTGCATTTATTCATTAGTAATCTGTAATTTCTCCCCTGCCCTTTGTGTGTGTGTGTGTGTGTGTGAGAGAGAGAGAGAGAGAGAGAGAGAGAGAGAGAGAGAGAGAGAGAGAGAGAGAGAGAGAGAGCGCTCACGTGTGTGTGCGTTTCTAATCTTATCTATGCTCTTTGGTTTTGGTTTGCAGTGGCATGGCTCAGTATGTTTATTTATTAGCTTTTCAGCATGTTTACCATGCAACTGACTACATCATTTGAGTTATACATATAAATTCTGTTGTTGTTAATAATATAGTAATAAGGACAGTTTACGACTCACCGCAAAGACGTGGCGACGAGCCGTGACAGGCACATACAAAAGACACACACATACAACACTTTCACTTTCAGCTATCGGCCATGTCCTTCTTCAGAAAATAAGACATTCACGCAATCACACACGCAAGGAATGGAGTCGGGAGACGGGTGAGGGGAGAAAAATAAAATAAACAAAATAAATATACATTTACATCTACACGGGATATTATGCATCTCACAATTAAGTGCATGGCAGAGGGTTCATCGAATCACCGTTATACAGTACTATTTTACCTCCCATTCCATTCTCGAATAGCGCGCAGGAGGAAAGAACACTCGAATCTCACCGTTCGAGCTCTGATTTCTCGTATTTTATTCTGATGATCATTTCTACCTAAGTGGGCCTTGGTTGCACAGTGGTAGAGTGCCAGACTACAAATCCAAAGGTCCCAGGCTTGATCCTCGCCACGTCCTAGGATTTTTATCTGTCAGTTTCCACATCTTTCACCTCTGGTAGTATTGCTTGTGTGAAAAATACCGAGTAGCACCGTGGTTCAGAACACACGTTAAACTGTAGGTCCCCCTATTATAACTGGCTGCATAAGTCAGTTTGAAGGTCGGAGGAAAGCAATGACATACCACCTCCAAACTGTGGTGTTCAAACCAATCTTCTGATTGTTGACTGCTTTACCTTTTAAGTGGGAGTCAACAATATATTTTCGCATTCGGAGGAGAATGTTTGCGATTTGAGTTTCGCAAGTAGCCCACACCGCAGCGATAAGTGCCGTTGTTGTAATGATTCCTATTCCAGATCCTGTATCATTTCCGTAACGCTGTCTCATCGGTATCGTGACAATACGAAAAGAGCTGCCTTTCTTTGGACTCTTTCGATGTTCTCCGTCAAACCCACCTGATAAGGATCCCACACGGGGCAGCAATACTCCAAAATGGACGGACAAGAGTAGTGTATGCAGTTTCTTTATTAGTTCTGTTGGATTTTTTAAGGGTTATGCCAATAAAACACAGTCTCTGGTTCGCCTTTCCCACGACATTTTCTACGTGTTCTTTCCAATTTAAGTCTAACGTAATAGTAATTCCTAGGTATTTTGTGCAGTTTACGGCCTTCACTTTTGATTGATTTATCTTGTAAACAAAGTTTAACGGATTTCTTTTCCTACTCATGTGGAGTCAATTGCCAAGTTTAACACCATAATGATATCTTATCCAGATCGTTCTGCAGTTGGTTTTGATCTTCAGATGATTTTACTCGACGGTAAATGACGGCGTCATCTGCAAAACAACCTAAATAAATATAAAAATATATAATAAAATGCGCGCACACTGCACGTACCCACGATCGCGCGCACACTGCACGTACACACGATCGCGCGCGCGCCTCACACACACACACACACACACACACACACACACACACACACACACACACACACAACCCCAATCTCACACACACACACACACACACACACACACACACACAAGCACATACTCACGCGCGCACATGTTAACACGGGCGCGCGTGCGCTCTTACGCACATTAACGCACCACTCAAAATAGGAGAACTTTGGTGTAGAGGGGTGGGAACTATAAGGTATGGAAAAACGGAAGTTATCGTAGGGATAACTTCCATCTGTGCAGTTCAGAAAAACTGGTGGTGGATGGGAGGATCCAGATGGTCCGGATTGTGAAGCAATCATTGAAATCAAGCATGTGCCCTGCTGCATGCTGTGTCACAGTGTGGTCCACCTTGTTTTTGGCAACAGTTTGGTGGTGGCCACTCATCCTAATGGACAGCTGGTTAGTGGTTATGCCAACATTGAAAGCTGCACAGTGATTGCAGCACAGTTGGTAAATTACATGGCTGCTTTCACAGGTGGCCCGGCCTCTGATAGGGTAGGATAAGCCTGTAACAAGACTGGAATAGGAAGTGCTGGGTGGGTGGATTGGACAGTCTTGCAGTGGGGTCTTCTACAAGGATATGATTCCTGTGGCAGTGGCCTGGGTTTCGGCTTAAGGATGAACTAGGATGTTGTGGAAGTTGGGAGGGCGACGGAACACCACTTTAGGAGGGGTGGGAAGGATCTTGGGCAGGATGTCTCTCATTTCTGGGCACAAGGATAGAAAATCAAAACCTTGGCCAAGGGTGCAATTTAGTTGTTCGATGCCAGAGTGGTACTGGGTGACAAGGGGAGCGATCTTTTCTGGATTTGGAATTTGGGGGGATATGGCATTGCAGATACGCTGTCCACGGGTGGCAAGGCTGTATATGAGGGATTTTTTGATGTGGAAGGGATGGCAACTTGCAAAGTGTAGGTCCTGTTGGTGGTTGGTAGGTTTAATATGGACAGAAGTGTGGTTGGAGCCATCAGCGAGGTGGAGGTTGACGTCCAGGAATGTGGCATGGTAGGTCGAGGAAGACCAGGTGAAGTGGATGGGGGAGAAGGAATTGGGGTTCTGAAGAAAGGAGGATAGGGTGTCTTGGTCCTAAGTCCATATCATGAAAATATCATCAATGAACCTGAACCAGGCCAGAGGTTTGGGGTTTTGCGATGCTAGGAAGGAGGCCTCCAGACCAAGGAACAACGCCAACAGGTGTTAGCTATACTACGCCAATTTTTTGGTGCATTCACACCCCAGCAGGAGAAAAGTCAGATGATATGGCCCACGATAAGGCACTGTATCAATACTGGAGATCATCCACCAATTAGCCAGCGTTTGTATAGAGTGTCGCCAGTGGAAAGATGGATAATTCAGGAGGAAGTGGAAAAGGTGTTGCACAATGACATTATTCAATCTTTGGAGAGGCCTTGGTTGCCTCCGATGGTCCTCGTAGAAAAGAAGGCTGGCACATGTTGATTCTGCGTAACTATGGACATGCTGACAGGTTACTGGCAAATTGATGTTGACGAAGTTGACAGGGAGAAGACGGCTTTTATTAAACCTGACAACCTCTATGAATACAAAGTAATGCCATTCTGATTATGTAATGCTCCAGCCACATTCGAACACATGATGGATAACTTGCTTCGACATCTTAAGTGCACAACATGTTTTGCTATTTAGATGACATTGTAATTTTCTTGAAAACATTTGAAGAACCTCTGAGTCGCCAGTCAACTGACTAAGTGTGTTCAGACTGCAGGACTCCGCCTCAGTCCAAAGAAGTGACTCTTTGTCACCAAAGAGATAAATATACTGGGGCACCTAGTCAATTGAGATGGTGTCCGTCCTGATCCAGATAAGGTAAGGGCAGTCACAGAATTTCCAACTCCTCAGCACATTCGTGGTATGATAAGTCTTCTCGGGCTGTGCTCATACTACAGACGTTTCATAAAAGGTTCTTCTAACGAGGAACTTGTTGTTGTTGTTGTTGGTTGTTTTAAGGGGACTAAACAGCTAGGTTATCAGTCCCCTGTTCCTAGCTGAGAGTCAACCGTCAAAGATAAAACAACGCCCTGAAAATGACACTGCACAAAAGGGCAAGTTAACAATAGACAAGTCACTGACAATACAAAACGGAGACACACACAATTAGTAAAAGAATGTCACGAATAAAACTGGATAGCAGAGTACATTGGCTGGCTGATCCCAAAGAAAAAACAGGATGAGCCAGCCACACTGCAGACACTAAGAACTCCAAAGGACGTGAAAAGTTAAAAAGCTGGGTTGGTGGCAGCCTAAGATGTCAGGCCAGAGCACCTACCGTTAGATCGAGTCATAAAAACCAGCAGCGCGGATAAAACGTAAAACTTTGTTAGCCGTAGAGGCGTCGTCACCTAAAACTAAGGGTAGTGCGTCTGGAAGAATAAAAGAATGCCGCAGGTTGGCTAAAATCGGACAGTCCATCAAAAGATGGGCCACTGTCATTACGACACCACATCGACACACAGGCGGGGACTCACGGCGTAGGAGATACCCATGGGTCAACCATGTGTGCCCAATACGGAGTCGGCAAAGGACAACCGACTCCCTGCGAGAAGCCCTCAGGGACGTCTTCCATGCAGCAGTAGACGGCTTGATAGCACGGAGCTTATTCGGTTCAGTCGAATCTGCCCATTCAGAATTCCAAACCCTTAAGACCTTGCGGGTCAACTGGGTTTGGAGGTCGGAAACTGGGAGGCCAATATCCAGGGACCGCGAAGTAGTGGCCTGCTTGGCCAGCTCATCGACGCGTTCATTGCCCGGTATACCTATGTGGCCCGGAGTCCAGACAAAGGTGACAGAACGGCCTGACTCGCCAAGGGCAAAGACAGCATCTTGAATGGCTCGCGCCACTGTGTGTTTCGGTAGAAACTGGTCGAGGGCCTGTAAGCCACTCAGGGAGTCGCTGCAGATGACGAACGACCCCCTGGGGCGAGCTCTGAGGTGGTCAAGAGCTCTCAAAATACCGACCAGTTCTGCAGTGAAGATGCTGCTTCCACAAGGCAATGACCGCTGTTCGATGTGGTCACCATGGATAAAGGCATATCCAGCATGGCCATCGACCAAAGAACCGTCCGTGTAGATGATGTTCGCTCCGTGAAACGTATCAAGCAGTGCATGGAACCGGCGACGGAGAAGTAGTGGTGAAATCGAGGCTTTCGAATCCCGGGACAAGTCCAGCCAAAGCTCCAGGCGAGGAATTTTCCAGGGGGGGATACGGAGGGAGTAATGGTAAGGTGGAGGAAGGGGTAAGGAATCAAGTGAAGAGAGAAGGGAACGGACGCGGACCGCAATCGGGAGACCCGACCTGGGCCGACGTCGTGGGGAAGGGAGTGCAGAAAGTGGGAAGAGAAGCCTGTGATTCGGATGACAGGGTGAAGCATGAACCCGGGCAATGTAACTCACCAGCAACCGTTGCCGGCGATACCACAAAGGGGGAACACCAGCTTCAGCTAGAAGGCTCGTTACGGGACTGGTGCGAAAAGCCCCTGTTGCGAGCCGCACGCCTGTGTGGTGAACGGGGTCTAGGACCCGCAAGGCAGAAGGGGCTGCTGAGTCGTACACCAAGCTCCCGTAATCAAGCCGCGACAGAATAAGAGACTTGTAGAGCTGAAGAAGGGTTGAACGTGCTGCTCCCCAACTAGTATGGCTGAGGCATCGAAGAACATTTAAATGCCGCCAACACTTCTGTCGCAGCTGACGTAGGTGTGGCACCCATGTCAGCCGGGCATCGAAGACCATGCCCAGGAAGCGATGTGTTTCCTCAACCTGAAGTAGTTCACCACCCAGGTAGAGCTCTGGGTCAGGGTGAACTACCCGACGGCGACAGAAGTGCATCACGCGGGTTTTTCGGGTGGAGAACTGAAAGCCGTGAGTAGAAGCCCATGAGTGGGCCTTTCGGATGGCACCCTGCAGCCGCCGTTCAGCTACGCCGATGCTAACTGAGCTGAAATACAAGCAGAAGTCATCGGCGAACAGGGAGCAACTGACCGATGACCCCACAGCCGCAGCAACACCATTTATCGCCACTAAAAACAATGGAACGCTGAGGACGGAGCCCTGTGGGACACCGTTCTCTTGAATACGTGGGGAGCTAAAAGATGCCCCAACCCTCACCCGGAACGAGCGATGGGAGAGGAAATTATGAATAAAAATAGGAAGGGCACCCCGTAGGCCCCAGTCATGAAGAGTTGTTAAAATATGGTGGCGCCAGGTGGTGTCATACGCCTTTCGAAGGTCGAAAAATACAGCAACTAAATGTTCACGCCTAGCGAAGGCAGTGCGAAAGGCCGACTCCAATGACACGAGGTTGTCAATGGTAGAACGGCCCTGGCGAAAGCCCCCTTGTTGTGGAGCAAGGAGTCCGCGCTCTTCAAGGATCCATATAAGCCGCCGACTCACCATACGTTGGAAGAGTTTGCAGAGAACGTTGGTGAGGCTGATCGGACGGTAATTGTCAGCCACCAGGGGATCTGCACCAGGTTTCAGCACCGGGATGATAGTGCTTTCCCGCCACTGCGACGGGAAAGTGCCCTCTGCCCATAGATGGTTAAACAGGGCGAGAATGCGGCGTTGAAACTCTGGTGAAAGGTGTCGGAGGAATTGGCCGTGAATCCTATCAGGTCCTGGAATTGTATCAGGACACGCAGCAAGGGCAGTTCGGAACTCCCACTCGGTAAACGGGTCGTTGTATATTTCCCGACGACGAGTGCGGAAAGAGAGCTGTTTCCGCTCGGCCCGCTCTTTGAGGGAGCGGAAGTCAGCACTGTACATGGCAGTCGCAGAGCATTGTGCGTAGTGGTCTGCCATGTGCTCGGCGATAGCTGTCGGGAGCGTGCAGAGCACACCCTGGATGGTGAGGGATGGGATTCCTGTCGGCGGGCGGTATCCGAAGACGCATCGGACTTGCGTCCATACCTTAGTCAGGGAGGTGCGGGAGCCGATACTGGCTACATACCGCTCCCAGGAATCCTGCTTACTCTGCTGTACGAGTCGTCGAGCACGCGCACGGAGCCGTTTAAAGGCCACCAAATTCTCCACGGATGGGTGGCGTCGATGGCACTGGAGCGCTCGCCGACGTTCCCGGATGGCCTCAGCAATCTCCGGTGTCCACCAAGGCACGGACCTACGCCTAGTGGAACCGGTGGTTTGTGGAACTGCCGCCTCAGCGGCCATGACAATACTATTAGTCACCTGCTGGACTGCGTTGTCAATGTCATCTGGCAGCGGTGGAGCAATGACAGCAGTTGAAGCATACACAGTCCAATCAGCCCTACGGAGACACCAACGGGGTAAGCTGTCTGCAGCTTGGTACCGCAGGAGCGACACAAAGATTGGAAAGTGGTCGCTGCCACATAGGTCCTCATGCACACGCCAACCGATGTGTGGTCGAAGGCTGGGGCTGCAGACGGAGAGGTCGATCGCTGAATACGTGCCCTGTGCCACGCTAAAATGCGTGGGGGCACCTGTATTCAGGAGGCAAAGGTCTTGGTGCGCCAATAATGTCTCAACATCCCTACCGCGGCCTGTGGTCTGGAGCCCACCCCACAAAGGGTTGTGGGCGTTGAAGTCCCCCAATAGGAGGAATGGTGGGGGAAGTTGGGAGACCAGAGCGGTAAGGGTGTTGAGAGACACGGCCTCATCCGGAGGAAGGTACAAGCTGCAGACAGTTAATTCCTGCGTTGCCCGGATTCTAACAGCCACTGCCTCAAGAGTGGTTGTGAGTGGCACGGGGGCACTGGGGACAGTGTCCAGGATATACAGGCAGACACCGCCAGACACCCTGTCGTAAAGGGTCCTGTTGCGGTAGTAGCCCCGATACCCACGGAGGGCAGGGGTCCGCTGTGCTGGAAACTATGTCTCCTGTAGGGCGATACAAAATGCAGGGTAGCTGTACAATATTTGTTGCAGCTCAGCCAGGTGATTAAAGAAGCCTCCGCAATTCCACTGGAGGATAACATGTCCTCCACGCTCTAAGGCCATAAAAGGAAAGAAAAGAAGAAGATCATTCCATAGGAGCGCCTGCTGCCTGATGGTCAGGCTCAACAGAATCTATGACCATAGAATCAGTTGATTCCGGGTGTGCAGATCTCCTATGGTCGAGTGAATCAAGGAGTGCGAGATCCTCAGCGGAAGCGAGGATCTCGACCTCATCCTCTGAGGCAGAGGATGCGGGTGTAGGTGGCTTGGAAGCCACCAAAGAATCCTTTTTCTTCTTCTCTTTCTTTTTACCCTCTCGCTGGCCCTTGGGTGTTAAGGGCCGTGGGGGCTTCTCAACAGGGGCTGCAGGTGCCGACGAAGAGGTGGAGGCCCCTCGATCAGCAGCCGCGGGATCCTTCAGCCATCGGCCGGGATCCACTTTCCCACGAAGAGAAGCCTCAGAAGGGAGTGTCCCATGGGACCCCTTCCGGGCGAGAGGAGCCGGAGAAGGCTGTTGTTTCTCCGGCTGTGGGGTGGGGACCGATGTCCCCTGTGATGGCTTATCTGTTGCTCCCAACGTGAATAGTGTGGGAGCAACTGAAGGTGTTGGGCCCCCAACTGTCAAGGGGGCAGGTGGAGTGGGTCGGGCCTGGGGGCCCGCTGGCATTGGTGGTGCACTCTGTGGTTTAGCAACTGTGGGGATCGACGATGAAGCTACTGTTGAGTATGGGGTCGTCATGGTCACTGGGTAGAGTTTTGCGTACTTGCGCCTGGCCTCTGCATATGTCAGCCGGTCCAGGGTCTTGTACTCCATGATCTTACGCTCCTTGTGGAGTACAGAGCAGTTGGGAGAACACGGAGGATGCTGCTGGTTGCAATTGACGCAAACTGGAGGCGGGGTACAGGGGGCGTCCGGGTGGGATGCACGCCCGCACTCCCGACATGTTGAGTTGGCATCACATCGGGAGGACATGTGCCCAAACCTCCAGCACTTGAAGCAGCGCATAGTGGGAGGAACATAGGGCTTTACGTCGACCCGGTAGACCATCACCTTGACCTTCTCAGGCAATGAATCGCCCTCGAAAGCCAAGATGAAGGCACCGGTGGCAACCCTCTTGTCCTTCGGACCCCTATAGATGCGGTGGATGAAATGCACACCACGCCGCTCCAAGTTTGCTCTCAATTCGTCATCTGATTGCAGCAGCAGATCCCTGTGGAAAATGATACCCTGGACCATGTTTAACGTCTTATGTGGCGTAATAGAAACGGAAACATCACCCAGCTTGTCGCAGGCTAGCAAAGCCCGTGACTGCGCTGGGGATGACGTCGTTATAAGAACCGACCCAGATCTCATCTTCGACAGACCCTCGACCTCTCCATATTTGTCCTCTAGATGTTCGACGAAGAACATTGGCTTCGTCGTCATAAAAGATTCCCCATCATTACGTGTGCATACCAGATATTTCGGGGCAAAAGCCTCACCCAGATGTTTTGCCCGACGTTCCTCCCATGGTGTGGACAAGGAAGGAAACGTTTGGGGGTCATAATTTGCAGCGTTGTAATCGCCTCGACCACGCTTAGAGACGGCGGTTGTACGTCCGCCAACGTTTCGTGTTCGTTTCATGGTGTTCCCACGAGCAGCTAGGGAAATAAGCGTCCACCCAGACAGAGCCCCGCTTGCCTGGGTAAGCCTTATACAACTGAGATGCGGCAGGTTCCTCAGAGGTTGCTCGCTAGCGGCTGTTCAACCTCAACAGCCATGCATCTCCTCGGCACGTAGCACACCTTGAGATTGAGGTTTTTTTTATAGAGGTTTGTACCGTCCTCGCAACCCGGGCGATTAAGCCAAGATCCCCGGGCTCTGAAACGTACAACATTCCACCGTCGCGCCGAACGATGGTCGTTGTGGCACGCACAGAGCTTACGGTGTAGCGAGCTGTTGGCGCGACACAGCCCACAGCTCAGGACCCCGGGTTCGCCAAGCCCGTACTCAGCAAATTAATGCTGAGCCCCTGAGGGGAACGAGGAACTCCATTGAAAGAACTTCTGCAAGGAGACGCCAAGTTTTAATGAGATGAGAAGAGCTCTCAGGGCGCTTAAGGAGGCTCTAACTTCTGCATCGGTTCTAATCTTATACGACGAGAATGTGGAAACCGAATTTCACAACATAAACATAGCGGATATGGGATTGGTGCAGTGATTGCGCAAATTCAGGAAGGTGCTGAAAAGGTGATAGTATATGCATCAAGATTACTCGCAAAGTCCAAGATAAACTACTCTACAACTGAAAAAGAATGTCTGACAGTTATCTGGGCTATCAACAAGTTCCGGCTGTATTTATTCGGCAAACCATTCACTGTAGTGGTAGGCCACCATTCTTTGTATTGGCTGACAGCTTGAAGGACCCATCAGGTTGACTAGCAAGCTGGGCACTAAGACTACAAGAGTAGGACGTTACAGTGGTATTCAAGAATGGGCGCAAACGCAAGGATGCTGTCTGCCATTCGAGGAATCCATTAGTGGAACACAACAGCATGAATGAAATTTCAGCCCTTACTGCTTTGGGTGACGTTACAGCTGAATACAGGGAAAATCCAGCACTTTTAAAAACCATAGAGGTCTTGGAGAAAGGAGAACTGACCAATGGAGAGTTCCAACTTAAAAACAGGACGTTGTATAAGAGCAACTACGATCCAGTGAGCCCCAAATGGCTACTGGTTGTTCCAGCTCATCTCCAGCCACCTATTCTCAAGTATTTCCATGATACTCCAATGTCTGGTCATCTGGGATTCATAAAGACCCTAGACACAATCAGATACACGTATTACTGGAAAGGTCTCTACCAATCTATCAAGCACTATGTGAGTCACTTACCTCCAGGGCATATCGTTGAGATCGACCTTTTAGAAAGGTTCCCGAAGTCAACAACCAGTAACCAGTCAGCACTGACTACCTCACACGCTACGTTGTCACCATACCTTTGCTGACTGCAGAAGCTCCAGAGATCGCAAAATTCCTTGTAGAAGACATTATTTTGTAACATGGAGCACCACAGGTGATGATAGCTGATTGTGGAGAAGTATTCCAGTCAAAACTAGTATCAGAGGTAATGTCACGTTGCGACATTGTCCACAGAATAACAACTGCATACCATCCTCAAACAAATGGTCTTACAGAACGTTTTAACAAGACGTTAGCAGATACAATGTCCATGTAGGTCGCTGTTGAGCAAAATGATTGGGATACAATACAGCCAGTCGTCAAATTTGCTTATAATACTGCAAGACCAGACACAACAGGCTTCACGCCGTTTTTCCTGCTTCATGGCTGTGAAACTGAGATGACAATGGATACGCTGTTCCCCTTCCAGCTAGACAACCCTCAGGATGACTATGTGGAACAGCTCATCACCAGGGTCGAAGAAACAAGACAGCTGGCTCGCATATGGACACTGGATGCCCAGGAGAAGGACCGTCAGTGGTATAATGACAAGCACTGAAATGTTGTGTACAGCCCAGGAGATCTGCTATAGATTTTTACCCCTGTACGGAAATTTGAGCTATCAGAAAAGTTATTGAAGCTATACTTTGGTTCATATTGTATCATACACTGCCTGTCAGAGGTCACATAGGAAGTGGAGGATTATGAGCCGTCGTCAAAACGACAAATACGAAGAGACAATGTTCACATCCTCCACATGAAGCCTTAGCACAATACTGAAGGGTAAATAGACAAAAATGGCTTCTTGTTCAAGGACCCTAAGGATGGTAATGATACTAATGAAGCCACGACAGGAGCGTTGGTGTTGGTAAATATTAGGAGGGAAGGATTCTCCAGAACTGTCATAGAGAGGGCCCATGACGATATCAAGATCCAGGATATTGCAGCTGCCTCCAAAGGGAACCTAAAAGCATATCATTGTTTTTTCAGGAGAGGAAACAATGCCGCAAGAGTACAAGTTATCCGACTGCTGGTGAAGCGCAATGGATAGCGTCACTAATTGCGGTACTGAAGGTCGCCTGTTCAATCCCATGCACCAGCAAAAATTTATTTCTTTGTATTTATCATTTCCAGAATGTTCTACATGTTCCTTATGTTAACTATTCTTCTAATTTCTGTCTGTGGATAAATAGCAGAGCACTCTGCCCGAGAAGCAGTCAGTGCTGCATGTATATTTCAGTGTGCAATAAATGTGCTTCCAGTATATGTTCTGTGTTCAGTTGACAACCCTGCCTTCGAAGTCAAGCCAGCTTCCATTTCAACGTGACAGTATTGTAGGTCGGTAGTAGCAATGATCGCTTCAACAATCAGCTGTTATGCTGTACATTGTAAGACATTAAATAATGTGTGCAGAAGCATTTAGAAGCATACTCAGTGCCAGATTTGACAGGTTTTCTGTTAGTCGTAGCCATATCGTTGGAATACTAAATAAATACTACAGTTACAACCTGTACCGTAGCACGCGGAAATGGCAAAGAGACTGCTCTAAATGGAAACAGACAGCTCTGAATGTTCAGTTAAAGCTTAAGATTCTAGACGAAGTGGACCGTAGTAGCAAGAAAATAGTAACTGTAGAGCAGTTTGGAATACCTTAATCTACTTTATCTATGATTATTAAAAATCGAGAAAAAATATTAATGCTGTGGCATCAGGTTCTGGAAACAAATCTAAATAATTTGTTACCGCCAAGTTTGAATGTTCAATGTTCAATTGTTTGTAGAGGTTATGGGACTTAACTACGGGGCCATCAGTCCCTAAACTTACAAACTACTTATGAACTAGCTAATACTAAGGACGGCACAAATATTCATGCCCGAGTGGGGATTCGAACCCCCGACCGTAGTACCTGCGCACAATGTGACTGGCGCGCCGCAGACAGCTTGGCCACCGCGGCCGACCCAAGTTTGAAGACATCAAGATATAATGCTAGAATGGTTCAATCATATGTGTGCATCTTATATACCTTTAACTGGCCCTATGATTTAGTCAAAAGTAAATGATATTGCCGAAGATATGGGCATCGAAGACTTCCGTTGTTATGCTGGTTGGTTGTATCGGTTCCAAAAGAGACATTAAATTTCATCTGTACAAACTTGTGGTGAAGTAAATAAAGATGATGAAGAAAGTGCAAAGAGCTAGTTGCATGAATTGAACCAAGTGACTGAAAAGAAGGCATTGTGTGATGTGTTTAACATGGATGAAACTGAGCTGTTCTACAATATTTTTCCAAATCACACACTTGGGATTAAAAGTGGTGCACGAACCAAACAGTGTGTGGCTGTTGTACTATGCTGTAATGCTGACTGCAGTGAGAAGTTTCATTCCTGGCTTATCAGTAAATCCGAGAAACCACGTTGTTTTAAAAACATTAATATGGACACTTTACCTTGCATCTACTCTCACCACAAGATAGCTTGGATTGATAGCACATCATTTCGCAAGAGGCTTCGTCATTTCAACAGTCAAATGTTTGCTCAAAATAGACATGTTCTTCTTACATTGGACAGATGTACTGCCCGCAACGTACATGATCTGAACCTATCCAAAATAAAGGTTCTGTTTTTTCTACCCAACGCCACAAGCTGCCTTCAGCCTTTGGACCAAGGCGTAATCTCTCTCATAAAGAGTGCTTATATTAAGTGAATTTTAAGAGCTGCAATTCGTGCTGCTGAAAACAATATTGCAACCCCAACTTGGAATCTGCTTGACACAATAAAAGCCATTGTGCAGCCTGGAACTCAGTATCGCTACATCATATAGGGAAGTGCTTTAAAACAGAGTTTGGAGACATAGCAACACTGAAGGTGTCCATGAGTTAGAAGATGCCACTTCACCTGATGTATGGACAGTTTTGCAAGATGTTGTGAACCCTGGGATTAGTTTCGAAGAATTCATTAGTGTAGACGACGATGTGGCCATATGTGCTTCTGTGGAATCGGATGTGCCAAAAGCTGTGAACGAGGTGCAAGAAGGGCCATTAGAAGAAAGTGAAGAGGAAGAGAATACAGATACCATTCCACCTACTGGGCAGGAGATTTTACAGCCTTGGACTGTTTAGACTGATTCGCTTCAACATCCGGCATCACTGCACTGTTTATGGACGCTATCATTACAATTGGTTGTGAAATTATCGTTTCCATGAACATCAGCGAACCATGACTGGATTTTTTCCAAGAAAGTAACATACATAGTTTGTGAGTACTTGTAATTTTACAATCACTTTACAGTGTTATAAGCCTACAATAACGTGATTGACAGTGTTGTGTATTACACATTAGTGTACTGCTGTACATGTATACTTATTAAAATCTGTGTTTTTTACTTAACACAATTTTTTTTAACACAAACTACTGTTTTTTTTTTTTTTTTTTTTTTTTTTTTTTTTTTTTTTTTTTTTTTTTTTGGTCCCTTCAGATACGTGTTAACGAAGTTTTACTGTTCATAAAATATAGCAATCTAATGTTTAATTCCATTTTATTCTGTTCCCAATAACTAAAATTCAGTAATTTTGCCAGGACCACCATTACAGTGCAAATTTGCACTTGGTGCAAGATAATAAATGTTCTTGTAATGTATATACAGTAAATCGCATGACACCATTAATAAACTTAGATTTTGAACACAAATCTGTAGCTAAGGCAGAATATTCAAAATTTTTAGGTGTTTGCATTGACGAGGGATTGAATTGGAAGAAACATATTGACAATCTCCTGAAACATTTGAGTTCAGCTACTTATGCTATCAGGGCCATTGCAAAATTTGGTGATATACATCTCAGTAAATTAGCTTACTATGTCTATTTTCATTCACTGCTTCCATATGGGGTCATATTCTGAGGCAATTCAATATTGAGTAACAAAGTATTCATTGCACAAAAGCATGTAATCAGAATAATTGCTGGAGCCCACCCAAGAGCATACTGCAGACATTTATTTAGGGATCTTCACTGTAGCTTCACAATATATATATTCACTCATGAAATTTGTTATTAACAATCCAACCCAATTCAAAAGTAATAGCAGTGTGCATAGCTACAACACTAGGAGAAAGGGCGATATTCACTTTTCAAGGTTAAATCTAACTTTGACACAGGAGTGAATTATGGTTCCACAAAAGTCTTCGGTCACTTACCAACAGCATCGAAAATCTGACAGATAGTGAACTGGTATTTAAAAATAAATTAAAGGAATTTCTGAATGGCAACTCCTTCTACAATGTAGATGAATTTTTTGATAAAATGTAAATAAATAAATAAATAACAATAAATAATTCTTAAAATATTTATTGTCATGTATAGACAACATTTACTAAACTGACACTTCCATATCATTATGAAATGTCTTATACATGATCTATGGAACAAGTATTAATCTAATCTAATCTAATCCACTGATGATGAGCCTGCAGTGACTCAAAAACTAGTTATGGAATAAAGACATCCATTAAAGCAACTGGTTGCATGTTTTAACCAAAGTTAACTGCCAATTTATGCTACAGCTGCAGTTCGCATCCAACATAGATATTCTTATTTTTCCTTATGAACCTCAGAGTCAAGAAAACCATGCTACTTATGGCAGAGTTGATCATTAATTACAATAAATCACAACTGCACCAGAAGACACTAACATTCTTGGGCCATACCTCACTGCACAAAGCATGAGTCACATTCACAAGCCCACAAACTTTGTCCGAAAAGTTCTCTCTCAAACAACATACTACGCTTTTTTGTCAGTTTCTTGGTATCCTGAACATTTACTACTGGCAACTCTATCATTTCATAGAAATTTAGGCACCATTAAAGGCCACACTTGCCAGACCAAAAACACATGGAAAATGTAAAACCATATTCAACTGTGCGAAGGAGGGCCTCACAAACACATTACAGTTAATCACTTGATTACTTGTACATACATGTCACCTGTGCAAGTCATATCTAGACATTTCAGGGGTCCCACATCACTCCAACACCACAGGTCTCACACCATTTCAGAGCCCCCACCAGCTTCAAGAGTCCCTTGACATGTAGGATCCATGAATTCAAGAGGTTGTCTCCATAGCAAAACATGCCCACAATTCCACAATTGGAAATGAGACTCCGTTGACGTTCTTCTGTACTAGCGCAGTAATTCTCGCGCAAACTACTTTCGATGAAAGCATCTGGAAGCCGAGTCACACTTTTGAATCTAACCACTATATTTTGAGAGCATTAATCCAACAAATCATCCGCAGGGAAACTTAAAAACATAATATTGAACATTACTGAATTCCTTTTATACAGGACGCAATTGTTATTGTACAGTAGAAATAATCGATAATGTACAACTTTTGCTTAAGAATTATATCAGGAAATATTCAAGTTTCTAAACAACCTAATTAAACGTCATCTTTAGTTCCTAATGACCTTTTGTGCTTCAGAAACGGGCCAGTTTGTGCAACTAACCAATTTGTGGCAAGATGCCCTTTCCAAGTTTGCGAATACATTACGATTACGTAAACCCAGTTAATTGTCTGTAAGCAACGATCAATCAAATCGAGGTTTCTTAGAACTTATATTTACGTCTGAATAATTTCTGCTTATCATAAGGAGATGAATGTCTAGGCCTATAATTTTTTTTCACAAATCCAACGGCCGGCCGCGGTGGGCAAGGAGACTGAGGCGCTCCAGTCACGGTCTGCACGGCCACTGCAATCGGGGGTTCGAATCCCCCCCTCGGGCATGGATATTTGTGTCGTCCTTAGTCTTAGCTAGTTCATAAGTAGTTTGTAAGCTTAGGGACTGATGACCCTGTATTTAAGTCCCATAAGTTCTACAAACATTTGAACATTTGAACAAATCCAACGTCATGGAAAAATAGAACAGCAACCCGTTACTAAATATCATTAGAAAACTGTAGCATCAGTTGCGGTAAAAGATATTTATTTAAACGGTGACTAGTTTCGGCCGAAGCCTTGTTTCAAACAACCATGTAAAAAAGAAATGTGACAACCACATTTTAGCAGTTAATAAAGTCATAGGATATGGATAATTGCAATGTGATTGTCACAGTATTTGGGCATCTTTGGGTTTCACTCGACACTAGTTGCCATTTAAAAAAATATTTTTTACCGCAACCCAGGTATGAATATTCTAGAAATAATAATGCCAGAATTTTTTGTTTAATCAAGAATATCTAAGGTTTAATATCTATCAAGAAGTTAGGGAAGAATTCACAAATTTGCCCTAAGTATTTATTTTTGCATCCTATGCCCGAACATTTGAAGCAACCAGTCTGTGTTTGTCGGCACACAGCCCTGCGGCTGTTCACGTCCGCAGACCCGCAGGCAAAGGGACTGGCTGCGGTGTAAGCCGGCATTAGCGCCCAGGTACCAGCCAGGCCGCGCGGTGAATGCTACCTGCAGAGCCCGCTGGAAATACCACTGCCGCGGCAAACCACGTCCGTCGGCCCCACGGCCCGATGGAGCGCTGCGGGATATCCCGTCTGCAGCGCTCAAAGGGATAATATCAATATGTCATGCATACCTTAACTCTCAAAGATGTACATACACCAGTATGCATGGTCACTGAACAATTTGTTTGGCCTAAAGTTAAGTGAGACTGCAACAACTTACAGGAATATTGTCACGTTGAAATGTGCTCTGCTATTTGTACCTAGACAGAATCTACCAGAAATTAGAAGAATAGTTAACATAAGAAACATGTAGAAATTACATGTGAACATAAGAAACATGTAGAATATTCAGGAGATGATAATTACAAATAAATAAATTTTTGCCGGTGGATGGGACTGAACCGATGACCTCCAGCACCGCAATCGGTGATGCTATTCATTGCGCCACGCTGTCAGTTGGTTAACTTGGAGTCTCACGGCATTGCTCCCTATCCTGAAAGAACAGCCTTTGGAGCCAGCTGCAATGTCCTGGCTCTTGACCTTGTCATGGGTCCTCTGTATGGCAGTTCTGGAGAATCCTTCCCTTCTGCACGATTACTGATGACAGACGTTCCTGTACTGGCTTCATCAGTATCACTACCATCCTTAGAGTCCTTGAACAAGAAGCCATTTTCGCCTATCTGCTCTTCAGGATCATAGTAAGGCTTCATGCGGAGGACGTATACAATGTCTCTCTGTTTATGTCGTTTCGGCGATGGCTCATAATCCTCAACTTCATATGTGACGTCTGCCAGGCGGAATATGACATGATACGGACCAAAGTATCGCCTCAATAACTTTTCTGATAGTCCAACTTTCCATACAGGTGTAAAAGTCCATAGCAGATCTCCTGGGCTGTACAAAACAGGTAGGTGATTGTCGTTATACCACTGACGGGCCTCCTCTTGGGCATCCAGTGTCCGTATGCGAGCCAGCTGTCTTGCTTCTTTGACCCTGGTGATGAGCTGTTTCACATAGTCATCCTGAGTGTTGTCCGGATGGAACGGGAACAGTGTAACCATTGTTGTCTCAGATTCACGGCCATGGAGCAGGAAAAACGGCATGAAGCCTGTGGTGCCTTGTCTTGCAGTATTAGAAGCAAATGTCATGACTGGCAGTATTGTATCCCAATCATAGTGCTCAACATCGACATACATCAACAGCATATGTGCTAACGTCTTGTTAAAACGTTCTGTAAGACCATTTGATTGAGGATGGTATGCAGTTGTCGTTCTGTGGACAATGTCGCAACGTGACATTACCTCTGGTACTAGTTTTGACTGGAATATTTTTCCACAATCAGATATCATCACACGTGGTGCTCCATGCTACAAAATAATGTTTTCTACAAGGAATTTTGTGATCTCTGGAGCTTCTGCAGTCGGCACAGGTTTGGTGACAGTGTAGCGTGTGAGGTAGTCAGTGCAGACTATTATCCATTGGTTACCGGTTGTCGACTTCGGGAACCTTCCTAAAAGATCGATCCCAACTCAGGGGAATGGAGCTGCTGCAGATGGAATCAGTACAAGATGCCCTGGAGGTAATTGCGGCACATGCTTCTGTCGCTGGCACTCTTTCAAATGTTCAAATGTTTGTTAAGCTTATGGGACTTAACTACGGGGTCATCAGTCCCTAAACTTACAAACTACTTATGAACTACTTACGAACTAGGACGGCACAAATATCCATGCCCTAGGGGGGATTCGAACCCCCGACCGTAGTGGCCGTGCTGACCGTGACTGGAGCGCCTCAGTCACCTCGGCCACCGCGGCCGGCTGGCACTCTTTACAGTGAATCACATAGTGCTTGACAGATTGGTAGAGACCTTTCCAGTAATACTTTTATCCGATTCTGTCTAGGGTCTTCACAAATCCCAGATGACCGGATATTGGAGCATCATCAAAATACTTGAGAATAGCTGGCTGGAGATGAGCTGGAATGACAAGAAATCATTTGGGGCTCAGTGGATCATAGTTTCCCTTAAACAATGTCTCGTTTATACGTTAGAACTCTCCTTTGGTCGGTTCTCCTTTCTCCAAGGCCTCTATGGTTTTTAATAGTGCTGGATCTTCCCACTGTTCAGCTGTAACATCACCTAATTCAGTGAGGGCTGAAATTTCATTCGTGCTCTTGTGCTCCACCAATGGATTCCTCAAAAGGCAGTTGGCATCCTTGTGTTTGCGCCCCTTCTTGAATACCACTGTGACGTCGTACTTTTGGAGTATTAGTGCCCATCTTGCTAGTTGACCTGATGTATCCTTCAAGCTAGTCAGCCAACACAAAGAATGGTGGTCTACCACTACAGTAAATGGTTTGCCGAATAAATACAACCGGAACTTGTTGATAGCCCAGATAACTGTGAGACATTCTTTCTCAGTTGTAGAGTAGTTTATCTCGGACTTTGAGAGTACTCTTGATGCGTAAGCTATCACCTTTTCAGCACCTTCCTGAACTTGTACAAGCACTGCACCAATCCCATAACAACTTGTGTCTGTGTGAAGTTCAGTTCCTGCATTCTTGTCATACAAGGCTAGAACTGGTGTTGAAGTTAGAGTCTCCTTAAGTGCCAGGACAGCTCTTTCTTTTCTCTCATCCCAGTAAAACTTGGCGTCTCCCTGCAGAAGTTCTTGCAATGGACATGCCTCGTTTCAAAATCCTTTTATGAAACTTCGGTAGTATGAGCACAGCCCGAGAAAACATCAATAATATGCTGAGGAGTTGGAAATTCTGTGATTGCCCTTACTTTATCTGGATCAGGACGGACACCATCTCTGTTGACTAGGTGCCCTAGGAAGAAGAGGCACTTCTTTGGATTGAGGCAGAGTCCTGCAATCTGAACACACTCAACACAGTTGACAGGTGACTCAGATGTTCTTCAAATGTTTTCGAGAAAACGACACTGTCATCTAAACAGCAAAGACATGTGGTCCGCTTAATGTGTCCAAGCAAGTTGTCCATCATGCTTTCAAATGTGGCTGGAGCATTACATACTCCAAATGGCATTGCTTTGAATTCATAGAAGCCATCAGGTGTAATAAAAACTGTCTTCTCCCTGTCAGCTTCGTCAACCTCGATTTGCCAGTAACCTTCCTGCATGTCCATAGTTGAGAAGTATGTAGCTCCTTTCAAGCAGTCTAAGGTGTCGTCAATGCGCGGCAGTGGGTAGACATCTTTCTTTGTGATTTTGTTCTGCCGCCGATAGTTGACACAGAATCGCCACGTATCACCACCTTCTTTACGAGGACCACCAGAGACGCTCAAGGACTCCCTGAAGGTTGAATAATGTTATCGTGCACCATCTTCTCCACTTCCTCCCAAATTATCAATCTTTCAGCTGGCAACACTCTATACGAATGCTGGCTAATTGGCGGATGATCCCCAGTATTGATACTGTGCTTTATCATGGGCCGTTTCATCTGAGTTTTCTCTGACTGTGGTGTGAATGCACCCGAAAATTGGTGCAGTATAGCTAACACCCACTGGCGTTATTCCTTGGTCAGTCCAGGCCCTATTGGCAGTTCCATGGTTTTTTCCTCCAGCGTGTTGTCTGTACTAACAACAGAGGATGGGTCTTCGTTGATGACGTTGAGCTCACCATCCTGGATTGGTTCAGTTGTCCTGATACACATTCCCTTGGGGATAAGTTGTGATTGTTTGTGACAATTAGTGATCCAAATGTCTCCTCGACCACCGGTAATAGCCGCTGGTATGTAAATTTCTTTTGTAAGCCTAATAAACTATCGACAAGCACTTCACAGTTTAACCGGGAACTCTTATCATTGTCAATGGCGCGATCGTCACATTGTCAACGGCAAATAAATTCCCAGAAAATTCTGTATTATGTGTACCCGTGGGAACAACTTCCTCAATTTGCATCTCAGATCTTCCACAGTCAATGATAGCTTGGGATGCTTGCAAGAAGTCCCATCCGAGGATGAGGACATGACTACATTCTGTTAAAACGACAAATTCAAATGGCTGGGTCCTGTTGTTGATGGTTATTCTTGCGACACAAGTTCCTGCTGGCTGGACATACCTTCCATTTGCGACCTTCAGCAGAGTTGCCCCCATATCACAGAACATTGTCTTCTTTAGTGTGCGGCGGTAACTATCCAACAATACAGAGAAATAAGCTCCTGAATCAACAATTGCCCGAACAGGTTGGCCATCAATTCTGACATCGATGAGATTTCCCGACATCTTAGCGACTGAAATCCATGGAGGATTTTCATCTGCAGCGGCCTCACCTCCGTAGATGATCGTTTCGCTTAGTTTTTCTGGGCGCGGTGACTAGGGGAGTGGCTGGTACCTCTGTACGGCGACGGTGAACGGCAGCGGCGTGTTGGGGAGCGACCTCGTTCGGGGTACGGCGATGGGCTTCTTCCCATAGGTTGACTGAACTCATCAGCAGGTGACTGCCTGAGATGTAACTGCTCTGATGGCTGACATCTTGTGGCAAAATAATCGTTGAATACTCGCCTTCTCTCCCTGCAGTAGCATATGACATGTCCTGGGCACCCACAGTGGAAACACAGTGGTGTGTTGGCTTCCGTCCTCCAGACGTCTGTTCTTCTGCGGGGCATCATAGTTTCTGGGGAGTTTGGGGAGTTAGTTGTGGTCATGTTGGCCTGTTCATAGGCTGCCGTTTGGCAGGTGCAGCGTAAGTCATAGCAAGGCGATGCCATTCTTTACGTCAGGTGCGATTGGCGGGGCAGACAGGATCTAATGTCTGAAATATCGCTTCCTCAGTGGCGTCGGCTGCCTTTTGACTTTCAGGGCTTACAACCATGGCCATAATTCGATGCTTGCTCGGTCTAATAGTCCCAGCTGCTATAAACTGTTGTAATTCTTCTCTCACAATTTGTTGTATGAGGAAAGCGAAGTCATGCTGGTCTTCCACAACGGCCATAGGGATTACATTAGGGAGTCTGTCATACTTCTTTCATCCAACCCTCCTTTGTTGCATCTCTTCAATACGCTGGTACCATTTGATGAACTCTTCTGTTGTAGGGATGTCTTTTATCAAAAGGGCTTGGTACATGTATTCTGCTATACCCTTCATCAGGGGCTTGATTTTGTCGGCCTCAGTCATATTCGGCTTGACTATGTTACACAGGGCCAAACATTCTGTATGTATGATTGTGTCGGCTCATCATGTCATAGGGCCCGGTTCTTCAGTTGTTCTTCCGCCGAGCGGATTTGTTGCTGGCGGTCTCCAAACGTCTTCTTAAGTTTCGTCTGGAATGTTTCCCAGTCATTCAGCTTCTCTAAATCGTTTTCGAACCATTGCTGGGCTGTTCCGTCCAGGTACAAATAAACGTTGGCCAAGCACATTGTATGATCCCACCTGTTGTACTTGGCGACTCGGTCGAACCCTTTTAGCCATTTGTTGGGATCCTGTCCAGCGTCTCCAGAGAACACCGATGGGTGTATGATGTGCAGTTGGCTTACCGCTGGTTTCATGTCCATCGTTCTTCTGGTAATAGGGACTTTTGGAAGAATGTACTTGGTATATCTCTTGTATTCCAGTTCTAGTCCACGTAAGCGATGACTTCTATGTTGCCTAATCGGAGCCATGGTGATGCATAGGATACCCGGTGCCTCCACCAAACAATGTCGCATTGTAATGGGAGCAGGCTTGCCTTTGAAGGCAAGGTTGTCGAGTGAACACAGCACTTATACTGAAAGCAGGTTTATTGCAAACTTAACATATACACAGCATTAACTGCCTCTCAGGCAGAGTGCTCTGCTACTAATACACAGACAGAATGTACCAAAAATCAGAAGAATAGTTAACATAACAAACATGTAGAAATTACAAGTGAACATAAGAAACATGTAGAATATTCTGGAAATGATTATTACAAAGAAATAAATCTTTGCCGGTGGACAGGATTGAACTCACGACCTCCAGCAATGCAATCTGTGATGCTATCCATTGCGCCACGCTGTCTGTTGGTTAACTTGGAGTCTCGCGGCTATATGTAGGATGTCAATTTAATAAATTTGACACCACAATCAGTTGCTGCTTGGACACTCACCATTTTGTGAGAGTGCTTTGGCCATACTCAAGTGAAGTTTCGAATGTAGGACACAAGGTATTGGTGGAACTAAAGCTGTGAGGATGTGTCATGAGATATGCATATGTAGCTCAGTTGGTAGAGTGTTTGCCCACAGAATGAATATTATGGGTTCGAATCCAGCTCTGGCGCACAGTATTAATGTACCTTTAAGTTTCATATTGACACACACTCCACAGCTGAGAGCAAATTTCATTCTGAATAAGACACTGTGTAAATGGTTAAGGCATATGTGGGCAGGGGTCAACATTCGTTAGGTTGGTCCTTCTATTAAGGAGGTGCTACAGTTACATAAAACATATTGGAAAGTGACATCAAATGATGTATCTTGCATGAATATTGACGTGAGCATGACACCTGATAGCAATCTACCAACATTTCCTGATTTTTACTTTTATTTTATGAATGCATCTTGTATAAAACACATCACTCCAAGCACACTTTGTTATAATTACATGTCACTTAATGACATATTCATGTAAAACCCTCCAGGAGATTTTAATCTCAAAGACAGAAATTTTAAGAGTTCACTGTGAAGTGTAGGTTAGAAAGAGCTGTTAAAAGAGGTGTATTTGCATTCTGATATATTCAAATATATATTTTATATAACTTAATATTTGAAAAATATTCTGGAACCCTCTTTGTAGTTTATCAGAAGTGTATTCTGCAATATTCAGTGTTATTTATACACAAGAACACTCTTAAGGAATACAAACAGACACATTCTAAGAAATATAAACCATATCCTCATTAACCGAAAAAATGCTGGATACCGAATGAAAATGAATGTTACAAATAATGTTCTGATAGCTTCAAAGATTTACTAACACATAAAAATAAATTATTAGAATTTTGTAACAATTTTCATTTTTAATCTTATTGAAATGAATAGTTCCATCCTTACCTCACGGCCTAGGTTATGAGTAATCCAAAACCACTTCTTCTTCTACTCTGTTTTTCCTCTTTCCAATGTGATGAAGAAAATTTGTTTTCTGGAAGCTTGTTTCAGCATTTATTTTCGTATTTTTGGCGTTACAAGCCAGCCACTAGATTGGTCGAATAGTAATACTTTGCAACATATTATCTTGTCACTCGCCCCCCCCCCCCCCCCTTCCACCAAAGCTTACACATGCCTAGGTTCAATGCCACAAAAATGTCAAACAGTACCACGTGTGATCAAATATCTAGCAAACATAGTTAATTTCGAAAATTGACTGTGCACAGGGTCCCATTTTGGAGAAGCTACTTTCCCTCGAAGCTTAACAGCAAGTGACATCAAAATTTTGTATACTTGTTCAGCACATTTGTTGACTACTGTGGAATTAGAAGGTCGCATAGAGTTTTATAGAAGTAACAGTGTGAAGCAAGAAAGAAAGGCTGGTTAAAATTTTGATTGACAGAAAACGTGACAAGATGGTGACAGTTGTTTGTGCTGATGTTTCTCTGTAAAAGGTTTGACACTATAAACTCCCTAACCCAGCCCTCAGAGGTCCGAGACATAGATGAAGTCGCACTCAAAAATCAGTTATTGTGCACAACATTGTTAGTTCAAGAATCCTATTCTTGCTGAGGAACATACATCTGACATATGGGCCATATGTAGGATGATCCTTCTTGTAAGAGGGTTGGAGCTGTGACTTTTCTTCCAATAATTAGTAATGCTTCACTCTTCTGTGGACTAAAGTGCACTGCTATTAGAAAGGGAGAAAGTTCTTTCATGCACATAGCCTGTTTACAATCATATTTGTATGCATACACTCAATAATATGGTGTTTCTGCTAATATGGCACCTCATATGTCCCAGAAATGGCTGTATTAACAAGAGTCTAGTGTATAAAATTTTATTTCCCCATATTGTGAATTCTCATAACATTGGAAATTATGATTAAGGAAAAACAAAATAGCACTTGGAATGACCAAAATTGTAAAGAAGGCACATCTCTCCCAGCTTCGTATTACACAGGTACAGGTTAATAAGAAAATAAACTTTCTACCAACTACATACACTTCGGTGTGCATAAATATATTAATAGCAAAAATTAAAGCTTTTTGACTCTACGAAGGACGGTGAAGGCTACATATGTCATCAGAGGACCAAGTAGAAGAGAATAAATACTACAAACTTATATATTCTTTTCAATGTGAAGTTGAAATAACTATAAATAGGTTATTAAAAATTTCAGTGTTCAGATTGTAATTTTTTAGACAAGTAAAATGGGACAATTAGTTAAAGAGATATAAGGAATAAAGAAATAGAAAAAGAAAAGACAGTGTGAAGGTTGCAATTTAATCTTTAATTGGGGCTTTATTTCTGATTGTTAGGTTCTTTAGTTCAGTCTTAACCTGCATGATAGAACTATTTAGTAAAATTTAAAGGAGAATGAAGCAGAAACTATTTAAAAGAGTCACAATACCCTGTTAATTAATTAATAAAAGGAAAGTAGCATCAATTACTACGGACTCTTTAGTGCAATGGAGGCAAAAATCCTGCAGTTTCATTCGTTCACTGCTGTCATACACTGATGTGTCGGCTACTGGGGAATGTAACAGCAGCCGGCATGGCTTTGTATGTGAAAGCAAAGCTAGAACAGCTAGAAATTATTAACAGAACAATTTCATTGGACACACAAAAGAAAATTCATACTTCTTTAGTCTTCAAGAGTGACATGTGAAAAATGTCCAACACTGTGATAAATATTTGTGTGGAAGAAAAACAGCTACCTGAGAAACACATTATGCAGTTTTATCGTATTGACTGCACACTGCCCAGTGCAGCAACACCAGAATGACAGTTAAGAATGAGCAGCAACACACAGCAGTTACGACAAGACGTGCAGCCGCAACACGGACAAAGAGTAGTGACCTCTATGATATGGATTTAACCAGCTGAACTTGCTGGTCGGGGCCATTTAGTCAGCTGCGGTACCAACAAGCAGCAGCCAAAAGAATCAGTAAGCAGACGCTAGCCTACTTTATGCTTGTTAGTTACCAGTCTTCCTGTAGACCCTCTCTAAGCCAGGGAAGTTAAGTATTTGCTTTTGTTCTGTAAATAATTTGTTGCATTAATCAGTACGGCTGTTCTACTATTGCTCCCATGTCTGCATAATTATTTGCGTGCCGGCTGCTGTTACATCTTCCTGTGGTTGACGCCTCACATACAGATATGCTAGATACTTCTTGCTGCTGCTCTTCACTGTGGTGTCCAACTGTTTGGGACAAACTGTACTGTGTTGTCGGTTAAATAAATGTTGCAGAGAGTGCTGATCTTGCCATCGTCCTTGAGTGTGGCCACACCTCTTCTTGCAATTGGCATGCATTGCGGTGCCTTCTAAATCTTGTAACGGCGGTGCTGCACCAGCCAATGTGCAGTTGATATGTGAGGACTGCACATACACAATTGTAGAAATTGAAGCTGCTTTGAGGGGATATCGCAGAGCCACCCAGCCCACAATAGGCTAAGGCAGTCTGAAATCTTAACAATTTTAGAATTAAGTTCATAGAATGTTTGCTTGCATGCTGCAGTACAAAATGTTATGGCCTCTTGCTTGACAGATATGAGTACTAATCACTGGACCATCTGTGTGCAGGCTTGGAGATCAATGGCAAAACAGTATGTATGGACATAGTGTGTACTTTACCACTTCACTCTGCATAAAAATGTCCATAAATATTGAAATAACCATGTGATGCGTTAGGCTTTATGTTCTTATTCGTAAACAATTTTGAATCAGTGATCCAATAATTTGAATCAGAATAAAATATGTCATAATGGCTGATAACAATTACCATTACATTATAAGTATCATTTGCTACAGTGAGCAGCATGGCATAACCAGCAGTCAAAAAAGTATATCTCGCAGTAACAAAAAATAAGTTTGGTTTGATCATTTATGAGTGCCTTTACAGTTGTGGCCAACAGGAGGGTGTTCAAATCATATAGGGACTTCCAATAACACAATCACAGTATGCTAGATGGCCTCTTGTAGCACACAAAGTTTCTGAATCCATCGTCTCAGTTGCCTATAGGGGTATTTAAAATCTTCCACATTTCCTTTGATTTTGTTCAAAACGAAAGCTGGTTTCATAGCATTCAATCTGATTAAGACTTTGTGCATTTACTGTGCTCTTGAAATTCTATAAAGAATATGTTGCTTCTAGTTTGATTGATGCTTCATTTTTGCTCACATCTATAATATTGGGTGTATTACATGATATCACAACAGAAGCTCCATTTGTTACACAGTGTTCTGTGGACTTTATTCCTCCTTACAAATCAAGGTGTTAATTGCCAGATTTACACACATTTTAGGTACAGGTTGATTGTACATATTCTGCTTTTTTGTATCATTTTATTTTGTAATTTATCACATTTAATGGTAAATTCAATGTTGGCAGCTCTTGATAGAACTGGTATTCAACATTATCACATCATATAATGGAATAAGTGTGTATTTCTGCTTTGAAGATGTTGCTTTTTGCCACTGAATATGCATTTCAGTATTTGTGATGAAGTTCCTAATTTCTGTGCTAGGTACTTTTAAGCAGAAAAAATTTTCTACATGAAGTGCATCATTTTGTTTAGTGTCACTGTTGTTTTTAAATTTTCATGATTGTACAAAGGTATGCTGAAAAGAAATGTCTCCATATTTGTTACGTAAAAACCCACAAGGTATTTTAAACACAACAAACTTTATTAGCATTCTACCTCCCCAATCTTTATGTCCACATATTTATTCCTCAAGATAGTCACCCAAGCAATGAGCAACACCAGTTTGTTGGATCCAGCACTGTAGACTTCACTGATAGAGCCACAATCTCACCTCTGCTAGCACCATTTCTGTATCGTAAAAATGAAGACTGAATTTGTTCTTAAGATTTGGAAACGGATGAAATTCATATTATCTCAAGTCTGGATTATATGGAGATTGTTGGAACACTTGTATGATATGGCATTGTCGTACTCAACAAGAGTGTGCTCCATGTGAGGACAAACTTTCTGAATTCATACTTTTAGGTTTTAATGCTGTTATGTTACACATCAACTCTCCAGGCAGTAAGCACGACATGCAATACCTCAACTACTGCTGAGAACAGAACAAAAATTCAGAGGCTTTACTTTTCAGCACAGCCTCATATACATTGTTTTATGCTAAAATATATTGTTTGTAGCACCTGTAATAACATATGAACACATTTGTTATGTGTTTAGCATTTGCAAGGAAGAATGCCTTAGTCACTAAGACCACACAGCAAAACTATTCAAAGGAGAAACACACGCATATTCGTAAGAAATATGTAGTAAACTTGAATATCAATTCTATCAAATGATAGTAAAATGAAGTTCTTTCTTAAATATAAGAAAGAATGAAAAAGTAAAATAAAGAAGAATATGTACAATATACTTACAGGACATTTAAATAGGTCACCCACACACACACACACACACACACACACACACACACACAAAATAATAAAAACCACCACAAGACAAAACCATCTCTGTTTTATATGAAATAAAATCAAAGATGCAATTTGTTGGAGCGCGCCACCGCAAGCCGCGATCTGTCCGTCTGCGGCATCTGAAAGACGTGCCACGGCTGAGTCCGCCGCATGATGGCGCCGCTTGTGAGGGCTTGCAATGCCGTCACGACCGGGCGAGCACGTGGTGTGCAAGGCCTCGCCCTCAGTTATGTCGCAGCTCTCGCCAGAGCCTCATGTGAACATTAGCTGCATTCCGTGACCTGTCACCATAGTGTACTACCCTGTTAATCATTGTGTTGTACCATCTTTTGTGGTAAATAAATTATACTCTTACAACAGTTAAGTAGTTATGCATGTTTTCTTTTGCGATGGTTAAGGATCCGATGTTGCTTCAGTTACAGCAAAGGCAATAGCAGCAGTTAGATCAACAGCAGCAACAACTTGTTTTACTTATGGTGTTGATTATGCCTTCTCATCCCGCTGTGGCCCCTTTCCCGCCACCGCATGCCCCCCCCCCTCCCCGCTTTCCAAGAGTCTAAGGAATACTGGGGCTCCTATGTGCAGCGTCTACAGCAGCATTTTGCGGCTTTTAAGGTAATGGACCCAGACTTACAAAAGTCTTTCTTCTTGCCGTGGATCGAGCCCGATTGTTTTCATTTACTGCGAAAACTAGCTCTGCTGTCAGAGCCCACTGAGTTGTCTTTTTCCTGTATGTCGGAATTGCTTAGTACTTATTATCGGCAACAAACGTACATGGGGCTTTCCCGACTGGATTTTTATCAAAGCAAAAAGAAACCTGGTCAGTTGTACCAGTCCTGGGTGGCAGACCTTTACGATTTGAGCCGTAAGTGTGGTTTTATGTGTGCAAATTGTCAGCAGTCATATGCAGATTCCTTGATTCGCGACATTGTTGTCCATTTGACTCCTGATAGGGCTGTGCATCGCGAAGCTTTGCGGTCACAGGATCCCACCCTTGACAAGGTTCTATCCATTGCACAAGCTTTTGAGGTGTCTAAGGCGGCAGCGGATCAGTTTGAGGAAATGGTAGAGGTGGCGATGGTACTGTCCTCGCACCCCCACAGGCATCGTTCTTCACCCTCCTTTTCTTTACAATTACCTTCCGCCGTTCAATTCCGACAATGCGACTTTCCCTCTTGTCCGGTTTGTTTATGTGCGCACGATCGTCCGCGCTGCCCCTTCTGCCACGCGCGGTGTGCATCCTGCCATAAACAAGGCCATGTGGAGGCTGTTTATCGGACTTCTGTACATGGTCAGCCACCGTATTCTGAGTCCCAAATGGAAGTAAACTGTCTTTCTACTACACCTGGACAGAGCAGGCCACTTCTTCAAAGATTTATGTTACACTTGTTATTCAAAATTGGCCGTTCCATTTTCAAGTTGACACCGGTGCCTCTCTGTCTCTCTCGTAAATTTGGATACGTATTTGGCACTTGGGAAACCGCCTCTTGTCGTTTGGTCAGCTATGGTGAACAGCCAATTCCAGTGCTCGGTCAGTTTACGATTGAGATGGAGTACCAGCATGTAGTGCACGCCGTCACATTTTTGATCATCACAAGCGCAGCTTTGGAGAACATTTTTGGCCTGGATGCATTCACAGCATTTGGTTTCAGTGTTCACGACGCTGTTCATCTTGTGTCTGACTCCATACGGTTCAATGAATTGGATTTGCTTTGCCGCTGTAATGTAACATCATGAGCCATGGTCTACTGAAGTACAGGATACCTTTTTTCCTATAGTGAAGCTCAGAATATCAGTTTTCTTCCTTTCTACCTTACATCAACTACATTGTTTGTACCTCTAAGAATCCCTTTCCTTTTATTCTCTTTATTAAATTCCAATAAAATTCGTAGTATTTTGGCCTGACCAGATTTTGGTACATCTAGTAAATTAAACAATTATTCACGATTGATTGTCCAGCATTATTTACAAATTTTAAGTAACAATATAGTATGTTCTAGAAGTTTGATTAATTAATACAATCTTATTCTTAAATAATGCTGTAATTTATCAATTTATTGTAACACACGGATTTGTATCCAGTTAAAGATCTAGTATCGATTTTATAGTTTACATTTGTATTTTGAAAAATTTAATTATATAACAATAATTACAAGTCATTGTTATGACAATGTTAATTGTCATTAACTCTATATAAGTCAGACGAACAGATGGTTTGGGTTGTTGTTGACAAGTTCTGGTGCTGAAGTTGTTGTACATTATGAATTTGTGATAGAAATAAAAATTCTTCAAAGTGAACTCGTGTCTAAGTTTCAAATTAAATATCATCACAAATTCATATTTATGACGGGAGCCCAGATTAAATGGGGATCGTCATACCACAAGTTTGGAGCACTTTTCTTGGCGGGGTTGGGAACAGCCAATGGTTATGAGGTGCACATCTCTATCAAACCTACAGCAGTTCCAAAATTTTGTCGTGCCCGGCCTATTCCTTTTGCTTTGCACCCAGTGATTAAGGATGAGTTGGATCAGTTGCACGGCTTGGGTATCATCGAACCAGTTTCCTCTAGCCTGTGGGCGACGCCTCTGGTGATAATAAAGAAACCCAAAGGAGCCCTTCGATTGTGCAATGATTTCAAGTCGACGGTTAACTCGCAGTCAGTGATAGATTGTTTTCCCATTCCCCGCCCAGATGACACTTATGCAAAATTGGCGGGCGGTGAGTGTTTTTCAAAAATTGATTTGGCGGAAGCGTATCTCCAGCTTCCCTTAGATTCTCATTCTCAACAATTCATGGTTCTCAATACTACTTTCGGGCTGTACAACTAAAAACATCTCCCGTTTGGGATCGCGAATGCTGCAGCAATATTTCATCGGTTCTTGCAACTGTTACTGGATGACATTCCATGCTGTGCAAACTACCTGGACGATATCATTGTCAACGGTTCCACCCGCACAGA
The DNA here is from genome assembly GCA_026315105.1 of Locusta migratoria. NCBI lineage: Eukaryota > Metazoa > Arthropoda > Insecta > Orthoptera > Acrididae > Locusta > Locusta migratoria. Next base: position 333,830,093 of record CM048745.1, read on the forward strand.
TCACTTAAACAACCTGTGGCTCTTATTCATGAAATTGCATGCAACAGGCCTCAAATGCAATCTTCAAAAATTACAGTTCTTTCAACCTGAAAATGAGTATTTGGGACACCTCATGTCACAAGATGGCGTCCGCCCTAGGTCAGAATTGGTTACGACAATTGATCATCATCTTCGGCCTACCAGTTTGCAGGAACTCCAGTCCTTTTTGGGCAAGGTGAGCTACTACTCCAAATTTCTTCCTAACGTGGCAGAGGTCACTCATCCTTTGAACGCACTGCAAAAGAAAGGTGTTCCGTTTGTGTGGTCTTCTGCTTGTGAGGCAGCATTCGCCTGCATCAAATCGATGTTAAGGTCTTTACCTTGCCTCGGCACATTTTACACTAGGCCGACAGCTAGTCCTAGCTATGGATGCCTCTCAGCACGGGACTGGAGCATTGTTGGCCCACAGACTGGATGATGGTACTGAGCAGCCAATTGTCAGATGCCCAATGAAATTATTCTCAGATTGAGAAAGAGGCTTTGGCGATTGTTTATGCTGTTTGGAAGTTTCATGTGTTCCTCTACGACATTAAATTCCACCTTATCACAGATCAAAAACCCCTGGTGGCACTGTTGGGTCTGCGTTCTCATCTTCCAGACTGGACGTCGCAATGTCTCCACCGTTGGGCTCTGTTTTTGAGTGCCTATCACTACGAAATTCATTATTGGTCCTTGTCATGCCATGCCAATGCCGACGCCTTGGCCTGTCTGCTCATGGGCCCCAACCCTTCCTTCAACAAAGACGAAGTGTCAATTTTTCAGATTGACAAACGTTTGCACAATGCTGTTGAGAGACTTCCGATTACGGCCAATCAAGTCGCGCAAGCCACCCGCCAGGATCCTGTGCTCCGTGAAGTGTTTAAGCATGTCACCACTGGGTGGTCTGAGCGATTGTCTGCCAAAGAGGCTGGCCCTCTGTGTACCTATTTCCAGCTTCGACACTGGCTGTCGGTCATTGACGGTGTCTTCCTCCTCAGTACCGTATCCAACAAGCCTCGTGTCGTTATTCTGGCCGACTTACAGGCTCGTATGTGAACTCTGTTACATCGGGTCCCTGGGGTATAATACGCAAGAAGGTGCTCGCACGCCGTTTTGTATATTGGCCAGGAATCGATGCCGCCATTGAGCATTTGGTTCGTACGTGCACTCAGTGTGCTAACCAGCAAGCTGTTGCACCTGCTGTGCCAGGAGCCCTTACCTGAGGCGTCTGCACAACCTCAGCGTTACGCACCAGGCACCCCTGTCTGGGCATGCACCTTTGGCTGCCGCCCAGGGTGGATGCCGCGGGTAGTACAGCATTCGCGTGGTCATCAGATGTGCATGGTAGATGCAGACGGGGTGATGGTCTCCCGCCATCTCAACCAACTACGTCCACGGTGGGGCCCTACCCCGCCACCTTCAGATCTCACATCTGTGCCTCTAGGATACCCCTCTGTAGCTTCAGAGGTCGAGAGAGGCATCCATCCGACATCATGGTGGCACCGGCCTCCTCCCGCCACTGGCTCATGCACGGTGGCCTCTGCTATGCCCTCGCACTCTTCCCACCACCATGACACCTTACTGTCAGAGCCGACGCTCGACGAGGATCGGGAAAGGGGCACTACGGACCGGCGTCCACAACGCCAACAGTAAGCGGCCTCTCTCTCCGTGGAAAGACGCGCCACGGCCGAGTCCGCCGCACGATGGCGCCGCTACTGAGGCCTTGCAGCACCGTCACGACCGGGCGAGCACGTGGTTTTCTAGGCCTCGCCCTCAGTTATGTCGTAGCTCTTGCCACAGCCTCATGCGAACATTAGCTGCTTTCCGTGACCTGACACCATAGAGTACTAACCTGTTAATTGATGTGTTGTACCATCTTTTGTGATAAATAAATTATACTGTTACAACAGAATTATTTAACCCACACAATATAGGAGGGTGCATTACAGCTTATAAATGACCACTAACGGTGGAGACAATTGGAAGAATGTCAAGGAAATATAATTTATCTGTGAAAGTAACACCTTAAAAATAATTTTGAAGGCCAATGCTTGAGTGCTACTCAGCCATCTCGAATTCTTATCAGTTTGGATAAATAGAAGAATATTAACACTTACAGGGTACACATGATGTTGCAATTCCAAGTTCCTTCCATTACAATGTGACTGAACCACACAATTTTCTTGGTGCTTTTAAAATTAGTTTACAAAGGCATAAATTAAATAATGAAACAGTATTCATAAGAAAATAAAATTATTTATTATGTTATGAGTATTTAAAAATATAAACTGTAATCACCTATTGGCAGTCAAATATCACAGTTATTATTTCTTCACAGTAATCAACATATTTCTAGATTACTGTGCCGATGGCTGAGTCATCTAATGGAACAAACACTCTTGAAAACAGAATGTTCTCCAATTATGAAACAGTTATTTTAGACAGAGTATCACAGATATGGTTGCCATCCATTAAATAGGCGACTTAAATTCACTGGATCTGTAGCTTGCTGAATGAGATGATTCACTTGACCAGCAACACTACTAGCAGTGCCTTCTTCAGTACCATGCAGCTTTTGCCTCAGCCGAAGTAAAGCCCTCTCTGCCATTTTATTCACCTCATTTGATGTTTCTGCAATGAATTTCATCATTCATCAAACAATAATAAAAACACTATAAAACACACACACACACACACACAATATTGGATTTTGCAATCACCGTGCCAAATACTTAGTGTGTTTGTAAGTTTCTACTGAAGCCAGTCTCAGCTGCCTTTTGATACTTTCCATTTTTCTGTAGATTAGGTTAGATGTGTATATTTTGTTCCAATAGGAGATCCTCTTAGATGTATAACATGTCAAAAACAGTATTTCACAATAAATAATTTCAAAAAATAAGAGATACGCTAGTGTACCTTCCACAGAACCCAGTGGAATGAGTAAAAAAAAAAAAAAAAAAAAAAAAAACAATAAGCATATTAACATTTAGAAGTAAATAAAAAGACTTGTTACCAAATTACAAGAATGAGTATATATTAAGCATATTTACATTTAAACAGAATTAAATACTTGTTACCAAATAATAATTGTTCAATATAATTAGGTGTGTAAGATAAGTCTTAGGTTATTACAGTCATCCACCATCACATAATGCTAAAATGAAAGGTCAATTTTACAACACTTATTTACAATGATCACCTCACTGCACAAGATTTGTATAGAAGACAAAATGTACACAATATTCACATTATGTGATATTATTGATAACTACACACATTAAATGGTCCTGCTAATAAAATCATTAATAGAGTGGAAGAAGTTGATCATCAAGAAATCCTTTAGAGCCTTCTGAAACTGAACTGTATTACGAGTTAAACTTTTTATGCCTACTGGCATGTTATTGAAAATGTGCACTGTTGAATAGTGGACACCTTTTTGGACCAAACTAAGTGACTTTAAATCTTTGTGTAAGTTATTCTTATTTCTGGTATTGAATCTGTAAACTTAGTTGTTGGTTTGAAAACAGATATACTTAATGGCAAATTTTGTTATGGAATAAATATATTGAGAAGTACTAGTTATTATCCCCAGTTCCTTTAACAATTCTCTGTAGGATGTTTTTGAGTTCATACCACAAATAATTCTTATTGCACGTTTTTGTGCATTGGAAACTTTAGCTTGGCTTGCCGAGTTACCCCGGAAAACTATCCTGTGCAACACTATGGAATGAAAGTAAGAATAGTATGCTAGTCTTTATTTTATTTTTGTATCGCCTCTGTCTGAGAGCAATTGCATGGTAAATAGAGATTTTTTGAGTGCTTCAGCAATCCTGTGGTGTGCTCCTCCCTCTTAAATTTATTATCAAGCTGTAATACCAAAAATTTAACAATTTTAACTTCTTCTATCTCCTCATATTCCTATTTCAGGTATATACTGGCAGGAAACCGTTTACATATTCTAGACTATGTTTCTGAAGGTTTAGTGGCAGAGAATTGGCTAGGAACCCTTTATTAATGTCCATAAAAATTTCATTAGGTGGCATTTCTAATGCTAGACTTGTTTTTCTATTTATTGCAATGTTTGTGACATCTATAAAACACACAAACTCTCAGGGACTGCAATAAAATATCACTGATCTGACTCCCCTTCAACCCCTGTCTTAATTAAGTTGAATGTTTAAAATGGACATCTGTACATACAGATTTAACAATCTTTTTCTTTGTAGCTGAATAATAAAAGTAAAAAATGAAGAACCATGCTGTCAGAGAGTTCTTTTTAAATAATGGTGTCATCTGATTTCTACATAAGGCTGAGGAATTCCAATGAACCAATGAGATTAACAATGTGTGAAAAAGAATACAGTTTACTGGAAGAGAGACTAACATTAAAGGGCAAACAGAACATTGCATAAAAAGCAACGGTGAACATTGTCATGAAGCCTCAGTGATTAAATGGGTTTGTGTGTGTGGAAAGATTTGCCTCAATCTGTATTTACCATACAACTGAACTGTAAAAACAATACTGTACATAAAATATATTGGTTAGCAGCGGCTCAAGGAAGCAAGTGGGAAGTTTCTCAACACTTGCAGTTTTAATGAATTACATTAATTAATAATGAAGTACAGATCACTTTACCTTTTGTTTCAGCACAGCCCTACCATTTGATTGTAGTATTAGATATTAAAGATTGTTAAAAATATTTTGTACACATTCACTTGAAACACTGGGAGCAGAGATAAACAAGGGGGAAAGACTTGAATGTTAAATGTATCTCAGAGCAATACCATATCTTGAAAAGCACAAACATGACAGTAAAAGTTTCACTGGTGGCATTGGGAGACACAAGTTTTGAATACTACAATACTACACTATTTCCTTTTCATCATAGTGCACTTGTTAGCACTGTCAAAATACTGATCTCTCTTCAAGGTGATCATAAGGAAGCTTCCTACACATTTCTGGGGCGTGTCCCCAATTAATTTGGTCTTCAGAATATGGGAAGGAAATTTTGTATTGTTTCAAAGCTCATAATATGTATATAATTTTTTTTTTTCAGCCTTTAAAAAGGTAAAGAAGTCAACAAGCCGAAGATTGGTTTGAACACCACAGTGCTTTACTAGGCATGGTCCTGTTTGGAGGTGGTATGCCGTTGCCTTCCTCCGACCTTCGAACTGACTTACCCAGCCAGTTATAGGGGGACCTACAGTTTAACGTGGGTTCCGAACCACGGTGCTACTTGATATTTTTCACATGAGCAATACTGCCAGAGATGAAAGAAGTGGAATGTGACAGATAAAAATCCTAGGACCTGGCGGGGATCGAACCCGCGACATTTACATTTGTAGTCTGGCACTATACCACTGTGCAACCGAGGCACCTTTATTTAATAATATTGTTGGCGGGGATTGCACATGCTATGTGGCAGAGAGTTTAACATTGTTTGCTGGCACACTGCAGGCTGCCAATTCAATCCTGAGCACTGCCATTTATGTGTTATTAAATATTTATCATTTCTGGAAGGTTCTTGAAATATATTATGCATTTGATGTTTTTATAATTAGCAGTACTCTCTATCCAGAGATTCAATTCTATAAAGGGTGTTACATAATACTTTCAGTGGTAAAAGTTATGTACTGTATTTCATTGATGGCACAACTTTCATTTTAGGACTTGAATGTGGTTACAATGTGATACTACTTCAAAACATCTGAATTAATGTGGCTTTAAATAGACAATATAAAACTGCTTTCTATGTGAACAGGAAATAGACTACAAACAATATATCATTCTCATGATATATATTAGTGGATTCCTAGCCAGCAGTAAGTCAGCTGCATTTGAGGTATACATCTATGTTCTCTGGATATGATGATGACAACAACAAAATGGCTGAAAGGATTAAATCTAAGTCACACAATACAACAGGTGAGATGACACGCCGAGTTTGACAAATGAATACTTTTCCTTGGATGACACAGCCCAGTAGCGGTTTGAGAACAACAATAAGAAGTTCAACACCAGGCATAAATTCCAGACTGAAGTAAAGAAAATGTTTAGCAAGAATGAGCAACAAATCTGCTTAGTGGAGCAACAATTTAGGAACAATTAAATACAATGAAAGAATCCCTGAGACGGATTTTCGTCTCAAATATGTCAAAGACATTATTGATAGAGCTGAAGCATTGAATTAAAATTTGTGGTGCGGCCGGGAATCGAACCCGGACCTCCATGCTTACTAGGCAGACGTCTTAACCGTTAGACTACCACACCACTAACGATTAAGGCGCCTCGGAATAGTCTATGTACGATTTCCCTCCACAACACAAACTTTAATTCAGCTTCTTTGTTCCAAAGATAATTGCCACCACTGCCAAGGCTCTCCATGCAGCGGAATAGCACCTCAGCAATGGACATGGTGGAACAATCCTGTTATGGTGATATAAATATCAATTAAATACAATGAAAGAATCCCTGAGACGGATTTTCGTCTCAAATATGTCAAAGACATTATTGATAGAGCTGAAGCATTGAATTAAAATTTGTGGTGCGGCCGGGAATCGAACCCGGACCTCCATGCTTACTAGGCAGACGTCTTAACCGTTAGACTACCACACCACTAACGATTAAGGCGCCTCGGAATAGTCTATGTACGATTTCCCTCCACAACACAAACTTTAATTCAGCTTCTTTGTTCCAAAGATAATTGCCACCACTGCCAAGGCTCTCCATGCAGCGGAATAGCACCTCAGCAATGGACATGGTGGAACAATCCTGTTATGGTGATATAAATATCAATTAAATACAATGAAAGAATCCCTGAGACGGATTTTCGTCTCAAATGTGTCAAAGACATTATTGATAGAGCTGAAGCATTGAATTAAAATTTGTGGTGCTGCCGGGAATCGAACCCGGACCTCCATGCTTACTAGGCAGACGTCTTAACCGTTAGACTACCACACCACTAACGATTAAGGCGCCTCGGAATAGTCTATGTACGATTTCCCTCCACAACACAAACTTTAATTCAGCTTCTTTGTTCCAAAGATAATTGCCACCACTGCCAAGGCTCTCCATGCAGCGGAATAGCACCTCAGCAATGGACATGGTGGAACAATCCTGTTATGGTGATATAAATATCAATTAAATACAATGAAAGAATCCCTGAGACGGATTTTCGTCTCAAATATGTCAAAGACATTATTGATAGAGCTGAAGCATTGAATTAAAATTTGTGGTGCGGCCGGGAATCGAACCCGGACCTCCATGCTTACTAGGCAGACGTCTTAACCGTTAGACTACCACACCACTAACGATTAAGGCGCCTCGGAATAGTCTATGTACGATTTCCCTCCACAACACAAACTTTAATTCAGCTTCTTTGTTCCAAAGATAATTGCCACCACTGCCAAGGCTCTCCATGCAGCGGAATAGCACCTCAGCAATGGACATGGTGGAACAATCCTGTTATGGTGATATAAATATCAATTAAATACAATGAAAGAATCCCTGAGACGGATTTTCGTCTCAAATATGTCAAAGACATTATTGATAGAGCTGAAGCATTGAATTAAAATTTGTGGTGCGGCCGGGAATCGAACCCGGACCTCCATGCTTACTAGGCAGACGTCTTAACCGTTAGACTACCACACCACTAACGATTAAGGCGCCTCGGAATAGTCTATGTACGATTTCCCTCCACAACACAAACTTTAATTCAGCTTCTTTGTTCCAAAGATAATTGCCACCACTGCCAAGGCTCTCCATGCAGCGGAATAGCACCTCAGCAATGGACATGGTGGAACAATCCTGTTATGGTGATATAAATATCAATTAAATACAATGAAAGAATCCCTGAGACGGATTTTCGTCTCAAATATGTCAAAGACATTATTGATAGAGCTGAAGCATTGAATTAAAATTTGTGGTGCGGCCGGGAATCGAACCCGGACCTCCATGCTTACTAGGCAGACGTCTTAACCGTTAGACTACCACACCACTAACGATTAAGGCGCCTCGGAATAGTCTATGTACGATTTCCCTCCACAACACAAACTTTAATTCAGCTTCTTTGTTCCAAAGATAATTGCCACCACTGCCAAGGCTCTCCATGCAGCGGAATAGCACCTCAGCAATGGACATGGTGGAACAATCCTGTTATGGTGATATAAATATCAATTAAATACAATGAAAGAATCCCTGAGACGGATTTTCGTCTCAAATATGTCAAAGACATTATTGATAGAGCTGAAGCATTGAATTAAAATTTGTGGTGCGGCCGGGAATCGAACCCGGACCTCCATGCTTACTAGGCAGACGTCTTAACCATTAGACTACCACACCACTAACGATTAAGGCGCCTCGGAATAGTCTATGTACGATTTCCCTCCACAACACAAACTTTAATTCAGCTTCTTTGTTCCAAAGATAATTGCCACCACTGCCAAGGCTCTCCATGCAGCGGAATAGCACCTCAGCAATGGACATGGTGGAACAATCCTGTTATGGTGATATAAATATCAATTAAATACAATGAAAGAATCCCTGAGACGGATTTTCGTCTCAAATATGTCAAAGACATTATTGATAGAGCTGAAGCATTGAATTAAAATTAGTGGTGCGGCCGGGAATCGAACCCGGACCTCCATGCTTACTAGGCAGACGTCTTAACCGTTAGACTACCACACCACTAACGATTAAGGCGCCTCGGAATAGTCTATGTACGATTTCCCTCCACAACACAAACTTTAATTCAGCTTCTTTGTTCCAAAGATAATTGCCACCACTGCCAAGGCTCTCCATGCAGCGGAATAGCACCTCAGCAATGGACATGGTGGAACAATCCTGTTATGGTGATATAAATATCAATTAAATACAATGAAAAAATCCCTGAGACGGATTTTCGTCTCAAATCAAAGACATTATTGATAGAGCTGAAGCATTGAATTAAAATTTGTGGTGCGGCCGGGAATCGGCTCTATCAATAATGTCTTTGACATATTTGAGATGAAAATCCGTCTCAGGGATTCTTTCATTGTATTTAATTGATATTTATATCACCATAACAGGATTGTTCCACCATGTCCATTGCTGAGGTGCTATTCCGCTGCATGGAGAGCCTTGGCAGTGGTGGCAATTATCTTTGGAACAAAGAAGCTGAATTAAAGTTTGTGTTGTGGAGGGAAATCGTACATAGACTATTCCGAGGCGCCTTAATCGTTAGTGGTGTGGTAGTCTAACGGTTAAGACGTCTGCCTAGTAAGCATGGAGGTCCGGGTTCGATTCCCGGCCGCACCACAAATTTTAATTCAATGCTTCAGCTCTATCAATAATGTCTTTGACATATTTGAGACGAAAATCCGTCTCAGGGATTCTTTCATTGTATTTAATTGATATTTATATCACCATAACAGGATTGTTCCACCATGTCCATTGCTGAGGTGCTATTCCGCTGCATGGAGAGCCTTGGCAGTGGTGGCAATTATCTTTGGAACAAAGAAGCTGAATTAAAGTTTGTGTTGTGGAGGGAAATCGTACATAGACTATTCCGAGGCGCCTTAATCGTTAGTGGTGTGGTAGTCTAACGGTTAAGACGTCTGCCTAGTAAGCATGGAGGTCCGGGTTCGATTCCCGGCCGCACCACAAATTTTAATTCAATGCTTCAGCTCTATCAATAATGTCTTTGACATATTTGAGACGAAAATCCGTCTCAGGGATTCTTTCATTGTATTTAATTGATATTTATATCACCATAACAGGATTGTTCCACCATGTCCATTGCTGAGGTGCTATTCCGCTGCATGGAGAGCCTTGGCAGTGGTGGCAATTATCTTTGGAACAAAGAAGCTGAATTAAAGTTTGTGTTGTGGAGGGAAATCGTACATAGACTATTCCGAGGCGCCTTAATCGTTAGTGGTGTGGTAGTCTAACGGTTAAGACGTCTGCCTAGTAAGCATGGAGGTCCGGGTTCGATTCCCGGCCGCACCACAAATTTTAATTCAATGCTTCAGCTCTATCAATAATGTCTTTGACATATTTGAGACGAAAATCCGTCTCAGGGATTCTTTCATTGTATTTAATTGATATTTATATCACCATAACAGGATTGTTCCACCATGTCCATTGCTGAGGTGCTATTCCGCTGCATGGAGAGCCTTGGCAGTGGTGGCAATTATCTTTGGAACAAAGAAGCTGAATTAAAGTTTGTGTTGTGGAGGGAAATCGTACATAGACTATTCCGAGGCGCCTTAATCGTTAGTGGTGTGGTAGTCTAACGGTTAAGACGTCTGCCTAGTAAGCATGGAGGTCCGGGTTCGATTCCCGGCCGCACCACAAATTTTAATTCAATGCTTCAGCTCTATCAATAATGTCTTTGACATATTTGAGACGAAAATCCGTCTCAGGGATTCTTTCATTGTATTTAATTGATATTTATATCACCATAACAGGATTGTTCCACCATGTCCATTGCTGAGGTGCTATTCCGCTGCATGGAGAGCCTTGGCAGTGGTGGCAATTATCTTTGGAACAAAGAAGCTGAATTAAAGTTTGTGTTGTGGAGGGAAATCGTACATAGACTATTCCGAGGCGCCTTAATCGTTAGTGGTGTGGTAGTCTAACGGTTAAGACGTCTGCCTAGTAAGCATGGAGGTCCGGGTTCGATTCCCGGCCGCACCACAAATTTTAATTCAATGCTTCAGCTCTATCAATAATGTCTTTGACATATTTGAGACGAAAATCCGTCTCAGGGATTCTTTCATTGTATTTAATTGATATTTATATCACCATAACAGGATTGTTCCACCATGTCCATTGCTGAGGTGCTATTCCGCTGCATGGAGAGCCTTGGCAGTGGTGGCAATTATCTTTGGAACAAAGAAGCTGAATTAAAGTTTGTGTTGTGGAGGGAAATCGTACATAGACTATTCCGAGGCGCCTTAATCGTTAGTGGTGTGGTAGTCTAACGGTTAAGACGTCTGCCTAGTAAGCATGGAGGTCCGGGTTCGATTCCCGGCCGCACCACAAATTTTAATTCAATGCTTCAGCTCTATCAATAATGTCTTTGACATATTTGAGACGAAAATCCGTCTCAGGGATTCTTTCATTGTATTTAATTGATATTTATATCACCATAACAGGATTGTTCCACCATGTCCATTGCTGAGGTGCTATTCCGCTGCATGGAGAGCCTTGGCAGTGGTGGCAATTATCTTTGGAACAAAGAAGCTGAATTAAAGTTTGTGTTGTGGAGGGAAATCGTACATAGACTATTCCGAGGCGCCTTAATCGTTAGTGGTGTGGTAGTCTAACGGTTAAGACGTCTGCCTAGTAAGCATGGAGGTCCGGGTTCGATTCCCGGCCGCACCACAAATTTTAATTCAATGCTTCAGCTCTATCAATTTAGGAACAGCTTGGACAAAAGACACAGACCTGCATACAGAATGTATGGTGAATCAAAATTAACAGCAGTGCACATTATCTTACACTTGCTGAAAGAAGTTACATTTAAAAAAAGTCACAATAACAATGGAACTCATCAAGTGGTGCCAGTGTACTGTGGAAATATTAGAGAAAATAATCAAATATGACCAATTCCTGAATGTGGTCCCTCCCTATGGCATTTGTTGAAGACTACGGTCAGCTCACCTCCCTCTTATAAGTAATAGTAAGGGTAAAGTATGGAACCCGAAATATTGGACCAAATGCAGAAGAAACAATAGTCATGAAAGCAACTTGATATGTTAGCATGTAATAAAACATGTTCACGTTATGATTGTGTAACAGCCAAAAACTGCTTTGAAAAAAGAATAAATTTGCAGAATATTACACAATTATCACCTGTGTTTCAGTCAAAATGAATAAAATATTCTGTCAAGAATTGACGGAAGTCAGTGAATGTAATAAAAGGTGTTGAAAAATCAGGTGTATTAACTTTTAGCCACAATCGCTGCCATCTCTTCGCCACACAGGAAGAATGGTCTTCCTCAAAGTGAAACACACTATAATTTAAATTATTTGTTATTGACATTTCAGCAAGTCTAGAGTAGTGACCAGCTGGTGTCTAATAGTAGCTATTAATTGAGTGTCATGGACTGATTGCGTTTCTTGTTTTGGTTTCATGTAACACCTCATGAAGTGTGGTTGGTTGCATGCCATAAGTACAGTCACTCTACCACTGCCATCTATCAATCACAAAGTAATTTTTATCGGAGTCTAATGTCACATTCATGAAATGACAGTGCAGCACCCTGAGAATACAACCAACATGTATGTCAAGTGTAACACCCCACAGGAGAACAGACATTTCACAAACAGAGGACAATACAGTGGCCTGTTTCCACTGTTACTAGCAGAAAGAAAAATAATAGAAGGGCGTTAAATGCATTTACATTGTTGACTCAACAGCATAAGCTACTATCATTTAATCAGATGTTCTCCAGCTATGGTTCAATTAGAGTCAAGATACTTCACAGTGAAACACAGATGAATGACATATAACTATATGGGGAAACTGCATGAATGGAGGAGATGCTTTCTCTAATGAGACAAGTCATAAGATACCCTTCAAAGAAAAAAAAAATATATGGTTTGATTCATGTGCATTTGTGAGTTACAAAGTTATTCACTGAAAGAATATATTGACTGACCTTAATAATAGTTATATGTTCCCAACCAAAATATCTCAAAACTAATTAATCCTGTTGTATGTCTACAAATCAATTCAGCATAATGAAGATGATATTTCCTTTCAGGTCTGAACAAACTTCTGTCATAAGTACTTTGCTGCTTAAAAATTGTAGTCATTCTAGGAAATAAAACTGGTACAACAATAGAACAAAAAAATGTTTTTAGAGTCTATGGGACTTAACTACGGGGTCATCAGTCCCTAAACTTACAAACTACTTATGAACTACTTACAACTAAGGATGGCACAAATATCCATGCCTGAGGGGGAATTCGAATCCCCAACCGTAGTGGCCGTGCAGACCGTGACTGGAGCGCCTCAGTCTCCTTGGCCAACAATACAACAAGCAAGGCTGTAGCTGAGGGCAGGAGGGGGTCAAAGAAATCAATTCTCCCCCATCCCTCTCACAAAAATTATGTTGTAATGCTTTACAAGTTAGAATATATGTCACAATTCACAGTTTTTATTGTCTGATCAATATTCTGACTACGGCCCTGACAACGAGTAAAGTTTCACACAACCTGATATGAACATGAGACTAACAGGCAACAAAGTCTTTACCTTCCCCTCCTTCAGTTTCATTTCCAAGTGATCCTGAATTGGACTGAAAATTGTAGGCTTTCTTTGGTGTAACTGACCATGAGTACAATGGGTCATAGAGTAAAACTTCCAGTATCGTTAATATGATCTCTTGATTTTGGCGCAACACCGTCATAGTTTTTTCACAACATCTGTAACAGGTAAGAAGAAAAGACAAAAATAATTTTAAGGTGCAACAATAAGAGACTTACAAGACTAACACAATTTCTAATATGTGCTCCACTTTCAATGTTACCTCCTGAAAACGCCTTCAACTCCTGATACCCCCATTCCATCTACAATATCTCTTGTGAGCCGAAAAGGTACTGTTTCTGGTGTTGGCAATATGCGCCCCATTTCAAAAGCAATACCTGTGGAGTATGAAAAACTTGTAAGTATTAAGAACACAACATATATAGCTTAAGCTACACACACACATGCACAAGGATGCTCGATTATTAGAAGTTAAAAACAGGTGAATAGTTTTGTAAAAGCAATACACACTGAAATGAGTACATACAACCACACAATGATTACAAATTAGATTTACTGATTACACATACACACATACACACACACACACACACACACACACACACACACACACACACACACACAAAGTGAAAGTTTGAAAATTGCTCTTTATTGTAACATTGTGGAAAGGGTAAAGGAAAACTCTGATAGCAACTATCAGATGCCATAATTATGGGAGCCAAAATTTGTCCTTGCAGTTTGCAATGTTGGAATCTGTCTAGTATAAACAAGAAAGGGTACTGACATTGAGATACAACATATTTTGCATGATATTCATGTTGTTGTAGCGTTCATTTGCAGACTGGTTTGATGCAGGTCTCCAAGCTACCCTGTCTTGTGCAAGCCTCTTAATGTCCGAATAAGAAAGGCAACCTACGTCTTTTTGAATCTACATACTGTGTTCATCCCTCGGTCTCCCTCCATGATTTTTACACCACACACATCCTTGTAATGCTAATTTGATGATTCCTTGACGTCTCGGAATGTGTCCCGCCAACCTATCCCTTCTCTTAGCCAGGATATGCCAGATACTCCTTTTCTCTCCAGTTTTGTTGAGTACCATATCATTACTTACTTACCCATCTGATCATCATCATTCATCTGTAGCACCACATTTCAAAAGGTTTTGAACTTCTTATCATCCATGTTTCACTACAATTCAGTGCTACACTCCAGACAAATGCTTTCAGACAGGACTTCCTAACAGTTGAATTAATATTGGACATAAACAAATTTAGCTTCTTCAGAAATGCTTATTTCCCACAGTCATCCTGCATCTTATATCTTCTTTACTTTGGCCATCAGAAGTTATTTTGCTACCCAAATAACAAAACTCATCCATTACTTTCATTGTCACATTACCTAATCTAATTCCTTCAGCATCACAAGATTTTCTGACACTATATTTGTTAGGGGTCAGTGCCCCTCAATTCAGTGATATAAAGGCACATACATATTGCATACCAGGTGAACAATTTCTTCATGACTGGCTCTCCCAACAATATCAGCAGTTCAGACGGAACATCATCTCCTTCAAGGGCCTTGTTTCTCCTCAAATATTTCACTGCTCTGTCAAATTCTTCTCCTAGAATCGAATCTCCTATCTCATCTTCCTCTACGTATCTTCCACTTCTAGAGTTCTACCTTCACATTTATTTTGTTTGTACGTGCCATCTATGTATTCCTTCCATATTTCAGCTTTCCCTTCTGTGCTTACTACTGGTCTTTCATCTGAGTTCCTGATATTCATAACACCTCTTTTATGTTGCTGAGTTGCGCTTTATTTTTATCTGACTATTTAAGTCTTTGCAGTGAACATTTTTCGAAACAGGAATGTTTGATTCATAACATAGAAGTGAAAAAGTAAGATAACTTATGCCTGTAACTCTCTCATGAGGTGGTATTTCAAATGGTGATGGAAAGAAAGATATTTCACTTGATTGATGTGGTCACCACTAATGCACATCTGTGCTTTACAAGTTGATGAAAAACATCTTAAAAGTTCAAAAAATTATATCTAGTCAAAATTTTATCAATGATAATGAATTTTTATTCTACACTACAGCCTATATTCATTATCATGTCTAAATGTGTCTTTTTCCGATTTTACCAAAAATTATTTTGACACAAATGGCAAAGAACATGTTGATTCTTGTTATCTTGCATGGAGTAGACATAGTTTCCATCTGCTTGGAGAACGATAAGAGCTGAGAAGTGTCTGCAACTTTGTTTTTAATACTACAAACAGCAAGAAGGGAAAAAGAGTGCAAGAAAGAAGTTTTCTGTTGCTGTCCTTGTTGTAATATTGCCTTTTGTACATCTATATTCTGAACTGGGTTCACCAGAACTGCTAGAAAATGTGAAGAAAAGATAATCCTAAAACTTGATTTAAAGCCAATTTCAAGAAAGACTAACACACATTTATAACATCTTTTAACAATACTGATTGACAGACAAATCTTGAAATTATGTGTAAAATATGGAGAGAGAAATGATTTTGGTACTCATATGGATCTCTCATTCTTCACTTTTTTGGATGAAAAAAGGAAGTAAGTTTAGGGTTTAACGTCCCGTCAACAGTTTGGTCATTAGAGATGGTGCTAACGCTCGGAGTTTTGGGTAAGGATAGGGAAGGAAATTGGCCGTGCCCTTTTGAAAGGAGTGATTTAAGGGAAATCATGGAAAACGTAAATCAGGATGGTCGGAGGTGGATTTGAACCACTATTCTTCTGAATGTGAGTTCACTGTGCACTGCATCACCTCGCTTGTGTTTTTTTGGCTGGTTTATGATTTTCATACTGTGCAGATATCTAGTAATAAGCATTTTGCAATACATTGTGATCTTCAGCAGATGGTCAATGGAACTATTATCTGCAAAAAATCTAATAGAACTGCTTAGATTGTCTGCAAAATCATGCATGGAGTTCCCCTTTCCCTTTTCAGAAATACACTGGGTGACCAAAGCATGAACTTTTTTAAAGCCCAGTAACTGCTTCCACTGTTACACAGATGTTTGAAACTTGGTTCTAATGTGCCTTTTAAACATCCTAAATAATGGTGCATAAGTGTAACAATCTGCACGACGTCCTTCACTTCAAACAGCAAGGTATCAACACAGAGTTCAGTGCATGTAGAGTGTAAGGTGGGTTAACAATGATGTATTAGTACCAAATTGCAACACAGTTCTTCCTCTACACCACTGTGGACACGTCCACCTTACCAACATTTAACCCCTCTCTTGACATGTCTGTAGAGTACAGAACACTGAGTCTCCTGAAGGATGGCCAATGAAAATGAATGTCACATCGCCACTCAAAGACTCTACAAGAATAGGCTGGGGGGAGGGGAAGTGGCACAATGAGTGTCAATGAAGAACTCAAGTGACCCTTTCATTTGGATACTGAATCCCACACATTGACAGTAAAAAATGACAGTCCAGAGTTCAATGAGCAACAGGACAACATTCTTGAAAAGGATTGAGTCTGCTGAGACCCTTTGGATGATTGAACCCATCTCTACATAATCATGGATCTGCAACCTCAGTGAATGTGATATGATCCCTTTGGACTGCAGCATGATCATAATTTTTGTTGTTCTGTGATGTGATCAGGAGTGGAGAGTGGATTTTCAGCACTGATAAATGTGTGAATATAATGTCAAAGGATCCCTTTAAGACAATCCAGTTCACCACACCCTTGCCACTAGCTACACTCCTTCATTGATTACTTTTCAAATTTAGTTGTGGAGCAGCTTTCAAATTTTATTGTGCAGCACCTTTCAAATTCAGCTGTGCAGAGACTTCAAAACAGATCAGCTCTAGCACCTGAGGGCAGGCAACCCTTCGATGGCACATGCCTACAAGCAGGAGCAAGGGCAGGATCTATGCTGAATTAGTGTCAAAGTGTTTGTACAGGTATTCTTAAAGGTGCACGGGTGCCACCAAGGGCGTTGTAGAAATGGAAAAAAGGGGGAGGGAGGTCACAGAGGGACCCTCTACTGTTTTATTGGTAATGTTGTACCCCTAACCCCTTTGTCAGATGAATGCACCGCAGGAGGATGTGAAACAGAGGAGCTGAAAGCTGAACAACATAAACACCCTTTCCTCCTATGGATCAACTTCATTTTTTGTCAAATGGTTGATACTGTGGTACACTCCAAAAGGGTCAGATAATATTAAATGGCGTTGCAACACAACAATACCTTTAGAGAAGTATTCAATTGTCCAAAGAAGGGGGTGAGGGGGCGGGGTGATGGACACCAGTGTCAAGTACTGACAAGATCATTATCACAGTTCTCAAGTGCTCCTACTGGGCTTTTTGTAACAACAAATTGCCTGAAATATTTTCCTCAGTGACCCGTAGGAAAACTGGATGCATTCAGGATTAGGTGCTATAATCCCACTTTCTGAAGAGGTGAAAAAGGTGTGATATGAATATAAGAGTGGGTGATGACCTTTCCATCACGGCACATTCACAGTGGTATGAGGTAGAATTATTGTGAAATACAGTACAAATATGGCATCATTAATGAAACCTATACCTCACATATACCGGCCTTTTTCTTACCATGACAGGGGGAGGTTTTAGGCACCTTTGAGCAAAATTTCAAACATCTCTGTCACAGTTTGAGAGAAAAATATGAGTGTCAAATATCTGATCCTTTAACTGTGTTGCGCAGCATAGATTAAGGATAGAAAACAAGCTGTAATACTTCCTTGGGTACCCCAGATATCACTTTGATTTCACTAGATGGCTGCTTCTCAATTACCATGTACTCTGACTTTTGACAGGAAATCAGGAATCCAGTTGGACAATTGAGATTATACTGCATAGAAACACAATTTCATAAGAAACTGTTTGTCAGAAAAAAATGTAAAGAAGCCTTCTGGAAAGCTAAAAATATGGAATCAATCTGAGATACTTTGCTGACAACATGCAGTACTTCAAGTCAATAAATAGCAAGTTGTGTTTCAAAAGAATAATATTTTCTGAATCAGTGTTAATTACATGTCAATAGATTGATGGATGTATGGAGGAAATCTTCTTAGCATACCAAAACCCTATATCTCTTGTGTGGACTCAGGGCCAGGACCACCCTTCACAACCTCAATTCATTCTCACCCTCCACTTCACCTGCTCTCCCTCAAGCTGTAGCGGACTTTAACCTCCACCTCACTTGGCTCCATTCATACTTCTGTCAATAGTAAACACACCAACCACAATTTTAACAGTTGACTTTCTCTTCCACACGAAATTCCACACAGCCTGACCACTTGTGGATGGCATATTTTAAGTGACAAAAAGTTCCTTTCCCTAAATGCTGAAGGTCTCACTGAGGCCTTCACTGACAGGCACCATCCCTCAGACCTGTTACACAAACCAATTTATCACTCCGTACTCCCCCCCCCCCCAATCTTACCTCCACTACCAATAACAGGCATTGTCACCCAATACTCTTGGGATGGAACAAATAAACCACTTTCTTCCTCGAATATTTGATTATCTTCTATCATGCCCTGAAATGAGAAACATCCTGTTCAAGATCTGCCACATCCCACCTAAAGTGGTGTTCCATTGTCCACACAACCTCCATAACATCCTAGTCCATCCCTATGCCACCCCCAACCCCCTGCCACAGTGATAATACTGTGGAAGAACCGATTGCAAGACCTGCCCAATCCATCCACCCAACACATCTTATTCCAGTGCCGTCACAGGCTTATCTTACCCCATCAAAACACCTGGTCACCTATGAAAGCAGATATAAGATTAACCGAGCACACTGCAATTATTGCACAGCTTTTTATATTGGTCTGACTGCTACTGAGCTATCAGAATGAATGGTTACCCCAAAACCAAGGTAAAAAAGGTCAACAATCTGAAGATTGGTTTGAACACAACACTGCTTTACTAGGCATGGTTCTGTTTGGAGGTGGTATGCCATTGCCTTCCTCCAACCTTTGAACTGACTTACCCAGCCAGATATAGGGGGACCTACAGTTTAACGTGGGTTCCGAACCATGGTGCTACACAGTATTTTTCACATGAGCAATACTGCCTGAGGTGAAAAAAGTGGAAAGTGACAGATAAAAATCCCAGCACCTGGCGGGGATCGAACCCACAACCTTTGGATTTGTAGTCTGGCACTCTACCACTGTGCTATGGAGTCGCACACCAAAACCAAAAGCAAGTTATATCCAGAGTAGCTCAATATGCAGCTGTGCATAACATGCTTAATTTCAATGGCTGCTTCACAACCCAGGACACCTACAACCTCCTCCCACTATCTCCCCGACTATGAGCTTTTCTGTACTGCACAATTTCAAAATTACCATGCCTCAAACTATGGTAACCTACTGTCCCCAGGTGTCCTGCCTTCTCTGTCCTACATCTTCTTCCAATTTGTATCTTATTCCCCACTGTATGCATTACTTTTCCTAATCCCTAACATGCTTCCCCCATCCCCCTTCTCAACTATGTTCCTAAGCTGTTTTATCTTTCCAACACTCTAGTATATATGTGCTCCATCAGGCAGCACTTGTATATCTATCCACAGTCTCACCTTGCATCCTTTCCCTGCACCCATCACTCAGAATTGCACTCAATGCAGATCATTACTCAGAATGTAACTGCTGGAAGTGACAGTCTTGTGTTAGTGAGTTGTACCTGTGTGAGTTTATGAATATGTGTGTGTGCGTATGCGTGTGTGTGTGTGTGTGCGGACGCGCTTTTCTGATGAAGTCTCTCTCTCTCTCTCTCTCTCTCTCTCTCTCTCTCTCTCTCTCTCTCTCTCTGTGTGTGTGTGTGTGTGTGTGTGTGTGTGTGTGTGTGATCTTCATGGTGAGTTACAACGTATGACCAAACTATTGTTAAATTTGAAGCTGGACTTTTTGATGTAATATTTATTGATTTTCTATTGTGTTTATCTGTGGCTCAGCATATCCTCTATTTGGCAAGTAGCAATTTATCCTTCACATAATAACAGTATTGGTAACTAGTATATTTTATGACCTGGATGATATTCTCTCTGCAGAGCTTTTGAACCAAAATATCAACCTATGTCGATCGAAAGATATACTATAATTGAAGATCAAGAAATTCAAGTTTCTAGCAGAAACGTTCAAGAAAATAATTTAGGAAATACTATCATTAAAATAATAATAATAATAATATAAACATAAAAATTTAAGTACCTATTTTTCATATTAATTATATAAAGGAAGCGAATAAAACTTTTATAATTGGATAGGTGTTTTGCCACAGAAGTGCAGAAATAGAAAATTATGTGCTTATGTAGCAGTTAAAGAGTGATAAAAGGAAGTAAATGTTTTCTTGTCTATAAGTTTTAGTGTTTCCTTCTCCATCATGCATTCAAATCTGCAATAATAATATGTAACCATAAAAAATGGAAGTGCTACCAACTTCTGACCTGCTTACTGGTCTGGTACTATAGCAGAAATTACACAGAAAAGCAACAACTTTTCGTGCAATCACATTCTATGGATGATCATGTTTAATGTGGAAACACACATTCCAGGCAACTAGAATGTTAGGGCGATAATGTTGTCAGCAGTGGAAATCAAAGAATTGTAGCAAGGGAGGCTGTAAATAATGTTGTTTACTAGCTTTGTTATTTCACTAACTTGCCGTAAGAGTAACTTTCTGGTTACTTACCATTGTTACTATGAAAATTTCAAATAGTTCCTAATTTTTAATAGCTAATTGGAGGGAATGATGAAATGAACAGAGAAAGGGAGGGCAAGGAGGAGTAGGAGGACAAAGAGATGGACAGACAGGTGTGGATAGAGAGAAGAGGATGAGAAGGGTGATTAGGTAGACATAAAGAGAGAAGGAGTTGCACAGAGAGAGGCGATAGGGAGTGGATGGACATGAAATGGAAAACAGTTGCTTTTCTCCAGGGTAATATACTTTGCATGCTCCAGAGTTGGTATACCATTTAAGCTAAATATTTATTCAGAAATAGGACAAAGTTAGTAAATCCACTGACTTAAGATAATTCTCTCAGAAAACATCTTTTTAACTTTCATTCCACATAGCCACAGTAAGGAAAACCAGGGTATTTATTTTACTGATGTATTTGCTTCCATTCACTTCAGATTAGCCTTAGCTACAGTAAAGCATGGCTGGGTTTAAGAATCATATATACAATATGGAAAGGCATATGGAATAATGAAAAAAATATTTACAATAAGAATCTAAAACAAAGGGAAAAAAATAAAATAATATAAAATAAAAAAGGAAAAAATGCACTGCAATATGGCAGTGAAACAGAAATGCCTCAATGGAAGTAAATACCTAGCACTGAATCACAAATTACACAAGTTAAGAATATTAGAAGGAAGAACCACAAGAAAAAAAAATCAGGTTTAATAAGAAGCAACAGAACCTGCAGATTAATAATTAATTATGAAATAAATACACATAAAAATAACAATAAAAACATTTTTGGATGTTTACAGAACAAATGACAATAGTCAGCAGGCTGAAAAACCGATTTTTAAGAATTTCTGAAAAAAGAAATACAGTAACTAAGAAGCTGGATCCATGAAGCTCAAAATTAGAAATACACACACACACACACACACACACACACACACACACACACACAGAGAGAGAGAGAGAGAGAGAGAGAGAGAGAGAGAGAGAGAGAGAGAGAGAGAGAGAGAGAGAGAGAGAGAGAGAGTCAATAATAATTCTACTGTGATCTGTGATACATACCGAAATCAATATGTATCACTTCTGCTGTCTTCTTGTCAATTAATATGTTATTTACATGTCTGTCTCCTAAACCCAAAATATATCCTATCATGGATGATGTGGCAACACTGAAAACAAAGCAGTATTTTACTACTCTTATTAACACACAGTAAATGTTATTCATTCCTGCTCACCAAATTTAAAATAATAATAATAATAATAATAATGAAAAAGGAGGAAATACATGACATTGCAACAGGCGAACTTAATTACAGTAAAAATACTACACAAAACTGTATTACATATTATTTACTAAAGTGACAGCAACTGAAAGGAGAGAGTAGGATTTATGGTGGTGTTGGTGGGGAGGTCACATTTGATAAGCCATACATAATAAAGTAATGATTCTAAAAATGCTTTTAGGTTGCTGTAATAATATCTTAGGTGTTGAAAGTCGATTTTTTAAAATTTTAATTTCACTACATGTTTCAGGCATAGGCCATTATCTAACAAACAGTCAGTAAAATACATATACAATCAAGAAGTATACACACAAAATTAATTGCAATTTACAATGAAAGTAAAAAATATTTGATACAGTAAGTAATTTTACATGATTTGGAAATATGTACTGATATAATCGTACAGAACATTGAAGCATTTAAATTTGCCATTTAAAGATACACTTGTTAGTGTAGATGTTATGTCGTACCATATAAGAACAAACGTCAAATGTTGTCAATATTATGTGGTATAGAGCTTGCGTGCACATGGCTCACTACCGAGCAATACCTTGCGGCTATTCCAGTGTCGATGTATGTATGGAAATAGAAGCATATGATAAAAAAATATAAACATATTTTAATGAAGGATAATGAAAATCAATGCCTATTTTAGAAAATTAAGATTCTTTGGCGTGATGTCATGCAGGCAGCATGGAAGTAAGATTAGAGGCTATACACGATTATATTTTGGATTATGGCATTTGGATACCTTTATCAAGACTTTCAGTCTGAAGTAAGTCATACATACATAAATAACATGTAAATGCACTTTACAAACCTGTGAATATAGGCAAGTCTTCGTTCAAACCATATACTTGGTGCCGGAAAATATTCAAGGAAAAAATTATGTAGTACTGGGTGAAACAACTTACAAATTTCCTTATATACCTCCAGCTTTTTCTCATTTGATTCTGAGGCCACATCCTGAAAAGATAAACATATATTACTGAATTTGGTCACATTGCCACAAGCTACGCCATATGCCTTGTGAAATAGTGTGGGATAATGTAAATTGCTGGTGCTGCAGATCAGCAGTTCATACTTCTTCATTGACAAACATTTGTTAGTATTCACGATATTATGATAAACAATTACACTCCCTCATAGATAAGACCATTAAGCCACAATGAGAGCACCACCTATGCTTTATGGACTACCAAAAATTAATACAATATGGGTGTCTATTTGCCCGATTGTCTGTACCATTGGGTCACAACTTAATAGTCAGGTGAAACATATGGCTTCTCTCTTCACATCGCATATGGGTCACTGTGTGCAGCAGCTGCGTCTTGGGGAAGGTGACATTGTGGTTAGTTTTGATGTGGTCTCTTTATTTGCATGTATTCTGATCACAGACTGCTTGGATCTCCTCTTCCATTTATTTGATAATACAATTGCGAGATTGTTCAAGCACAATATTTCTTATATGACAGCCAGTATTTTGAACAGAAGGATGGCGTAGCTATGGGAAATCTGTTAGCTCAATCCGTAGCAAATCTCTCTATAGAGAAATTTGAGGAAGACCATCTAAACAGTGCTCACAACCACATTAGGTTCATTATGAAGTTGAAAAATGACAGTTCTCTGCACTTCCTTGATGTCCTCATTCGCCAGAAAAATGAATGGTCACCTCGGGGACAGTGCCTATTGGCAACTGACTAAGCACAAAAACAAGGCAGTCTGAACACCCTAGTTCATCGTGCAAAAGTCGTCTGAGATACCGAATGCCTGTGTTGACAGTTAACATCCCTCCAAGAAGTCTTTCGAAAATGGCTAGATTAGATTATCTGTAGGTTCTTCATGGATGTGGAACATGTCAAAAAAGTACTCTGTTTTTCGGGGGTTACTAGCAGAAAAAAATATGTCCAAAGAAGAGGGCAAGATTGTCTTATTTTTGCCTTTCTGTGGAACAGTGTTGGGAAAAACTTGCTGGCTACTTAACAGATACAACATAGCATCTGTGTTCAGGCCCCTGGAAAAAAATATGACAACTGGTGAAAGATGATCTAGGTCTGAAAACACCTGCGTTTACAAGATAACATGTCAGAGTGGCTGCTGTTACATTGAGCAAACTGTATGCAGTGTGGAACAATGCTGGACAGAACACGAGCAATACTTATGTCTTCACTACCCAGAAAAATCAGCTATGGTAGAACATTCTTTAGAAAATCAACACTGAATTTGTTTTGTTGAAACATCTGTTAATGCAAAAATGAAAGGCTTTTAGGTAAGTGTTATAAAAGAAGCCACTGCAGATAAAATATTGGAGAACACCCAAAATAACCTGAACCAAATAACCTGAACCTTAATCAAGGTTGTACCCACCAAATAACTGTTGTAGGACCTCTCGAGTCATTCCACCCGGTGACATCACCAGTGACTAGAGTGGTTTCCATAGCAGTTCTGCAAGAGTTCATAAGAATACAGACATGACTAGAAAATGACTACTTTTTGGAAAAACAGGTAGCTGTGAAATTTTGTTTTTACTTGCCAACAATGCAGCAGAAACTGTTGTGGTGTTGCAAACAGCTTACAAGTTCTTTCAGTTTAAAAGGAAATAAATTGCCACTGAAGATCAGGCCTGTTTCAATCACCCTTTAACTCATCAGGATATCAACTACAAAAATCTGTGATTTGATCAACAAAGATGAATGCAAAACAATCAACCATCAAACATCTCCATGTTGTCTTAGGGCTCAATTTAGTGCGCTTTGACTATTGAATTCGGGCTCAAGAATACAGCAAATTTTATACTGAGACTTTTCACCAGAGATCTTCATGTTCAAGCCTAGCATGAAATGATGGTCACATTGTAAGGCGATTTTTTTAAAACAAATTATATTAGGGGAGGATTAATGTTGCTACAGGGAAGATCCAGAAATTGAACAAAAGTCTACTCAATGGAAACACATATAGATGACATCAAATGTGGTGATGATTTTCCCTCCTTAAAACCAGACAGTAGACCAACAATTCTACTTTGAGGTTGTGAAAAGACTGTGCAGACAGTTTGGCCTTGAAACATACAGCTTTGTGGAATTCGGTTATGTGGTTCCTGAATCCTGACAACACTCCAATTATTTTTAGGCCACACAATGATATAACATGTCTGATTTCTTTGTTTCCACAAAATGTGTAGCACTGCATGGAATGGAATAGATAATAGTGGAAAGTACAGGTTGAAAACCAACAATAAAATTAGCGTAGCTTTGCCTTTTTATGTGCCTGTTTGCGACTTGACGATTGTCTTTGTAGCACGTTGCAAGTTATCCTCATTGTTGAACAATGTGGAATGTAGATATAAGTTACATGTTACTTAAGCAAGTGAAACATGTGGACAGAATCTGTGTAAATCTCTGCACACTGCTCTTCTTTGTTATACGGCAAACTGATTCTTAGTTGTCCAGTATAGCAGCAGTAGTGTTCTACCGAAACAGTGACTTACTTCACCACAAGTGCTTCTGAAGATTCACTTTATTGGCAGAATATGCCTTCCCAGCATAACTTGTCCACATATTTCAATTTAAGTCAAGTACTTCAAATAACTAATCTAGAACTGAACATCAGCACTCATATTCCATCTCACAGATTTGTAACCATCTTTGCAAATGCCCAAAATTGCTGAATGGAAAAGAATTATGCAAACTAGAAGTAACACAACTAATAATGAAAGAAAAGCTGCAACTCTCAGGTCATCCATTAATTCACCACCAACGAGCTAGAATACAAAAACGTGACTTTGGAATACTTCGTCAATGTAAGACAACAGTGAGGTGTCACATTTGCCAATCCCATCCCTTTCTACAATCACTGACAACAGCACATTTAAAATTAAAATATTTTTCTGTCAAAATATAATAATGGAAACTCCAGGTTGGAATTAAACAATGTACAGTTTACAAATCACTGCAAGAACGAGCCATGATAGCCACATAAAAAAAGTCACATACATACAACACGTAAAGCTATTGGCTATAGCCTCCTTCAGCCACAAAGGCACACAACACTGTTACACAACCACCATCTCTGGCTGCTTCACTTCAAATCACGCTCTGCATTGTGGAAATAGGGGAGGGAAGGTGTGGGGAGGGGAAGGGGAATGGAGGGGAAGAAAGAGCAGGGGGCTAGGAAGGTTGCATCACAGTGGTGGAGATGGGTACAGCATGTATGTATTAGATGGGTGGAATGAGATGGAGCTTAGGAATGGAGTGGACAGGTAACACACACACACACACACACACACACACACACACACCACAGCACAGCACAACACAACACAACCCACAAAATAGGAAAGGTGTAGGGTAGAGGGGAGGTAAGTAGGTACTGTTAGGTGTGGAAAAGGTAGTTATCATAGGTTGAGGACTGGATAATTTTGGGATTGGAGAATGTACTGTAGAGATAACTCCCACCTGTGCAGTTAAAAAAAGCTAGTGGTGGGTGGGAAGACGTAGATGGCCTGGGTTGTAAAGCAGCCATTGAAATCAAGCATATGCCACTGCATGCTGTGCTGCAGGGTGGTCTACTTTGTTTTTCACTACAGTTTGGTGGTGGCCATTCATCCTGGTGGTCAGCTGGTTAGTGGTCATGCCAATATAGAAAGCTGCTCACTGATTGCAGCACAGTTTGTAAATTACATCGCTGCTTTCACAGATGGCTTGGCCTCTTATTAAGTAGGATAAGCCAGTGACAGGACTGGAACAGGGAGTGCTGTGTGGGGTGGATTGGACAGTCTTGCAATGAGGTGTTCCACAGGGATATGATCCCTGTGGCAATGGGCTGAATTTTGGGGTGGCATAGGGGTAGACTAGGATGTATGGAGGTTGTGAGGGTGACACAACACAACTTTAGAAGGGGTGGGTAGGATCTTGAGCAGGATGTGTCTAATTTCTGGGCACGAGGACAGAAAATCAAAACCTTGGTGAAGGATGAAATTTAGTTTTTTGAGACCAGGGTAGTACTGGGTGCAAAGGGGAGTGCTCTTTTGTGGATGGTTACTGGTGGTAGAGGGATGATTTGGGGTGTGTGGGGATATGGCACAGGAGATCTGTTTGCAGACTTGATCTGTGGAGTAGTTTCTGTCTGCGAAGACCTTTGTGAGATCCTCAGAATATTAGAAAAGGGAGTTCTTGTCACTGCAGATACACTGTCTACAGGTGACCAGGCTGTAATGGAGAGATTTTTTGATGTGGAAAGCATGGCAACTGTCAAAGTGTAGGTACCATTGATGGATGGAAGTTTGGATGGAGCCATCAGTGAGGTGGAGGTTGACATCCAGGAATGTTGCGTGGTGGGTTGAGGAAGACCAGGTGAATTGGATGAGGGAGAAGGAGTTGAGGTTCAATGGTGGAACCTTTATCTGCAGGGAGGGTGATTAGGTCAAGATTTGTTGTGGATGGAACTCCTTCTGCTGAAATGTTTGAGTTGTTAGGGGAAAGATGGTGAGGTCAGCTTGAGAGGTGAGAAATTTTTCGAGGGTAACCACAGGTGATTAGGTGGGAGTGCAAGGGGGATCTCTGTTGGATGGTGGTATTAACTGGGAAAGGCAGGGTACTATGTTGGGTTTAGGTTGGCTATGGTAAGAGGGATTGGTGGCAAAGTAGTGTTTACATCACAGGGACTGGGAAAGGCAAGTAGGTCTTTGAAAAGTCCAGCATGATTGAATTGGGGTGCAGGGCTGGACATAAGACCTTTGGATAGAATCTTCTGTGAGGTTGAGGTATTTGTGGACCGGTTGACCACGGTGTTCTTGGGTTGTTTTGGCACTGGATGCTGTGGAGTGTAGGGAGGAACATGGTAGGTTCAAGAGGTCAGCTAAGGAAGGTCTTCGTGCTATGAAGGGGTCACGAGGAGGAACACTGTAAGTAGGATAAGGACTGGATGTTGGTGCTGCATGGCAGCAATATGATGTCAGCAGGCTGAACAACTTGTGGACCTGGTGTTTGGAATACTCCAGTTGCTGGAGAGTAAATGATTCAATCTGAGAGATGGGATGTATGTAGTTTGGGTTACACAAATATATAATTATCCAGGCCTCAACCTATCATAACTCCCTTTTTCACACCCAACAGTACCTATCTCCTCTACCCTACATGTTTTGTTTTGTTTTGCTTTCCTATCCTCACCTGCTTCCCTACTCAATTAGTAAGCTGCATCATCTTGTTAAACCAATCTAATACGTACTTGCTCTGTAAGGCCATGCTGCATCCATCCCCACCACTGTAATGCAACGTTCCTATCCCCCCTCCCCTATTTCCACACCACAGAGCGTGATTTGGATTGCGGCAACCGGTTGTGTGATTGCATGAATGTTCTATATTCTGAAGGAGGTCATGACTGATAGCTTAAGTGTTGTATGTATGTGTCTTTTTTATGTGCCTGTCACAGTTCATCATTACACTTTTCTGTCACTGTTACAGGAATGTATTTTAATTAAAATCACATGTAACACCTCCAAAAATACTTTTTTAATAAATCAAAATAATGCTATTATGTAAACAAATGGTAATACTTATATTATCTGCTCTCGTGAAAGATCTTGCCAGAAACTGCTAGGGAATTATAATCGGCCTGTAAACTGAAAATGAGTAGCACTTGTGGTGGAGATAATCACATTTTCCAAAAGAGCACTACAGTTCCCACACAGGATGACCAAGAATTAATTTTGCACTTTCTATACATACACATTACTTGTGTTAGTATTATCAGTAACTCATATTAGGCATTCCATGAGGTGCCAAAACATTTTATGGAAATTTAAACCCCTACCACATATGTTTGTGCATCATGTTGCCAATGTCTAATAAGATGTATTGTGAATGAATGGTGTAACTTTGTGAAAACCCTGTAGTTTCTACTTGTTACATGGTGAGATCAACAGAGTAGGTAATTACTTGCTCTATCTTCAGTGTGCATTAACACCATTTGATGACCTTCTTTAAGTCATGCTTCTGTCCCACATTTCAGCCACTTCACTCTGCTACACCCACAGAATACAACTTTTTCCTTTAATGCGGCTCTAGTGCACATAGGCAGGGTGCACACATTTAATGTCATTTGATATTTGTTTTAGCCCCTTTAAATTAAAGATAAACATTATTTTTATACATTAAAATAATATTCACAGAATATATGACATCAACTGCGATTGGGCAAAGCTGAAAATGACCCAGGTTTGAATCCCAGCTGGGTACACCTTTTCAGCTTTGCCCAATTGCAGCTGATGTCATATATTCTGTGAATATTAAATAATAACAACTGCAGGATCAGAAGTGACATCTGTTCTTTTGGAACAGACGCCACATGTCTATATTAAAATAATACTTTTAATAATCGATATCTTGAAGACAGACTACAAGTCACCTTAAAGCTGATTGCTGAGCTGCAGACAGAATCACACAACTAAAGCTGTTGGTCACACCCTTTGTCTGAAAAAGATCACATGCATTCATACAATTACACAAACATCCAGTGCACACATGCTCATTGCCTCTTGCTGCTGCACCTGAACTACTGGGTAACTATGAGTGCACCAAGGATGGCTCGAAACCCAAGCGACAGGCATTATTAAGTCACAACTGGCAGTTGTACACTCAATAGCTGCAAGCTAAGCCACATCCACATTTCAATTGAGTCTCTGTCAGTGGACATGCTGAATACACACAGGAATTCTTACTAGCCCTGAATACAGTGTTTTTTTCCAATTTTACTAATAACTGAGATACAGGTGAAATTTTTTTAATGGAGCTATACTATTTTTATAATGTTTGAACAGCATATTTTGACAAGAAGGAATTCTCTGATGTAATATTTCTGTCTCTGCAGTTGTCAAACAGCCCACCACCTGAAAGTTTACACCATTTTTCAAAAGATTTGCAGGCTGAGGTGACAGCTGTATCATGTTTATGCCACTCTTGATGGAAACTTGTGTTGTCATGAAAATAGAAAAATAGACAGTTGTGTGTTACCTTTTGGAGGAGTTAAAAGAAGTTCAGTGTAAACACTGTTTATCTAGCTCTAGTTTGTTTTGAGGAATGATGCATTTCTTTTACACAGTGCTGCTGGTAACACAATCATCCAATTGGATGGATAAAGAAATATACTCAGTGAAGAGCAGCAGTATCAACATGAGAAGGAGTAAGAGGAGGAGGAACATTTAAAAGTTATGGAAATGTGCAAGCTTCCAGAGACAGTAGTTTCTTCTAGCAACAGGGTTGGAGGAAAAGAAAATGGACTAAGAAAAATGATCCACGAGGTTTAGGAAAGTGGACAGTTGCAGAAAAGTCACCCAGATTCCTAGTTTAGGGGAGACTTACCAGATAGGATTAAAAGAAAGACTGATTAACTCCCTTGAACATATGATTCTTGAGTTTCTCGCGGCATATTTGATAATCAAAATAATCACGGGTGTACTGCCAGTCTATAGTGTTACCCGCTACCGGGCTAGAACCCAGTTCCCTTTGAGCCGCCATAGCGTGCAGATCTCTGTGCTGGCGCGTTTCCAGGAGCTCAGTCCGTCAGTTCACCTGATGATGGCGAGATGTTTGATCGCCGAAATATTGTGCCCGTTGGACACTATAGACCGACAGTACACCCGTGGATATTTTGATTATCAAATACGCTGGGAGAAACTCAAGAATCACATCATACAACTTTATGGGGAGGAGATGTATCGCAGCATGAAGAAATTTGAAAAGTTGCGCCACCGTAAATATTGCTTGCTAAGTACTCTTGCCTTTCTAAAGAGATGTCATTCTGAGAATGTTGTTCCTAAATTTGCTAAGGTTACAAATCACATTGATTCTGCAGCAGCCAAGAGAATTAAGAAACGGGCCAGCCTCGCATTGCTACGTGAGAGAGTGCATTTCACCTGCCGTAGCCTTGAGTTCATCTCACTGGAACTATTCAAACTGCATTTGCAACTGGCTAGTCACTTCACTTCTTTTTCCTGGGATTGGATTGATGGTGTTACCTGGGTTGCAGCCGATTCCTCCCATAAGAAGGCAACAGGGTGCCCCTTTGAGAGTCACTAGATTTGATTGGTCAGAAGTTTGACGAGAAGACCACCAAACTTTTTAGGCATGTCTTGAGATCCACGTATTTTCTTTTCAATGGCAAATAATACGAACAAACAGAGGGAGTCGCCATGGGTAGCCCACTCTCCTCTGTGGTTGCAAATTTGTACATGGAGAATTTCGAGGATGAAGCCCTGGCATCATCTGAATGGAAACCTACTTGCTTTTTCCGTTACGTGGACGACACTTTCGTCATCTGGCCACATGGTATGGGTAAACTCCTTGACTTCCTTACACATTTGAACTCCATACACCCCAACATAAAATTCTCTATGGAGACTGAAGCGGAGGGTAAATTGCTGTTCCTTGATATCTTGGTCAAGAGAAAAGCTGATGGCACCCTGGGTCATGGTGTGTATCGGAAGGCAACGCACACTGATCTGTATTTACACACAGACAGCTGTCACCACCCTTCACAGAGGAATGGGGTACTTAAAACTCTAGTACATAGGGCGCGCACTATCTCCGACGCAAAGAGTCTACCCCAGGAATTGGAACACCTGAGAACTGTATTTCGAAAAAATGGGTACTCAGAGTGGCAGATTCAGCGGGCTCTCCGCCCAACCACTACAGCACAACCTGTGGAAACGGATGAAAACACAAGGGAGGATGTAGGCACTGCATTCATTCCATATACCGGCGCACTCTCGGGGAAAGTCGCCCGCATTTTGAAGAAACTCCAGGATGGAACTCTCTTTAGTCCGCCGAATAAAATTTGTGCACTGGTGGGGAGCGCCAAAGATGATCTCGGTTTGAGGAAGGCCGGCGTGTACCAGAGTCTGTGTCAGTGTGGCAAATCATATATTGGACAGACGATGCATACCATCGAGGATTGAGGCACACATGATCGATGTATCCAAGCAAGTCGGCGGTCGCTGAACATTGTTTGTCGGAGAATCATGCGATGGAGTATGAACGCACTAGGATTCAGGTACAGACGTCGAGATACTGGGACTGCGTCGTTAGAGAGGCCATTGAAATTCGCATAAGTGACGACCTCATAAACCATCACTGTGGCTATAACCTTAACAAAGCTTGGGAACCAGCGATTGGGTTAATTAAGAGTACATCTAGTGAACGTAACGTAGTGACGACCAGGACATCGACGTCACATCAGACGACGTCGCGGGGCACGGACCACGGAGGGGTCGCCCCGCGGGCTGAGGGTATTTAAATCGCCCACTACCGGGCTAGAACCCAGTTCCCTTCGAGCCGCCTTAGCGTGTGAATCTCCGTGCCGGCGCGTTTCCAGGAGTTCAGTCTGTCAGTTCCCCTGATGATGCCAACATGTTTTATCGACGAAATATTGTGCCCGTTGGACACTATAGAACGGCAGTACAGACGTGGATATTTTGATTATCCCTTGAACATGTTTATGAGCAATTTTTCTGTAACACTCCCTATTTTTTAAACCTCATCAGTCCTTTTCATTCACCCCTCTTCTTTCCTTTAAACCCTTCTGCAATTACAAGGAGCCTTTTCCCCAGAAGGCTTGAACACTTTTATAAATTTTAAAACTGTTTTTTGTTGTTGCCACTTGGTGAGCAGATTATCTTCATTGATGGATGTAATAAAAATAAACTAAGCATACAGTATTTCCCCAAATACAATGTCATTTACTAATGAAGAATTGATTAGGACATTCAGAATTTGTGACAATCATCATCAAAATTAATCAAAGCAGCAGTACACTGAACAATTTGCAGTCATAAACTGTACAATTCGCACCACCTTCTAAAGACTTCAAAAAAACTTTGTGAAACTTTTAAGTTTTGCTTAAGAAAAAGGGCTGTTCAAAAAGTGAGGTAACTTTTCAAATTGCTTGTGCAACATACATTCAATTATTGACTTTTTTTAATGTTGTAGTTTCAAGTGTACAGCATACTTCATTTCTTTATGAGGGATAGAAAGCATAATTATATTTTGGTCATCAGATTTTTGACTATTATAAAAACTGGAGCAAAGAATTAGCATCAAATTTTGTGAGAAAATGGAATAAAGTGCTTTAAAAGACTTGAAATGTTGACAGAGGCATAGAATGAGTCTGTTCTAAATAATAATAGTAATAATAATAATGTTTATAAGTGGAACAAAATAATATCAAAGCTGTGAAGGAAATTGGTTTGAGAAACTAGTGAATTCCCTTAAAGAGAAGTTGTTGAGGATGTAGGCATATTGGTTGGCTTGTGTCATTATTCCAAAACTTCTCAATTTTGATCAGAAGGACTGTCACATGAGCATTGCTCAGGAGCTCCTGAATGATATCAATGATGATCCTGATTGCCTCAGAAGGGTCGTAACTAGTGATGAAACATGTGTTTACAGTTATGATGTAGAAACCAAAGCCCTAATCGTCCCAGTAGATGCATCCTGGAGAGCCAAGACCAAAAAAGCATCCAAGTTCAATCAAATCTCAAAATTTTGCTCAAAGCCCCCCCCCCCCCCCCAATTACTGTGGCATAAAGCATAATGAACTTTTGCCTGAAGGTTATACTGTCAATAGAGAGTATAACTTTGCTGTTATGTGCCTTCTGAGAGAAGCAATACACAAAAAATGTTCTGAATTATGGGAACACAATTCAAGGCTTTTGCATCACAACAATACAGTTGTTCATTCACATTGCTTGTGACCGAATTTTTGGCCATAAATACCTATCTCATGCCTCAGCCACCATAATCGCTGGATTTGGCCTTCTGCAACATTTTCGTGTTCCCGAAACTGAAAAGACCTATGAAAGGACAAGGAATTGTAATGATTTAGAAAATATAAATTGTATTGCTGGAAGAACTCAATGCTGTAGCAAAATGTGGTTACGTGAAGTACTTCGAAGATTGGAAGAGGTGTTAGCAAAAGTGTATTCTATCTGAGGGGGATTACTTTGAAGGGGACAATGTAAATATTGCTGAAAAAATAATAATTTTTTCTTTCCTTCTTTTCTTTTTTATTAAAACTATAAATTCACCCTACTTTTCGAACTCACTTCATACTTCCAGGTTGCAGGCCATTCAACTGACATGCTAAAACTTCATATATTTCTACTCTGTGATTTTTTTTTGTTAGATATACTAGAGTCAAATCACTGACTTTATTTCATCAAGATCTGTTATTATGAGACAACAATTGTTATTAATGTAATGAGACAACAATTGTTATTAATGTAGCTGCAAGGTGAAAGCATACCCCAGATGTATTTACTAGTTCAAAAGTAATTTGAGGTGAAGGTGTTGAGCAAATAACCAAGTATGTAGTGATGAATTTAATACTTAAGGAATAAAAGGAAGTGAGGAAAGACAAATACTCACCTTAGATCAGAGCTACTAGCTTTCTAGGTACTGGTCTTTTGTTTGGTGTAAGTATAAGCAACCAGAAAATACCCAAATACTCCACCTACACTATGATAACTAAAAATTGCATGTTGTGATAATTACAGAGACAATATATTACAAAATGCATTACCTTCATCTTTTTCCTACAAGCAATACCCGTGAGATCCAATGGATAATATCGCTTGTGAGCACCTGATTTGAGATCTGAACCAATTAAATATGTAGCTAAAACTTCTGTATTGTCACACCATTCTATAATACCACTTCTTTGTGACAAAGGAACAACCTGGAGAGATAAAGAAAAACAGTTTTAATATTAAATATACCTGTCATCCTTAATTCTCAAACTTTTAATATAAGAAAAAAAAGAAAACACTGGATATTTTACTGTCAAAAACTATTGTCTTCTTTTTTTCTATACTAAATGAGAAAAAAGGAATTAATACAGATAACCCTCAATAGAAGTAATGACGACTCCAAAATGATAGTCCAAGATAGAACTCTGTTTTCTAGTTTAAAAAATCTAGAAACGTCTGTGAGAGATTCACTGGTACTCTGGTCACTGTCTGTTCGCTGAGTCAGCGCAGCTGCTTCTTTCTTCTGGACTTAAAAACTCCAGTCATAAGCCTGTGTTCTCTTTGGAGTTCACCTCAAACTCCATTGCAAAGTAAAAATCATGGCAGCACATAAGGAAAAGAATGTGCTACCCCACGCCCAGGGCCTCGGATAAGAAACCAAGAAATGGACCTGATCATTGGATTCTAGGAGATCAGGCCTGTCATGAAGATTAGAGTCAGAGCTTCTCAAAACCCTTGAAAATCAAAAGGAAAGTACACATTGGCACAATTAACTCAAACACACTATGAATAGAGGGTAAACCTCACAGACTGCCTTGATAAATTTGTGCTACACAAGAAACATGATTCAGAGACGAAAATCACTTTGACTCAGAAAACTATATAATATTCAAAGGGAAACCCATCACTAAAATTCTCAATTCAAACTACATATCTTTGATACAGGCTTCGTCGCACACAAATCCACAATAGATTTCTTAGTAAATATCAACACAAAGAATGAGAAAATTTCCACTCTCACAATAAAGTCATAAAACAAAATGTACACAATAACTGATGTACATGCACCTCAATGGATCAGAAAAGGAAAAAACCTACAAATGGTAGAGAAATTCTGGAAAGACCTTGAAGAGACCATTAATAAAATCCCTGTAAAACACATGCAAATTATTATAGGCAATTTTAACACCCAGTTGGGCATGGAAAAGAAGCACAATATCACAGGACAACACACCACCCACAAACGCACAAACAAAAACGGCCAAAAAATTATTACTGTCTGTAAAAATTTCAATCTTAAAATCATGTCCACCCAATTCAAGAAACCCCACCCGAAACTGACAAAATGGAAATCACACACCAACTCCCTGGGTGAATTTCAGGTAGACAATGTCACTATCTCTAGCAGAAATGGATAGAAAACAATAAATGTGAAAACAAGAAAAGGTTTTTTTGACTCAGATCATCATATGCTTCAAATCAAAACACAAATTATACCAGACAGAAAACTAAAACAGTCTTCAAAACAGAACCAGAACACCTCAAACTTAACAAAGAAAATAATAATAATAATAATAATAATAATAAAAATGCACAAGAAATCTCCAAGGTTGCAGAAACCAATTGGATGAAACTTTCGCAGAAAATCATAGAACTAGGCTAATCCCCACGAATATGGAAACACCGGTGGCAGAAAGCAATGTACGATCAAGCGACTGAGCTGAGGACCTTCGCCTGGAAAAATCACCTGAAAATTAGGAGAGTGAGAAAACTTTCTTCACAAACTATTCACAACGAAAAACATATCTACAAAAACAGCCATCTCAGGAAGATCCAGGGATATTTCACCAAAACCAACACACGGATTTTCTACAAAACCTTCAGAGAAAACTTGACCAGATACCAACCACCAAATCTCTGTTTTAAAAAACTTGATGGCTCCTTTGAAACTCTCGAGTCCAATCCAGACTCACAGCTACCAACCCTCCATGAAATCATTGAAATAATGAAAGAACTGAAAAACAACAGGTCTGATTGCAGAAATGTGGAAAATGGATCATGAAAAAATCACACCCAAAATCCAAAAAACTATTGAAAACTGTTGTCCCACAGGAAAAATCCCAGAAGAGTGGTAGTTGGCTCTCATTCACCCACTCCACAAAAAAGGGGACAAAACTGATCCAAACAACTACAGTGGAATCTCCCTGTTCCCAGTTGGTCGAGAGGAGATTTGGATCACTAATTGTCATGAGCGGTCACAACTTATCCCCAAGGAAATGTGGCGATATTTTCAGGCGTAATGGCGGTTTGCTTGCGACCAACATGCCCCACTAGATCATCAGTTACGCTGCCTGTTCGTTGAAATTTTGTGAAGAGCGTACAGATGGTTTTCGCATCGGTTCCTTTTGGAACATTAAATCATGCTTGAAAACTTCACCTTGTTGCCGTAGGACTCTCTTCTAACCTGTGGTACTCTAGCACCAGAAAAACGCGTTGTTCAATGGAGTACATGGTTTTAATCTCTTCCTTCGGTATGCTAACCTCCTTTCACGTTTCAATAGTGCAACTGATCGCTCTGGGCTTCGGATCACTACTTATACTAGGCATTATGTATGGCAATTACAGCGCCATCTGTTAGCAGCTTTTGTAACTATTATTTCAAACTTCTGTGTAAATTTCTTATAGCTTTCAGAATAAACATTCCGTTTACTGCATTCCTCTATCGATCTTTGTTTTCGAGATATTTAATTTTGAAATCAGGAGTCCTTTTCTGGACACCCTGTATTTTGTAATGTATGCAACATGGCAGACAGAAATGATTAATTCACATGTCTTTTTCAACAACAACAACAATAATAATAATAAAAGATTTATAAATGTCAAAACTTTTGATCACTTACATTTTTAGGTTAAGATCAGTGTCCAGTGAGAAACTCAGTCAGGCAGGTACTACAGATCTTAAAAAATTTCAAGATACTCACAAAAGTAAAGTAAAAAACAATGTTTATATATTTCAACCAAAAATGGGGGGATTAAAGAATAAAGTTGATTAGCTTTTGGTTTGTTTAGAAGATTTAGAAACTAATAATGTAATAGATGTACTATGCCTGTCTGAGGATCACATTGTCACTGATATGGAAAAGGTAAATATCAATGGGTACAAATTAGCTACACATGTAAGTAGAGATAATATAGTGAGAGGAGGAGATGCCATATATGTCAAAAGTTCCCACAATGTCAGAAATTTAGAAATAAAAGAGTTTTGTGTAGAGTAAAGTATAGAAGTGTGTGTCACTGAAATTAAATGAGGGCACTTTCATAATTGTGACAGTGTATAGGCCCCCCTCAGGAAATTTTCAGCTTTTTCTATAAAACATTGATGCATTGTTGTGCTATCTTTCAGACGGGGAAGTAAATTATCATTTGTGGGGATTTCAATGTTGATTCACTGAAAGAATGTAATACGAAGAATGAGCTTGTAGTATTACTCGGAACTTTCAATTTAAGCTCCATTGTTGATTTTCCTACTTGGATAACAAAGAACAGCAGCACATCAATAGATAACTTTTTTATAGGCCAAGATAAGTTTAAGAACATAAGTGCTTATCCTGTTGAGAATGGCCTTTCAGACCATGGTGCTGAGCTTGTTACAGTACATGACATAGCTCCATGCAGTAAATCAAATCAGACTTTCAAAGTAGTCCATTCAATTAACATTGCAAACTTTAGGGAAAGCCTACAGCAGCTAGACTGGGATCAGGTGTATATGGAACCCGATGCAAACCTGAAATATAACTTATTTCACAATACATTTTTAAGGGTATTTGAAAATTGTTTTCCTGATAAAGTAGTTAAACAAAATTCTAAGAAAACATGTAGAAAACCATGGGCAACCAAAGGAATAAGAATATCCTAACAGCAAGAGGGAGTACTGATCCAGAAAAAAATTATTGTACAACACAAAGAAAAGTTATTAAAAAGTCCAGAAGCATGTGTATCATGTCTGATGTCAGCATATCATAATAAAATTATACTATTTGGAATATTACTGAAAGGGAAGCAGGGAAACCAAAAGCACAGGAATAAAAAAAAAGCAGCTCTTATGGAATTGATGGCATTTCCAGCCAGGTACTTAAAGTTTGTTCCCCACAGATAAGTAGGATCCCCAGTCACTTATGTAATAGCTCTCTGAAACATGGTGCTTTCCCTGATAGACTAAAATATGCCATTGTCAAACCATTGCCTAAAATAGGGGATACATCAGATATTAACAACTACTGCCCAATCTCTCTTCTGACAGCTTTACCAAACATTTTTGAGAAAGTAATGTATTCAAGAGTAGCCTCCCATATTTTTAAAAACAAAGTACTAACCAAATGTCAGTTTGGTTTTCAGAAAGGCTTTTCAACAGAAAATGCTATATATGCCTTCACCAATCAAATATTAAATTCTCTGAATAACTGGACATCATCACTGGTATTTTTTGTGATCTTTCAAAGGCCTCCGACTATGTAAATCATGGAATTCTTCTAGATAAGCTTAATCATTTTGGTTAGACTGGGGCAGTGCACAAATGGTTTAATTCATAATTAACTGGAATAATGCAGACAGTTGAAATAAGTGGTTCATGTAATGTC
Source organism: Locusta migratoria (assembly GCA_026315105.1). NCBI lineage: Eukaryota > Metazoa > Arthropoda > Insecta > Orthoptera > Acrididae > Locusta > Locusta migratoria. The sequence goes on from CM048745.1 coordinate 333,869,522, forward strand.
AAAACGTCATCTGATTTCTCAAACTGGGGGACTATCAAGGATGCAGTGCCACAGGGTTCGGTCTTAGGTCCTTTGCTGTTCTTGATATACATAAATGACTTGCCTTTCTACATTGATGAAGATGCAAACTTAGTTCTTTTTGCAGGTGATACAAATATTGTAATCACATCCAAAAAAAACAAGAACTAAGTGATATAATTGTACATAATGTTTTTCACAAAATTATTAACTGGTTCTCTGCAAACGACTCTCATGAAATTTTGATAAAACACAGTATATACGGTTCTGTACGGTAAATGCCACAACTCCAGTAATAAATATAGAATGATGAAAGATTAAACTGGAATCAACATGCAGATGGTCTGCTGAAATGTTTGACTTCAGCTACGTATGCTGTTAGGATCATTGCAAGTTTTAGCGATAAAAATCTCAGTAAATTAGCTTACTATGCCTATTTTCATTCACTGCTTTTGTATGGCATCATATTCTGGGGTAATTTATCATTGAGTAAAAAGATATTCATTGCACAAAAGCATGTAATCAGAATAATTGCTGGAGTCTACCCACGATCACCCTCCAGACATCTATTTAAGGACTTAGGTATTCTCACAGTAACTTCACCGTATATATATTCACTTATGTAATTTGTTGTTAATAATCCAACCCAGTTCAAAAGTAATAGCAGTGTTCACAGCTATAACACCAGGAGAAAAGATGATCTTAACTATGTATGGCTAAATCTGAGTTTGGCACAGAAAGGTGTAAATTATACTGCCACAAAAGTCTTTGGTCACCTACCAAGCAGCATTAGAAGCCTTACAGATAGCCAACTAGCATTTAAAGATAAATTAAAAGAATTTCTGAATGACAACTCCTTCTACTTATTGGATGAGTCTTTAGATTTATTGTGTCATGTAATATTTTGTGTAATGTAACGTCTTGTACAGACAACCTTCATAAACCTGACACTTTCTACATCATTACGAAGTATCGTATTCAGGATCTATGGAACAAGTATTAAATCTAATCTAATCCAATAGGTAATATAAAATGTCTGACAAGAAGGTAAGTTCAATTTGAGCACAAACTGAAACATTCCTATTTGAGAACTACTATTTTGAAGAAGAATTTCTATTTTTGTAATGTATAAAAGATGGTGACAGAAATGTTGTTGTTGTGGTCTTCAGTAAAGAGACTGGTTTGAGCAGCTCTACACCTTACTCTCTCCTGACCAAGCCTCCTCATATCCTCATAACAGCAACCCACTCAATTCGTCACTTTGTCTCCCTCTGAGATCTCCCACCACCTCCCCCATTTCCCTTTAATGCTTAATTCACAATTTCTTATGTCTAAAAATATAAGAATGCATCGTACCATTGATCCCTTCTGTTAGTCAAGGTATGCCAGATTTTCCTTTTCTCCCCACGATTACTGATATTATGATTACTATTCATATAAATGATTCATAATATGTGAAATTAACAACTTTTAAGATCCATTTATTCTCATCTTTATCACTGACTTTAAGTACACACATAACACTTACACATCACTTTTAATTCCTCAGGCCGGCCGCAGTGACCGAGTGGCCTGCGGCATGCTAGTCACGGTCTGCACGGCCGCTGTGGTCAGGGGTTCGAATCCCCCCTCGGGCATGGATGTTTGTGCCGTCTTTAGTATAAGCTAGTTCATATGTAGTTTGTAAGTTTAGGGACTGATGATCCCGCAGTTAAGTCCCATAAGCTCTACAAACATTTGAACATTTTTTAAATTCCTCTAATCTTGGTAGCAGCTGGCCTCTACTCTAGATTAATCCTCTACTCTATATTAATGAGTTCATAAATGTATTTCAATTTTTCACTTGCACTTACCTTGTATGTCCTCATTAGTAGTTTTCTTTTTGACGTTTCTTTATTTCTCCTGAGAAATGTATTCATCATGATGAACACCTGCTGCATTACAGCATCCTGCCTCAAATCATCTCTACCCTTGAAACATAATACATCATATTCACAGTCAAATAAATAATGTAGTAATGAGAAATAAAGACACAAACATATAATGTTCATCCTGTAGTAAGAACAAACATCAACATCATAACAAGACTTCTGAAACCAAATATGTGATTTTGTTTCTTTTAAATGTGCAAGGAGTTTCATTTCTGGTTCAAGCTCATATTTTTTCTAAGGTGGGTGGTCTGGAATAGCATCCAAACAACATTGTGACACCATTTGAAAACTACTCATTGTTTGACTTACCCAAAGCACAGGCTTGCCTATAGACATAAATAAAATCTCACACAAACATTCAAGCTTTCGCAACAGTTGGTCGCTTCATCAGGAAAAGAGGAAGGAAGGAGGGGGGGGGGGGGGGGAAGGAAGGATGCAGGTTTTAAAGGAGTGGATGAGGGGGTCATTCCAATCCCGAGAGTGGAAGGACTTACCTTAGGGGAAAAAAAGGAAGGTAAACAAATACACACACACCCGCACATATACACACACACACACACAAACACACCTAGGCAGACATTTGCAGAAAGCAAAGAAGTTGGACCCACATCCTCCTTTTTTTTCCCCTCCTTCCTTCCTCTTTTCCTGATGAAGTGACCAATGGTTACGAAAGCTGGAATGTTTGTGTGTGTTTTACTTTGTGTCTATCGCGAGCCTGTGCTTTGGGTAAAGTCAAATAATCTTTATTTTTATTTTTATACATATTTTTCCCACCGGAAAAGTCTCTTTTACATTACATAAGCTGGAGAATATTAACTTCAACAATGGAAAATCCAAATGGAATGTCAATAATGAACTGTAGATAACAGCTCAACTTATAGAGGCTCGCTGAGCTGCTGACAGGAACGAAAACAGATAATCACATTTACACAACTAAAATTTTTGGCCATGGCCTCTGTCAGAAAAAGAAACACATACATTTATGCAAACACCCAGACAACTATACACACACAACCACCATGTCTGGCCACTCCAGCACCACAAGCATCTAGACTGTGAGGTGGGGAGTAGAAGGGTAAGGAAGCTGGGTAAAGGTGGGGATGGAAAGTTCCGCACTGCGTGGTGGATTGTAAAGGATCTGATAGGTGGGAGTTTGAATTAAGGCAATGAATGCAGTGAAGGGAAGGGGTGGGAAAGGATAAAAGGGAGGTGTACAGGAGTGTGGGGACGGAGTGGGGGGATTTCAAACGATAAAAATAATAGGGGAAAAATACAAGTAAAAAGTAATTAATTAAGGAGATATTGTAAGTGGTGACATACAGTTGCAAGGAAGACATGAGATACAAGATAATGAGCGGGGAAGATATGTTGGGCATAGGGTGTAGGGACGGGAAGTTATCTTAGGCTGAGAACAGGATGGTTATGGGACCGTAGAATGTGTTTAAGGGACAATTCCCATCTGCGCAGTTCAGAAGAGCTGGTGGTGGAGGGGAGGATCCAGATGGCTGAGGTAGTGAAGCAGCCATTAAAATCCAGAGTGATGTGTTCAGCTGCATGCTGCGCCACAGGGTGGTTCATCTTGTTTTTTGCAACAGTTTGGCGGTGGCCAACCATCCTGACGGACAACTGGTTCATTGTCATACCAATATAAAATGCTGTGCTATGACTGGAGCAGAGTTGGTATAACACATGGCTGCTTCCACAGGTGGCTCGACCTCTGATGGGATAGGATAAGCCTGTATACTTTTCAATACAATCAAATCCACACAACAGCCATGGGCACCTGTATGGCACCCTCCTATGCCAACCTATTTATAGGCCATCTTAGAGGAAACCTTCCTTGCCTCCCAAAACCATTGATTTGGCTCAGGTTCATTGATGATATTGGACTCAGGGCCAGGATACCCTATCCTCATTCCTTCAGAACCTCAACTCCTTCTTCCCCATCAGTTTCACTACTAATCACCAACAGTACCTCCACTTTGGTAGCTACCATCCATTCCATGCCAAAAAATCCCTCCCATTCATCCTTGCCACCTGTGGACAGCGAATTTACAGTGATGAGAACCCCCTCATTCATTACACCAAAGGCCTCACAAAGGCCTTCACAGACAGTCATTACCCTCTACCCTCCTGACATAATCCGCAAACAGATTTCCCACGCCATATCCACAGACACCACCAATCCTCCCACCAACCCCACTAACAAGTCACAGAGGAGTGTTCTTCCTGTCACCCAATACCACCCCGGACTGGAACAACTAAATCACATCTTTCGTCAAGGCTTTGATTAACTTTCACCATTCCTGAAATGATAGACATCCTACCTAAGATCCTTCTGACTCCCCCTAAAGTGGTATTACATTATCCACCCATCCTCCACAACATTCTAGTACATTCCTATGTCACTCTCAACCCCAAACCCATACCACAGATATAATATTCCTGTGGAAGACCCCAGTACAAAACATGCCCAATACACCCTTCCAGCACTTCCTATTCAGGTTCTGTCATAGGCGTATCCTACCCCATCACTGGTCGGGAAATTTGCACCCAAGATCACCACAGAATCGCCTGAGCCCCTGGTTTAAGCCTTTCACTCAGCTCCAAACCTGAGATGCAGGATCGGTTCTGGGAATTTTGCTGCAAATTGATAGCTCTGCTTCTACCCCACAATTGAGGCTAGCTGTCGTCACAACAACTTGTAACAAGGTGCACCCAGTGCTCTCTATTGCTACCAGTAGAATCTCTCCACATCTTGGATTAGACCCCCCCCAGCAAGCAAACAGAGTGTACACTGTTATTCTTTCCTGCCATTACCGATATTTTCGTGATTGGCTCCAACACCTGCCCTCCCAAAGGAAAGTGCAGTAACACCAAGCCATCTTTATACACAGTTGTATGCCACTACCATTTTAATTCCCATTTAAAAGCAATAACATTAATATAACAATACATTTTAAACACAAACTGACATTTATCTTTAAGGCCACTTACATAAGGCATAATTCCAAACCAATTGGAAAATAATTTCTAACCAAACACAAAGGGAAGGTTTATTTCTAATTTTGATAGAGGAATGGCCTGTAAAGGTTTACCAGTCAGTTTCATGCAATGGAAAACACTCAACACACATGAGTTGCTGGATATTGGAAATGACAAACACGTGGTGGTTATTTTTTTCATTTGTTAGTAACATTGTAAGAGTGTTTATTTTTCTTCAGAAAGCTCATGAAAGGACACATTATAAGTTATAAATTTTATTAGAATAGGAATTGTCAAGGGAAAACCAAATAGGTCTACAAACATTAATCTTTGAGATGAATACTAATCAATTAAGCAAGAATCTGCTAACCTTTACTAGTTGAGGACGTTTAACACCATCTGTTCCGATGCATACAATCTTTTTTGGTGCATTCACTCCACCCACCATCTGATATGTTTTCTCAAATCCTGCAATACCTGTATATGAAAAATAGGTCTGAATTACATTATTTCAAGTAATGTGTCTCCCACGATAAGAAATATTTCATTGATACAGACTATGAAAACATCAGGAGAGTCTTCTTGCCAGCCGAAATATCTAGTCGAGAAAATCAAGTTTATTTGCTTACATGATCAATGATTCCTCCCCGTCCTCTACCCCCAAGGCAGTAATGACAAGTGTCAAGACTTAAACTGTTGTGACATGATGAATCCTCACCAACTGATTAAACATTTAATTTACTGGGAATTCAAGATAGGAGAATGGCGATGAAGCATGTAAATAGGAGTAATATGGAACATACACTGAAAATAGAAAACAAATTCACTAAGGTCTAGTTAGCATTCCTATTCCACCTGTTCCAAATTTCCAAATCTAAACTAAAATATTTCATTAACTTGAGTTATTCCCTTTTATATTGTGAAATGAGGGTTTAGCTACCAATGCCTGTAAGCAACATAGAAGGAATTCTCTTTTTCTTCATGTGTGTAGCCAAAGTATTTTTGCCAGGGGGTTAATAATGCCTATTTACTTTTTATTGCACAGAGTTTACCTTCACCACACAATAATACTGCTATATACTTCTGATTGGTATTTTACAATGAGTTTTTATTTTCAGAAGACTTTCTCCTTGCCTGAAACTTAGTGCCCAAATATGGTGAGTTGAAAGTTCATATTGTGATTATATTTTGTTTGTGGATATTATTTTTTTTACAACAATCAAACATACATACGAACTAGTAGGAAGACAGATTTTACGATCAACAGTAACAGCAAGCAAAATATTATAATGAACATGGACAATATCTACATACAGGCTCCAAAGAAATATTGCAAACATAACATTTAAGACACTGAACACTGAATTTAGATTTCCAATACCATTACCAGTTATTTGAAAGCCCACACAAACACACAAAAAAGACAGAACACAAAAGACTAATTCATTTTTTTGCATATTTATTTGGTTAAATGACAACACATTATCAATACTTACATCATGAAATTACCACATTATATTCATCGGCCTCAAACAGTCTGTTTTCTTTTTTGTTCTATAAAAAGAGAAAGAACTAATTTTGCAATGATGAAATGTAGACAGTGTTCTATTTATGGGGAGATCTGCAGTTTCGTGCAACCTTAAAATGTTTATCTTTAAAAAGGGTGCATCAAGGAAGTCCTGCTCTCAGACTTCAACATGAGAAACTATTGAGTCTGGAGGTCAATAAATGTCATAAAAGTGCACTTCTGGGGGGGAGGGGTTCACATGTCAAAATTATATTACAAACAAAATAATATTTATAAAAGAGTGAATTAATTAATGTTACCAAGAGTGAATTTTAAAGGAAAATATTGTTTTTGTGAACATGAATTAGTTCATTAATAAGGATTCCAAATTGTGAGGACCTGATAGTATGTAAATATATATGTATAATAGTTACATACTACATAACTTCCTTTTTTGAGGAAGAGAACTATAATGCTGGCCAAGGTCATAACATCTTGAGAGATCTTGCAACTACCAGAATAGAAGAAGCAATACACATAGATTTTATGAGCTTTATTCACTAAGTCCTTAATAGAAAAAATCAGCAATGACAACCTTCCTGATAATGTGACTTGGTGTTGTTTAGTGGGATGGCTATCAGTAGGTAAAGTTCTACACAGATTTTTCCATTTAATGAATCCAATCAAGCAATTTCTGTAGGAAAAAGCATAATCTTTTGCAAATTATTTTTTAAGGTTGGGAAGGAAGAAGTGTTGGGAAGGAAAGGATGGACATTAGTTGCATTGGGGCACTGAAATTATACAATGGTGAAAAGTGAAAATGTGAGCCAGGTTGGAAATCAAACCCTGTGTTTCTAATTGTGGTATTTGTCTTATCATGTTAAAATTATAATAAAATTTTATCACTTAAAAGATCATATTGTAATTGCATTTTACATCCAGTCAAATATATATATATAAATAGAAAAGAGATGACTTACCAAAAGGACCGGCTCGTCGAGAGAAACAAATAAAATCACACACGAACACACATACAAGCTTTCGCCACCACTTATTTATTTATTTATTTATTTTTTTTTTTTTTTGCAACAAAATATCCGGTACACCGAAAATACAATTTTATATTGTACGGTTATACTCTGATGAAACATGTGGCTCATTTGAAACAGCTCCGTAAGTTTGTGGCTTCCAAATGTATGATAAGTGGCCATCCCTGTTATACATCATTATAGCCCTGACAAAGGATGTTGTTCAGGTTTTACAGTTTGTGGTGCCTTCAAGCAAATAACTTTTAGTAAATTAGAAGTCCAGTAATTAACTACCAAAGAAATACTGACTCTGTATTCCAGAATATGAAATTCAATGTGATGAATTTTAATGGAATTTTGTTCATCATCAAACAGACAAAACTTTCATATTTTGAATTATTTAAAGAACTGCTGCAATAAATGCAGCAATATGTTGCTGTTAGGTAACCAGATGTGCATTTCTTCACATGAACCATTCATATGAGGACTTCTGAGGTAAGTTAAAACATACCCCAACCCAACGTCTTCTATCACTGGCTTGGAAAGCGGGCGGGAACCTTAGGTAAATAGTATTTTACTATTGTAAAAAAACACCCCTCAATGTATCCTTGCATGGATGCAAAATACCTACTGATCCTTATTAGTAGTTTTCAATAATGAGCAGAGTTGAAATGCAGTGAACGCAATAAAAGTGAATTGTGTCTAGCTTTTGTAGACCTCTGAATGTGTGGCATGTATCCTTATCTCATAGCTGTGATGTGGAACCAACACATGAATATTAAAGCCAATTCATAGTGAGTTAGGAGAATGAACTGGATAAAGACTGTATTTTCCTATTTTTCCCATATATCTTTGAGGGAGCCGTAGTGGCAGATTGTACATCCAAGGTGCCCTGTTGGGAAATGCATGTTGCTAACTCATGACTGCTGGGAGTTGTGTTTACTTTTAAGAAATCATGCACACTGTAGGATAACACAAACATACCGTTGTTTAACCAATGAACAGACTGCTCAATGGAGGACATAGTGATGATAATCCCTGGTGTAGAAACAAATAAGTCGTTAGGTCCAGATGGAATCCCAATTAAGTTTTACAAAGATTACTATACAACATTAACCCCTTTCTAGGATTGCATTTATCGCAAATCTTTGGTCCGGCACAATGTCCCAAATGAATGCAAAAAAGCACAGAAGACCCACATTTATAAGAAAGTTAAAATGAGAGGCTCACATAATTGCAGATCAATACAATATAAATCAATTTACCGTAGAATTCTTGAACATATTCTCAGATCATATAAAGTAAATTTCCTTGAGAAGTAAAAGTTTATGTTCATGCATTCGCATGGCTTTAGAAGCAACACTTGAGTGAAACTCAGCTTGTCCTTTTCTTGCAGATAACTTGCAAGGCATGGATGAAGGACAAAAGAAACACATCATATTCCTTGATATATGGAAGATATTCTAAATAGTTTTGCATTATAGACTGCTAACGTAGATAGGAGCATATGGGATAAGTTCATAGGTATGTGAGTGGGTCAAAAACTTCTTAAATAAAAGAGCCTAGTACATTTTTTCTCAACAGCGAGTGTTCATCAGAGAGAAGGGTATCGTCAGGAGTGCCCTATGGAAAGATGACAGGACATTATTATTTTCTACATATATAAATGATCTGATGGAGAGAGAGTGAAGCAATCTGAGGCTGTTTGCTGCTCCTGCTGCTGCTGCAATATATGGAAAGATGTCGTCTCTGAATGACTGTAGGAGGATGCCCGGCAAAATTTGTATTTGGTGTGAGGAAACACAGCTAGTGCCAAATTTTGAAGAAATGTATGGTGATGCAGATAAGTAGGGAAAACAGTCCCATAATGATCTAATACAACATTGGTATTATGCTGCTTGACACAGTTGTGTCAATTAAATACTTCAGCGTAACACTACAGGGCAATATGAAATAGAATCAGAACGTGAAATGTATCATGGGGAAGGTGGATGGTTGACTTCAGTTTATTGGGAGAACTTTGGAGAGATGTGCCACATGTGTAAGGAAGACCACATATTGAATGTTTGTACAACCCCTTCCTGAGAATTGCTCAAGTTTTTGGGATCTTCACAAGATATAGAAATAAGTCAGAGGTAGATTGCCAGTTTGATCAATGGGAACTTAGATGGGAATGGTTCATGGGAAGGTGACATTCTTTTTGAGAAATACACTCCTGGTCATTAAAATTGCTACACCACGAAGATGACATGCTACAGATGTGAAATTTAACCGACAGGAAGAAGATGCTGGGATATGCAAATAATTAGCTTTTCAGAGCATTCACAGAAGGTTGGCACCGGTGTCGACGCCTACAACGAGCTGACACGAGGAAAGTTTCCAACCGATTTCTCATACACAAATAGCAGTTGACCGGTGTTGCTTGGTAAAACGTTGTTGCGATGCCTCATGTAAGGAGGAGAAATGCATACCATCACATTTCTGACTCTGATAAAGGTCGGTTTGTAGCCTATCGCGATTGCAGTTTATTGTATCGCGATATTGCTGCTTGCGTTGGTCGCGATCCAATTACTGTTAGCAGATTATGGAATTGGTGGGTTCACGAGGGCAATACGGAATGCTGTGCTGAATCCCAACAGCCTCACATCACTAGCAGTTGAGATGCCGGGCATCTTATCCACATGGCTGTAATGTATTGTGCAGCAATGTCTTGATCCCTGAGTCAACAGACTGGGACATTTCCAAGACAACAACCATCTGGATGAACAGTTCGATGACATTAGCAGCAGCATGGACTATCAGCTCAGAGACTATGGCTGTGGTTACCCTTGACACTGCATCACAGACAGGAGCGCCTGCAATGGTGTGTGCAACGACGAACCTGGATGCACGAATGGCAAAACATCATTTTCTTGGATGTATCCAGGTTCTGTTTACAGCATCATGATGGTAGCATCCATGTTTGGCGACATCGAGGTGTTCGCACATTGGAAGCATGTATTCAACATCACCATACTGGTGTATAGCCTGATGTGATGGTATGGGGTGCCATTGGTTACACATCTCGGTTACCTCTTGTTTGCACCGATGGCACTTTGAACAGTGGCCATTACATTTCAGATGTGTTATGACCTGTGGCTCTACCCTTCATTCGATTTCTGTGAAACCCTACATTTCAGCCGGATAATGCACGACCGCATGTTGCAGATACTGTACAGGTCTTTCTGTATATGGAAAATGTTCGACTGCTGCCCTGCCCAGCACATTCTTGAGATCTCTCACCAATTGAAAACATCTGGTCAATGGTGGGCGAGCAAGTGGCTCGTCACAATACACCAGTCACTACTTTTTATGAACTGTGGTATCGTGTTGAAGCTGCATGGGCATCTGTACCTGTACACCCCATCCAAGCTCAGTTTGACTGAGAGCCCAGGCATATCGAGGCCGTTATTATGAACGAGGTGGTTGTTCTGGGTACTGATTTCTCAGGATCAATGCACCCAAATTTCATGAAAATGTAATCACATGTCAGTTCTAGTATAATATATTAGTCCAATGAATACCCATTTATCATCTGCATTTCTTCTTGGTGTAGCAATTTTAATGGCCAGTAGCATAGTATTGCGGAAATTTAGAGGGCTGATATTTGAAGCTAACTGTAGTATGATGGTGCTTGCCACCAACTTATCTTTGCGGTCTTTACTCGAAATGTAAGAGAAATTAGGGCATATGAGCATTTGATTTTCCCTAGTTCTTTTGGGAGTAAAACAGAAATGAGGTATTCTCTGCCAGTGGATTGTGGAGTAAGTAAATAGATGTAGACATGTCAGTGCTGTGCATTTTGAAGCCTTAGACTGTGACCACAACCTTTTAGTAGAGACAGAGGAACTAAAGAGGAAAAATGAGGCAGAAAGATAGGAAAAAAGTATAGAAGTGTGGACATTGAAAGATAAAAACAAAGAATTTCAGAAAATACTAAAGAAAAACACACCAAGGGACAAAATTCAAGTGGAAGAAAATGTGTGGGGGAGAAATGACGATAAGAATACTGGAAAAGAAACATCCTCGTAGAATGATAGAATAAAGGAGGAAGTTGGAAAGATAAGCCAAGCATTCCACATATGAAAGCAAGAAAGGACTGGTGGTGGTGGTGGTGGTGGTGGTGGTGGCAGCAGCAGCTAAGAGAATGGCAGAGGGCAAAAGAGAAACTGAATGGAATATTTGCCAAATATGATGGAATAAGACAATGGGGGGAATAAGTAGATTCTCTATCCACTGATTAAACCTAAGAATGATGAAAAACATCAGGATATCAATGGAGTCAAAAGGAACTTGAGAATGTACAGGAACTAAAGACAATGTGGAAGTAATATGTTTAAGAGTTACTAAACCACACTGTATATATGGAAGAGGATTATGAGATGCCAATGATGGTAGAGGATGTAGATATGGACCTATCCTGGAAAAAATTAGCTGGACCGATAAAGACAGTGAGAAAGGAATAAGTGCCTATACTTCATTAAGTAAATGAGATAATGATGAGAGCAGCTGGAATTGTTGGAATGCAGTGGCTCTATCGGGTCATGAGAACAGTGTGGTAAGAAGGAAGCCAACTGGAAGAAAAAAAAGAGAAGGGGAGATACTTACTGCACCAATTTAAAAAAAAGGGTGTGGTAATTGGTTGATAGTGGGCTTAATTAACATTTAAAGGAGAGACACTACAAATATGGCAAGCATCTATTAATTGTGTTCTTGGATTCTGGACATGTATATGACAGAGGAAGCAAGATTTGGGTAACATATACAGAAAATGGGAATTGGAAAGCTGACTAAGAGAACAATAATATAAATGTATCATGGGAAACATGAGAGTGGTAGCAGAGAAGATAGGCTGGTGAGATCACAAAAATGGATAAAAACAAGAGAGTGCACTATCTCAACTACTTTTAAACACTTAAGGATGACACAAAGGCAGGTGTGTAAATTTGAAAATAGGAGATAAATATATGAAAACAATGGTGTTTGAAAATGATTCAATGGTGCAATGAATTGAAGAACAAAAGGTAAAAGAAAAGCTTAATGCCTGGGAGGAAGGGTGTATCAGTATTAATGGAATTTTAATGTAGGCAAGAGTGAAATGGTGACAATGAAGAATAAGCTCTCATTAGCTATGGATAAAAGTAGTATCAGAAGGCAATTACTATGGAAAGTGTGAGGTTTCAAGTAACTGCAGTGTAAAAGCAGCCAGCAGGAAGAATGATGAGGAAACTAATGAAAAGAGATGGCAAAATGTTCAAATGGTTGTTAAGGTTATGGGACTTAACTGTGTGGTCATCAGTCCCTAAGAGACAGCAAGTCCATGCTGATAAGCATGTTAGTGAAAGAGGGCAGCAAGAACTATGGTATCTGCAGAGTTTTAGTAGAGTGATAAGGAACAAGGATGTACCAATAGATGGCAAGCAAATTTTATACAACCATATTATGTTCCAGTTTTCACATTTGCATTACAGGTTTGGGTAATGAAGAAACTGCTGGTGAGCAGGATACAATCTACTGAGCCGAAATTCTAATGACGCAGAATAGGAGTTAGTAAAGAAAGGAATGAGGCAGTGGAACAAACACAGGTACATGCAGAAGGCCACAGAAAAGTCAACATTAAACTGTTATGGAAAATGGAGAAAACAAGTTGCCTAGATACCACCATAGGCCAATGATATGACAATAAAAAGCAGAAGACCTAGGAGACTACATGACACATCATGAAAACAATACATAAGGAATACAGAAGAGTGCTGACACAAAAGGGGGCCAGGGGTGATATGTGGCGATAGGACATGAAAAGATGTGGCAACTACTTTTCCCAAACACACTTAGTGAGGGTCTGAAAATTCAAGATCATGATGATGGGATGATGATGTGATAAATATGAGGGACCTAACAATGGCGTGCACGTGTGGATGTGTGAGCGTGAGTGCCAAATAGTTGGCTGTTGTTATTTGGTGTAATGAATGGAGAATATAACATTTCAATGAGTACACTTAGTTAAAGGCATTTTAAGTGAATGAAGAATAATTAAAAGATGATTTATTTACACATTTACTATGACTGAAATTCGGAAGATACAAAAAGAGTTTACAAATAAGATGAAAAATTAACAATGTGCCAAAGTGTATTTCAAGTGAGGATATAATCATAATCATTCTTAAAAAGAGATAGATTGGCAGTCCAGTAATTACCTTTGTGCAGTACCATCAACAGTCACACAAGGAAAGAAAACTAAAAAACAGGACATGCTTTCAGAACAGGATCCCTTCATCAGTAGGAGAGAAGAGAAGAAAAAAGGAATGGGAACAGAAGGGGAAAGAAATTCACGACCTAGGTCATGAGGATGATGTTTAAGGATTATGGAAGTCTGAGATTCCCTTCTGTTCCCATTCCTTTTTTCTTCTCCTCTTCTCTCCTACTTGATGAAGGAACCCTCTTCCAAAAACTTGTCCTGTTATTTCGTCCTTTTTCTTTCTTTATGTGACTATTGGCAGTACAGCACAAAGGTAAGTACTGGCCAGCGAATCTATCTCTTTTGAAGAATAATTTACCATCTCTGTGGAGAATTTTCATCAGTAATCGTATAATTTAAATCATCTATACAAGGTGATTCAGAGGGAAGGAATATTATTTTTTGCTGAAATACTGAGTAAGTGCTGTGTTAGACAGAATAATGTGACTTATAGAGAGAGAGAGATTGATAGATAGATAGAGAGAGATAGAGATAGAGAGAGAGAGAGAGAGAGAGAGAGAGAGAGAGAGAGAGAGAGAGAATGTTTTTTGTACTTACCTATAATGTCACTGTATTGAAGATTGGGCTTTACAGGAATTGTCAGTGTAGGTACTAGTACTGTTTCCAAGTTCTTTAACTTAGTTAGAAGCTCTCCTCTAGGAATTTGACCTGCAATTGAAAGTTTTTAATGTAAACAAAGATGTACTGAAGTAGTATTTATAAGGTGGTGTAAACAGATGCGCATCAATACCGAATGAATATTATTTGCACCACGAAGATAACATAAAGAGCCAAGAGTAGCTCTTCAAGAACAAGGACAGTAATGTATGCATTAGGTTTCATTTCATACCACACTAAAAATTTTTGGTACCATAAAACGTTAACAGAAATGTATTAATTTTTCTTTTAATTACTTGTAAGGTAAAGTACCTGTGGATGGCATATAACCACTTGAACAATTTTTGACAAAAATAAACATTATCAACGTTATTTTCTTGCTGGAAACAGAATGAGGGAAAAAACAGACAATGTTTGCATTCAGAATTTACTGACCATATGCACTGTCTTCTGAAGTATGATTGAATAAAAAAGCACATAAAAGGAAAAGAAACTTCACAGTATTATTATTTACTTAAGGGACACATGAAAAGCAGGGTTACATGATTAAAAATACGAACTGCTTGTAACATATGAGTCTTCCTTTCACTCCTAAAGTAATGTGGAAAAATATATTTGGAATAAATAATGGGAAGAAGAAACCCTTCAGATTAAGTGTCAAGAAGTGTGGCACTGAAGGAATAATTATATTTCAGTCCTATACTTTATCATTGTTCTTTGTTCTTTCTCTGCTACACTGTATCTTTAGCATTGTTTCAAATGATTCAAAACTAAGAACTATGTGTAGTTGTTAAATTGGGTAGGTGTTGGACACAGTAATATTCAGAAATATGCGAGATATCTTGTCTGGATTTAAGCCAGACAGATTAAAACCAACCTTCAAAAATTAAAAAATAAATATTAAGTAAACTCATGGCAACTGGATATGGTCTTTAGTTGATGCATTTAGACATGTTACTTATTATAACTACACTTAGGACTACTGAAGAATACATAATAGAGAAAGACAATTTTGAGGACATCACGATGCCCACAGATTGACATTTTCATTTTTATAAATAGAAAGAAATTATAGACTGAGTTTTACAGAAGATATGCAAATGTCTAGATCTGGAACTCCCTCGAGAAACTATTATGTTTTGGCCACCCTGAAAACATATGCATTAGTATGGCAGAGAAACATTCAGTTATTGAGTGTCTTTGGCTGTTCAGTCCAAATTCTTTTGAAAATATTAGGGGAAACTTGCTCTTCCATGTTGTTTATTGTTGTGCCAATTGCAACAAAAAGTTATACCAACATTATGCACAGATTCTGTCATTCTTTTATTTTTATTGGACACAACTTCTTTACTATCTTTCTATTCAAGGTATGCAATTAAAATACCAGTAATTTAGAAAAGATTTCTGCTTGTCCTGACAAAAAGTGAAAATTTATTTTGAAGCAAAAGGACTGTCAATTTTGTCTCTAAAGTGGCTGGTATGTTACTCAGCTAAGAAATGCTTACAATTTGCAAAAACTACAACTTATGGATTATTCTGGTCTCACAAGCTAGTAGAATTACAACCGTTCAGAAGTAAACTAGTTGACAAGACTATAATGACAACCATTGTTCTTGTTAAAAGTAACTGAACTACAATTGTTACGATCAGGTATCTCTCTCGCAATGTTTTGCACTCTGTTTTCCTGATAATGAGAACTATTACCAACATCAATAACACTAGATGCTAGCATATCAAACAACAAACCAAAATCATCCATCACGTCTTAGTGTGCAAATTAATGAAGTGCATGCACATCTGCAATTGGCATTTCACCACATACTAGGATTTTTTCCTGTTCTAAGCACATATTAGCGTTCTGGTGCTTCTGCATATAGTGTAATTAGTCTATGTCGTATTCACAATCTCTACATAAGTGATATGTGGGATATGCAACTATTTATCTGGAGTTTGCACTCAGTAATCGTCCCTGATACTTCGTAAGCAGGATTTCAACATGATAACTGTTGCCTGTTTCCAAATGTCTACCAGATCAGCTTTTATCAGCATATCCTTCTTACTCTCTGTCAGTCTAATTAAACAGAGACTATTTGTGCCGTCCATCATTGTATGCAATCAATATACCTTATTAGACCCCATTTGAAGTGTTCCCACACACTTTATTAATGGTCAAAGATGTGGCACATAATTATTTTCTACAGTGACTGTATTTCATAGTATCCTGTCAGTGAAATGAAGTCAGCCACCCAAAAGGTGTTAAACTTTTGTATTTCTCTCAGTATATTGACAAAATGACTATGTTTTTGCACAATTACACATTTCTGTACATTTAAATCAAGTTGTCAAATCTCAGCAGCACATTGAAATCTTACTGAATAAATATTTGTTCATTTTATCTAGATAATATTTCATTATAAATTTACTGAATCACCACCAATGAAGTCTGAGGTATAGTAATATTGTCTCCAGGGCCTTAATATATAAAATGAAGACCTGCCACAATTACTTCTGTCGATGTTCCTCCACCTAAAATAACATGCTGAAACATCCTTACAAAGAAATTATCAATGCAATCACAAATGATGATATAATTTTAATAAACATTGGTGTAGCATCAAGTGAAACACTTTTGGGAAACCAAGGGATACTGCATTCGTAATACAAGAAAAATGCAGAAAATCTATGATGGTTGTCACATGGGTCATACTCACGTCAAGTAGTAAAATTTCTACTAATGATAAAACTACCTTTGTCTGCTTCTCTTGTAAGGGCTACTCTAATTTTATACTTAATGCAAATAAGCTGCAGTAGCCAATATATAACACTGTGAAGATCTACTCAAGTACCAATGAGTCTGTATTATAATCTTCAATGCATAATATGTGTAATTTGTTTTAAATGTACATCCAAAATGTATATGCAATGGTCTACTATTGTAAAACTCTCATCAACTTTTTAAGGCACTGAATTTGGTTTAAAATATAAACTATACATGAAGCAAAGTAATTGGGAAAATAAATGGCAGGATCAATTTTCTGAGTTTTATAGATAAAGAAACCGATATATGAAGAAATAATTGTACACACCAGTTTTACTGTTGTCTTTTGGGCTGTAATAAGCAAAGCTAATTAGTGCTATTGCTACTTTCTCCATTTGTTGAAGTAATGGTGCAATATGATTAGAGCTTTTCTTTAGTCTCTCAACCATCTGCTGTGCACCAATAACCCGGGGCTGAAATAGAGACAAGAAACAGGAAATAATTTTGCTGGACAGATTGAACATAGTTTTAAAACCTAGCAACTGGCTACAAAATTTTGATGATTAGTTCGGAGTTTATATTCAAACAAAAATTTTCAAAGATACATAAATCACTGACTCAAAGTAAAAAATAAATAAATAATGAGGATGCCCTCACACTCTATATTGTAGATGTAGTTACTTCAATGTGTTGGTTTTCAGTGATATAACACTGCTTTTACAAGTTGTCATGATGTTTTCTTCCTGATAAGTATAATTTTTGGTGTACTGAAATTACTGATTTGTGGGTAGGTGTAGGAGGCTGTGAACTGGTATTGACATAGTTTAGAAAGAGAGAGCTCTGTGAATTATTCTTCAAAATACTATATGCTAAGTGGGCAAGTGAATATTATGTGAGTATATCTGTATTAGTGGCATTCCATAATAAAGCAACTTGTACACTTTGGTATGACAATACAAAAGGACTGAATAAGCATTACACAGAATGGAAATTATGGGAGACTGCATCCCTTGCTCAATGAAAATATTTATTACTTTGTAGTCTTTCCTATCAACTACTAAATTGCTGTAATTTGTAGCATCACTGTAAACTAAATAACATGTTATCATGGTCAATGGTTATGAAATTTGTATCAAACTAGTGGATACTAGGAAAGCTATAAATGTTTATTGTGGTTTTGTATTCAAGAATAATTTTGCTATAAACATCAGAACTGGTGCAATACTGCTAACAAACTACCCAGATTGCAACAAGGAAAAATAAAAGAAATTTATTCTAAAGTACAGAAACTTATTTGTTACATACACGGAGAGCTACATTACAACTACTGAAAGGAGGCATGAACAGGTTTCTCCTGAATGTGATTTCAGGAGGAGATGAAAGTGAACTGAGGTGAACATATCATTTTGTAATGAAATGGAACATGTTAGTTTAATAAAAGGTATCTTTACTTGATATCAGAAGACATTTACTTTTATTTTTACCCTCTCCCCAACCCATTAATTTTTATTTTTTAAATTTTATCCAATTACTAATTTATATCATTTGGGGCCATCCATCACAGAGTAGAGACTGAATATTAAGGTCTGGAAACCCCTAGTGAAACATGGACGATGAATAACTGAGCAATAGCAGGTGAGACACTTTCAAGAAGTCTTTCATTTTAGTGGTACAAAAGATTTTCTGGAGGTTCAGAATCAGTGCAAGATGATCCAGAGCTGGCTGCCTGTCTACATACCAATTCAAATGTGAATTTTGAAAGGCAGTTATTGAAAGAGACTGTCATGTAACTGTGTGCACAACTTCAGCGGAACTTCATTTGAATCTTGTTTGTGTCATAAGATTTTACATGAAGATTTAGGAAAACAGAAAATATTCCCTTCAAGCACTAACAAATGAACAGAAAGAGAAAAGACAAAATAATTTCTTCTGAACTACTAGACAGAGTCAAACATGATCCCACGACCTGTGAAACATTATTCCTGGGAATGAATGTTGCTGCTGCCACTATAACTCTCACATGAAGCAGCAAAGTACCGAATTGCAGAGTCATGGATCATCAAGATTGCCTTGAAAATAGTCAAATGACAACCTTCAAGAATAAAGACAATGTTGATTGCATTCTTTGATAGTAAAAGGATTAGTTTACCATGAGTATGTTCTTCAAGATCAAACAGTGAACCACCTCTTCACACTGAAATCTTGAAAAGTTTGAGACAAGCGATTTGATATTGCACCATTGATTGATTATGGCATTCTCAGGACTGATTCTTAGTGCATCCAATGCAAGACTCCATATTGATTTACCTGTTACTGAATATCTGGCCAGATATTCTGCTATTACCCACCTACATCCACCATATTCATTCATTATCTTCCCTTGTAACTATGTCTTGTTCCCACGAGTGAAAATGTGACAATGGAAAGCATCATCTAGATACCACAGACATGTAATGGGCTATGATAAATGAACTTACAAGCATCACAGTTGAACATTTCCCTGCTAAACTTTAAATACTTACTAAAATAAGAATCATTTTCTAGCTGTGGGGCACAATCAGTAACCAACAATTACCATTGCCTTGCTGATGCAGACATGTATTACACAAACACAGTGATGCTTGATCTGTAATACTGAACCAAGAGACAAAAAAGTGTATCTGATTTTGGTGTATCTCACTAGCAGTAAAATGTACTTAGTGGTTTAAAATTTTCCTAAAATAATGGGGTAAATGGAAAACTGTAATTCTCAGGAGTGTCAGGGCATGGCAATCCACATACAATTCCTGATGAGTTTAGATTAAGGACACACATGACCTGATAGATACAGATGTTATTACATCAAGTTGTGGCTGGCGATGAACATCAGACCCAAAATTATATGGGAAGCAGCGACATGCTACAGGTAATGAGTGATTATGGGCAGCGACATTATCTCAGTTGTGTGATGGGCCATGCCTGCACCATTAGACAGCCAAACAACTCATAACAGGGGAGCTATAAGTAGGTAAACTTCATAACCATTCAGCAGCAGAGTTTCATGTCATTCACTATCCAAGAACCATTTGCAATGTAGATTATTGTAAAATGCAAGAAGAAACAATAGTACATACACTCATATAGAGCTAGTTTTTATGAGATTTATTTGAAAACTTACCTCATATTTTACTGATTTCATGTTAACTCCACAAATTTCTTTATCTTTATGTGAGTTTGCCAAAGCTAAAATCTGCTGTAATGAGTGATGAGGATGGTCAACTGCACATTGCTCTGTAATAAGTCAGTGACACAGCATGAAATAACAGAATTTTAATGCAGTTAAATGGTGCAAAATAACATTATTTCAAATCAAATACAATTATACATTAGCAATATTTCAGAAGTTCTTTGGGGGGTGTTACTTTCAGTTTTCAGGGTCCAATATGATTCTAATTTCTTACTATTATACGTAAAAAATAGATGAAGTACACTTACCAGGCGAAAGGGCACAGGCAGTAATAGCAACAAATAAACACACAGACACACACACACACAAAAATGCTAGCTTTCGCAGCCTAGCTGCTTCATCAGGCAGAAGGGAGGAGAGGGAAAAGGAAATGATGAGGGTTTTAAGGAAGGGGGTAAGGAGCCATTCCAATCCCGGGACAGGAAAGACTTACCTTGGGGGAAAAAATGGAAGGTAAATAAATGCACATACACCCACACATTTTGTGGGGTGTGGGTGTATGTGCATTTATTTACCTTCCATTTTTCCCCCCAAGGTAAGTCTTTCCTGTCCCGGGATTGGAATGGCTCCTTACCCCCTTCCTTAAAACCCTCATCATTTCCTTTTCCCTCTCCTCCCTTCTGCCTGATGAAGCAGCTAGGCTGCGAAAGCTAGCATTTTTGTGTGTGTGTGTGTCTGTGTGTTTATTTGTTGCTATTACTGCCTGTGCCCTTTCGCCTGGTAAGTGTACTTCATCTATTTTTTACGTATATTTTTCCTTTTAGGAATTTTTCCTCTATAATATTCGTATCATAAATTTAATTTCTTACTATTGTTTGAGATCATTAAGCTTTTATGAATAATAACTTCATGATTACCTATTAACATATTAATTTTCCGAGAGAAAGTATCTTCTATGTGGCTCATATGTGGTATTAATTGTGGAAGGAGTGGCAAGAACTTATAACTTGGCACTCTAAATAGACTTTCATCCAGAACCGCATTTAGGTCTTTGTGTAATGTGTTTTCTAACCACAAATGTGCCACTCTAAATACTTGCAAATCATGTGTATCATCACATTCCAGACCCAGAATATAGTATCTGTAACACATGTTGACACTTTAATGCAACAATAACTCTTGAAAATCTTAAAAATATATGAAATTATAAAATAACAGACTTAGCAATAATAACAAAATCATTTTTCTGGTAGGAAAGAAGTTCGTCACTTCACATTTTTATAACTGATTAAATACAATAGCAACAGATACTTGTAACATCAGCTAATGTGGCTTTGCCATTTAGTTACTGTGAATGGCTGAAAGCAAGGGGAAAATACAGCCATTACTTTTCGCAAGGACATGCAGCTCTACTGTATGAAAATATGATGATGAGGTAAAATAGTCCCCCATTTGGATCTCCGGGCGGGAACTAATCAGGAGGATGTTATCATCAGGAAAGACAACACTGGCATTCTATGTATCAAGGCATGTTAGATCCCTTAATCAGATAGGTAAATTAGAAAATTTAAAAAGGGAAATAGATAGGTTAAATATAGTGGGGATTAGTGAAGTTTGGTGGCAGGATGAACAGGATTTCTTGTCAGGTGAGTACAGGATTATAAATACAAAATCAGTTGGGGGTACCACAGGAATAGGACTGATAATGAATAAGAAGATAGGAATGCAGGTAAACTACTATGAGCACCACAGCAATGATCACATTATCATTGTCAAGATAAACACGAAGGCAACACCGACAACAGTAGCATATGCCAATTAGCTCTGCCGATGATGAGGAGATTGAAGAAATGTATGAGGAGTTAAAGGAAATTCAGACAATTAAGGGAGAGGAAAACAAATAGTAGGTGAATACAGACTGGGCAGAAGGAATGAAAGAGGAAGTCGCCTGGTACAATTTTGTACAGAACATAATTTAATCATAACAATCACCTCGTTTAAGAATCACGAAAGAAAGTGGAAGAGACCAGGACACACCGGAAGGTATCAGATAGATTTTATAATGGTAAAACATAGATTCCGGAACCAGATTTTAAACTGTAAGACATACCCAGGGGCAGATATAGACTCTGACCATAACTTATTGGTCATGAACTCTAGGCTGAAACTGAAGAAACTGTAGAAAGGTAGGAAATAAGGAGATGAGACTTTGATAAATTGAGGGAATCTGAAGTTCTTAAGAATTTCAGTGGGAGCTTTAGGCAACAATTGACAGAAACAGGGGGAAATAAAACAGCAGAAGAGAAATGGGTAGTATTGAGAGATGAAATAGTAAAGGCAGCAGAGGACAAAATAGGTAGAAAGGCAAGACCTACAAAAAATTCTTGGATATCACAGGAAATACTAAATTTAATTGATGAAATGAGAAAATATAAAAATGCAGTAAACGAAACAGCCAAAATGGAGTACAGACGACTAAGAAATGAGATTGACAGGAAGTGTAAAATGGCTAAGCAGGAGTGGCTAGAAGCCAAATGCAAATCAGTAGAAGAATGTATAACAAGGGGAAAAGTAGATACTCTCTACAGGAAAATAAAAGAGACATTTGCGGACAAGAAAAACAGCTCTACGAATATCAAAAACCCAGATGGAAACCCAGTTCTCAGCAAAGAAGGGAAATCTAAAAGGTGGAAAGAGTACATAGAGGAGCTCTACAAAGGAAATGAGTTACAGACAATGTTGAAGGAAGAAAAGAGGAAGTAGATCAAGATGAAGTAGGAGGTACTATACTGAGAGATGAATTTGACAGAGCCCTGAAAGACCTAGGTCGGAACAAGGCCCCAGGAGTAGATGACATTCCCTCAGAGCTACTAAAGTCTCTGGGAGAGCCAGTCATGACAAAACTATTTGAACTGGTGTGTAGGATGTATGAGACAGGCAAAATAACCTCAGACTTTAAGAAAAATGTAATAATCCCCATTCTAAAGAAACCAGGCGCAGACAGGTGTGAAAATTACAGAACCATCAGCTTGATAAGTCATGGTTGCAAAAGTTAAACACGAATTATGTACAGGAGAATGGAAAAGCTGGTAGAAGCTGACCTCGGGGAAGATCAGTTTGGATTCAGCAGGAACTTAGGAACATGGGAGGCAATACTCACTTTACAACTTATCTTAGAAGTTAGATTAAGAAAAGGCAAAACTACATTTTTAGCTTTTGTAGATTTGGAGAAAGCTTTTGAAATTCAATTTGTACATTGAACAGGCGGTGAAGGAAAACACTGAAAAATTTGGAATAGGAATTAAAGTTTAGGGTGAAGAAATGAAAAAAATTGTGTTTTGCTGATGACATTGTAATTCTGTCAGAAACAACTAAGGACCTGGAGGAGCAGTTGAATGGAATGGTGGGTGTGTTGAAGAGAACGTATAAAATGAACATTAACAAGAGCAAAACAAAGATAATGGAATGCAGTCTTAGAAAATCAGGCGATGCTGAAGGAATTAATTAGGTAACGAAACAATAAAGGTGGTAGATGAGGTTTGTTACTTGGGTAGTAAAATAACATATGATGGTCGCAGTACAGAGGATATAAAATATAGAATGGCAATGGGAAGAAAAGCGTTTTTGAAAGAGAGAAATTTGCTAACATCGAATATTAATTTAAGTGTAAGGAAGTCTTTTCTGAAGGCATTCGTGTGGAGTATTGCCTTGTACGGAAGTGAAACATGGACAATAAACAGTGCGGACAGGAAGAGAATAGAGGCTTTTGAAATATTGTGCTACAGAAGAGTGCTGGAAGATTAGGTGGATAGATTGAGTAACTAATGAAGAGGTATTTAACAGAATTGTCGATAAAAGGAATTTTTGGCATACTTTGACTAAAAGAAGGGACCGCTTGGTAGGACACATTCTTAGACATCAAGGAATTGTAAATTTAGCATTGGAGGGAAGTGTGTGGGGTAAAAATTGCAGAGGGAGACCAAGAGACACATATAGTAAGCATATTCAAATGGATGTGGGTTGCCGTTCTTATGAGGAGATGAAGAGGCTTGCTCAGGATAGAATAGGGTGGAGAGCTGCATCAAACCAGTATCCGGACTGAAGACCATAACAACAATAACATCATCTGACGACAATTGTCAGTACCTGCACTCTAAATTATAACAGAAACTGGACTGCAAACACCCATTCCTGAGCCTATGCTTCCTAGTTTCTTGTGATTTGGACAGTTATCACTGGGATAACAAGAATGGAAGGATATAGGTGGTTTGCAATCATATTCACAGCTGCAGGATACCAGTTATCATTACCACAGGCTCCATGGAACCCTATGTAATAATGTTCCGTAAGGCCTGCTTCTATGGCACAATGCTTACTTTGAGCTGCCAGGTGGCTGTACGACAGCTTAACTGGAAGAGATCACCAACCAATACAACAAGAAATGTGATTCACCAGTCAAGTGACACATTTCTGTCAATTCATGGCCCCATCTCAATGATCCTGTGCTCACTGCAATCATAACTGATTTGTTTCTAAAAGGTACTGAACAACGCTCATTTTCCTTTGATAATAAACACCAAGAACATATGAATATGCACGTGAACACTAAAACACAGTAAGTAATCGATTACACTGTTAAGTGACTGTAACAAAAAGAATCTGTTATGACGGAGACACATGCTACCTTCAGGTTATGTGACACTGTAAGCAGCACCCCATCCTAAGCTTATGCACGTGCAAAGGTTGCTCTCTTCTTTTCAAATATTTGTTACAACGAATAGTATAAATGTCAATTACCCTCAAAATCTCGACACATCTGCTAAAACAATAAAAAATTCATTGTTGTTCTCTTATCTATTAAAAAGAAGATTGGGTTTAAAAAAAATTGCTTGAAGTCAGTCTTGAACCTACAACCTGCGACGGTGCAGCGTGATGACACTAACCACACGGCTATTCTTGCTAGGTGCAGAGTGGTGACTTCAGTATTAATGATCGTATCTTCAGAAGGCTTTTACAGTTGATGTGTCTTTAATTTATAGTTATATTTTACCAAATATGATGTGTTTTTATGAATCTTCAATGTGCCAAAAACAAATATGAAGGGTGGATGTTGCTTTTACGGATGATTTGCATATGTGCAAGGTGAGGTGTGCAGTAGCTCTGTTGTCTTACTTCGGGACCATTCATGCATAACTGCCAGAATTCGAGTAGCCAGGAGCTGGTGTCTCTGCGAGCTCCAACACCAATGTTAAAAGCAGTGTTTCCCCTTGGTACTCCCTACTGCGGGAGTGCCAATATGCTGCCTCTAGGGGGTTCAGAAGAGAAGTTGAACCTCAGCTGCACGTGCGCATTGCAATACTGCGGTCACTGCCACCTATATTAGACGGCTGAGCTAACACTCGTATGCATACTGTATCAGCAACGTAAACAGTTTATCAAGCGATAAAAATACATTGAATGTGCATATAAAATGATTTGATAGAAGAGCGAAACAAGCACTTAGTGAAACACTTTTTATTTTCTTTACGTATTTACTCTTTTCCAAAATGAACTTTTTTCCGGGTGTTCACTGAACCAGTGAAAACATAGGATGCGCCGCCACTGGCATTCAGTCTCATGACGGGCAGCATTCTGTACAAGCGTTTTATACGCGATCTTTTTTACAGATGAAGTACATCTTCCCAAAATTCTCCCAATAAACCAAAGTTGGCAGTCTTCCTTACTCATAACTGTCCTTACATGTTCGTTCCATTTCATATCGTTCTGCAATGTTACGCCTAGATATTTGAATGACGTGACTGCATCAAGAAGCTCACTACTAATGCTGTATTCGAACATTATGGGATTGTTTTGCCTACTCATTCGCATCACCTTACACGTTTTTACATTGAGAGCTAGCTGCCATTCTTTGCAACAACTAGAAATTGTGACTAAGTCGTCCTGTATGCTATTACAGTCAGTTAAAGACGACACCCTCCTATACACTACAGCGTGATCAGCAAACAGCCACAAATTAAAAGTTACTCTGTCCATCAGATCATTTATATAAATAGAAAATAATAGCAGTCCTATCACACTCCCCTGGGGCAGGTCTGACGATACAGTCGTCTCTGTTGAACACTCGCCATCGAGAACAATGTTCTATTACTTAGAAAGTCTTCCAGCAAGTCACAAATCTGTGAACCTACTCCATAAGCTCGTATCTTTGTTAGCAGTCTGCAGCGTGGCACTGTGTCAAACACCTTTTTGAAGTCGAGAAAAACACAATCTGCCTGTTGCCCTTCATTTATGGTTCACAAGATGTCATGTGAGAAAAGGGCAAGCTGAGTTTCACATGAACAATGTTTCCTAAGCCCGTGCTGATTCATAGAAAGAAACTTTTCTGTCTCAAGGATATTTACTATATTCAAACTGAGAATATGCTCCAAAATTCTACAGGAAACTGATGTCAACAATATTGGCCTGTAATTATGTGGGTCAGTTCTCTTTCCTTTCTTATAAATGGGAGTCACCTGCACTTTTTTCCAATCACTAGGAACTTTGCATGAATTAAAGATTCGCGATAAATGTGCGCTAAATATGGGGGCAATGCCGCAGAATACTCTTTGTAAAACCGAACTGGTATTCCATCCGGACCAGGAAACTTTTTCATATTTAGCTCTCTCAGCTGCTTCTCTACACCGGAAATACATATTACTAGGTCCTCCATTTCGGAATTAGTACGTTGATCAAATGATGGTACATTTGTGTGGTCCTCCAGCGTGAAAGATTTCTTAAATGTTAAATTTAGAACTTCAGCTTTCCATTTCCTTTCTTCTATTACTGCCCCGGAATGATCAACAAGTGACTGGATAGTGGGCTTTGACACGCTTATAAATTTTTTCGGGTTCTCAGAAAGATCTTTTGCTAAGGCATGGATGTGGTAATTATTGTATGCTTCACGCATCGATCTTTTTATAGATGCATGAATCTCTAGTAAGTTTTGCCTGTCATCATTTGTATGTTCTTTTTGAACTGAGAGTGCAAGAATCTTTGCTTTCTCAGTAGCTTTCTAACATTATTATTATACCACGGTGGATCATATGCAAGCAACCTTATTAGGTGACCCAGATTGTCTCAAAATTGTTCATGTAGATTAAGAACAGCAGAGGGCTATTATATGTCCATGGGGAACCCCCAAATATAACTTAAAAGTTTCTATTAGCTGTGTGCTTTCTGACAATAAATCTCAAATCCATGCAATAAATGCACCACTGAGAATGTACGCCACAGGCAGCCAAGCCTGATTAGAAGCACTTATGAGAAATAGGATGAAAGGTCTTCTGGAAAACTAGAAATATGGAATCAATTTTGATCCAATTTTAATAGCACTCATACTCTAGGTGAATGCAAAGGCACTCATATGGTATGTTCTGAATCTGTGTTGGTTATGTGTGTCAGTAAATCGTTTTCTTTGAAATATTTCTTGGTGTTGGAACTCAGTAAATCCAAGATTATGCTATTTATTGGTGTCATGAAACGGGTGTATAATTCAGAAATTACTTTTATTTCATTTGATGTGTATTGGTATGGTCTGTACAATATTTCAGTCAAAGTATGGATCTTCCATCAAGCAAAGATTTTCTCATCGCTAAAGATGGAGCCATTTCATCACATAGTCTAATCATAACAGAGAGGCCTATATCATTATAATCAAAAAACTGAACTTGATTAATTAACTTATGTGGTTTTATTACACTAAAGGTACATTCTTCTAAATTACTCTTGACACATGTGAATCATTAACTTTAAATTAAAGTGCTCAACATCTCAGAATTTTTCTACTCTAGAATTCACTGGTGGTGACAGTACAACTCTTAGTTAACTGTTGTATTATTTATAAGATTATTTATATTGAGAGAAGGAGAGAATGAGGAGGAAAGAATATTGTACAACACCAATAATTACCTTATGGCTGTTGTCAGGTACATGCCCATTTCCTTTCTTCTGTTTAGAATTTCTGCCTGATCAATCTGAGTCTGTCGCTCATGCATTCTGTATGTTCTCTTCTCATCTTCATTTAATGTACCACCCTCCCTTGCTTGTTGTTTTAAACGCTGAACATCATCTAATGCTTTGTCCAAGTACTTTCGTTTCACTTCATATTCAGCTGATTTGAAGTAGGCATTAAGCTGCTGATACTGAGAGTCAGCAAAACGGGCAATCGACCAATATGTTTCTATCTTGGTTTGAGAGATTTCATCTTCACAACTTTCTAATGTTTTAAGAGCCTTTAAGAAGTAATCACTTATAATCACTTGTGCATTTTCTGACTTTGTTTCTACCATCCAGTCACCATATAACTTAAGTGACAATGCATGCCACTTTCCTTTACTATTTTCGGGCTTACTGAGCAACCCTTTCAGGATGCATAGGGCCAATTCTTTATCATCCCTGTCCCATAATAATCTTGCTTCTTCAACTTTAAGGTTAACTGCTGTTTCCAGTGGAAGGGAAGCTGCAGTTGACAAATTTCGAATATAATGAGCAGCTACTTGAAAATGTTTTTCAGTTCTTGCAAGTGCTGCTATGTCTAGACTTAAATTCACAATCACTTTCTGAAAATGTTGATTGACCAATTCTTTCCTTTCAGATGTCTTCAACATAACAATTCTTTGTGCTAGTATTGGCTCTACATTATCAAAGTCATTGTACTGAATGAGGTCTTGCTGATTCCACTTCTTAAGAAGATCATCAACTTTTCTAGAATCATTTATGCTAATAACTTCAAAGAAATCCTCCATTTCTTGTAGTGCTCTTAACTGTGAAAGTGCTGTGTAAAGGAACTTGCTAGTTTCAAGACTAGCATGAGCTAAGGACTCTACAACACAACTACGAGCATGTCGCAAATTCTTCATAAAGGCATCTTCATCTAAGTTCTTTATAGCATTCATAGCTAAATAATGATACTTTTCATAGCTTCCAGTATAAAATTCCTTTTGAATATTGTTTTCTACCTGGACACATTCTACAGGTGCATCAGGAAAATACATATCAGTATTCCAGTTTGCTAAGCGCCAGGCGCAGTCATAGTAATAGTTACGCATTTTTTGGACCGGAAGATGTTCCCGACCAAATGATGAACATAAATAACCATCCATCACATGATGCAGCCCACATTTCTGTAATGCATTCAGCAGACCTATGGAAGGAAACAGAAGGTTACTGACACCAATTATTATTTTCTACAAGAAAAAGGCAGAGGAGGATCATAAGAACAAAGGTTTTATAAATATTCTTCATAAAGTATACTGCTAAACCTATCATTGCTCTTAAATTTTATTCACAGCCAAACACACTTATATGCACTCCCCCCCCCCCCTTTTAAAAAAAAAAAAAAAAAAAAAAGAACACTGAAACCAAACATGGCACAATGAAACACTGATCATCGAGTTGGCTCTGACCCACCACTGCTAATGATACCTATGTAGTAACGAAGCTACAAGGCTCTGTCTGTGGACTACAGGCAGCATGCATTACGGTGAGGTGTCTAATTTTGTACTGGCCACTGTAGCAGTTGTAAACATCACTGAATTGTCACTTCTAGGAAAATATACAATTCATTTGTTTTAGCAGCAACATTGCTTTCCCTGAATTTGAAAGTCCATCAGTTGGTTTCTGTAGATCTCCAGAATTCTTCTCCCCTATTATCTTCTTTATGATTGTTCAAATTTCTGAGCTGGTGCTACCTGGCTGACAACTTTTGGCAATAGTAAAGAGGTCCATTCTGTCCATTTCATCCTAAAATTAGTGTCACACATTATACATGAGCTCATGAGATTTGGCTCTTTTAAGGTAATACCTCTACTTACTTTCCTTTGACTTCTGTAAAATGCAATTTCATAAACATACAAAATTAACAATACAACGCTTCACACTGCTCCATTAACATGAACTGATACAATAACTACCACATATACTCGAGTAATCCATGCACATTTTTTTCCGAATTTATGAACGAAAAACTGGGGTTTGCAGATTACTCAAATTTAAGTTGGTATTAATCCATCTGCAACAACAAAACACACTACGAGGGAATTACTCCACTTTAAAAAACATATCCCTTTAGGACCAGTATGACACAATAATGTTTTTGATCAAATCTTTGACAAACAAATATTATCAAATATTTGTAATATTTCTTACACACAGATCTTCATCGTGGTGTTCAGATATTTCAAGACAGCGGATAACAACAACTTTTTACTGTCCACTGCCTTAGCCATTATCAAAACTGCATATAATTTATTTCACAATGACAGTAACACAACCTACCAGCAATTTCGCTGTAACAGGTCTCCTCACGTCACAAACCAGCGTAGTGGAGTAGTGTTTCTTTCCGCCAGTTTCTTTGGCAGCGCAACTGGCGCGAATGAACAGTCCCATTGTTGATGTAAGAATGAATAGTTGCATTTGCTTGTGATTCCATCTTTCTGAGTAATAAAGTACTTTATCTACTTATATTGGGTATTATTCGTTTCAGTACCACCATATTACCCACACTGGTGTCGGCACTCCAGGAGTACAGTGATTTCTTGCTACTTGCTACTGGGTTTAAACATTAATTATGGCTCGGCATTGCAGCTATGTTCAAACACACGCACAAATAGATTAGCAACAGCGATGATAGCACTCAGAGCAGTTACATTTTGCATTGCAGCGAACAGAAGACAAGCAACTTTTCTAAACAAATATACGCCGAGGTGCTACATTTGATGATATTTCTTTGATGAAAGATACTTGTGAGTCAAAGTTCCGTATTACACTATCAAATATCTTTGATGTAAATACATGAAATATTGACATTGACAAAGATATATTTCCGTGTAATGCCAGTCTCAGCTCCATTTATTTATTAACTGTTCAGATTCTATAAGCAATCATTTCAGTGTATGTTACTGTGAGTACATTTTCACAGTATTACATTACAAATGAAATATTTTTCAATTTGTATGAGGTAAAATACATGAATTTTATGGGCTTCATACGAGTTTCACTTGCTCTGGATATGGCAACGCTGCGCACTTCTCTCTCTCTCTCTCTCTCTCTCTCTCTCTCTCTCTCTCTCTCTCTCTCTCTCTGTCTCAATCAAATGTCCGTAAATCTATCCGACCAAACTGCGTGGTCATCAGTCCGTAGCTTACAAACTACTTAAATGTAGGTAAACTAACCTACGGACAAACACACACACCCATGCCCCAGGGAGGACTCGAACCTCCACGGCGAGCAACCGCGCGCTCCGCAGCGAGGCGCTATAGACCGCTCGGCTACTCCACCGCGGCTCTGTCTCAATCAGTGTGGCATGTATATTATTATTATTATTAGCCTCGTCTAAATTTGTGGGTGCGCGGATTACTCGAGTCTGTAAGGTAATAATTTGCAACAATAATGAGTACATGAAGAATACCTTGTAGCTATGTGGGAAAGTACAGTACCTAGTGTGATCTTACATTGCAGGAATGGTAATGGGGCACAATCACCACAGCAATGTTTAATGATCCCAGACTTGTATTGGGACTTCGATGTTGACCTGCATACAACATGCTCCCCATGTATGAAATATCATGATTTGTTTAAAAAATGTAGTGACAGACACAAACTTCCTCAATGAATCAGTTTAGCTATTATTGAAAACTGCAATAAAATTCCTATAGTAATTCCTGTGATTAGGATACATATAATGATAAAACTTGTGGAGAATTTTAATTTATAGTAGGTACAGATTTCTGGATTTGTAGTGCATTTGTTAAGATCACTCTTCACCTTACAAAAGAGCAAAAATTATTTTAAAAAACATTAATGAATCAAACTCTGCCACACTAAATCAGTATGAAGCATCATCTGCCACACAAAAATTGTAGGAAGTACACATCATTGGTAAACATTATCTGTCTTGCAGCAGTGATGTAGAGGATCCAAAGTGAGATAATTTGTTCAAAAACACCCCACACAAAAATACAATTCTTCAGGGGCCCATATCTTGTGCTCTACTGATCTCAGAGAGAGTATAGTGATCTGGATAGTCCTTGGACTAGTGATTATCTATATATCCCTGAGGAGAATGGGCATGCTGTAGCTGTCCTACAGTACAGGATCAAAATTGAAACATTACACACTTACAAGAGCCCCGCCAAATTATTGTGAGAGATTCAGGGTGGGGTTTATAGGGTTATAATAGCACCATTTGTTCATGGGCAGTTCCAGAGAAAAGCCAGAATAAATATGATTCCTGGGTAGGGAACGAAGGAAGGAAGCTTAGGGTTTAACGTCCCATCGACAGCTTGGTCATTAGAGACAAAGCTAACGCTCGGAGTTTTGGGTAAGGGTGGGGAAGGAAATTGGCCGTGCCCTTTGAAAGGAACCATCCCGGCATTTGCCTGGAGTGATTTAGGGAAATCACGGAAAACCTAAATCTGGATGGCCGGGGGTGGATTTGAACCACCGCCCTCCCGAATACGAGTCCAGTGCGTTACCACTGTGCCACCTTGCTCGGTGTTACTGAGTAGCAAAGTTATGAACTGAGGGGACGGCCATATATATGACAAAATGTTTACCATATGCGTTTAAGATCAAATTATTAAACTACATTTTTAAAATTTTTTCCATATTCACCACCAAGATCCAGATCAAAGTTACTGTACTTATGTACAAAATCACAGTCAAGTTTTTGGCCATTTTTGCACCATTGGCTGCATATATCTACAACTAACCATTGTGAATGACCCAAATTTTAAATGTATTTTCTTTAGAGATCTATCTAGCAACATCATTTTCAGGTTTTTGGAAATATTAATTCATTAGCAAGATACTCCCGACAAACCATGACATTCCGGTAGAAACAGAGCAAAATGTACTGAGAGATGGTTTCCGAACATATGAAAATTACATCCAATTTTGAGAAATCAACTTGACATAAAAAGTTTGATTTGTGCTCATATAACAGACTGATATTTTTATTTGGTGAAAGGTTGACTTTATTTTCACTGTTTGTCACAGAGTAAAGTATTGCAACATATTTTAGAGTGTGCACAGGTAAAAACACAAGCAAGCCACTCAATGTAGGTCACACCAGGGTCACCGAGGTGCCACGTGTAGCAGCAGGAGTGATCTCAGTGCCACCACAGTACTGCAGCAATTACAAGAGGAATGCTGAGCGACAACAGTCAGTTACACATAAACCACAGCAGAATAACATGCAAACATCATTGAAAAGTTACAACAGACTATATGTAAACATTTGGGTATCATACACCCATTAGCAGTGGATATTATCCCAGAATAAATATTCATAACAAAATTATGAATCTGCCTTTTAGGATATTCTCTCATTGCTGTAGCTTCCAATTATGAAAAGCTTCAGTTAAGTTGGTCAGAGATCTCGAAAGAAGGCGGCTGAAGGCATTAGCCAAACTTGATTCACAGGAGAAGAGTATAGGTTGCTGGAACAGCTTTATAATGAATAGCAGCATGTAAGGGGTCTACGCCCCTCACTGGTATCTTTTATACAATACTTGCCTAGCACTGGGTTGACCTAGGCGTGTTTATATCGATTGTTGAGTGCAGCGAGCGAGTTTAGTCAGTCTATGTTCATCTTGGCTCAAGTGTAGCATGGCGGGAGCACACCCGGTAAAAAACACCAAAAAGTATTATTCCGAAAGTTCAGTTTATGTATTGTGAGTGAAGCACGGCGGGAGCACACCTGGTAAAAAGCATTATAAGTATTATTATTATTGTGGAAGTCACTCTATGTGTCGCATAGCTCAAGTGAAGTACGGCAGGAAGCACACCTGGTAAAAGGTGTCTAAAATACCATTACTGTGAAAGTTTATTCATGCACGTTTAGGTTGAGTTTGTCCCCAGCATCGTGGGTAGATTGATCACGAATCATTTCATTCGCTGAATGTAACAAGATTTCCGCGCCGCGAATCGGCACAACTGCGCTGCGCTAAGGTCAACAATACAAGGAGTACAGTAAAGAGTAAAATAACAACCTTTGTATTGTGTGTGAGGAGCAATACTGGCGACCAGCGCAATTAAACGTTATTAGTGAGTACGGTGAAGGCAGCGACTGTCTCAATTTTTTTACCTATATTTTTCAGATTATAACTGTTATATACAGTGCATAAAACAGTGTTAATTGTTATTGACCAACCATCACCGCTTTATTTTATCTAGTGACTTGCAGCATATTAAAAAAAACTGACAAACTACTCCCACCATAACAGCATTACTGATAGCCCCTTGTCCTTAGCGCACACGGTCAAAACTTTGCTAATTAGGCTGCTATCTGGTGCAAATCATTGCTGCCACCAATCGGGAGTGTTTCAAGCAGTATGGTGAAATAAATAATACCACTGTCAGGTTAGATTAGATTACGTAAAGTTAAATAACTTTTTAAATGTAATGTGAAGTACATTTTTGTACAGCTGAGTACACCCAAATGATAAGTAATTAAATGTTTTCATTTTGATACTGTGATTAAAATAAATTGCAATTTTTGAGACTTTAGTACTTAATCAATAAGACATGTAATAAGTCTATGTAATGTACGCACCGGGAACTGTGTCATTACTTCCACAGCACAGTTCCAGATCATGTGCTTGAAGGACTCGATCCCATTTTGCTTTTAGCTTTAAGTGCTGGATACAGCTTTGATAATCTAACATGTTGGATGGCCAGCATCCATACACTGCATCAGAATCTCCAATTTTCGTGTAAGCCTAAGAATAAGAATAAAAGAGATGACAAATTATTCTAAGTTTCACTAAATACTTGAAACTGAAATGTTTACCTGAAAGTTACATGAACAGTCATTATTAACTAAAAATTAATCTTAAAAATTAGGTATAAATGTAACATTCTGGAGATCACAAGACAAACACACAGCATCAAAAACATCATCTTACATTACTAACATTTTATGGCAGTTAGGATACTTAAATCTTACAGGCATAAAGCAAAATGAAATAGTACAAGGGTGAACAGCCAGATGTAACAATTTACCGTGTAAGAAGATGCAGCCCTACAAGTTGCTTTAAAATAATTGAACAATATAATAAGGACAGTTTACAACTCACCACAAAGTCGCAACTACGAAATGTGACAGGCACATAAAAAAGACACACACACACATACAACACTTAAGATATTGGCCATGACCTCCTTCAGAATACAGAATATTCACACAATCAGACAGGCACACAATACAGTCAAATGTCATCTCTGGCTGTGGCAATCCGAATCAGAGTTGAATGTTCTATATTCTGAAGAAGGTCATGGCCAATAGCTTAAGTCTTGTATGTGTGTGTCTTTTCTATGTGCCTGCCACAGCTCATTGTTGCGTCTTTGTGGAGAGTTATAAACTGTCCATTTATATTGAATAATTCCAACCGGGAATTACCCTTATTTTAAACACTTGAACTTTATCTAGATTTAGACTTCCTCTTTGGGTGTCCTCGTCAGAAATAAAAGTACTACTGGGATGTTTACAGATAGAGCTAAATGTTCTCATTTTGTGTAAAGTGTCAGCAGCCCACAGTGGCCAGCCACTGCATTTCATTGTTCAGATTGCTTGTTTTTAACTAGCTAATATGTTTTATAACTAAATTATGATAATACAGTTGCTCCTTCAAGCAGGCCATATTCAAAATCATAATTAACAGGTTCGTTAAAAAACTGAAAGCCAACGTGCTGATGCAGGCTTCGACTGCTCCCTCTGCCCAATAGGACAGGGGCATGCTTCCACCATCTTTTCACTCCTACTACTCTGTCATTCCATCCACAGTTCTTGCACAGGGCTGCATGCAGGTAGCATCACAGTTGTGTTTTGCCTGTCCTCAGTGACTGTCAAAATATTAACAGTAAAATTCTAAAGTATCCTTAATAAAGTTCCCAAATTTATTGCATTGCAGGAAATTTGTTGCATACAAATTATTTTTAGAACTGAGAGCTGGCTGAATACCAATGCAGAAAGTTCATAAATATTTAATGAGCCACAGAGGTGGTGTGTTCATTGCTGCTGAGGTCGAATTTGAGTCAATCAATCATTCAAATTTTATTGTTGTTCTGCTCATACAGTAATGGAAAATGTCAAGATAACTTACATTTCTAAAGTTAAATACTAGATACAATTCAGTTTAGAGCAGAGCGGAGCTCTGTGTAAGATAAATGCCACATATGACAATGTAGGATGCATTCGTGTCATGTGGGGCCTGACACCTAACAAAGAAAAGAATTCGTGCCAGCGTTCAGTTTGGCATCGGTTCTGTTTCTATTGCTTTCGCTTTTGTTAATGTTGTGTAGCGCTACCGAATATTGGTCGCAAGGCTTTGAATGCGTTTGAAAGGACTCAACAGAATGCTAGTGATGGCTTGTATGCAGCCCATACCAAAACAGTGTTTTGCAAATTTTGCAAATGTCGAATAGGATGAGAGAAAAGAAAGACAATATTGAAAAATACATTAAATCAGAGAAGTACTCTGTTTATGTGCGAGAAAATGCTCGTGCATCTAAACACAGACAGACATCAATTGTTGAAACATTAAACAACGCTAAAAGAAGAAAATTAGAAAAAGACAATTTCACGAAAAGAACTGTTGAAGTGTTTGCAAAAGCCAACATTCCAATTGAAAAGCTCAAAAATCAAGCCATACTGTCGTGGATTAATGAAATATCTAACTAAGATCTACCATGTGTACGGACATTGCGTGAGAATTATTTGCCAAGTAAGTTATTTGCTTTTGTGATTTGACAGCATCGTGAACGTTACAAATAATAAATCAGGCCTTAATTTCGGTGTCCTAAATGTTAGCCGAAAAATATGTGATGTTTGTGTGCAATGAGAATATCACATTATTTGCAACGAATGGAAGTTCACAGTTCAAGTAATATGCGCAATAAATGCGTATTCCGAACATATAATTTGTGGCCTTGTTCGATACTCTTATAATTAGTATGGTAGTTTGACTTTTAAAATGTTACTGCTACCAGTCACGACTTTTGTAACCTATTTATTGTTTTAATTACCCTTCAGTTAAATGCATTTTCATGAATAAGTCCACTGCAATACGTTTTTATAACTGTATTTCATTACTAGTGTTATGTATGTGAAGTTCTGCTTTTAGTCTTGATAAATTGACGATTCACACAGTGGCTGTCAAGCGGTCGAGAGCGGCAGGGGGCGTGCCTTGCTGTGTCGTTTAATTTGCCGGGCGATTAACGGTGGGAGGAAAACTGCACTTATTACTTCCCACAGTTGTTATACGAAAACTCGGGAGATACAAAGAAAAATTGGTAGTGCTCGGGGACAAATGAATATAATCTTGCCTGTAACCGGTGCCAAATTTTCCTCACAATTAAAACAAAAATCCTAAACTTATTGCAGTTAATGAATTTTTGAACTTCCTTTTATGCAAAAAATCATAAGTTCCACATTTTCATAGTCACATTTTTTGTGAGTACAATTACTTTTATATATGGCACTAGCTGTGAAACAAGATACATCGGTACGCCTACTTAATTGGAAAATTTTCATGTGTTTGCAATATAGTTACTATAATATTGCAACAGCTCACACACAGCAGACCACATTTAAGATTAGACGTTACAGTCAAAAATACGGTTTGTAAGACAAGGTTTTGTCTTAATGAGTCTCTCACAAAGTAAAAAAAAAGAATTGACTGTTGGATTTAATGGAAGTATTGTATCAATTTCTATCATTGCAAACTTATTTTGTAGTAATGAATAAAATTAATTTTAAAATCAGATCTGCATCAATTTCACAACACAAAATAACTTGAAGAGTAAGAGAAACTATTATGACAATCTTGTGATTATTATGTCTTTTGTGTTACATGATTTTATTTCTTTATTCCTAGAAATTGCTTCTGACCACAATCAATCAATCACTAAAGCTATAACTGGCAAAATATATATATATATATATATATATATATATATAAGAATTTTCCACAAAACCCCAGAAGTGCCCCTCTTGTCACCGGATACTTTCCGGGACTGGAGCGGACTCTTAATGTGGCTCTCCAGCAAGGATACGACTTCCTAAAATCCTGCCCCGAAATGAGATCCATCCTTCATGACATCCTTCCTACTCCACCGAGAGTGTCTTTCCGCCGCCCACCTAACCTCCGTAACCTCCTAGTCCACCCCTATGAAATCCCCAAACCACCTTCCCTACCTTCTGGCTCCTACCCTTGTAACCGCCCCCGTTGTAAAACCTGCCCTATGCACCCTTCCACCACCACTTACTCCAGTCCCGTAACCCGGAAGGTGTACACGATCAAAGGCAGAGCCACTTGCGATAGTACCCACGTGATCTACCAACTGACATGCCTGCACTGTGAAGCGTTCTATGTGGGAATGACCAGCAACAAACTGTCCATTCGCATGAATGGACACAGGCAGACAGTGTTTGTTGGTAACGAGGATCACCCTGTGGCTAAACATGCCTTGGTGCATGGCCAGCACATCTTGGCACAGTGCTACACCGTCCGGGTTATCTGGATACTTCCCACTGACACCAATCCTTCAGAACTCCGGAGATGGGAACTAGCCCTTCAGCATATTCTCTCTTCCCGTTGCCCACCTGGTCTCAACCTCCGCTAAATTCGAATTCCCACCCACCATCTTAACATCTTTGCCTTGGTTCTCTGGACAGAGCCTCTGCCTCAAGTGGCATCTCTGTCTAACTTCTAACTTCTTTGCTTTCTACAGTTCTACAGTATGTCTGCCTAAGTGTACTTGTGTCTGTGTAAATGTGTGGGTGTATGTGCATTTATTTACCTTCCATTT
Organism: Locusta migratoria; assembly: GCA_026315105.1. Taxonomy (NCBI): domain Eukaryota; kingdom Metazoa; phylum Arthropoda; class Insecta; order Orthoptera; family Acrididae; genus Locusta; species Locusta migratoria. Next base: position 333,908,659 of record CM048745.1, read on the forward strand.
TTTCCCCCAAGGTAAGTCTTTCCTGTCCCGGGATTGGAATGGCTCCTTACCCCCTTCCTTAAATCCCTCATCATTTCCTTTTCCCTCTCCTTCCCTTCTGCCTGATGAAGCAGCTAGGCTGCGAAAGCTAGCATTTTTGAGTGTGTGTGTGTCTGTGTGTTTATTTGTTGCTATTACTGCCTGTGCCCCTTCGCCTGGTAAGTGTTCTTCATCTATTTTTTACGTATATATATATATATATATATATATATATATATATATATATGATGAAGCAACGGACAAAATGACACGCTGTGTGTTTGTTGTTATTTTCCAACTGTTTGATGAAGAAGAACAGAAGTCATTGCTTGCTGCTGTGAAATTTCTAAAAGCAGCAAATGCCACAGACTGTTGCAGAAAAATATTTGAAATGCTAAATGAGCAGAAAGTGCCATATGATGCTGTTTGTGTATTTGTTAGTGACAGAGCTCTGTACATGACACTCTGTCATGATACTTTAAAAGTGATTATTGTTGACCATCTGATTCACGTGTCCTGTTGGGCATACAAACTCAGTTTAATTGGCAAATGCTTCACAACAGTTATGTGTAAATTAAATG